>CM033440.1:149450897-150050897 GCA_019425775.1 Rafetus swinhoei | reverse complement strand
GGTCAACCTCTACCATCCACGCTGGCAGGAAAGCCTCCCCCTTCCTCTCACATAAATTGTGGAGCACACAGCATGCTGCCACCACATGTGGAATATTTGCTGGGAGAGGTCGAGGCGGGTGAGGAGGCATCTAAATCGGGCTTTCAGTTGGCTGAAGGCCCCCTCAACCACGATGCAGGCCCTGCTGAGCCTGGCATTGAAGGCCTGCCGGGAGGGGTTGAGGGGTCCCATGTAGGGCTTCATCAGCCAGGGCTGTAGGGGGGTAGGCCCCATCCCTCAGCAGGCACACTGGCATGTCCACGTCCCCAACCCTGATGTGGCGGTTGGGGAAGAAAGTCCCAGCGTGCAGCCTCTGGCACACGGAGGAGCTGCGGTACACCCGCGCATCGTGTGCCTTGCGCTTGCGAACAGGAGCAGCTAACAGGGAGTTTCGAGAGGGAGTTTAGAGGGGGGAGGTTAGAGGGCACTAGTGACTTCTGACCTTCTTTAAACATAACTTTTATAATAATCTATATTCCAGACATTTAATTAGCCCAGTTTATACTTAAACTTATTCGTAAGAAAAATGGAGACAGAAGCCCAGCAGCAGAGTGGGAGCTATCATGTTTATTGCGTCGAGTGTAACATGTAATCCTAACCTGCCCTGTGGGCAGATGGCGACGCACTGCTGTAAGGAGCTCCTGACCTCAGAGACCGAGTTCGGGCTTTGGAGGCCAGGGTGGCTGAACTGGAGGAGCTAAGGGAGGTAGAGAGATATGTTGATGAGACTTTCCGGGACACTGTAGTACTGTCCCACCTCCAGTCTGAGAGCCCCAGTGCTCTTAAGGAGGATGAAGGACTCAAGGGAACAGAGCATTCAATGTCAACAGAGGGAAACCATCCCGTAGTTGGGACCCTCCTTCCAGAGGATGTTGCGGTATCCTCTCGCACTGAGGATACCACTGAGGGGGAGGGAACGCCAGTTGTTAGGAAGAGGCAGGTGCTAGTAGTGGGTGATTTGATCGTAAGAAACATAGATAGTTGGGTTTGTGATGACCGGGAGAACCGTATGGTCACTTGCCTGCCTGGTGCGAAGGTTGCGGATCTCTCGAGGCATCTAGATAGACTTATGTGTAGTGCTGGGGAGGAGCCGGTGGTCATGGTAGATGTAGGTACCAGTGACGTAGGGAAGGGTAGGAGAGATGTCCTAGGAAAGAGACTGAAATCCAGGACCTCTATGGTGGCATTCTCGGAAATGCTTCCAGTTCCACGTGCAGGGCCAGGTAGGCAGGCAGAGCTTCAGAGTCTCAATGCGTGGATGAGACAATGGTGTAGGGAAGAGGGGTTTGGATTTATTAGGAACTGGGGACACTTTTGGGAGAGGGGGAGCCTATACAGGAAGGATGGGCTCCACCTAAACCAGGGTGGAACCAGACTGCTGGCACTAAACATTAAAAAGGCCGAGAGCAGTTTTTAAACTAAGAGATGGGGGAAAGCCGATTGGTGCGGAGATGCACGTAAATCGGATGGCGACTTCTCTTAGAGGAGAATCCATTGATAGAGATTCTCAAAGCTGTAGTCAGAAAGAGAGGAGGGAAAGAGGGCAAACCATGGGCCAGAGCAGACAAACAACCGCATATAAAGGAACCCAGTGCATCAGGGAAGGGCAGACAAATAAGCAGTGGCAAATTTTTAAAGTGCTTCTACACAAATGCTAGGAGTCTGACTAATAAGATGGGTGAACTAGAGTACCCTCGTATTAAAGGAGGAGATTGACATAATAGGCATCACTGAAACCTGGTGGAATGAGGCAAATCTGTGGGACACAATCATACCGGGATATAAAATATATCGGAAGGATAGAGCAGGCCGTGTGGGTGGCAGAGTGGCACTGTATGTGAAAGATAATGTAGAATCAAATGAAATAAAAATATTAAATGAATCAACATGTTCAATAGAATCGCTATGGATAGTAATTCCATGCTCCAATAATAAGAAATTAGCAGTAGGGATATATTACCGACCACCTGACCAGGACAGCGATACTGACATTGAAATGCTAAGGGAGATTAGAGAGGCTACCAAAATAAAGAACTCTATAATAATGGTGGATTTTAATTATCCCCATATTGACTGGATACATGTCACCTCAGGAAGAGAAGCAGAGATAAAATTTCTCAATGGCTTAAATGACTGCTTCTTGGAGCACCTGGTACAGGAACCCACAAGGAGAGGCAATTTCGATTTAGTCCTGAGTGGAGCGCAGGATCAGGTCCAGGAGATAACTGCTACAGGACCGCTTGGGAATAGTGACCATAATATAATAACATTTAACATTCCTGTGGTGGGAAGAACACCTCAGCAGTCCAGCACTCTGGCATTTAATTTCAAAAAGGGAATTACACAAAAATGAGGAGGTTAGTTAAACAGAAATTAAAAGGCACAATGACTAGAGCCAAATCCCTGCAAGCTGCATGGAAACTTTTTAAAGACACCATAATAGAGGCCCAACTTAAATGTATACCCCAAATTAAAAAACATAGCAAGAGACCTAAAAAAGAGTCACCGTGGCTTAACCACCATGTAAAAGAAGCAGTGAGGGACAAAAAGGCATCTTTCAAGAAGTGGAAGTCCAATCCTAGTGAGATAAATAGAAAGGAACATAAACACTGTCAAATCAAGTGTAAAAATGTAATAAGAAAAGCAAAAAAAGATTTTGAGGAACAGCTAGCCAAAAACTCAAAAAGAAATAACAAAATGTTTTTTTAAGTACATTAGAAGCAGGAAGCCTGCTAAAAAACCTGTGGGTCCCCTAGACAACTGAGATATAAAAGGAGCAATCAAGGACGATAAAGCCATTGCAGAGAAACTAAATGATTTCTTTGCTTCAGTCTTCACGGCTGAGGACGTTAGGGAGATTCCCAAATCTGCACCGTCCTTTGTGGGTGATGAATCTGAGGAACTGTCCCGGATTGAAGTGTCATTAGAGGAGGTTTTGGAACAAATAGAAAAACTTAATGTTAACAAATCTCCGGGACCGGCTGGCATACATCCAAGGGTTCTAAAAGAACTCAAATGGGAAATTGCTGAACTATTATCTGTGGTTTGTAACCTATCCTTTAAATCGGCATCTGTACCTAATGATTGGAAGGTAGCCAACGTGACACCAATATTTAAAAAGGGCTCTAGAGGCGATCCTGGCAATTACAGACCGGTATGTCTAACTTCAGTACGGGGCAAATTAGTCGAAACAATAGTAAAGAATAAAATTGTCAGGCACGTAGAAGAACATAATTTGTTGGACAAAAGTCAACATGGTTTCTGTAAAGGGAAATCATGTCTTACTAATCTATTAGAGTTCTTTGAAGGGGTTAACAAACATGCAAACAAGGGGGATCCAGTAGATATAGTATACTTAGATTTTCAGAAAGCCTTTGACAAGGTCCCTCACCAAAGGCTCTTGTGTAAATTATATTGCCATGGGATAAGAGAGTCCTTTCTTGGATTGAGAACTGGTTAAAAGACAGGAAATAAAGGGTAGGAATAAATGGTAAATTTTCAGAAAGGAGAGGGGTAACTAGTGGTGTCCCCCAAGGGTCAATCCTGGGACCAATCCTTTCAACTTATTCATAAATGATCTGGAGAAAGGAGTAAGCAATGAGGTGGTAAAGTTTGCGGATGATACCAAACTGTTTAGGATAGTGAAGACAGAAGCAGACTGTGAGGGACTCCAAAAGATCTCACCAAACTGAGTGATTGGGCAACAAAATGGCAAATGAAATTTAATGTGGATAAGTGTAAAGTAATGCACATCGGGAAAAATAACCCCAACTATACACAGTATGATGGGGGCTAATTTGGCTATGACAAATCAGGAAAGAGATCTTGGAGTTATCGTGGATAGTTCTCTGAAAACTTCCACACAGTGTGCAGCGGTCAAAAAGGCAAATAGGATGCTAGGAATTATTAAGAAAGGGATAGAAAATAAGACCCAGAATATCTTACTGCCCCTGTATAAAACTATGGTACTCCCACATCTTGAATACTGTGTACAGATGTGGTCTCCTCACCTCAAAAAAGATATGTTGGCCTTGAAAAGGGTTCAGAAAAGGGCAACTAAAATGATTAGGGGTTTGGAACGGGTCCCATATGAAGAGAGGTTAAAGCGACTGGGACTTTTCAGTTTAGAAAAGAGGAGACTGAGGGGGGATATGATAGAGGTATATAAAATCATGAGTGGTGTGGAGAGGGCGGATAAAGAAAAGTTATTTATTATTTCCCATAATAGAAGAACTAGAGGACACCAAATGAAATTAATGGGTAGCAGGTTTAAAACTAATAAAAGAAAGTTCTTCTTCACACAGCGTGTAGTCAACCTGTGGAACTCCTTGCCAGAGGAGGCTGTGAAGGCTAGGACTATAACAGAGTTTAAAGAGAAGCTAGATAATTTCATGGAGGTTAGGTCCATAAAAGGCTATTAGCCAGGGGATAGAAATGGTGTCCCTGGCCTCTGTTTGTCAGAGGCTGGAGAAGGATGGCAGGAGACAAATCGCTTGATTATTGTCTTTGGTCCACCCTCTCTGGGGCACCTCGTGCTGGCCACTGTCGGCAGACAGGCTACTGGGCTAGATGGACCTTTGTTCTGACCCAGTACGGCCGTTCTTATGTTCTTATGACCAGCCCACATTGATGTCCGTGAACTGGCCCCGGTGGTCAGACATGGCCTGCAGGATCACGGAGAAGTACCCCTTCCTTTTGATGTAGAGGGAGGCCTGGTGGTCCGGGGCACGGATGGGGATGTGCGTCCTGTCGATTGCCCCCGCAGTTGGGGAAGCCCAGGGCACCGAACCCCTGGATGACCGCGTCCAGGTCAGTGAAGTGGATGACTCTGCGGAGCAGCACCCTGTTGATGGCCTTGACCACCTGCAGAGAGACACACAAAACCGAGGGTCACTGCGGTGCCCGGGTGGCTGGAAGAGTTCATTCCCCGCCTCTGCCCTGTGCCCCACTCCCAGGAGCAACCCCCGCTGCAATCCTGGCCATCGTGGGCGGTCTGTAGCGTGGCTGGGACAGACCGAACCCTCCTGGGGAGGGCACTTACACCATCTCCCCCCCTTTTCCCTGGGGCAGCCCATGTCATCTTTGCAGCCCCCCCTCCTGGCCCAGTGGCCGATGAGTGCTGTACCTGCTTGAGCACTGCTCCGACGGTGGATCTCCCCACGCCGAACTGGTTGCTGATGGATCGGTAGCTGTCCGGCCTGGAGAGCTTCCAGAGGGCGATGGCCACCCGCTTGTGGAGGGGAATGGCGGGCCTCATGCGTGTGTCCCATCGCCGCAGAGCAGGGGCGAGCCACTCGCAGAGCTCGAGGAAGGTGTCCTTCTTCATCCTGAAGTTCTGGGTCCACTGTTGGTCTCCCCAGCACTCCAGGACGATGTGGTCCCACCAGTCGCTGCTGGTGTCCAGACGCCAGATGCGGCGGGGCAAGCTGGCGTCCAGGCGCCACTCCTCCACGGCCTCCAGGGGTAGGGGAGGCCAGGGGCCTGGCCTGCAGCAGAAAGTGTTAGGCAGCCTCCAGCAATTGCTGCCAGGCTTGCAGCAAGACATTCAACATGAGCACCAGAGTGCCCACGGGCAGCTCTGGCTCCATGGTGCCGAGTGCTGTGGTGTCCCAAATGAGCGCGACCAAAGCAGGCAGAGAGGAAAACGCTTTGCTGTCCCTCGGCGAGGTAGGCAAGCAAGCAGGGAAAGCTGAGAACCGGCTGTCCAGGGGGGTCCCTTTAAGCACGAGCCTCAGATACCCTCAGACAGCAGCCACACAAAGCAACTGCTGACCTGATGCCCTGCTGGAACCGGTTTCAGCTGCCCTTAAATGCGATCCAGCGTCCAATCAGTGTGGATGCGCTCTTTCGAAATAGCAAAACGCTATTTTGAATTAGATTTTGTGTCTAGATGCGTTATTTCGAATTAGCTTAATTCGCATTAACTATTTCGAATTAAGTTAATTCGAAATAGCGCTAAGTGTAGACATACCCTTTGGGTGTAAACAGTCCCTTACAGAAGATGTTATCAGTGTACTAGTCGTGCAGACTACGGAAGATCTAGTTCGTGCATGGTGTTTCATGTTTTGGTTATGTAGATGTTTTCATTCTTTCAATACTTAAAGTTCTCCATTAATATAAGGTTATTTCTCATAAAATGTTGTGATGCTATAAGGAAGCATGAGAGAATAATATAGCCTCACACTGAAAACAGAGAACTGGAAACCTGCTGATTGGAATTATTCTGCTTTCACCAAAAACTTGATGCCTGAGCAAATTGCCTAAACCCTCTGTGCTTCACCTTAGAAAGTGTGGATGACAATACCTCCTGGGAGGTGTGGCTTGGAGGTTTGTTTCATTCATGTTGGAAAATGCTTTGGGGGTCCTTAAATGGAAGAATCCACAGACAGAATTGGAGGCACTCGAATCCAGGCATACACTGCACTTCCCAAAAGGAGGCCAGGTTGGGAAGCATTCCCTCCCCTTTATATCTTTTAGATTAGGTTAGCTAATCAGAACATAAAATCACCTTTTAGCTGTAGTTTGATACGACCATTCCAAGAGCATGGCAGCTCCGGACTTTGGGAGCAACCACGTTCTGGAATAAGCTCTGGAGCAAAGTGCTTACTTGAGCCTGTTGCAGCTCAAAAGCTTCATAGACCATAAGGGAAGAAAATGCCAATTGAAACAGTTTCTTTTGCAAACATTACCAAAGGTTAATACCCACTGGTTTTGCTAAGCATTTGCCCCCCAAAAAATGCAGCATCAAGGAAAAATCCCTGTGAGTCTGGGTGAAAAATCCATACTAGAACAGCAGGTGTAATAAGTAAGATTACAGAACTTTTCAGTAGAGTCGAGAGAAGAATCCATGTTACTTACTGGGTTTTGTTTTTTAATGGGTTCTTTGTCTATTCTACAAAGTGCATTGTGGAGATGAAAGAAAGCCCTAAGAAAGCCTGTATCCTAATCTTATCCCAAAACTCTGTATGCAGCCACCATATAAAAGATGTTATTTTCCCCTCTCTCGGGGTATGTCTACACTAGCTCGTTAGTTCGAGCTAGGTAGGCAAATGAGGGCAACCGGGGTTGCAAATGAAGCCCGGGATTTAAATATCCCGGGCTTCATTTGCATCTTCGGTGTCGCCATTTTTAAATCTTAGTTCGAACTCCGTGCCTGCGGCCACACGCTGCACGGAGTAAAGTTCGAATTAGATCTCTAATTCGAACTACCGTACACCTCGTTCCACTGAGAACTTGAGGAGTTCCACGAGGAGTAACTAGTTCCACCAGAGATCACACCCGCGCTGCAGCGGGCACGGAGTTCGACTAAGGGGATTTAAAATGGCGGCGCCCAGGAAGATGCAAATGAAGCCCAGGATATTTAAATCCTGGGCTTCATTTGCAACCCCGGTTGCCCTCATTTGCCTACCTAGCTCGAACTAACGAGCTAGTGTAGACATATCCTCAGAGACAGAGGAGAACTGGTCTTGGGAAGAAAGATTAGCTCCGGGTTTCTTTGTGGCTCTTACTGGAGTCACTGTTAGAGCCAAACCCGAGAAGAGGTAAGTTTGCACCACAAACTCTGTGTTGGAAACAGGGTGGGGACTTCCATGCCTACAGATACTATAAATCCTGAACATATTTCAGTTGCAAAAGCACAGTGTTTAACACAATCAAATAAACTTGTCCAAAAAGCCAACACTCCTGTTCTTCAATGCTCACAGAAGGCACCAGTCTCACAGACCTGAAAAATGAAGGTCTCTGTTTATCCACAGATCAGGTACAGCCAAAGCAACAGCAGCAGAAGCTTCCTCACACTTCCTGCCAATGTACCTCAACCTTGACCTGAAGAGAGCCTCTCAAAGGGTTTGATTGAGATTTTATACCCATTCAGTTCTTGGCATCTCTGTTGAGATTGACAACAAGGGAGCCAATTAGTGCCAGTTGTGTTGGTGATTTTTTTTTTTCAAAATGTGGAGGGACACCTGTTTGCTGGAACTACTCAGAGACCCACCAATCACTGCACCCAGCCACTAAACAGCCAGGAGAAAACAACTTTCGGTCCCTGGCTGGCACAACAGAGACCTGCCTCAGACGGTTAGGACAGAATCTGGTTTTCTTCCATACTGAGGAGCCCGTTTTGTTTTTAAACGTGGCCTTCTGTTAATTATTTCACTGAAAAGAAGCTGCTCTCGCTGTCTAACTGAACAAAATCAACAATAAAAAAGTTAGAATTCAGGAGCAGGAGTTAAAGAAACAGAGGCCACAATCCCCCCTGACCATTTTGCTCAAAGCTGAGGGAGACTTCCATCTGCTCCATGTGCTCCTTGCCTCTGCACTGCCCATTGGCTGGAGAAATCAAGCCTCAAGGCAGAGGAATTTGAAATGAGGTCAGCAGGCATAGATGAGGCCTTGGTGGAGAGCATTTTGGGCTCCTGGCCTTCCTGCTTCTCTATTGGCAGGAGAGGAAAAGAATCACTTAACTGCCTCTTTATAGGAAGGTGTGTGCCATGACCAGGACCTCCTTCACACCAAAGGAAGAAGTATGTCAAGATATGTACTCTGCTGTATGTTAATGCAATGGAGTTATTCCAGATTCACAAGCCTTGCTTCCTGTCCTCTCATAATGGTACCATGAGATGGGCAGTGGTTCTATATGCACCAGCCTCAGTTGCCAATGCAGGAAACAGACTGTCCTTAGCGTAGGCTGGTCCTATATTATTTAAGGCTTAAGCACTTACAGTAGGACTCTTCTGAAGCAGAATGTAGATTTCAGCCCATTCAAACTCAGAACAAAACCTGAACTTCCTTGTCTTTTAAAATTGCAAGTCCACACTCCATAACATCTGCCATTAAGTCTTTCTTTCTAGTCCCTGTAAGGGCATTATTTGCCTAAACGTTCCCATCTCTCTTCCTCCACAGAGAAAATGGTCATCCCAGGGGCATTTCTTAACAATTTACCCTCAGAATCACATCTAGAGTCTCCTCCAGGATGCTAGAAGGACCATGAAGATTGTATCAAGGACATGATTAAATAACAGATAATGCAGAGCCATAGCACACTAACCTCATTTGCAAGCTCTTTAAAAAAATGATTGACATCAGATGCCCAAAGCAAAACTGCGTTTGTAGTCCTTTCCAGTCCAGCTGCATTAATTTCTCCACAAAGTAACAGTCAGTAAACTGTTGTCAAACTCAAGTCCGCTCATGCTAACACTGAAGTGGTTACCCCAAGTGTTGCTGCAAGTAAAACCACAATGTAATTCTGCATAGACGCATTATCATAAATATTCAGCTTTTGTCATGATGAGAACAAACAGATTTGCAACTAAGGTGAAAGGGATGAATGGCAAATAGATATTATAGGTTATGCTAGACACAGTGCCTCATTCATTTATATATAGATATAAGATGGTTTTGTTGTATGGCACTATTTCTTGCAGTGTATTGGATCACATAGTTGAATTCCAACTAAATTAAGTTGAGGCAGGAGCTAATAAAAGAGGCAATCACCAGCAGAACAACTATGAAATTGGGATAGCTCAGTGGTCAGGATGTAGAAACGAGAGCGCTTGTGATCTCTTTGGATTTGTAATTGTTAGTCTCCCAGGAATGACAGGTTTCCACCCCCTGAAAGGTCTTCATCTTTCTGTAGACATTTACAGTTTAGTATGAGACCTTAAAAATCAACTTCTATACGTCATTAAAAGATGCCATGGCAGCATTTCATATGAAGGAAGATTTGCACTGGCATCCTTAACCAAAACTTCACCTTCCCTTATTATTGCACTCCACCCCAGAAGGGGTTGTATTTGAGAGGTGCTGTCTGGTACAGAGTCCATCAGCAGGAGGAGTGTTAATCTCTCCCTAGGAACAGTACCACTAAACCCACCACCTTTTGAATACCTTTCCCCTTCATTTCACCTCTTAGTTCAGTTTAGTCCATTGGAAGTAGCTGCTAATAAAAATAATGCAACATTAGAAATGGCTTCCCAGCACTACCAGCCAGAAGCTGCCACCTCTCTCCAGGTGCCCAGCTACGAAGGCAACGGTGGCACCAGCAGAGGCACAGACATAAAGGTAGCGATACAGCAACCCCCACCACAGTACCTGCAACTCCTTTTTGAGTCAGGACCCCTGCAATTACGGCCATGAGACATTTCACACTGAAATAGCTGAAATCATGACATTCACATTTTTAAAACCCTATGACAGTAAAATTGACCAGAACGGATTGTGAATTTGGTAGGGCCCTACATATTGAGCAGTGCGAGACACTTCTACTAATCGAGGACATCCCCTGAATGTTATTACTGGTTTTTAAAATATGAAGGGCCAAAGGCTGCTGTTTTTATTAGTCATCTCTACTGGACGATTACAATTTTTATACCCAAGAAAGATGCCGGATAGCCCAAGGAAGCTCCAGTTTATTAAGAATCTACTCAGTGACACAGGTCCCCAAGAACACAGCACCCCTCTGGATAACTTCCCCTTGAACAGAATCCAATTTGGTTTATCTATGGTTCCTACAGATCCCTCATTACCATAGTGCGAGCATCTCACAATTTTAGGGTAGCACTGTTACCCTCATTTTACAGATAGGGAACTGAGACAAAACACAAAATAACTTGTCCAAAATAATGCAGGAAGTCTGGTGGAGCAAGGAACAGAAGTACTGGACTAGGGCCCTAGGGGCATGTCTATACTAGGAAATTATCTTGAAATAACTTATTTTGGAATACTAACTCCCAAAATAACTATTTTAAAACTAGCCAATTAGCCCGTCATAAGACGGGATTTTCAGGTCTCTCCTCCACGTCGGTCTTCTCTCCTGAGCCTCCGGTCTCTCGCTCCATCTCTCTCTCTCTCTCTCTCTTCTCCTCCTACTGCCTCGCCTCTCTCTCTCTCTCTCAGCTCGTCCGCCTCCTGCCTCTCTCTCACCTCTCTCTCTTCTCTTCTCCCCCTCCCGCCTCTCACTCTGTGTTTCTCTTCTCCTCCTCCTGCTGCGTCTCTCTCACTCTCTCTCGCCGTCCTCCGCCTCCTCTGCACCTCCTCCATTCTCCTCCGCAACCTCTGTGTCTGCTCCGTTTTCCTCCTTTTGAATCCGGTGCCCTTTCCTGACGTCAGAGACGCACGCTCGTCCAGGCCCCGCCCCCTGGCTCTTCCCTCTGGGCGGTGCTGTTGCCTACCCCTGCATGAGGAGTGCAGACCCCAAACGTCCGCTTGCGCTACTTGCTCCCATGCGGTGACCCGGCTGAGTGATGCAGAAGTCAGCCGAGCGCCACGGCAGGAGGCAACAGTGCCGCCCAGAGGGAACAGCCAGCGTTTCAGCATTACAGAGTCACAGACATTGGGCTACTATATATATAATAGCATGTCCATACCACATGGCAGGCTCCCTTCATGTGGAAGCGCTGCCTCCACTTAGAGCACCCGGAAAGCACTGGGGAGTAATTACTTTGAATGACTCTGCAGTGCAGTTATTTCAAAATAGCAGCAGTGGAGCATTCACATTATCACTATTTCAAAATAATTATTTTGAAATAAGTGTTATTCCTCATGGGAAGCAGGAGTTATTATTTCAAAACTAGCCAATTAGCCCGTCATAAGACGGGATTTTCAGGTCTTCTCTCCTGAGTTCTCTCACTCCGTCTCTCTCTCCTCCTATTGCCTCCCCCCCCCAGCTCTCCTCCGCCTCCTGCCTCTCTCTCCATCTCTTTCTTTCTCTTCTTCCCCTCCTGCCTCTCACACTCCCTTTCTCTTCTCCTCCTCCTGCCTCTCACTCCCCTCCATCTCTCCCGCCCCCCTTCCCCTTCCCCTTCCCCTTCCCTCCCGCCGTGGCGCTTGGCTGTGCTGCCTGCGTGGGGAGCGCGGACCCCAAATGGCCGCTTGCCCCCGCTTGCTCCCCCGCCGGGGCCCAGCTGAGCGGCTCAGCGCTCGGCCAAGCCACCACGGAGGGAGGGGAAGGGGGGCAGGGCACTGACCCACGCGGCCATGGGGCGTGGCCGTGTACATCAGCGTTACAGACTCACAGACACTGGGCTACTATATATATATGATAATATTTTCCATTAGTTCTGTTATTTTGAAATAATGGGTTTTGGAAATGTGGATGCTCTGCTTGTTATTTCAAAATAAGGAGGGCTATTTCAAAATAACTCGCTAGTGTAGAGCGGGACTAAGATAGCGCCTCTGATTTCCAAAGCCCTACATTGAATTGGTCGTGGATACTTGAGAGCACAGCTCTCCTTCCACAGCAGCTGTATTCCACGGGAATGCTGATACTGTTGACCAGTTGGGGTAGATGTGCCATGTTGATGGGGAGACAGAACCTTCATAACAACTCAGGCTCTGAGTATGGAATTCACTGCCTGAACCACTAAACTTGCCTCATTCAAGCCAAATGTGAAGCCTGTCTCTTGTGCCTGGGCCTACCTTAGAATCATAGAATCATAGAACCATACAGCTGGAAGATACCTCAGAAGGCCATCAAGTCCAGCCCCCTGCCCAAGGCAGGACCAATCCCAATTAAGTCAACTCAGCCAGGGCTTTGTCAAGCCGAGACAAACACCTCTAGGGATGAAGACTCCACTACTTCCCTAGGTAACCCATTCCAGTGCTTCACCACCCTCCTAGTGAAATAGTTTTTCCTAATATCCAACCTGGACCTTCCCCACTGTAACTTGAGACCATTGTTCCTTGTTCTGCCATCCGTCACTACTGTGAACAGCCTTTCTCTGTCCTCTTTGGAACCTCCCTTCAGGAAGTTGAAGTCTGCTTCATTCATGCATTAACACATAACCTAATCTGTTTGTTGCTAGCAAGGAGGGAGGAGAGAGAAAGGCTGCAAAAGAACATTATCATTCCTTAAGTAATGGGAGGCACTGAGATGCTGCTGTGATAAGGACAATAGAAGTGCTTGAGTCAGTACTCACTCCAGCAAAAACCCTGTTGGTTGCAATGACAGCTTTGCTGGACTGCAGTGAGACTGAGACAAGACTTCAAAGTTGGCACAGGAATTTTAACACTTAATTTTAAACCCCTTAAGAGAGGCCTTTTCTAAAAAATTCAAGTTATTACTGTGTCTAAGGGAAAAGTATAGTTATTTGTTAAAGGTTTTTTAAAATAATCATGTAAGAAATTAAGTCCTAAAATAGTTTCCTTTCCACCATTATTAACATGGCCAGCCTTTGCTCTCTCAAATAGGCATTAACTCTTTCACAACTACACTATCCTTTTAACAGATAATTACTTCTGCATTTTCAGACATGTTTTATTGGTGTTCACACTGTGGAAATTGCACTGAGTTTCCACAGGAGCTCATCTAAACGCAGAGTTGCACCCGTTTAACTGAACAGAATTGTCTGGACACTCTTATTTTGTTTTAAGCTAAAGAGTGCCCACGATATTACATTATTAACTTGTGTGGAGGCAACTCCCAAAGTCATAAAAATATTTGTAAATAGTTCAACCAACCACATTTCTTCATAACCTGGTAGGTTGTAAGATCAGAACTGAGTGTTGGTTTATGGATAAAGGCCATGATTCTGTCCTGCAAAGCATTCAGTCAGACCCTTTCTGGGCCTGTGCAGAATCAATGGGATTCTGCATGGGCACAGACGTCTGTCCAATTGTTTTCAATACAAATCATGGCCTAAATATCTCATTAGCTTTCCCTAACTCAATACAACTTTAAAAGGTCATAATCCTCTTTAAAACACAATAGAAAAAAATACAGAAAAGAAATGCAACAGTATAATAGGTGTAAAGTCACTGTATCGACTCTTTCAAGTAATACCATTCAATAACAATTTGCATGTCGTATGCAGTTAAAAGGTTCAGCTACGGAAGGCAAGGCATAACCTTCCTTGAAGTTTTAGATTTTCATTTCTTTACGGTAATATGTTACACCTCTTTATGGTTCCATTTACCATCCATGCAAATGTTACAGGTAGCGTTTACATTCAATTATAAAGTAGATACTCTGAACTTCATTGATGCAATTTGTGCCACTTGAGGTATTATCCTTTATTAGTTTTTCCACTGAATTAGTGCTAGTTAATTTGTGCATGTGACAAAAAAAAGTCAAATTTAGCAGTAATAACTGGAAGATGACTCAGAAGAATCTTTGTTGGTCAATCAGTGCTAGACAGCATTACAGTTTTGTCAGGCATGTTGATGTGATTTTCAACTCCATAACAGACCTTTCTAAATAAAAAGGCAGCACACAGCTGGCTTGGTCCACCCTTACCAGGGAGCACCTGAACAGTCCGATCGCAGTGAATGGGATTATACAAATGAATAAGTGTTCACTGGTAAGAGTAGGGGTCACATAGCCTGACCCTAATGGAAGCCATTAGAAAATAAGAAGGTCAAACTATTAACACAAAAGTCTGGGACACAGGAAATAATGAACATCATGCCTTAATCATGCCAGTAGCATCAATTAAAGCAATTGTGCTCCTTGTGCAAGGAAGGACAGCATAAGCAAGGAGTGCCTAGTTACCTAGGGCCAAATTATGAACCCTATACTCACACTAGTGAGCAGGTACACACACAAGTCAGCAGTGGAGCTACCTGCACACATAACTTCTCACCAATATGAAGCAGGCACTCAATCACGCTATGTTTCAGTTCCCCCAGCCAGAAAATGGGGATGCTCCCTATTTCACGGGGGAGGCTTACTTCAATTATGTTTGTTAAAGTTCTTTGTGTCTGAAGACACAAATTGCTACTCAACTGCAAAATAGTTATTATTCAAAATGCAGTGCGCCACTAGTGGATAGCAAAAATTGTGGGGCCTAGTAATGAAATCCTTTGCCATGTAAATAGACCTTACTCAGAAAAGCAGGTAAATGCATGCAAGAAAGGACTACTCATCTGAGTAAGAGTTGCAGGATCAGATGCATAGATCACATATTATTGTCTAGATGGTATTTGTTCAGTCTCATAGCTGTACATAGTACTTCTTAAATAATAATTTTTAAAAAGATAAACCCTGCACAAAGGAGTTTACAATACAGGGCACCTATCCTGCAGTCAGGTCCATGCTCGCTGACTAAGTGGGTTTGGAGGTAGCACAGTGAGTGATAACAGCAAACAATGGGAGAGAGGAGGGTGAAGGTTACAGCAATCAGACTGTCTGGTTACTTCCATTTGTTATGTGCATATCTCGATAGTCCTGCATTTTTAAAAACATATGAGTTACTGTTGAATAGTTGTCTGTGTTTGCCTGTGAAAGAGGCTCTTTTCCCCTTAACTTCTACATTTCTTTATTTCTGAATTTGTGCACCACAGGTCACTTGGCTATCAGCCTGAGTCCAGTCATTGGCATTTTAGTTCTAGAAACAAAAATAAATGCAAACAAGGAATTTTCAATTCTGTAAGGACAAGCTGCAGTAAAACATATAAAGGAGACAAGATTATGTGTGATTAGCCAATATAGACCGGTAATGGATTTGCTTTTATGAATCTCAAGAATGCTCCCAAATAGGTAAAAAGATAGCAGTTTAGGCAGATGCATCTTGCTCAGTATTCTACAAGCCATCAAACATGGGCTTAAGTAGACCACAAATGGGTTTGAAAATAGAGCCAAGGGCCCATCATCGAGAATTACCTGACGCTTGTCCATATGCTTATAATCTTGGGAAAAGACAGCAAAGGCATTCCAGAAACCCACAACTATTCTGATTGATCATCCAGTGGGAAACATTTGCAAAGAGACCGGGGACCTGTTTGAAGTAGAATTGAACTGTGTTGGGATACTCTAGATATGAAACAGCAGCTCTTTTGGAGATAAAATCTATGGCTTGATACTTCTCTCAGTTACACTGGTGTAAATCAGTAGTAACTCCACAGAAGTCAATGGAGTTACACCAATATAACAAAAAAATATAGATGGAATCATGAGCTTTCGTGAGCACAATCCACTTCATCAAATGAAACGTGGGTTGTGCCCACGAAAGTTCATGATACCATCTACATTTTTTGGTTAGTCTCTAAGATGCTGCAGGACTATTTGTTATTTTTTAAGTTTTTTCAGTTACAGACTAATACAGCTACCCTACCCCTCTGACACTAATATAACAGCAAGGTGACTAAATGAAGATTCAAAGCCAAGATTTCAGAACTTCTTGCATCTGGACTTTGACAAGGCCACTTCCAAAGTAAGATACCCAGACAAAATATTCAAAGACCAAAAAAGGTTGGGGGGACACTTAGCAGAACCATTCAGGAGACTCATTTGTTACAGCTAGAAATAATAATTGCATCTTAACAAACAGGAGAATGTGGAACAGACTGGTAGGATGCTTGAGGGGGTTTCTTTTCTGTCATTCATTTTTTATCAACAATTCTGAGCAGACCCCAAAACTCAGACTAATTAAAGACAAATAATTAAACACATTCATACTGGGAAGATTGGCAAACTCCCACTGTATTGTAAGAGCACCTTGGCACTTAAATGGTTAGGGACTATATCCCACAACATCATGCTCATCTCATTGTGCTAGAGAGCTCTTGAGAATGTTATTAGCTGGGTGTTCGCCTTGCCGTTTTTCCACATGAGGCAGATGGGTAATTACGAAGCTAATAGTCTGATTGAGAGAAATCAGATGCAGTGGTTTGCCCAATTAGATGATACATTAGCTTCCTTCTTTGTAAGCAGCTAATGTGTGAAGCAAAGTGGTATTTTTGAGGGTCAGAATCCTTAAACAAGTGCCGAGTTGCAGATTATTGTGTCTCTTTTTTTTTCTAATGGAGGAAAAGTGCTAAGTCTTCATTACTAAAAGCATAGAAAATGCAAATCAGGCTCTGAAACAAAAGAGTGAAGGGACAGGCGAGAATATTTGGTGTCCAATGTGTCAACCTACAACATCAATTACATTGAAATGCAATGCATGGGAGCCTAATCAAGGATAGTATAATTGTAATAATTGCATGCTTTTGTTGGAGAGCTGCTGCCATTGTTATTGTCAACCATTTGTTTCTCTCTATTGTTTATGGGGGGATATTTTAAATATACATATATATGTATATATGTATAAATGACTGAAGAACAGTATAGGTAAAAGGCTGTGCTATTACATACATAATGTGTGTGTGAAGTTTCTTTCTAAGTACTCATTCTCATTGGATGGTGAAGAAACAACTATCCTAAATCGATTAAGACAGGTAATCCAGTAGCTGAGATATAGATGTCAACTTACAAACTGTACCAAATAATAAGAATTGTTTTTTCTTTCTCTGGTGCATCCCTTTTGTTCAGAGAGGTAAGTTTCACTGAGTGACTGGTAAGTCACAAAGAAGCCAGGGGAAAATTTTACTAACAATTCCCTAAGATATTTCCAACTCTGCCCTCATACTCTGGGAGGAAGGCTAAGAGAAGTCAAAATGAACAGTATTTTGGCCTGGAACTACAGCTGCCTATGGCATTTAAAGGGAAAAAATCTGTAATTTTGACTACTATCTTCAAGATAAATGAATGAAAAGAGAATAATGAAGATTAAAAAATGACAACACAAGTTTACCTAGGAACTTATTGAAGAAAAAGGGAAGTAAGAGCCCACTCTGCATAAACCAGTCAATAGTTTCTCAAGTCTCAAGTTGAGCTAAAAATGCTTCTTATGACTCTCAGCATTTGCATCAGATAAGAGGTTTATTTTCTCTCTTCAACTGGGCTCGCAAATAGGCTGAAATAGAGGCACAATGGAAATGGGCTAAAACATTTAACATAGCTGTTAAATCTCATTCTCCACAGCTAAAAAAGAATAATGCTGTACCATCTTTACTGAGAATACACTTCCTAGACATAGGAGGCTTTTCGTGTATCTCTAACAATCCTGTACATACTCCAAAACTCACACTAATTAAAAGCAAATAATCAAATACATTCAATTTGAAAAGTTGGCAAACTCACTTGTATTATTGTGTTAGCACCTTGGCACCAAAATGATCACATCGCCCTAATCTCATTGTGCAGGAGAGCTCTTGAGCATGCTATTCAATAGGTCTGTTCCCAGCCTCTCTCCCCTCCACACACACACGTGCACACACACACACACCCCTCCCATTTGTCTCTCCCTTCTGCTCCTCTTCCAATATTCTTCCTTTGACCAAAGAGAGAAGAAAATAAAACATGAGTAAAGATAAACAGACCAGGACGACATTCTCATTACATTTCATTTGGATCTGTCTGGAACGTACACTTCCATTTTAAATTGATTTCTTACCCTTGCCGGGTTTCTGCACAATTACAGCTGGTAAACTTGAGCTGTTTTGAAATAAACTAAGTTGCCTGTATCAACCCCTTGTTTCTCATTAACCCTCTCTTCACACACAACCTCCTTACCCAGCGGGTTCCGATACCACAGCTGTGTGTACAGGATAAATGCAATAGATCAAGGAGATAGAGAAGGGCAGCAGAATCTGAGTGACTCGCTGACGAAAGGAAATCAAGGAGAAACCTTTGGCTCTAATGTTTTTCCTCTTAAGTTTTTCAGTTTCTAATTGCTTTGGCATGGAAGCAAAACTCCTGCCCATGACAAACCTAAGACCTATCCAGTGTTCGTCAGGCTTTGTACAGAAGAAATCTTTTCAGGCAGGTTTGATTTCTACACAAAGAAAAGCCTCTGTGTGGCAGTACTTGTAAAAATACATATGTCCTTGATTTTCACTTTTTTTTTTTTCAAAGAATAAATCATTCTTGGGAACAAGCCATTACTTATTCAAGGTGCACGCTATATTGTAAGCTTAGCATGAATGCCACAATAGTTAGAACACTGGTACTGTAGCAAAAGAAAAAAAAGTTGTACAAGAGAGCTTACAAATGTGGTTTTGGTGAAGCAATGTGTGTGACAAACTAGGTAGCAAGACTATGGAGCCTTTCCCATCTAGGTCATAATGTACATCCAGTGCAGATCACTGAAATCAGATGCCTGTTTGTGTGAAATCAGATGGTCTCAGTCCATTTTCTAGTGGAAATATGTTCACATAGAACATTCTCTGGAAGTCCCAACAGAGAGGACAAAGCCTAAATAGGGATCAAAACTGCCTCATTCTCCCATTACTAGAGGTCTCTCCAGGTCAGGACTGAGGTAGCCTGGTGGGGCAGCACATGAAAGCTTGCAGTATTCTTCAGACACCTGTACCATTTGGAAGCTAGAGAAAAGATTTCAGACTTCTACTTGTAAAGGAAAATGAATGTAAAGAATATTTAAAATAATGCTAGTCCTAGTGTAGAAATCATATGTTGGTTAGAAGTAGGATGTTGCTCCTATTTATTTTTAAGATGAAAATGATGTAGCTACATTTCCTCGCAGAATCCATGGTAGTAGCTGAATGGTAGATTCCCCTGACACCATAAATTCATCATCAACCACGAGGGAATCTACTGAATCTACTGAATCAAAGAAGATCATTTACTCAAAAAACATGCTGCCTTCCTCTTACTGAAAAGAAACAGTATTTTACTGGTATACGACAACGTAAACATTTTCTTAACTTCATAAAATGTTAAATAATAGCACATTAGATTATGAAAATTAGAGATGGACTCAATTCCAACCTGTACCAAGAACTTGACTGCCCCAGCATTCCATACAATAAGAGAGAAATGGGAGATATTGAGGGGCATTCCCAACAGCAGTGAACATGCTTACTACTATGACCGAATCTTTAGGTAGTCATAGTGATAGTAAGTGAAGAGATGGAATGCCAATACAATTTTACTGATGAATGCCACATGATACAGTCTAGCGTGTTTGCGATCTCCAGGATAGTTCCTGATTACACACCTCACTCTGTAACTGTGAAAGTCACCTGCTCTAGTACATAAGGACAGACTCTTTTTTTATCCTACTATTGGAACTCTGTCTCCATCAGAAACTATGAAGACCTCGCATGGGTGCCTTCAGAATAATCTATTATCCTCCATTCACTTCTGTGTCTTCCAGCTTTTCCACAAGCTTGTGTGAATCAAGGAATCTCTTATAGACCTTTGACGAACAAAGGAATCTAGGGCAAAAAGGATCTACCTATAGCCAATTCAGATAGAGCAAAACTCTGCTGCTGATGAATTAGAATGAAGTGCCCAGATTGTTTCAAAATATCGCAGTGTGGAGACTGTGCTTCTGGTCATTGTATGCCTCCAGCTACAGTATTAAAATGAATTCACTCTTAACCTCCTTCAAAGCTCATTGAAATCTATAGGAATCTTTCCATTGACTTCAGTGTGCTTTGGATTAGACCTTTTGAAGAGGCATGGTTATATTTCAGGGTATTTATAGTCACATGTTTATGCTATTTATTTAGACTGCTATATACAAGTATTGTATTGTTTTATTCATAAAGACTAGGTCAGCGAGTAAGACAGACGTCAAGGCTTGGAAAAAAGGGATTCTCAGCAAACAGATCAGTTATTCAACTAAGCAAATTTTAACTCTAGTAGTAGCAGCATCAGGATCTGCCATAAAGAGAAGTTACTCAGCCAATACAACAAGCCGCAGCACCAAGGCCCAATCTTACAACCATCTAGCACCTTTGATCAGCACACAAAGAACTCTTATTGATATCCTGGGGAGTAGAGTTTGTAGACTAAGGGTGGCACTTCAAATACAGAGAGAGTGTCCCCCTCACCCCCAACAGCATTTTGAAGGGAGGGGGATTATGACTGGTTTTTAAAGCCCCGCAACATGGAGGAAGAGAAGGATATGGATTTATCCTAGGCTTTAAAACGAGCTGCTCCATGTATTTCAGACTTGTTTATGATGTAACACATTACCCCAGGGATCTGCACGTGAAATATACTCTTCAGGAAGGAAGTCCTTAGTTAGCAAAGAAAGTGCTGAGATATGTATGTGTGAAAGCTTCTCCAACTCTGTTTTCAGCTTGCCATATGGCCAACTTCATCCAAATAGTAGCAACTAATGGGCAAATTTCAACATTTGGAAAGAGAGAGAGATGTGAAGAAGTCCCATTCAACAATTTGGACCCAATAAATAATTGTTTGCCATTTTTCCAAATGTCATAAAGGTTCCTGGTTTTGTCTGACATTGTGAAAGGTTGGTTTTCCATTGCAGTTGGGCACACGGAAATTCTCTTTCCTTGGGAAAAAGGGAATAAAGCATTATCAAGTCCACAGAATAACTAGAACTACCACCTGCTTGATTTCAGAGTTCTTGCTGTCTTATCGTGCAGCCATCTGCACTACTGATACACAGGGGCACTGACGGTTTCCGCAAGCCCCTGGGCAAGGTAAGAGGGGCCGGATCCTCCTGGAAAGGGCAGGGCCTCAGGCAGAGGGGGTGGGGCTGGAGGCAGCCAGCCCTCTGTGCTGCCCAGAATGCAGCACACCCCACTCCCAGCCCTGAGAACCACCCAGAGCATGCTGTACAGCACTCCAGATGGCAATTTAAAGGACCCAAGGCTCCAGCCACCAGTGCTCTTGCAGTAGCAGTGGTGGCTGGGAGCCCCAGCCCCCTTTAATCAGCAGGCCTCAGTGCAACTGCCCATTTGCCTTCCTGTTGGCGGGAGTTCTGCTGGTTCATGTACCCAGGATAGCATTTCATGCTTTTGTGAATCTTAAAAGCCAGTCCTTTGGCCTTTCTCCAGATGTATGAGGCTCCAATGGCAGTATAAAAACTGCTCGACTGGGTCAGACCAAAGGTCCATCTAGCCAGTATCCTGTCTGCTGACAGTGGCCAATGCCAGGGGCCCCAAACAGAGCCAGTAACCATCAAGTGATCCATTCCCTGTCACCCATTCCCAGCTTCGGGCAATCAGAAGTTAGGACACACCCCCTGCCCATCCTGCTAATATCTTGTTTCTCTTATATACACTTAAGGGGTGAGGGGCAGGACAGGCAGCAAGAGTCCTGCAACAAAAGCAGTACTCCCACACATGCCACTAAGAAATGCTTCACAAGTCTTCTTGTTACTGAAATGTGATGATGAGAGATAGGTATTATGTTGACATTAGAGGGACGCAGGTCCTTGCAAATCGTGCAGATCCACCAGACCACAAATTTGCATAATGAAAAAGACTGGATTCCTATCGCTCATTTGCATGGATTCACAAGGTCCTCTTACATGCTTGGGATGAGTAGTTGTGCTAATTCCCCAACCCATGTGTGCTTCCTGTAGGCAAAGCCCTTTTATCTGAACTTTACTTGCTGGAACCAGGTTCAGTCCTGCTTTCATGGAAGTCAGTAGCATAATGCCCATTGATTTTGAAGTGTAGGAACTATCTCTTGGACGGGCCCCGTTAAAGATGCTACTTTCAGAAAATAATGCTCTTGGATCCTGAATTTTCTATCCTTTTCTTTTCAGTTTTTGCTAATTGTTAAAGCTATTAATATCTGAGAATAGGCTTCCTTCCTCCAAACCTCAATTTTCTCGCAGGCTGATCTTACAGTGAAAGTCATAATCCTGTGCAGTGCAGCATAGTCTGCTGGCAAACAAATGACTGTAACATCACAAACTGACTCCTATGAGTTCACTGGCACATCAGAAGGAAACGAAGGACTATGTCAATTACTAGATAGAATTATATATTTTTAATGAATGTCATGCTCATGTAAAGAGTCAGACTGAAGGAAATGGTGGTCCTATTTATCCACAAAAAAATAGGTAGTCCAAGAACCATAGTAATACAGTCTTCCCCAATACAGACTAGCCAATGAGCCTGTTCTGTCCTGAAGGAAGTAATTTTAATGCCTTCTTTATGACAACTTAACACTTTCCATTGTTGTTACTGCTGAAGGGAGTTCTAATGCAGACAAGGCATTGGTTGTTGTCAACATTTTTATCACCATTTCATCTAGGCTTGCTGTTCACCAGATGTCAGTGTTGGTTTGTCTATTGCCATCACTGGTGGAGTCATACCAGCCCACGAAAACTTATACCCTAATACATTTGTTAGTCTATAAAGTGCCACAGGACCCCCAGTTGTTTTTGTGGAAAATAACAGGGCTACCTCTCTGGTACAAGCCTGGTAATATAACACTAGGAAAGTTTAAGAAAAAGCTCAGTGTAGATACAGGGAGTGAGAGATGATTAGCCTCAATATTCACTTAATCCTTGGCCTCTTTGCTGATGATGTAAAAGATGCTAACTGAAGTGATGTGCACATTCATAATTGGAGTGACACCATCTACTCATTTCATATACGGCAATGAATAACCTTCCTATGTTACAGTGAAGATCAGTCTTTGGCTAGCCTTGAACCAATGATAGAAAGGTGAAAGGCTCCATAATCTATTATCTAACCGGCTAATGCTCGAGGCAAGGTGTTCTGTGAACAACAAAGTCTTTGCTCAAATGTGAACACAATATGCTTGAAACTAAGCAAAGATGGAAAGCTGATGTATGAAAACCAATAAAAAGTAAAAGGGGGCCATAAAAATGGATATTCACCATTAGCAGAAGTTACATTTAAAATTATATTTGCAGAATTTTTCATTTTAAATATGGAAAATATAAAAAAATACTGCAGTAAAGGCAAAGACTGGGATGTGGTGAGCACTGAAGACTGATAAATATCCACTTCTCAATGGCACCCACTTCTGTTTTATCCATCAAATTATTGTGATGATCTTACATGAGCATTTTGGATGGAGCTGAATGGAATGTTCATGAAGATGACCATAATTTTTTTCTATTTACTGGTTAGCGTTGTTTTAGGTTCTTTTTCTCCCTCATACACTGGCAGTTAGAGATCTTGTGGGTTTACATCCACTGTAGCAGACAGCAGGATCAATGGTCCAGATCCCAGCTCCATTAAGGTTGCTTTTAGTCAAAACTGGCATAATTGGTCACCCAGCAACTCCCCTTGCAGTCTCCGAGGCTGCTGTAAATTGCTTCTGGACTGGCCTTCAGCTGATTGAGGATCAGGAAGTTTCAGACAGCCTATGCCTATCTTTGTTCCCATACCACCATCCTGTGCTATACTTGGCATAGAAAGGCCTGTCCTGAGGTTCTGGCCATATCACTATACTGGGCATTTTTCGAGATCCCATCACACGTTAGCTGAACCTTCATTTTACCCACTTCTCTTAGTTCCTATTATATACAAGTCCTTGCATCACCTTAGACCACGTCTATACTTACCACGCCAGAACTAGATCTTCTGGCATTCAATTTAGTAGGTGTAAACTATGAGGGCACCCCCCATTCAGCGCCAGTGTTCCTGGTTTCACTCATTTGCTCCTATCAACATCTGGCTGTGGAGATGGTGCCACGCTCAGCTTAAGGTACGTGGACTCCAGCTACATTTTTCACATAGTTACGTATCTTGAACCAACCTTCCAGGTCTAGTATAGACCTGGCTTTACTTATTACTCTCTCCAGAACCCTTCCAATCTTTTCCCATCCCCAGCAGTCGTTTATCCAAGCTATGCATATATAAATCTTCCCTCAATTAATCCCTCCATCATTTTGTGGAATTGTTGTTCCTCAACATCCTTCAGTAAAGTAATCAAGTGCTCTCTAGTTAATCAGGGAAACTCCAGTTTCAATAATATTTATAAGAAATATCATAGAAATATCATATTTAGAAGCAGCAAGAATTCAACTGGTTAATAAAGATATACAGTAGGCAAAGAGGAAAAGGACCAACATGAGCTTTCTCTTTCGTTGCCCTAAGAATATGAGCAATGACCCTAGCTGTGTTTGATGGTAAATGTCACAATTCATGTCAGATCTTGCCTGGATAGATTACCCCTGAAGATCATGTTGCCTCAGAACCGAAAATTAGCAGCTGCATGCATTACATTAACCCTTCACCTGCAACACAATGGCTTTGTACTTGCCAAGGGCCAAACCTTTTAAAGGGGGGTTGACTGACTTCAGAGTGTGGGGGAAAGAGAGCTGTAGGACAGAAAATACACAGTAGAGAACCTCTGCCTGCATGTGTGCCCTTATGTAGGATGTTGTGGTGATACCCCAGAGCAATTGTAACTGATTTTAGAGGGCAATACTACTGTTCAATTGCCCACACGAATAGCACAGTTCTCAAGTGTTGGCTAATTATTCTGCAATTTTATAGAAAACATATTGTAATGACACTCAACTATGGAAAGAGTTGTATCAGTTATCTGAATTTCCTCTTGCCTTCTAGATATTTTTATTCTAGCTTGGCTAGCATTGTTGCATAAGCAAGCCATTTTGCCCCATAAATAACTCAATCTCCGTAGCAGTTTCACTCTATGTCAGCAAAGAGTCATTTGCAAAATATCAGTACTGTGGAAGGGCATAAGGTGAGTTTGCATGCAACACTGTACTGTTTTACAGCAGAATAGCTTGGAAAACAAAGAACCTGATTTTCCTCTTACTTACCTCAATGTAAATTAATGGTGTAGCCCAATGAAATCAGTGGTATAAAATGGATTTGGGAGGAAAATTAGGCTCAGAGTGTCTTGAGTGGAAACATTAATTCCAACACTAACATGAGAAAATGTTCATATTACTTCATGCTCCCTTAATTTAACTAAGTTCTCAAATCACGGTCTTTCCTACGATGGATGAGCTTTTTACCAACTTATTAAAATGAACATAAGATAATCTTTTTTTCTCCTTCCATTCTTTAAGAACTATTTTAAATTAACTAATTAATGGGTTTCACCACTGTACATAATAAGCATCAAAACATATCACAAGTAGGAAACGTGTCCAAAGTCACTTCTCTTCTGGGTTTTCATGTGAGAATTGGACATAGTCATTATTCTCTTTGGCTTCAGATCCTCAAATACATAATCTACTAAATCTACATTAGATATTCTTTATTACAGTAAATTAACTTTTCACACTTTCCTCAACTTTGGAAAAGATATAGTGGCAATGGTAATTTTTTTTCCTTTTGGCATTACTCTGTAACTTTTCCAAAGCTGAAAAATTTTTGAAAAGTCAGAGTGGAAAATGGGTAGACATAATTAATTCTACAGCATTCAAGAGCAAAATGGGGAAAGAGGGAAATTTGGGGTGGGTGAGATCCTAAATTTCAAAATTTGTGGGGAGAAACATGTTTGAAAGCTGAAAAGAAATTGTCCTTGCTTTAAGTTATGATAAAAGGAAGCTGTATGCCAAATTTGGTGGTCCTACTTCTTACCGGCTAGGAGGAGTTATTGAACAAATAGACAAACAAACAAACTCTCTCAAATATATAGTAAATAAAAGTCAAGGTAACAGTGGAAAGAATGCAGTTCCACAAAACTAGTAGAGGAATGTCCAAAGCAAACATGACTGCAAAAAACTAAAAACGTGGACTGGAACTATGTATGGCTCTAAACTAATATTAGTTTGCACCATTATTTTTCACAAAATTTAACACAGGAATTAGAAACATTGGATTTAATACCAGAAAATTGTTTCGCTCTGAATTGTTTCACGTGTTGATGGATCAGCACACATGTATCAGAGCTCTAGGTGCTCAGATAAGAAATACTTCTAACAAACCTTACAACTAAAACGTAGCATTGGATCCAATTCAGCCAGCTCAATGAAGTTATTGCTTGGATCAACGTCTTTCTCTGTTTACCATTTAAAAACCAATGGAGAGGATTTTTATAGATTCTTTTTACTTTCTCTAGAACAAAACAGGAAATGATTCATAAACTGATAAATGGAAGAAACACACTATGTCATGTATTTATTCTTCCTTTGAGTGGCATACCCCAGTACAAGTGATAGACCTGCCTTTTTTCATCTGAATACCCTTCTCAGAAAGAGGGGGTAGAAAGTGGTAAAGCCTAATCTCTATAATTGGCACTCATGAATTTGGCCAAAATATACGTCAGTTTGGGGGGGGTGTCAAAATCCCCACTTAGATGTGGATTACATGGTTGGCTGCGTCTAGACTTGCATGATTTTGCGCAAATACTTTTAACGGAAAAATTTTTCCGTTAAAAGTATTTGCGCAAAAGCGCGTCTAGATTGGCATGGAGTTATCATTATAATGATGCGCTTTTGCGCAAAAGCGCGTCTACATTGGCGGCGCACTTTTGCGCAAAAGCAGAAGCCCGGAACCATTTTGCAGAGGGCAAAAGGGCACCAGCCCTTTCCAGGGGCGGGGGCTGGAGCTCCTTTGAGACACGTGCTTAAAGGGATCTCCCTGGACAGCCGTTTCTCTCCTGCTCCGTGCTTTAGTACCTCTTGTAGGGACTGACAGCCGTAGCAGTTTTGGTGGTTGCCCTCTGCCTTTTGGACACCACTGCCTTTTGCCACCTAGTGCTTTTGCCTGGTTTTTTTTTCTTTTGCCTTGTTTTGTCTGCCATGGAGCCAGGGGTGGCCGTGTGCCTGCTCTGGACCCTGCCGGCCATTTTGGAGTGCCTGCAGCTGGTGCTCCAGGCTGGTGCCCTCCTGTTCCAGGACCAGGAGGCGCAGACCACTTTGGACTCCCTCACCAGGTAGGCCATGGCGTCCCCTGTGGCATTCCCACCCCAGGGTGGAGAGGCCACTGTGGAGACTGGACACCAGTATGGACTGGTGGGACCGGCTGGTCCTGGGGCAATGGGACGACCAGCAATGGCTCCGGAACTTCCGCATGTGAAAGCAGACGTTCCTGGAGCTGTGTGCCTGGCTCGCCCCTGCGCTCCAGAGAGCCACCACCCGGCTGCGGGCACCCATCCCCATCAACAAGAGGGTTGCCATCGCACTTTGGAAGCTGGCCACCCCGGACAGCTACCGATTGGTGGCAAACCAGTTCGGGGTGGGCAGATCCACCGTCGGTGTCATCGTCATGGAGGTAAGTCCCAGGGGGAGTGGGGTGGGGGGAGAGTGCTGCACTCCATGCCCAGGGGCAGCCAAGACTCCAGGCTGGGTCACCCAGGGGTTTGGGCCGTCCCTCCCTTGCACAGGCCTGCTGGTGGGGCGAGGCGAGGGGCTGTGGTGTGTGTGTGCATGTGCATGTGTGAGGACAGAGGGAATCACGGGGGGGGGCCAAGGGAGCGCACACTCACCCCTGCCTTATGTGATGTGTTCCCCTGTGTTTCTCTGCACCCTTCTGCAGGTCATCCACGCCATCAACGATGTCCTGCTCCCAAGAGCGATCCACCTGCGCGACATGGACGCTATGCTGGCCGGCTTCGCTGCCCTCGGGTTCCCCAACTGTGGGGGAGCCCTGGATGCAACCCACATCCCCGTCCAGGCCCCGGAGCATCAAGCAGCCCATCTCATGAACAGGAAGGGGTACTGCTCGATTGTTCTTCAGGCCCTCGTGGACCACCGTGGCCGCTTCCTGGACGTCTATGCGGGCTGGTCCGGCAGGGCACACGACGCCTGCTTCCTCCGCAACTCCGGACTGTTTCGCAGGCTGGAGGCGGGCACCTACTTCCCCCAGTGGGAGTTTACTGTCAGGGATGTGCCTATGCCCATCTGTATCATCGGGGACGCGGCCTACCCCCTACTGCCCTGGCTAATGTGGCCCTACACAGGGCGGCCGGACCAGAACTGGGCCCGGTTCAACGACCACCTCAACCGGGCCGGAATCAAGTGGAGTCGCCTTCAGCCGGCAAAAGCCCGCTTCCGTTGTTTGCTCACCCGTCTCGAGATGGGTGAGCGGAATGCAACGGAGGTAGTGGCCGCGTGCTGCGTGCTCCACAACGTTGTGGAGTGGAGTGGGGAGGCCTTCCTCCCTGCATGGATGGTAGCCAAGGACCAGACTTATGAACAGCCCCGCACAGCTGCCATCCACCAGGCGCACCAGGATGGGGTGCGCATCTGTGAGGCCCTGACGGACATGTTCGCACAGGCCCCATAGTAGGGTCCCCTCGGTCTCCCCATACAACTCCCTCCCATCCCCTCCCCTTCCCGCTCCCCTCCCCTTACCTCCCAATAAACACCAACACAGTTTTGTTTTCAACAGAAAAACTAGTATGTTTTTATTTACAAGGGGGAGAGGAGGAGGAGACCTTGAACTGGGAGGGGGAGGAGACCTTGAACTGGGAGGGGGAGGAGCTACTCCTGGGAGGGGTGGCCCCTGCGACCACTCCTGCGGGGGCGGACCTGCACATGGGGGGCAGGCCGTGTCGGGGCAGGCTGCACGGGGAGGTGGGCAGGAGGGGCAGGAGCAGGAGCAGGAGCAGGGGCAGGGGCAGGGGCAGGAGGGACAGGAGCAGGAGGGGCAAGAGGGGCCATTGCAGGAGGGGCAGGGACAGGAGCAGGAAGGGCCATTGCAGGAGGGGCTAGGGGAGGGATGGCGGGGGCGTTGGGCAAGGCCATGCCATAGTGGACGGCATGGCCAATGTGGGCGGTGAGGGTGGCGATTGAATCCGCCATGCGGACGCACTGGGCCTGGAAGGCGCCCCAGGCCTCCTGGCACCACTGCAGGTCCGCCTCTACGCGCCAAGTGATGGCTGCCTCGACACGCTCAACGGCCTGCACGTGGCGCCGAAGGAGCTGGTCCCGGTGGCGAAGCCTCTGCCTCCTTGGTTGAGCGGCTGGGGGTGCTGCTGCTGCCAGACTGGAGGGTCCCTTGCTTGTGCTTGGTCCCACTGCAGGGAACAGAAGAAAGGATGGGTCAGTCAGGCAGGCTGGCCACTGTCCCCACACCTCATGCCCTCCACCCCACCCGAGCCCAGGTGACACCACAGTAGTGTGGCTTGGGCCCACTCGGTTCCCCCCTTCCCCCCATGTTGTATGTTTGCATAGAGGACCGCCCCTGGAGTAGGGTCCTCCTCCATGTATTGTAACCACCGGTCTGTGTCCTGGCCCCATGGAGGGTGGGAGGGCGCTTGTGTTGCGTTAACCTGTGGAACTCCCTGCCGGTGGAGGCTGTGAGGCTTTGGGCTAATCAATGGTGTTTGACAGGGAGCGAGATGAATCCCCACACAGAGCCTGGGAGCACATCTGGCAGACATGGTCTGGGCGCTCAGATCCCCATCGCGTGGGATATCTCCTGGACAGAACCAGGAGAGTGACTGGGGAGTGTCCCATCCTTGCAGCAAAACTCAGGCGGCCCTAGGGGCGGCCCAAGCGCTTCCCCCCCTTCTCCCTCCCACTAGCCCTCACACATGTAGCCCAGGGACATGTGGGGACTTCCCTCGGGGGGCCAGCCAAGGCACCGGGAGCAGGCGAGGGGCTCAGTGGGGGCCATGCTCACGGGCTGTGATGCTGTGGTTTTCCCAGGAGCAGCTGGCTGTGCCTCACAGCCAGGCATGGGACAGTGTGCCGTTCTGTGTGCTGCACCCTTGCGGAGGTGCCTGGGGCCCTGGCTGGTTCCAGCCGGCATCCACGCTTCCCCTCGGTCCTGCCAGATGTGTGTGAGCACCACAGTCACAGGCGTGCCCTGGAGCTGCCTGCTGCAGCCACATGGTTGCACGTGCTGCATACTGCCTAATGCTACACAGCCCATGCAGCTCACGTGGCCTGAGTGACGTGCTCTCCCCCTCCCCCCTCCAGGTGCCTGGCTCCCGCCCCGCCCTTGTGAGTGCAAAGTGCAACACTCACCGGTGGATCCTTCCCCGGCCTCCGAGGATGCATGGGAGATGTCGGGGCTGCCGGAAGGGGCCTGCAGGGTGGCAGTGCTGGCCTCGTCCTCCGACGCACTGCTGCTGTCTCCTTTCCCCGTCTCGGTGGTCCTGGTGACAGGGGGGCGCATGCTGCTGTCCACGGGGACGTCCGGGGCTTGCGGGGCTGGCTGGCCCACGATGGTGTGGAGCCGGTGGTAATGGAGGCAGGTGTCGGCTCCTGCCCCCTGGCACTCGCTGGCCCGCACGTAGCCCAGGCGCAGCTCCTTTACTTTCGCCCGGACTTGCTCGAGGGTCCGGGTTGGATGGCCCTGGTGGGCAAGCGCCTGGGCCATGCGGGCAAAGATCTCAGTGTTGTGGCGCCGGGACCGGGTGTCGTGGAGGGCCTCCTCCTCCTGCCACAAGTCCAGCAGGGTGTCCAGCTCACCTGAGGACCAGGATGGGGCTCATTGTTTTCGGCCCTTGGGGGCCTCCTGCGCTGGGGGTGCGGGTGGCTGATCCCCCCCTGGAGCTGCCATCCTGCTGCGGGGTGTCTGCTGGATGGCAGGGGCCACATGGCAGACCTCTGTCCAGAGGTCCGAGATGGTCTCCTGCATCTGCTTTAAGGGGGCTCAGGTTACCAGGAAGTCCAGGAGCTGACTGCTACGAGTCTGCAAGCGTCCATAGGGCTTTTTCCGTTTAGCCTGCTTTTCGCAAAACGTCTTAGCTGCCTGTCTACACTGGCCCTTTTGCGCAAAAGCATTTGTGCAAAAGGGCTTTTTGCCCAGCGGGGCGTCAGAGTATTTGCGCAAGAAGCACTGATTTCGCACAGTAGAGCGTCAGTGCTCTTGCGCAAATTCTCGCGGCCAGTGTAGACAGCTGTCAAGTTTTTGCGCAAAAGCGTCCGCTTTTGCGCAAAAACTTGCCAGTCTAGATGCAGCCATTATGTAATACATTACATTACAAGGCCGTAGAGCAGTTTTTAAACTAAGAGATGGGGGAAAGCCAATTGGTACGGAGAAGCACATAAATCGGATGGAGACTTCTCTTAGAGGAGAATCCATTGATAGAGATTCTCTAGGCTGTAGTCAGAAAGAAAGGAGGGGAGAGGACAAAAAATGGGCCAGAGCAGACAAACAACCGCATATAAAGGAATCCAATGCATCAGGGAAGGGCAGACAAATAAGCAGTGGCAAATTTTTAAAGTGCTTCTACACAAATGTTGGAATCTGACTAATAAGATGGGTGAACTACAGTACCTCATATTAAAGGAGGAGATTGACATAATAGGCATCACTGAAACCTGGTGGAATGAGGCAAATCTGTGGGACACAATCATACCGGGATATAAAATATATCGGAAGGATAGAGCAGGCCGTGTGGGTGGCAGAGTGGCACTGTATGTGAAAGATAACATAGAATCAAATGAAATAAAAATCTTAAATGAATCAGCATGTTCAACAGAATCGCTATGGTTAGTAATTCCATGCTCCAATAATAAGAATTTAGCAGTAGGGATATATTATCGACCACCTGACCAGGACAGTGATACTGACATTGAAATGCTAAGGGGAGATTAGAGAGGCTACCAAAATAAAAAACTCTATAATAATGGCGGATTTTAATTATCCCCAAATTGACTGGGTACATGTCACCTCAGGAAGAGAAGCAGAGATAAAATTTCTCAATGGCTTAAATGGCTGCTTCTTGGAGCACCTGGTACAGGAATCCACAAGGGGGAGAGGCAATTCTCGATTTAGTCCTGAGTGGAGCGCAGGATCAGGTCCAGGAGATAACCGTTACAGTACCGCTTGGGAATGGCGACCATAATATAATAACATTTAACATTCCTGTGGTGGGAAGAACACCTCAGCAGTCCAGCACTCTGGCATTTAATTTCAAAAAGGGGAATGACACAAAAATGAGGAGGTTAGTTAAACAGAAATTAAAAGGCACAGTGACTAGAGCCAAATCCTGCAAGCTGCATGGAAACTTTTAAAGACACCATAATAGAGGCCCAACTTAAATGTATACCCCAAATTAAAAACATAGCAAGAGACCTAAAAAGAGTCACCGTGGCTTAGCCACCATGTAAAAGAAGCAGTGAGGACAAAAGGCATCTTTCAAGAAGTGGAAGTCCAATCCTAGTGAGATAAATAGAAAGGAACATAAACACTGTCAAATCAAGTGTAAAAATGTAATAAGAAAAGCAAAAAAAGATTTTGAGGAACAGCTAGCCAAAAACTAAAAAAGCAATAGCAAAATATTTTTTAAGTATGTTAGAAGTAGGAAGCCTGCTAAAAAACCAGTGGGTCCCCTAGACGATCGAGATATAAAAGTAGCAATCAAGGACGATAAAGCCATTGCAGAGAAACTAAATGATTTCTTTGCTTCAGTCTTCACGGCTGAGGATGTTAGAGAGATTCCCAAATCTGCACCGTCCTTTGTGGGTAATGAATCTGAGGAACTGTCCTGGATTGAAGTGTCATTAGAGGAGGTTTTGGAACAAATAGAAAAACTTAACATTAACAAATAACTGGGACTGGATGGCATTCATCTAAGGGTTCTAAAAGAACTCAAATGGGAAATGGCAGAACTATTATCTGTGGTTTGTAACCTATCCTTTAAATCGGCATCTGTACCTAATGACTGGAAGATAGCTAACGTGACATCAATATTTAAAAAGGGCTCTAGAGGCGATCCTGGCAATTACAGACCGGTATGTCTAACTTCAGTACGGGGCAAATTAGTCGAAACAATAGTAAAGAATAAAATTGTCAGGCACGTAGAAGAACATAATTTGTTGGACAAAAGTCAACATGGTTTCTGTAAAGGGAAATCATGTCTTACTAATCTATTAGAGTTCTTTGAAGGGGTTAACAAACATGCAAACAAGGGGGATCCAGTAGATATAGTATACTTAGATTTTCAGAAAGCCTTTGACAAGGTCCCTCACCAAAGGCTCTTGTGTAAATTACATTGCCATGGGATAAGAGAGTCCTTTCTTGGATTGAGAACTGGTTAAAAGACAGGAAATAAAGGGTAGGAATAAATGGTAAATTTTCAGAAAGGAGAGGGGTAACTAGTGGTGTCCCCCAAGGGTCAATCCTGGGACCAATCCTGTTCAACTTATTCATAAATGATCTGGAGAAAGGGGTAAGCAGTGAGGTGGTAAAGTTTGCGGATGATACTAAACTGTTTAAGATAGTCAAGACAGAAGCAGACTGTAAAGAACTTCAAAAAGATCTAATCAGACTGAGTGACTGGGCAACAAAATGGCAAATGAAATTTAATGTGGATAAGAATAAAGTAATGCACATTGGGAAAAATAACCCAAACAATACATACAGTATGATGGGGGCTAATTTGGCTACGACAAATCAGGAAAGAGAACTTGGAATTACCGTGGATAGTTCTCTGAAAACTTCCACACAGTGTGCAGCGGCGGTCAAAAAGGCAAATAGGATGTTAGGAATTATTAAGAAAGGGATAGAAAATAAGACACAGAATATCTTACTGCCCCTGTATAAAACTATGGTACTCCCACATCTTGAATACTGTGTACAGATGTGGTCTCCTCACCTCAAAAAAGATATTTTGGACTTGGAAAGGGTTCAGAAAAGGGCAACTAAAATGATTAGGGGTTTTGAACAGGTCCCATATGAAGAGAGGCTGAAGCGACTTTTCAGTTTAGAAAAGAGGAGACTGGGGGAGGATATGATAGAGGTATATAAAATCATGAGTGGTGTGGAGAGGGTGAATAAAGAAAAGTTATTTATTAGTTCCCATAATAAAAGAACTAGAGGACACCAAATGAAATTAATAGGTAGCAGGTTTAAAACTAATGAAAGAAAGTTCTTCTTCACACAGCGCATAGTCAACTCCTTGGAGTTGGAACTCCTTGCCAGAGGAGGCTGTGAAGGCTAGGACTATAACAGAGTTTAAAGAGAAGCTAGATAATTTCATGGAGGTTAGGTCCATAAAAGGCTATTAGCCAGGGGATAGAAATGGTGTCCCTGGCCTCTGTTTGTCGAAGGCTGGAGATGGATGGCAGGAGACAAATCGCTTAACCATTGTCTTCGGTCCACCCCTTCTTGGCCACCTGGCGCTGGCCATTGTCGGCAGACAGGCTACTGGGCTAGATGGACCTTTGTTCTGACCCAGTACGGCCATTCTTATGTTCTTATTGCTCAAGGTATGAGTGGCTTGAGCTGAACCAAAACCACAGATACACAGTTTGGGATGTTTTAAATTAGGAATAAAATTTTGCAGACTTAACCCATCTCCACAATTCTCCCAGATAATTGATTGAAGTTACCTTCCTGGAAGATCTTCCTTTTTAACTCAGGATACGATCATTATCGCCAAAACTGTGTTCAGTTCATAGTTAAGACTGTCCAGTGCTCACCCCTACGCTAGCTTAATTCAGTGATCTTTGTGAAGAGATTGCTGTAGAGATGGGTTCAAAAGCTGCAAACGTTGGATCCCCAGCCTGTTGCCTTTGGGTGTGTCTAGACTACAGGGTTTTGTCAACAAAAGTGGACTTTTGTTGACAAAACTATACCTGCGTTTACACTGCCGCTGAATTCTGTCAACATAACGTCGACAGAACTCAGCAGTTTTTGTCGACGGCTATAAACCTCATTCTACGAGGAATAACGCCTTTTGTCAACAGAGTTCTGTCAACAGAAGGCGTTATTGCATCTACACTGTCCTTTGTGTCTACACTGTCATATCAACAAAGCAGCTTGCTTTGTCGACAGAACTGGACATAGTCTAGACGCTCTTTGTCGACAGAAGCTTTGTCGATAGTATCTGTCGACAAAACTTCTGTCGACAAAAGCCTGTAGTCTAGATGTACCCTCTGTTTGCTAATGAGACATAACTAAAAAAAAAATCAGTTTCTACAATATAGCTGCACCAATAGTGGATGCTATTACCCCAGTTTGTCAAGCTAGCTTCAGAATCTCAGCCCTATCTATTGAGAAGATATTATTGAGTAAATAAATGACAATCTTTAAAAATACGTATATTTTTCCAACAGAACTTAATTTCACCAGTTAAAGGACTATCAAAAGCCATGTAGACTGAGCCAAACTAGAAGTTGTTTTATTACACATTTGCCTAATGAAATGGCCTGGGCGGACTTCTTTTATAGGTACAGATTCCAGATTTTTTAAAGTCTTTCTAAAATATTGCACAATAGACTGGAATGCTGATGAATGAGCCACTATGGTCTGTTGGATTCACACAGTGGTGATCTGAATTATTTTCAGCAATAACCTGTGATACCATAGTGGAATTATTGGGGTGAAAGTGAGTTTATACTTCCGGTTTTCTTTGTTTTCCAATGATCATTGATATCAAAAGCTATCCTGTACCTGCTGTGCAAATAAATAGGGTTGTTGGAGAAATACACATTTTAATAAGTCCCTAAATACATATTTCCTCTAATAGACTGAAACAAATCCTGAAGGGCCCTTTCCATTCTGTGAGGTAAATACTGGCGCTCTCCATCAATGTGTTCCTCTTTCTTCTACATCAGATAAAAGCTAAGAAACTAAATGGAAAAGAATAATCTATGTTTGTAACATTTATGGACCAGATTCTGAGCTCATTAACATAGTCATAACTCTGGAGGAGTTACACTGGAGGAGGTATGCCAGAGCAAATGAGGTGGGGATCCGGCCTTGCCAGTCTAACTTAAACCAGCAAAGAGCAGGAAAGCGGGCATTAAGGCTGACACATTAGCTTATACTCTTGAAAGCACAATACAGAACCGTCAGCTTTACTTTCATCAGTGACGTTTGAGATGTTTTTGTATAGAACTACACCAAGTTAGATAATCAATGTTGTTTAAAGATGTTCAGCCCAATTTAGCACATTGAAATCTATAACAAAAAAGTGCAGTTTAACAGTTAGATGTTATTATATATCTTAGATGGATTTGATCCACTGTTTAATTGGGTTTTGTTTTTATGTCTACTTGTGCTTGAAATATATCCAGATATGTTATCTCTTTTATTATCTGATTTGCATCAACTTACAAGAAGATAAAGCCTAGTGACACTCAGAGAATCAGTGGATTCTTTATCCAATATACTTGACTATAGGTTAAGATTCCTGTTGCACAGTGAGGGATATCACTGTGGCGAACTGAACTACAGTGTTATCTAGCTCATGAGCTGCCTCGTTGCGTATCAGAATTTCCCTGCCAAACAATTCATATTTTTCCAAGCAACCCTTACCTACAAGGGAGGTCTGACAAACTGCTCTCTTACCACTACTCTTATTTTCCAACACACAATAGTTTGGCATGTATCCAGTCACAGCCAGGTGATTTTTGGCCTTTGGCCTTTTATTATATAGTATCATTGAGGGACCATAGAAGAAACCAATAAAGAAAGAGAGAAGAAGAAAGAAAATGAGTTGTTTCTTCTTTGCCTTCATGTTAACCTGACATCTTATCTTGTTTGCATGGCATGTTTTTGTCCAGGTGAAGGTTTGCACTGGTGGAACTGTGATTCTAGCATTATCTCCAACGAAAGGCAGGCTCTTTCATTACAAACAATTACTATTTCCAAACAGGAGCTGGTTCCTCAATTCCAGACATTCTTGCTGTAAAACATTCAGCTGAGAAGAACAGATTGTTCCTGCTGAAAATGAATGGAATCTGGCAGGAAAACCTCATGTTTTTCCAATCCTAGTTTTTTTTACAAAGAAAACACTGGGATCTTGTTGAAAAATTGCACTTGTTTTGGTGGACACATTTTTGTTCCTCACTTGAGTTAATTCCAACTAGATGAAACCAACTTTTATCAATCTAGCTATCAATAAATAACACTTTTTGTAAAATCTCTCATTAGATTTGAGATAATGTCATGTTAGGAAAGGTACAAACAGTATTCTTACAAATAGATATACAATCTGAAAAACAGCTTTCCCCAGTAAACCCTCAAAGGTAATGAGAAAAATACTATATGGTTAACAAACTTGTAAATATCACAGAAAGAGAGAGGCTAAGTTGAATGGATACAAACCACTAAAGCTACAAAGAAACAAAATGCAAAGGTCACCACAGTGAATATATATTTGGTCAGTCCCATTCCAGAATGACTGACTTCATTTAGCTTAAGTGGCAATAGGTGACGGGGCAGCTTCCCTCAGCCCTATGAAGGGAGGTGTAAATTACATTTCCTTGCCCTATCCAATCTCCCTCCACCCTGAGGGATATTCATCCCAAGGTTGGGTGGGGGAAACAGTGATGTGGTATATTTAGCTATAAAACTGTGGTGCCTTTTAGCTTCAGTGCCCTGCACCTAGGAAGGCCTAAGAACTCTCCATGTTTACATGTCCACATCTCTATCTCAATATCTTCATCAATGATTTAGATATTGGCATAAAGAGTACACTTATTAAGTTTGCCGATGATACCAAGCTGAGAGGGCTTGCAACTGCTTTGGCAGATAGGATTGTAATTCAGAATGATCTGGACAAACTGGAGAAATGGTCTGAGGTAAATAGGATGAAGTTTAATAAGGACAAATGCAAAGTACTCCCCTTACGAAGGAACAGTTCGTGCCACACATACAGAATGGGAAGCGACTGTCTAGGAAGGAGTACAGCAGAAAGGGATCTAGAGGTCATAGTGGACCACAAGCTAAATATGAGTCAACAGTGTGACGCTGTTGCAAAAAAAGCAAACATGATTCTGGGATGCATGAACAGGAGTGTTGTGAGCAAGACACAAGAAATCATTCTTCCGCTCTACTCTGCACTGATTAGGCCTCAATTGGAGTATTGTGTCCAGTTCTGGGCACCATATTTCAAGAAAAATGTGGAGAAATTAGAGAAGGTCCAGAGAACAGCAACAAAAATGATTAAAGGTCTAGAGAACATGACCTATGAGGGAAGAGTGAAAGAATTGGGCTTGTTTAGTTTGGAAAGGAGAAGACTGAGAGAGGACATGATAGCAGTTTTCAAGTATCTAAAAGGGTGTTACAACGAGGAGGGAGAAAATTGTTCTCCTTAGCCTCTGATGATAAGACAAGAAGCAATGGGCTCAAACTGCAGCAAGGGAGGTTTAGGTTGGACATTAGAAAAAACTTCCCAACTGCCAGGATGGTGAAACACTGGAATAAATTGCCTAGGGAGGTTGTGGAATCTCCATCACTGGAGATATTTAAGAGCAGGTTAGACAGACATCTATCAAGGATGGTCTAGACAGTGCTTGGTCCAGCTATGAGGGAAGGGGACTGGACTCGATGACCTCTCGAGGTCCCTTCATGTTCCATGGTTCTATGTGCGCAGAGTTTAGCAACCATTTTGGACACAGCTTATTATTGCACCCGCCGCTGGCTCCCAATCTATTTTTACTGCCAATTCAAGCCCTTGATTCTGATGGTCTGTGTAAGCAATCACTCTGAGTCCTGATACATTAGTAACTATCCCCATCCAGATTTAACTCTTTGCAGTCAACTTTGGACGTAACTATCTTGAGCAGTTTTTGTATTCTCTCCAAATTTTGCCACCTCACCCTTCATCCCCTTTTCTAGATCATTTATAAATGTGCTGAACACACAGGTTCCAGTGCAGATCCTCAAGGGATCCCACTAGTTACCTCTGTCCACTGTGAAAACTGATCATTTATTGTTACCCCCCCCCCCATCTATTAATCAGTTAATGATGCACGAGAGGTCTTTCCCTCTTATCCCATGAAAGCTTGCTTTTCTTAAGAGCCTTTGGTGAGGGACATTCTCAAAGACTTTCTGGAAATCCAAATTCATTTGTCCCCACCAGATCACTCTTGTCCACATGTTTGAATTTTAATAGATTGATGGAGCATGATTTCCCTGTACAAAAGCCATGTTTACTCTCCCCCCAACATATTGTGTTTGTCTCTGTGTCTGATAATTTTGTTCTTTACTATCATTTCAACCAATTTACCTGGTGCAGAAGTTAGACTCATCTTCTAATTACCAGAATCAGTTCTGGAATCATTTTCAAACACTGATTTTACATGAGCTACCTTCTGTACCCGAAGACTGGAAGCTGATTTAAGCGGAAGGTTACATAGTATAGTCAGTAGTTCTGCAACTCCATGCTCTTTTTACATTGAACATTCCTCTAGCCGCTCTATTGACCAGTGGCTCCATTAACCGTTTGGCAGGCTTCCTGTTTGATGTACTTACAGAAAACTTTTGTGTTATTGTTGGTGTCTTATGTGTCTGTATCTTGTTGCTCTTAAATTCTTCCTTGGCCTGCCTTATTACACTTTCATATTTGACTTGCCAAAATGTATGTTCCTTTCTGTTTTCCTCACTAGGATTTGATCTCCAGTTTTTTACACTGACCTTTTTGCCTCTAGCCATGTCTTTTACTCTGCTGTTCAGCCACACTGGTCTTGTCTTACCAGGTGTTTTATTTGGGGTATATATTTCATTTGAACCTCTATTGTGGTATTTTTAAATAGTCATGCAACTTGAAGGCATATCACCTCTGTGATTCTTCCTTTTAATTCTTACCTTGTCTGTCTAAGTTAATAATGTAGAAGCTTATAGTAAACTTTAGCCTTCATAGAAACACAAGATAAATTAGCCTGTAGCATTGCTAGTATAAATGGAAAGCATAGCAGCGCAGATCCTATTGCTTAAATGCTTTTACAAGATATATGATAAATCAGTCCCTATTCCAGGGATTTAAGAAATATCAGCAGCTAAAGCCTCATGTCAAGCACTCCCTGCCAGCCCTTCAGTGATGCCTAAAGTGTGCTGCCCGGGGCTCCGGCGGGGACTGAAAGGGTCTGGGGCTCCAGGCACCACCACTGCCACAGTAGCAGCAGCAGTGGCCTAGAGTCCCAGGCCCTTTTGAAGCTGGGTTCTGGGGCATTAGTCGCCCACTCCCTCAGTCGGCAGGCCTGCTCGGCTGTGCTACTAGCTCTGAATGGCTAGCCAGGGCCATCAGATGGAAGCTATAGTGGCATGTTGAAAATAACGTGGCAGACCTTAAACATATAAAAGGCCTTTTTACAGCTACTGTCCAAGCCACAAACTCAAATGAAAACAACTCCTGAAAATAGAGTGGAAAATAGGTTATTACATTAATGCTTCTGTCACAGTTCAGGACAACTGTACCTATATTTTCCATCTGTGGCACCCAACCTTAGGCTTCCGACTCACCAACCATCGCCTCTGGTGGGCACCGACATGCATCTCTCCCCGCTCCCGACGGGGGGAATGTCCAGGCTGCACAATACCCTTCCTGCATTGTGAACTCCCCCAGCAAGTCAGATGGCCTCAGGGATGCCTGCTTTGCTTTCCTTCCTCAGAGGCTAGAGACAGCATAATTGTCCGCTGTTACGTTACCACACAAGTCTTTCTAAGGGTATTTTAAGGTAAACACATTATAGGGAAACAATCAAAGAACTACACCCATGCTAATAAATAAGCTTACCACGCATCAGCCTATCTTCAACAAGGGCTCTATCAAGTGAACAATCTTTCAAACCCCATCAAGTGGTTTCTCTGTAGTTCCAAGTTCATCAGAACAAGCACTCCTATCAATCTTAGACTCACTTCCTTTATACAGTTTGAACCTCTTGTTATGTAACTGGCAGGCCCACTGACAGGGGGAGCGAAAGGGGGCAGTTACCCCGGAGCCCAGAGATTCAAAGGGGCCCAGGGCTTCTGGCCACCACCGTTGCTACTGCCACCAGAGCCTTTAAATCGCTGCCAGAGTGCCTCTCTGTGTGGCTTTGAGTTCTCAGGAGGGCCAGCAACACACTCTGGGCAGTGCTGAGGGCTGGGGATAACCGGCCCTGCCACTTCCACCCAAAGGCCTGCCCCTCTGTGGGGCATGGAGCCAGGCCCCCAGATACAACTCACCCATGGACCCGTAGAATCTGTAGGGCCCTCAAGCAATCAGTCCACAAAATCACCTCCTTTGGGCAATGCTTCAAAAGGCTAAAGTTCTTGCACACGCAGGGGGGTTACATTTGCATACATCTCTCCCTACAGATTTCTTGGGAAAACAACTTAATTTTAAAAGTTCATGTTGTTTCAAGTAGTCCTTTGAAGCTCATAATACTGCCCAAGATTTAAATTAGTTGCCTCAGCAGAGATGTTACATACAATCCCACAGTAATACCTAACCATCTACATTTTTACTAGCACAAAATTCTGTAAAGTCTGCCCAGGTCATGTGAACAACTATCCTGAAAACCCACAGTGCATATAACAAAGCTTGCTTTTGGCTGAGTTGTGCATAGTTGGGCAGCTCACAGCTGACGATTTAGAGACTGCCCCACTCTCACCTGGCAACCTGGGGACAAGACCAAAGTGAAGTAAAGGAGTGTCTCAAATACTTTGAGAGAAGGAACAAGCCTGACCTCACACTATGGATTCAATGCTCCTAAAGTCTTCAGGGTCATTCAGCTCTAGGCATTGCTTCTGACACTTTGCAGCACAGGTCTGTTTCCAGTTCAGAGACTCGCTGTGGACATGCCTTTGGAAGTCTATATGCTTCTCCCAACCCCTCTGGTCTAGACAGTTAGCTGGGTATCTCAGAAGAAAAAGTTTCTCATGAGACTTCCATAACTCACAGTTTGTTGATGAGTCTGAAATATTGCAATGGGCTTGCTCAGCAGTTCAGCATTTCCACTTCTGGTCCAAGCTAAAATTCGAAAGTGCAGAGGTGTTTGAAAATTAGGCTTAGCATAATAACTAGAGGTGTAGAAAAGTTAACTGGGTCCATCCCTTGTAAGAACAGCAGGTAGCCCTCTCAGAATAAGGCACAGGAGACATAAAATTGCTAAGATACTAAATACAAGCCCAAAGCGACTTTGAGCAGAGAATGAGTTTCAGCCTCTCCTATCTGATATGCCAGGTCCAATCTGAGCACGGGGGGGTATGGGCGGGAATTTACCCTGCACTCTCCAGAGGAAGCAGGCTGCCATTGTGACTGGCCCTTGTGCAAGCTGCACAAAGAGAAGGAAGGCTTTTTGCAACTACATAAGGAGCAGTCACATTCTTGCCCAATCATAATCACTCTTATTATGAACAATGCTAATACTTTGCCCTTCATCATCTTCAATGACAGGTTCACACTCACTGATTAATGAATTAAACACCACTTCTATTGCTGCAGCATGGCTAAGTATTATCTCAGTATTGTCTCAGTTTTACAAGTGGGACACTGAAGCTCAAGGTGGCTAAGTGATTTGCCTCAGGTTACACAGGAAGTCTGTGGCACAGCCAGAAACAAACCTCAGATTTCCTAAGTCTCCATTTTGTGCCTCAACCACAGGATGATCACTTAAATTCCACTTCCTCTCCCCCCCCCTCCTCCACATAGTCCTCAAGTGTATCTATCGCTAATATAAATAAATGAAGATTTTTCATACCTCCATACTTCCACCTGCCAGGCTGTCTCTCTTCCAGGTGTGTCTCATTTCTCTCCTCACTCTTTCTGTGTCAGAGATCCATCCACCACAGTGCTAAACACTTACAGAGCACCAACAAAATCCTACAGAACAATAGAGCAGAGGTTACATGGCCAAGAAGGCTGATATTTTAATCCATTTCTCAGCAAATCATAAAAGCTATTCTTGACAAGCCCTTCTTTGTAATGCCAGTAATCAGGAGGACACAGTACATACTATTGGCCATGGCCCCTCACTAAAAATACCCTGCAATCTTACACGACAACAAAAGCTCCCACTAGGGCGAATGGATGGCAGAGTGAAAACAGAAACTAAAGGCTTCAAATTGCACAAATTACAAAGGTAGAAGAACTGAAAGCAGCATGCCACTAAAAGCCATCTGCCATCTTGGCCCGCCCATGTGTCCCTTCTCCCAGCAGTGTTTTATATTAGTAATGATGTCTCTGTATTATGTATGACAGTGTCTGCTGCTTTGAGCAAGCAATAATACAGCTCCTTCAGTCTGGCGCATGGCATATGCACACATAGCTTGGGAAGCTAAAGCTTCTAGTGTATACAGTTAGTCAACTCTTTCTGTACATTGTACAACTGGAAGCCAACATTCCTTCATTTATTATATATTAACCAACTAAAATATAAATTGGCTATTGGAAAGAGGAAAGTTTCATGCACATGAGTGCCATAGCTTGATTATGTAGACTCAAGGGACCTAACAAATGCTTTGGTTTTGATTTTTAATTAAGTTATTACTAATATGAATAAGTGAATGGTGTCCTATCTAAGCTGTGTCTACAGTTTATACGGCTTCTCCAAGCAAGTTCTGAGAAGAGTTTTAAGGGCAGAGAGGGATGAAGAGGGGAGTTCCAGCCATAGGGGCATCATGACAGAAGGAGAAGAGGGGAGGAGTTAGCGGACACTAAGTTTGCTTCCCAACTAACAGCATGGGCTGAGGAAAGAAGGCAGTGGAGAGTCAAAGGATAGCAGAACAGAGATGAAAAAGAGCTAAGTTGTGGATGTTCTTGATGGTGAGAACAAGGCACATGCCCGGGATTAGGGTGAGAACAGAGAGAGAGTGGCAGGACATGAGGAGGGGCTGGTCCAGGTGAGATGGATGATTTTGGCAGCTGAGTTTGGTAAGGAATGCAGGGACACAGGCTGGGGCTGGGGACAGCTGGCAGAGGAGAGCATTTGTAGAGTGTTCACGTATATAACTCACACCTGCTGTTTGCCAGCTGCTGGAACTCGGGACTGAGCCTCTAAGGGGTTCTACCTGATGCGTGACTTCAAACAATAATGGCCCCCCAGGCCCTCTCTCACCATTTCCCAGTCTGCTTGGAGTCGGACTGGAAACACAAATCTTGCTGAAACCAATAGGGAGGCTACTGCATAGGGCGATCACGACAAGCCCTGCCAGTGTGAGCAAGGCTGCTCAGCCCCTCAGTGGAAGGGGACAGCTGACTCGGAGACAGAGACTGGTTTTAATTTCAGTTCTGAGCTCTGTGTTTGGAAGCCGGAAGGAGCTGAGAGAGAAGAACAGCAGCCCAGAAAGTCTCTGGTTAACTCCAGCTCCCCACAAAGGAAGTCTGACTTGCTGGGGGATGCAGTGCAAAGGGCAGGCAGTTCAAGCCCTGCAAAGGCTAATGTGCAGTAAGGCAGGGATCCAACTTGGAGCCAGCCAAGGCATGTGCAGGACTCCTCTCCAGAGTCAATCAGTCCATGCCTGGGACAGGTTATGAGCACTGGGAGATGGGAAATTGGTTGATGTGTTGGTACTTATTAGTTAACCCTAGGCTTCTCTTCACTAGGTCCGATTTCCCTGCTCCCGGTGAAATCCCCTTCGGATTATATTGTTACTAGAAGATTTGCCAGAGTTGTTCAAGTCCTTAACTCAAACAAATTTTGTTGTTCTTCATTGAAATCATTGCCCTGGGGTGTGGCTGGGGCAGAGGGGTTCAGTCTGCAGGCTGCCCCAGAGAGCAAGGACTACCCCAGCCCTCTCTCACCGCAGCAACTTGGAGCCAGGTGAGAAGCACCTCTCCTTGGATGCTGCAGTGGGCACAGCCAGGGGAGGAGTGCATGTCCCGCGGCTGAGGGACAGAGACAAACAGACAAACAGACAGACAAACAGATAATTTGTCTGACAAATATAATAGAGAGCTGCCCTGTTCTCCACCCCATCCTGTTGGCCCATTCTTACTTTTCCTGCCTTTGTGGAAAGTACCACGTTATATTTTTTAATCAGAGGCTGAAAGGAACCACAGTGATTTCATCACTTTTTCTTCCAAGGTTGCCCAGTTGAAGAGCTAACATCATAATGCTTCTCCTTCACCTGAGGTCAAGTGTTAACAACACTAGACAAAGACAGCAAGTCACTGCAACCCTAAATAAGTTTCCCTCCCATCAACGATTAAGAGTCCGCCTGAGGAGAGAGTGCCTGAAACTCAATTACAAATGAATGGGAAATTTAACCCTTCTCCTTTTCAAGGTGTAGCTCTGCCCTGAATGTATTCTGCTGGACAAAGGTGGAATTTACTAGAGAAACCCAGAGTTATTTTTCCAGTGTGTGTGTGTGTGTGTGGGGGCAGAGTGTTGAAACCCAGACTTTTAGTATGAGCCCATTTCTAGGTGGGATCACACACATAGGCCAGAGAGAGAAATTTCCCAATGGATTACAGAACTAGGAATCAAGAAACCATACATTTAATTCCTCACTCTGTCACCAACACCATCGCACATTCATCACATCATTTCTTTATCTTAGTTTTCCTCTCTGTATAATGAGGACAATAATCCTTGACTGGTGTTTTAATAAGTATCAAATGACAATTTATGGATATCATCATGCAGATAACTTTATGGAACTATTATAGTGCAAACTATCAAAAGATGACCTGGAAGGGTTTGATTTTGTTGATGCTTGTGCTAAGACAGAGAATGGTTAGTGTGAACTAGAGGTTTCTAGGAGTTTGAGCTAGTTCAACCTGAAATAGATGCTTGTGCAGTTAATAAAATTATTGTGCCTTCTCTTGATTCATGAGTGCTTATCAAACATTGCATGATCTGAAAAGCTATATTATAGGAAAATGGAATCCATCATTTTCTCCACTTCCACTGGATTTGCAGGAAAAGTTTACAGAATAATGGTGGCAGCATAATGACCAATTTGAAAGCTCTTGCGTCAATGATAAAACAATATCCAATGACAACTAATAACTACACCCGGTGGGCAATAATTTTCACAGAGGGCCACTTCATGAATTCTGGTATGTGTTCATGGGCCTGCTCCACCCCTCAGAAGGGAGGGGTTTCCGGGGAAGGGGTGGGACTGGGGCTACAGAGAGAAAGTGTGTGTAAGTGTGAAAGAGAGACACTCGGTGTGTGAGACAGACTTTGTGACACAGATTGAGCGTGTGTGGTACAGAGACTGGGAGAGTGTGTGTGTGTGACTGTATGTGCCACAGACACAGTGTGGCACAGACTGGGTATCTGTGACAGTGACTCGGGGGTGGTGGTGCTGAGAGAAGCCACATGCTGTCCCTTTAAGACAGGGAAAGCTGTCCTGCACTGTTGTCTCCCCGCTTCCCTGCTCTGCAGAGATGAGCTATGGGGAAAGTGTGTGAGAGTGTGTGCGTGGGCACTGAAATCTTAGAAAAGGTGCACTACCTCTTAAAACAGGCACTTCTCTGAGCCACGTATCATCCACGCTTCAGGCTGGAGCAGCTCTTCTGCGTCTCTCCCTCTCCCAGACGCCTGCTCTGCAGAGATGTGGTACAGGGGGAGGGGCACCTTGACATCAGCACTCCCCTCTTCCCTGCACCCCCACTCTGCACAGCTAGCAGGAGAATCCCGCGAGCAGAACAGCTGCAGGACTCAACAAGGTGGGAGGAGGGGCAACTAAACACAGGTTGCTGGCTGTAAGTGTGCACTCTCTGCTAATCAGCTGGGCGGGCTGGAGAGAAATGCTTTTGTCCACCCCTGAACTACACTCAGAAGTAAAGATATTTTCCATTTTCAGTGCAGAGCATGCCTTTTGTCAAGTAAAGCTAAATGTGACAAACTGTAAGATTGCTAATACACCATTTGGATGGCATACATTAAAGTATATGTCATTTAGCATTGGTTCTCTTCAGAGGATACTTCAAAAAGTGATTTTACAGAGTGAGCAGGAATTTCAAGTTTGTGACATTATAATGGCTATGATTTTACCATGGGATTGGGCCTTATACAAACAATAAAAAGGTGTCATTCTTGCTTATCACTGATATTAAATGATCAAAGATTGGTCTAAAAGAAGTTAATTGTATTGGACATATATTGAGCAAACATGTCTTAACTGTTGATCAAGATAAAATAAATGAAACAGTTTAAAAGCTAAAGTCAACCTGTGGGGATTAATGGGATGAGAAACAATCTGACGAAATACATTATACATCTATTTCCTATTGCTAGAAAATGATGCTGCCTGGCACTGGGAAAAGGCATAAATAGGTATTTCAGCAGTTTAAAAACACTGATCACCAATTCACCAGCTTCAAAATACTTCCGGTTAACTATGCCAGTTATTGTGTCAGAAGATGCATCTTCAAAAGGATTAGGTGCAATCCATATGCAAGAGCAGCCAGCTGCATTTTCATCAAGATCCCTAAACAAAACAAAAAGATCAAGAAGGAGATGTTGGCACTTGCATATAACTGACTTATGCCCAACATTTGTTTGGGAGAGAAAAAATATATATACAGAAGCCGATCCAATATTACTTGAAAGTTTACTTAAACACACTTGCTTTCATCACCACATAGAATCCATCACATGCTGCTAAATTGGCAAAGATACTGTCTCAGTGGAAAATGTAAATTGGGTAAGGAACTGTATATGTTACTCTTAGCGATACAGTAAACAGATCAATCTTACCTGAAAAGGATGCTGATGAATATGAAATTCATGTATGGGTGCAGAATTCATATTAATTCCAAATTTGCAGTATTCCAAACCAAAACACAGAGAGCTCTGGTTATATATAAACTGAAATTAACAGTTTTTCAAGGAAGGCCCAAAGAAATAGAAGAGATAGATTCAAAATAAGACCAAATTGACCACATAAAAGAGAAATTAGTGAGAACAATCATCTTGCTAAATGAAGGAAGACCAGTTGTTCTACAATTTCTGAGAAAATAAATGATCATACAGAGCACTCATCTACGTAATGAAAAATGTAAGCAAAGGGCAAGAAACGATGTTCTAGCCTGGGGTGAGTGCTTAGATAACAAAGTAACTCATTGTATACATGTAATTGCTTCCAAAGAGCACCGGAAAAATGCAAGGTCACAAAGTCCTAGAAAATTCATGGAAAAGACTAGTAAGAGATTTTTAGTTGAAATGTATTAAAGAATTTACAGTAATTATTACTCTAAATTCATGCCTGTTCCCAAACTAACACATCAAGTATAATGGTGGAATATCCACATCAAGTTAGTTATTCCATACAGGGTCTTAAACTATACTCATCACTTCTAATAGCTCACTGAGCAATGTTGTACACTTCCCCTCTCACAACATGAAAACCAGGGAATATCAGAAATTCTGATTTATGAAAATAGGTCACATTTTTCATATCACCTCCAAACCAAAATACATGCACAGAGTCACCAGGCAGAATCATTCTGACCATTCAACACCTCCTAAAAGTAACCTGTGAAAGAAAACACTTTCATTTCCTTTTAAAAGGTTCTTCCCCCCTCCCAACACACATACACATTTTACAGGGAAAAGGGAGGAGGGGTTTGGGGAAGTTTCCTCTTGTGTTTTATGTTAGAAATTCAGATCCTATCTGGATTGATTGGAAGATTCTGACTCTAGGGCAGCGGTCTCCAACCTTTTAGAGGATGAGATCACTTTTTGAATTTAAGTGCAATCCAGGATCTACCTCAAACCCAAATACTTTTGCCCTGCCTCCTTTGTGCCTCTTCTCCAAGGCCCTGCCCCTGCTCACTCCATCCTTCCTCCCTCCCCATCCTTCCTCCCTTTCATAAGGCAGGGGCAGAGGGCTGGCGCACAGGCTCTGGTCTTTGGCTAAGGAATTTGGAGTGTCAGAAGGGCTCTGAGCTGAGCCTGGGGCAGGAGTTGGGGTGCAGGAGGAGGTTCAGGGTCAAGCTCTGTAAGGGAGTTTGGGTCTAGGAGGGCTCAGGGCTAGAGCAGAGGCTTTGGGTGCAGGAGAGGGTACATGATTGGGACAGGGATTCAGGATGCAGCCTCCAGCTGGACACTGCTTACCACAGGTGGCTCCTGTGTGGTGGTGAAGTGGGGCTAAGTCAGGCTCACCCCTGCCCCGGCCCTGCGCCACTCCAAAAGCAGCCAGCAAACTCTCTCCATCCCAAACCCTGTTGTGCCTCCCACCCCCGTTCTGTGGAGATAGACTACAGGGTGGGAGAGGGGAACAGCTCCAAGGCAAAGGGCAGGAGCTGCGCAGCAGTGGGGGGAGGGGCAGCTGAAGTCCTGCTCTTGATAGCCCCTTGGCCAAACCAGTCAAGATCACCTGTCAGAGGCTCCAAGATCTACCAGTAGATCTCGATCTACAGGTTGGTGACCACTGATCTAGGGCTATGTCGAGACTACAGGATTTTTTTAAAAAAAGTAGCCTTTTTCCAAAAAAAAAACTTCACCTGCATCTAGACTGCCGTTGCATTCTTTTGAAATTAAATCGAAAGAACGCGGCGGTTTTTTCGACAGCGGTAAACCTAATTTTACGAGGAAGAATGCCTTTTTTTGAAAGAGCTTTTTTCGAAAAAAGGTGTTCTTGAACACAAACAGGGCTTTTTCAAAAGAGAGTGCCCAGATTGCCTGGGTGCTCTCTTTTGAAAAAGCAGGTCACTTTTTGGAAAGTGTTGGTGCTGTCTAGACGATCTCTTTCGAAAGAGGCTTGTAGTCTAGATGTACCCTTGAGGCACGTGTAAACTACATTCCTCTTTTGAAAGAGGAATGTAAATTAGGCAAATCGAAAGTGCAAATGAAGCGTGGATTTAAATATCCCGCACTTCATTTGCATATTTGCGTCTGAGCGCTTTTTTGAAAAAGGGTTTTTCGAAAGAGAAAGCACAGTTTAGATGCGGTTCTTTACAAAAAAAAACCCTTTTTCGAAAGAACCTGAACTCCTCATTTTTTCAGGAGTACAGGTTTTTTCGAAAAAGGGCGGGGGGGTCGAAAGAACCGTGTCTAGACTGCACTTTCACTTTTGAAAAACCCTTTTTCAAAAAAGCACTTGGATGCAAATATGCAAATGAAGTGTGGGATATTTAAATCCATGCTTCATTTGCACTTTCGATTTGCCTAATTTACATTTCTCTTTGAAAGAGGAATGTAGTCTAGACATAGCCTAGATGTGCTACTGAAATGGCCACATTCTAAGAGCCAGGGAAGTAAGAGATGAGCAATTGAGAGGGAAGGAATATTTTGGTCAGACTATCTAAAACTGCGGCTTTATCTGGGATTTATCATCTACAACGAGTAATTAGCACGTTGAAAAAAAGAAAATGTTTGTTAACCCTATTCTTCCTTAAATTGAAGAATTAACACTCTATGGTATGTCTACACTGCCACCCTAGTTCGAACTAAGGTGGCTAAGGTAGGCATTCGAACTTCAAATGAAGCCGATTTAAATATCCCGGGCTTCATTTACATGGCGCAACCATTTTTAAATGCCCGTAGTTGAACTACCTGCTGTTATACATGGCACGGACTAGGTAGTTCGAATTAAAGCTCTAATTCGAACTACCGTTATTCCTCCTGAAAGAAGGTTTAACGGTAGTTCGAATTAGGAGCTTTAATTCAAACTACCTAGTCAGTCCGGCGTGCGTAGCCGGGCAGGTAGTTCGAACCACGGGCATTTAAAAATGGCTGCGCTGAACATGTAAATGAAGCCCGGGATATTTAAATCCCGGGCTTCATTTGCAAGTTCGAATGCCTACATTAGCCACCCTAGTTCGAACTAGGGTGGCAGTGTAGACATACGCTATGTTCCTTTACAGCTTCCAACAAATCCTCTTGAAAAATCAAGGAAGACCAGAGTAGACAGCCTTGATATCACAAAGACAAAAAAAAAAAGCAGAAAAATTCCCCCCCACTTTCCAGGCCCTCTCTTAAACATCACAGAAAAGCAAACTATCTAGCCCACAGAGAGGTAAGAAGAATTAATTAATTTGAATGTCTGAGGAGGTTAAATGCTGTATGCTGTATTAAAAAATTGTGTTGCACAAAGAAAAATAGAGAATCCACAGAAGATATTGCTCAACAGTAATTTCTGTTTTGCTTTGAAAAAAATTGTTTTCTTGGGCATCCCGCATGTCTTATGAAAATGCATATTATAAACTATTCTGAGAGAGCACTAAAGCACCCCCAAATTCAACAAGCTAGTGTACAGTAAGATCCACACCACAGCTTGTACACATAGAGAACATTGAGCAAGCAAATTTCCGCTTTGTTCAGAAAAGGTGCACAATGTTCCCAGAGTGTTAAACCAGACATCAATCTGTTCCTCAGTATAGGTAGGCGCTGGAAATTATTTTTTCTCCAATCAATACAAGGCATAAATGCAACTGTCTACCCCCAATTCAGGAGCACTTAAAAGAAGGGCTCCTTTTCCTCTTCTGGCAAGCATAGAATCACAAAACAAACATTGAAACAGCAGAGAGGCATTATCTGAAAAAAAAAGGTTTGTACAAGAGGTACCCAGTTGCGAAAGCGAGCTATGTTTTAACTACACAGTTCATGCCCTGGTTGTGGGGATTCCACCAGAACACAGGGACATGGAGTATTTTTTTAAACAAAATCAACATTTTACATGTATGAATTATGAGCTGCGATTGCAACCTCTACCACATAAACAGCAGCACTACTGTATCTGCTACCAAGAAGCTTTATCAAATTCCACACAGCCAACAAACAGCTCTTTCATTATTTTGTAAAGACAGAAAATTAAAACTTTGTCTCATTTTCCAGCTCACTGGTGTACTCCACATATCATCAGTGGGAAAGGATCCTACTAAAATAAACCAACTATTTACTGAAAATAATGGAAGACTCCCTTGTAAGGATGAAAGGATATTTTCATTATATTGTAATAACACCAAGGAGGCAACAGTCAGACATTAGGTGTATTAGGCACTGCACAACACAAAATGAATAGACGGTCTCTGCTCCCAAAATTGTACATTCCAAGTGTAACCCTGTGGCCTGAAACTCTAGAGGGTAAAGAGCAGATACTGGGGAATATAGGGAAAGCATGGTACAGGCAGAGCATCACTTGCATAAGATTTCTAACCAGAATTCCTGGAGTCACTCTAACCATACACACACTCAGAACAGGTTGGGTATAGTAGACCTGAACAGAAAGAGGGGAGAAGTGTTTCTATCTTGAGTCAAGGCCTCTGTTCAGAGTTTCTCTGTGTAACTGGCTTACCTTAACTGAGAGCCCTGGGCTATTGGGAAGATTGACAGAGTGTGGTGAAAAGAATGCTTTGCAGAGGACAGCAGAAGAGTTGAGTGAATGCTGGTGTAGTCTTGCCCACCCATTCATTCCATATAGCTGAAAACACTCTCATGGGCTTAAGTGGCTGGGTTAGGTGATCAAGAGGACAATACCCAATAGTACTTCCCACCAGGCCAGAGAAAGCCATTCCTGAGTGAACCTTTGGCCCCAAGAGACCCAGGATTCTGGCATTGTGCTATCCACTGACTCCAAATGGTGGCTCTAAGATGCGGGAAGGGGGGCGTTATTTGCTGATTGGATTTTCACACCAACAAGTGGGGAACAGTTAACAGACTACTGCCATAGTTAATGTGAGATGTTGGATCTTTGGTTCAGTGTTGACTCAAATGGGAGACAAACACATAGGCTGCCTCTAGACTGGCATGATTTTCCGCAAATGCTTTTAACGGAAAAGTTTTTCCATTAAAAGCATTTGCGGAAAAGAGCATCTAGATTGGCACGGATGCTTTTGCGCAAAAGCACTTTTTGCGGAAAAGCGTCCGTGCCAGTCTAGACGCGGTTTTGCGCAAGAAAGCCCTGATCACCATTTTTGCCATCGGGGCTTTTTGGCGCAAAACAGTTCTTCCCTGTCTACACTGGCCCTCTTGCGCAAATACATTTGCGCATGAGGGCTTTTTCCCGAACGGGAGCAACATAGTATTTGCGCAAGAACACTGACAATCTTACATCAGATCGTCAGTGTTCTTGCGCAAATTCAAGCGGCCAGTGTAGACAGCTATCAAGTTTTTCTTGCCAGTCTAGACGCAACCATTTTGTCATTAACCTGACTTCAGCAGCAGACGAAGATGATAAGTTCTTACCCACCTATTCCACAAGGACCGAACAGGCTCAAAGAGCACACTTCAAGGTGGACTGATTTTAAAAGGAGGCACTAGCTGTAATATGGTCTTTTAAACAGAAATTAAGTCAGTTGTATCAGAAAACATCAATACAGGCCTGGACAGTATCATGCACAGCAGAGGTACAAAGTTAGACTCTCTAGGTATTTCTGTGGATTTTTTTTTCTGCTTTGTTTGCACCATTATTGACTGTATCTGAAGTTTTTTATTTATAGCAGCATTTTCAAAGTGTCCGTTGATGTTTAGGAATGTACAGATATTGGATATATTACAGACATAGAACAGACAGAGTCCCAGGTACAGGACAATAGTAACTGGAGAGGGTTAAGGCTTTTCTACAAGTCCAGGATGTAATCCCAAGAGCCATGTGGAGCTGAGGGAAATGTTTCTGTCCCAACATTTTTACCTTTCATTTTTTGCCCTTCAAGCTTTTACTTTGCCACAAAATTCAACTAAAATGGCCATTTTGACAATGAAAACATGAAATTTCAGATTTTGCATGTCGCATTCCTCCGATTTGTCACCTAAAAAGAATGGCTCAGATTTGGGAATCTCCCTAACATCCTCGGCCCTGAAGACCAAAGCAAAGAATTTATTTAGTTTCTCCATAATGACCTAATATCCTTTAGCATCTCGATCGTCCAATGGCCCCACTGGTTCCTTAACAAGCTTCCTGCTTTCTGGTGTACTTAAAAAACATTTTGCTATTACTTTTTGAATTTTGACTCATTTTCAAATTAAGCACCAAGTGTGTGGAAAGTCACTCTTCCAAACATTTGACTTTTGTTTGTTCCAACAGTTCAGTATAAGGAATCCTGTTTCAGTTGTTCAGTATAAGACCTGTCAGATATTAAAATGATCCCTATCTTGATTTCAGATTATTAGAGGAAGTTAACCACTTAAAGCAGGTGCCAGATAGCAATGAAGCTTGATCTGAAAAATAGTTTCACCACTGTTCTCTGATTTACAAACAGCAAACCCTTCTGCCCGTTATATATTCTCTCGTTTGCCACATTCCAGCTTCAAAAACCACTCTGCTTCTCTAAATTGTTAGCAGCTTTTACAGAGAAAGACAAGTGTTTATCACTTTTAACTTCATTTTTGCATCTGTTTTGTCATTTAGCTACAGCAGGTTGTATTACAATGAGACAATTAATGAGGAAATGGATACAAACATTTTTATTTCAAATAGCAGCTCTCGGACAAGATCTGGAAAACAGAATCAAGCCATATGATTGTAAAAGAAAAAAACCTGAACAAGTGGGCATCATGCCACTATTTGTGAATACTCTGTAAATACAAGAATCATAATGGGGAGGAAAAAATGTACATTTTTCACTTTAGTCTGGCTTTTTTATTAATGTGGCCCTTTTTGTTTCACATAATGCAAACTCGAGCGTGGCACATCAACAAACAGGATCATTTATCTTTTCATGAAAAACCAAACATGGCATACCCATTCAGAAAAATCAGCATATACAAAATACATTGCTAATAACTGAGGTCTTCCTAATGAAAAAATAATCATTTCTATGACTCTCCGAAATACATTTGCCATGCACGTGGTTCATTTGTAATTATATTTAGCTAAGAAATGTCCTTTTAGTTTCATAATTTCCTGAAGATATAGAGGCAGAGGAGGAATGCATATGACTGAATTCCTCCTGGAAAGGAGAGGCACTTGAGTGCTTGCTACAAGAGGCAGAAAACTCTTCTTGATGTAACTCTTGAAGAAATGTCCTTTTACTTCAGGGAAACAAACATTCTTTCAATTTTATTAACATTTTCTGAAATATTGATCTGTGTTATGAAGTTCTTCTGAGAAAGCACAAGAAATATGTTTAATCATATTAGAGATATGAGAACTGGAAGATAGCCTATCTAACTGGAATATAGTCTTTTTTTTCCTCCAAAAAAACCCTCCAAGTATTGAAAAATACAGATGAAGAATATAAAATTAGATAGAACGCTACAGATAGATCAGTTGCAAGCCTCTAGATTCTACACTTTTATGTCACTGAAACATTTGGCCTATCAATATATTTTGCCTATTATGCCAGGCAAGGCTCTGACTCCACAGGAGAATAGCACTGTAGATCTCTGCAGGAATATAAGACCGTTTTTTTCCAAGTAAAACGTTCCCTAACTCTGCAAGGGAGGTTGGCAGTGGATCTCAAACTCTGGCCTGTCTTTTTAATACCCCTACAATAGCTCAGTTGGATTGAGACCAGCTGTTGGTGCATTACCATTTGTAAATGCTTAAAGCGACTACTCCTTGTTTTCTTGGCAACATTTACTGTGGAGGGAAAAAAAGCCACTTTCATTCAGACATTAAGAATTGCTGGATGCCAGCTTTGGCATACACAAGCCATTGTTTGCACAGTTCTCTTCAACAAGTTCTCAAAAAACAATCAACCCTGTAGGCAGGAACTGAGCCCCCATAACTCAGATTTACAGGGTCCACCTAGTCTTCATTTGAAAGACTATGCATCTCTAGTCCAACCGTTAAGAGCCACAGGCCTGTCAGGGCTTCAGTTTTCCAGACACCCCCAACAGATCACCTAGGTGACACTCTCACTAATGATTATAATGACTTCCCTATGTACATCTAAGATTAGCAATTAGAGAGATTGGATCTTTCATTTTATGTGGCCCAAACTCACAATTTAGATTTTGAGAGTTTGGGAAAAAGAAACACAAAATGCACATTTTAACCAGGGTTTTACAAGAGCAAAAATGCTCCCATAGACACTTATGTTTTATGCAGGTTATACATATAAGAAGAACCACACCTTGGTCAGAGCAATGAAGGACACAGACTTACTTTTTATTACTGCTATTCAGTTGAAAACAGCTTTGTGACCTTTCATTTTCTCATCCCTTCCAACCATCCCTACCAGCACTTGGTGCACTGGAAGTGTCTAAGCATGAATGCTAACATCTCGATGGTTGCAGCTGCTAGTACAATAGGATTAATTTGCCATCTACCAACTCTAATGCCCTTCTGTTTCATCTTCTTTCCCCACCAGGGGCAGTGGTGACAGCATCTGTTTCACTGTTTTTTAGTGGCGTCTTTTGTGCTGCTGCAGTTAAGGGTCTGTCATCATTTCCATTACACACACACACACACACACACACACAGCCCTTGAGGGAAGACAGAGTTTACAACAACCTATCCAAAATAAAATGTTTGGGTTGCAAGTTGGCACTTGCACCTACGAATGAAACATTTTAACAAAAATTGAGAATGTGGAGCACACTAGTATTCTGTTTTTTAATTAATGTAAAAATAATAATGGCTGCAAGCAGGTTAAGATGTTTGTTGACTTTTTTAACAGTTTTGTTCCAAAACAAATCCCACTACTCTTTTAAATGAAATCTGGCAAGACATCATGGCTCAACATACACCTTATTCTTTATTTATTCAGAAACTAATAAAGCAACTGACGGGGCTTAGCCCAAAAAGTGTGTAGCCCAGATTTTCAAAAGTAACTAGTAATTTAGGTGTTCCCATTTGAATGCCCAACATGAGATATTTTAAAGAGGCACAATTTGCAAAAAGTGCCACGCATCTGCCCTCTGAAAATTCTTTCAGACTACCAACAGTTATTTGTATAGCATCTTATCTCCACCCTGGGAATTTTTGCTCTTTGCTACTGTAACGTTTGGGGGTGGGGATTATTGTGGCCCAGCCAGCAGAGACAATGAAATCTACTAACAGATAATGGAAATTTCCATTAGCTCCTGGTTCTGAAGGTTCCTATGAAATATACTCTCTAGCTTGTCTGAGTGCATGGATTCATTGCATATCACTTTGTGAGAGCAGAACTTCCCATGGCTTAGAATCCCCAGCCAGCATATTGGAGTAACAACTCACTCCAAAGAGACTTGCCTAAAGGACATGCCTAAGAGGCCCAGAAATAGGGCATGATAGTGCAGTTTGGAGAGCAAGTCAGATCATTCAAATCCCAGAAATACACAAGAGGGATGAGTGATACACAGTCATTTTCAGAAGACTCAAAGGCAATTGAACCTAGTACAATTGCACCTCCCAAAACCGGAATTCTCTAGTCCAGCAACATTCATGTTCCGACAGGACTACAGTTGTTCCTTGATCATCATCCTGGTAGCCTAGTGGCAGGAGGGCAATCCAGGAGGGGCCAGGCTGAAGCAGCAGGATAGGGCAGAGGCAGGGGCTTGCAGCAGCCTGCAGCAGTGGGGCTGGAGCCAGCAGCAGCCCCAGACAGCTCCCAACAGCCTATGGCACTGGGACCGGGTCAGGGCAGCCCCTGGAAGCGCAGGATTGGGCCAGTGACAGCCTGTGGCAGCATGGGGCCAGGGCCAGAGCCCCAAGAAGCCCGCAAAAAAAGCAGGAACAGAGCCTGTGGGCTGTCACGGGGGCAGGAGCCTGTGCTCTCGGACAGGGGCGGATATAGGGCGGGGCGAGCGGGGCGGCCGCCCCGGGCCCCGTGCTTCAAGAAGCCCCGTGCACGCGCCATGTCAAAGGGGGGGCCCCGCAAATTTGTGCTGCCCTGGGCCCCGCAAAATCCTCATCTGCCCCTGCTCTCGGCAGCCCATAGCAGGGGGGACTGGGGCCAGGGCTGGTGGCAGCCCCAGCAACACACGGCAGCGTGGGGCTGGAGCCCTGGACAGCCCATGGAAGTGGAGTCAGAGCCTGCAAGCTATTGCAGGGCTGAGACTGGAGCCTGAGCACTCAGCAGCCCCTAACAGCCTGACCAGGGCCAGAGTCAGCCCCTGGAGTCCAGCAGGCAGCCTGGCAGGGGCTTTAGGTAGTCCCTCCTGGTCACTGGCAGAGTCAGCAGCTGGGGGCTGTGGCAGGGAACCTTCTCTAGTCCAGAAGATTCCCTGGTTCGGGACCAGTCAGGTCCCAAGGGAGACAGATCAGAGCTGTCCAACCAGTACAGGTACAGTTAGCACAGCAAGTATTTTCCCTCACACCAAAGACGTTTTTAGTATGGACCTATGGTGCATATTCAGGCTTTGCTTTATTGCAAAGGAACCCTGAGCCAATGTAACAGGCCCAAAATCTCTGGAATGAAATGATTCCAACTCACTAGGCTTTCCATATTATAGAGAGGAAAGGTTCCTACAACGGAAAGGAGCCGCTCTGATCTAACCAACCTTTCCTGAACCCTATATTCTCTGGGAGTGACATTCACTATAGTTTGGATTTCCAGAATGAGGCTCTTGTCAAAGGACTGGAATGGTCCATAGGGCCCTCCAGCAGACACCAGCCAGCAGAAAGAGGAAACCTGCAGGAGGCACTTTGGCAGTGACCTGTTAAAGGGTATAAGGACTAGGTGGTTCTGTTTCTGCTTATGGCACTAGTTCCCCTTTTGTCCTTTGTCAAGTCACATATCCATTCTGTGTTTCCAGAGATTTTGGACCTGTTACGTTGGCTCAGGGTTCCTTTGCAATAAAGCAAAGCCTGAATATGCACCACAGGTCAATCCTAAAAATGTCTTGGACGGTTGAGGGAAAATACTTGCTATGAGATGAAAAGGGTACTGGATAAGAGATGAATAAGTATTATTATTAATTCTTGTTAGTGTGAGCTAAAACACTTTGCCCTTGGGTCCCTGCAATAGGTAAGCACAAAAATTAAAGCCAGAATTCAGAGGATCAGTCTGGATTTTCAGGCTTATCTCTGAATTTCCCAGCAATTTGAGAGCTGATGAAAAGACACCTGAACATTATTTTGATCCACTGTTTCCATTGTGTGGAAAACTATTTGGAGGCTGAACACATTGCAGAAAACGTGCCACATCACATTGCTTTAAAAACCAGGATGGATGAAAGAGGGGAAAGGAGGAAAAGAGAAAACAAATGTACCTCCCAGAAATACTATATTCATGAGCTAGATGAATTATTTAACAGAAAACTGAAAAGAGGAAATTCAAGAGAAGCATACAAAAAATACAGCCCACAGTGTATTTGGCCACTTTTGCAGAAGCCCATGACAATGAAATACATTTTATATCACTGTTCATCTTGCCAGCAGAGAAGGCTAGTTTGCGGCTGCCCACCTCGCAGCACTGAAAAAGCAAGTGCCCGGTGGGTATCATTCTCCATTATCTCTCAAACCTTTGCCACCAGCACGTGGATAGAAGCGCCGGAAAATGAAAAGTGTGTATATTGTAAGCATTGGTTAAACAACCCCACAGTAATTCTTATTTGCTGGAGGTTTTAGAGAGCAGATGTAGGATTGGCAGGGTCTGGGAGCTGGCTGATTTGTTCTAGCTCATTTAGAGCCAACATGGAAAGAACACGGAAAGCTCTGTGTGTGTGTGTGTGTGTGTGTGTGTGTGTGTGTGTGTGTGTGTGTGTGTGTGTGTGTGTGTGTGTGTGTGTGTGTGTGTGTGTGTGTGTGTGTGTGTGTGTGTGTGTGTGTGTGTGTGTGTGTGTGTGTGTGTTGCCATCCACTAGTCTAAGGTTTCTTGGATTCACACTGGCATTTAAAAAAACACCAGGTTGGTCACTGTCCAAAAGAAATATGACTTGTATCAGCTGCTGCATGAGAGTCTCTCAATTGCCACTGCTAAGCTGCCTATTTTGCAGTAGCAAGTGGCCATGTGCTGTAACACACTGATTGCCCACTTTGGTGGTATCGGTTGCTAGAATAAGGGCAAACAAATGGGGAACCAAATATAAAAAGCAGCCAGCAGCATTGAAGAAGCATTACAGCTGCCAGGCAATAACTTAGATAGTTACAGCTGCCATCACCTAGTTCACGCAAGCTTTTTAATATCTTTTGGCAACGCTCGGTGTCACAGCACAAAAGGAAAGTTGGCACTTCCTAGCATACTTTGTTTGACATAACTGTAGGCAGAACCCAGCTGATACCTTCATCAATGTGTATGTGTTTGCTCTTAAGGTACATTTTAGCAGATCAAACATTGTTTTTCTCTTTCTGCTGCACACACCACTGTTAAATCATAGGTTGGAACCAGCCCAGATTAATAGGAGAGAGCACAGTATGCTGGAGCATACGGCCAGCCCCAGCAGCAGCACCCCAGATAAGGGAAAAAAATAATTACTGCAGGAAAGGGGTGGGGGAGGGAGGAGGTTAAAAAAATAAATAGATATACTGCTTTGCCAAAGTGTTTTCCCTTCTAGCCAGGAGCTGCAGCAGCAGGAGGAGGAGAATCAGGCCAAAGTCTCTTCTCGATTTACCATACTTATAAAAAACCCACAAGCGCAGACAGTCACATCCATATAATTAAAGCATCGACATCCCTTACTGTGATTTACAATCCACACCACCAGAAATACACTGGCGTTCCCAGGATTTCATCAATGTTTCATCTGGTGCTCTTGGCACATTCAGCCTCTTGGTTAGATGCAGCGCATGCTATGCCCCAAGCCTCATTCGCTCAGCACTGGGGAGGCACGGAGCGGTACCCCCACTTGTCCTAGGGAGGACAATCAGTATTAAGTGTGTCAAGAGAGCTGCATGATTTGCTGCTATGGCACCTCATCCATCAGGCACTGGTAAAGTCTAGCCTGAAATGCTGGATCTTAAGGCTGTTTTTCAATCATCATGAGTCTTCTATATGGGCCAAGAGTCTCAGAACAATGATGATATTATTTCATAGCGTCAATAAGTGACTCAGTGAAAATATACGGAAGAGAGAAGCCTGTGCCCCAAAGAGCTTACAATCTAGACTGACTTGTTGTGTTAACATTTTTATTCTTCTCTATCGACCTTTGTATCTATTCAATTTTTACCTTATTTTATTTATAATTTGTCCTAGGCTACGTCTAGACTACACCCCTGTGTCGGCAGAGGGATGTAAATTAGATGTTTCGAAAGTGCAAATGAAGCGGGGATTTAAATTTCCCATGCTTCATTTGCATAATCACGTCATGGCGCTGTTTCAAACAAGCGCCATTTCGAAAGTGAAACCGTGGTTTAGACGTGGTTCTTTCGACAAGGGGGCACTTTTTTGAAAGATCCTGTCCGAGGAGGAGGAGGAGGAGGACAGGATCTTTCAAAAAAGCGCCCCCTTGTCGAAAGAACCGCATCTAAACCACGGTTTTACTTTTGAAATGGCACTTGTTTGAAACAGCGCCGTGACGCGATTATGCAAATGAAGCATGGGAAATTTAAATCCCCACTTCTTTTGCACTTTCGAAACGTCTAATTTACATCCCTCTGCTGACAGAGGGATGAAGTCTAGACGTAGCCCCATAAGAGAAACACTCCTAGACCTAGACCACTTTTCACTTTCATTACCATTATTTATTATGTTTACAGCACTAAAAAATTGCACTAAGAGTATTACAGAACAAGAAAGAGAACCCATCTATGCTCCAAAGAGATTTGACACAACAAGTGAAGGTAACAAGCAAACAAAAAAGAGGGAAATGGAGAGCAGTAGTATCATTATCCTTCATCTTTCAAAATGGGAAACTGAGGCACGGAAAGGCAAAGTGACTTACCCCAGGTTGTGCATGTCTGTAAGAGAGCCAGAAATTGAAACCTGGTCTCCCAAGTCCTAGTCCAGTGTCTGAACAGACTATCACTGAATTTGAGTATGGTTTCAGTATCTTCACTGAAATCCAAATCCTCATTTTGAGGTGGGCTTCTACCTCTACAATGGGTTGAACCAAATCCCAGAACCGAACACCCCAGAATTGTTGGGAGTTCCAGATCTGGACCTGAATTTTGTGCATTAAACCTTTCTATGGCCCCTATTCAGGAACGTCTAATGGGACTAACGTCATATGCTTAAGTAGCTTTCAAAATCAGGGCCTATGTAATGGCTTATTACAATGATTTATAACTGACAACCCCTCACAACAGCTCCCGTCTCCCAAAGACAACACCTCTCCAGTCATAAGGAGGGAAGCAAGGTAACAGGCCACTTCACATGTATTTCAAGGGAGTATTCAAGTGAAGTACTTACGCTAAACAATCTCTTCTCTCTTGCATTTTGCTCTGACACTCCGAGGAAGGCTACGTTTGTACTGCGCACCTTACAATTACACAGCTGTTCTGCTACAGAACGCGAAATATAAAGGGTGAGAGTATTCACTTTGGTCTGCCTTGGTGAGGGAAATTGATTTGTAACATGGAGCAAACTGATATTAATAATGGGTTGCTAAATAAAACTGAGTTACAGTAGGAGGGGATTGACTATGGCTGGAGAAGGGCTGTGTGAATTAAACGAGACCAGGAGAATTGACTCACCGCTAAGGAGAAATGAATCCTGCCTGGGTGGGCTTGGGTTTGTTCTGTTTGGGGAGGGAGGAAAATGGTGAAGATGGTGAGGAGTGCTGGGGAGGAGAGTTGGTTTTGATTTTTGAGGTCCGGGGGGGAGGGCTGTGGTGGAAGCAAGAGAAAAGATGGCTCACAAGATGCCCTCCCTAAAAGTCTGTACTATGAAAACATTTTGCTAACCTATGATATACAGTAGAAAGAAATGCACACACATAGACAGGCCTAGATTTACAGTTACCCACCAAGGTAGAACAGGTGGCTGTAATATAATAAAAATGTGTTGCAAGGAACTCGTCATGAATTTTAAAAACAAAAACGCCTACAGACAAAACAGAACTGGAGTGGTGCTCATCTAAAACTAAAGAATTCAAACTATTTTAAAATGACAACATAGGGGAGTACAGAACAAGGGTCTGTTTCTGCAATCACTTACACAGACAGTAACTCCACTAATGGGAATCATCCCAGTAGTAAATCCTTCAGCTAATAGTGGTTAGCTAAAAGTGTTTGCAAGATGAGGTCCTAAAGGCACCAAATCCAAACAACTGAGGGATCAGTACAAGAGAATTACAGTAAAACAGGACAGCCAAACCCTTGCCATTTTGTTTGGCTGGAACATGCAGGATTTTCTGTTCTTTGAGTATTTCAAACTATCCCAGGGACTGGAGTGTTTCTTAATTGCAGTGATGTCTATTTTTTTATCAGAGTTACGAGAAAGCTTGTGTGTTATGGGAAAATAGATGAATGGATTCCCTGGTACCTCCTCATTCTTTAAGCCCCACATTCCCGGTCATTGGATTTGTAACAGGATGAGGGAAAGAATTTTTATGCACAGCCCTTACTAAATCAGTGGCAGTGCAACATTGGGCAGCATCATACAATGCAAATCCAGGTTATTTTATTTAAGACTTCAGCAGTAGAGGAGCAATAAGAAAAGTTAAGATAATGTGATAGAAAATACCAAAATTTTAGGGAACTTTAGATCCTGACCTAAACTTTGCAGTGAGGAGCCTTCCAACTCTACTGAGAGTCTAATTAATGAGTTACATTGGTTTGACCGTTCCTTTGACTAAAAGAAAGCAAAGCTCAGGTGTGGGGGAGGAGGGAGAGAGATAGGAAGGAGAAAAACAGGGATAAATTGTTTTTATAATAAACAGGTTTCCTTGGTAACTATATTTATAACTGTGGTGATGTTGTTGCTATTATTTTAATAATGAACAGAAAGGTTTGATGTTAAATTACATAATCCAGGCTTACGCTCCAGCGTCTGCTTCATTGGCAAAGCTGACTCCAGATCTTAATGGCAGACGGTAAAACTCAAAAGGCTCCATTGTTCTCTTTGGATCTGAAAGCATGGAAGCTCCCAACCATCTTCCTAGAGAGAGGTGTGCTTGTGCTGCCGAATTACCAGCTTGCTCAGACACAGAAAGTTTGAAAGTTCGGTAACAAAGGAGTTTGAGGTGATTTTTGAGCTTCCTTTCAGAGACACTGCGGGGAAAAGAACAGAGAAAGAGATGGGAACAATTCCAGTGAGAAAAAAAATCAAATCACAGGCCTGGTTTAGAACTGTTCCCACAAATAAATGTGGTGTCATTTTGTGTTCACAGTTGCCACAATTGTAGTTGTAACAGAGCTGCTTGCACAAATGAATACTTTGATAACTGGTCATTTATTCTGGCCAATGTCTGAATTCCCCTGGCTAAGCCCTACTAGCACCCACTTGTACCAGCCTTAGTTGGGAAGGGCTGTTTCTTTTATTGCCAATACTTAGCAAAAAGCTAGCAAGAATTTTTTGTAATTGAATCACCTTTTTAAAAAACAGCATCTAAATTACATCAGTCCCACAAGAAGTTACTGGAGCCAAGTATAGTAGCAGGACTGGGCCTCACTAGTGCAAACTCAAAGAACAGCTCAACATTTCAACAAAATCCCAACTGCATAAGAGTCATCTAATCACACTGTATAGGGTCATCAAGTCACACCACACTTCTTTAGCTGGAAATCTCATGAGGCTTTTACCACATTTCTGGCACTTCCTGGCCCGACTCAGGAACACCTTTACCTTTGGCCCTTACTAGCTTAGTGTTACTTCTGTCCCATCCCAAATCTGAGGTGCACAAAAGTGAAAACAAGTTCACCATATCCCTTTGTTATAGAATGTCCACATTCAGTTGGCATATGCAGTGAATATTTTTATTGTTATCCAAAGTACGGGGTTTGCCCCTACATCCGAATGTCTGAAATATAGCTTTATGTGTGGAAAAGTCAGAGCAGTTTAGTTAGGGTGACTAACTCATTCATATTGGCTTTATTTGCAATGAAATTGTATGCAATGCTTTCACTGAAGGACATTCAGGAGTCAGGGAATGGGCCAGATTTAGCAACAACGATAAAGGCTGGTGGAAATGGGTTTGAAGGCATGATCCACAGCTCGTAGAAATCAATGGGAACCTTTCCACTGATTTCAGTGGGCTTTTAAATCAGTTCCTGCCCGAGTGTGACAGATGTTGGGGGTGACCTATTGAGATGTTACAGACTAGGGAGTGGAAGAGGCCAACAGAGGAAGGGAGAGATCTGGAGAACCAAGCAGGCAAGCAAAGTGATCTAACATTTAGGGAGGATCCAGAGGAGCTTCAAACCTGAAGTTCTCACACACACAGTTTCAGATTTGGAAAATGTCACAAGACGAACCCAGATCTGTGAAAGGACTTAGCCATAAAACACCAAGGTTACTGACAGAGGAGTTACTGCCAGTAGACTATTCAAAAAGAATTCCTGTGAGAGAAAACGTGTCATAATACTCAATGGTAAATAAATAATAATATTAAAAGGGCTGCACAAAGATTCCTCAGAGGAGGAAATGGAAGCACAAGAAAAATGGCAGCCCAACACACAGAGTCAGTGGCCAACCAGGAACAGAACCTAGGACTTGGGACTGTCTTGTCAGTATGTTAATTACCACACCATGGTGCTCCCTCTAATAGATGGCCCCAAGTAAACAATAAAATTGTTCTCCAGAACATTAGCACTTCAGAACTCCCTGCACAGGTTACGCCAGCACTTGCCACCCTCTTTGCTCTGCCCAACCAGTATATCACACAGCAAGCAAACAGTTAGACACACAACACACACACAGAAAGGCACACACATCAGTAACAGATCAGCCCTCCTCTAAGCTAACACATCATGCTTAACATGGCCCTTTGTACTTTGTGACAGCAAGTGTTTTAGAGCTGCCCATGATGTTGCATACACCACACAATACCTGCTGCTGCAATACTATATTCACCACACAAAGAATCAAGGGTTAAGGGGGTGACCTTTGAACAGCTTTCCAACTATTCTCTAAAGAAACGCTACATGATAAGTTTAAGCCCATAACAACAAGGCTGCAAGCAGATATGGCAAACTTTAATTAGCAGTGAAATCAATAATCTCACTTGATATTTTGTAATTTCTTCCACCATTTTTTTTTCAAACCAGAAGAGTCATTTTAGTATCTTTGTACTTAAAACAGCATCCGAGCGGTTGAGAGAGGTGTGTGTTGTTGGATATTTATTGTAAGGGGCTCCATGTGGTTAGAGGTCAAAGCAAAGTACTTTCATTTGTACACCACAGCTCTACAATGTCCTTATACCACTCAGTAACCCCGTCTTCAACCCTTTAATATGGCAATTACTGAGGATGTTCTTACAGTCATAAGAAACAGAACTCAGAGAACTGAGACCTGGCTCTGAGCTCTGTCCCAAGCTTCCTATGTGAGCTTTGCTAAGTCATTCAGGCCTAAATTTTCAAAAATGATCCACTCATTTTGGGTGCTTCCAATTATATGTGGCCTCGTTGTGACTCCTAATGGCTGATTTCAAAGGGGCTGAGTTCCAGCAATTCCCATTGACTTTCCCCACACAGCTCAAAATCAGATTCTGGGACTTTCCAGCTGGTCCCCTGGGAAAAAGAGGCACCCATAGTTAGTGGTGAATGTTGGTCTTCAACCTCTTTTCTTCCGTGATTCAATATTTAAAATTGGGGTAATACTTAAAGGGGTGTTGGGAGAGAGAAGAACATTCTACTTTGACTACTCTGTCAGGTACTTCTATCACCCTTTTTACCATAGTGTTGGAGTCCCTCATAAAACCATTGTGAGGTAGGGAAGTACTAATATCCACATTTTACTGATGGGGAATGGAGGCATAAAGAAAGGCTAAATGACAGGCCCAAAGTCATACAGGAAGTTTGTGGCAGCATAGGGACTTGAAGAGAGACATTCCAAATCCTGTGCTAGGACCCTAATCGCCATTCCATCCCTTGCCTCACTGAGCCTCTTCATTCTTCCCTGTGGTTGAAAATAACAGCTAAGGTAACTGAAAGTACCAATGATTAGAGATATATTATATTGAGAGAGAAAGAGAGAGTTTGTGTTTACTTTGCACTTTTGACAGCATAATTTGTCAGTATTCACTTTCACTCTTTGCCACTAAATTGTCACCTTCAGTTAGCTTTTCTGGGAGTCACACAGCACAAAGGAAGTGATAGTATAAGAATATGCAATTGTAAAAGCACAAAAAAGTCAGCGGGAAAATTCAAAGTCAGGGTTAGGACTTGAAACTACTTTAATTCATTTTGAATTGACTTAGATTTCAGGTTGATGGCACCACTTGAATTCACTCATATTTCTAAGGAGAAAAAAAAAGTGCTGTTATGAGCACACGAAGTACTATTATGGCCTAATCCTCTTGAAAAATAAGTGTTTAATATCTCCAGGAGTAACAAATGAGTTTAGTATTTCTTGTTTCTGTTCAAAATTTGTGGCCGCATGTCTACGATCAATGGCCCAATTCTGTCCTCCCTATTCATGCTGATTGATGTCTCATTCCCCAGCACTTAGGCTATGTCTATACTGCACTCTTCTTGTGCAAAAGCCTATCCAAATGAAGCACAGATTAGCATATTGCCATACTTCATTTGCATAATTAGTTAGGGGCCGTTTTTGTGCAAGAAGCTTTTGCGCAAAAAGAAGCCATGTAGACGGCTCCTTTTTGCACAAAAACCCCCTCTTGTGCAAGAGCTGTTCTTCCTGAAAAAATGAGGAAGAACGGCTCTTGTGCAAGAGGGTTTTTCTGCGCAAAAACGGCCCCTGATTAATTATGCAAATGAAGCATGGCAATATGCTAATCCATGCTTCATTTGCATAGGCTTTTGTGCAAGAAGAGTGCAGTATAGATGTAGCATTGGTTTCACTGGTGGCCACAGGACTACAGGTTGAACCTCTGCAGTCCAGCACTCTGTGGTCTGGCAACATCCAGGGTCTGGCATGATTTTAGTTAGCTGGATGTCCATTTATCATGGGAGTGGCCAAGTTTCCAGTAGTCCCATGAAGTTTATTTACAGCCACCATTCCTGGCTCTCAGTGTTCTGTGCTGTTGTTTAGCTCTGATTTACCCCTAAATGTCTTCTAAAAGCCCAGCGAGCAGTGGAAGTGCTGGCAATGCTGCTAGACAATACTGACCTCCCATGGTCCAGAAAATTCTCTGGTTTGGCACCAGTCAGATCCTGAGGGTGCCAAACTAGAGAGGTTTAACCTGTAGTTACAAAGTAAATTACTAGTCAATGTGAGTAAGGGTAACAGAATCCAGCCCTCAGCAAACAACAAGAAGTAAGTCTGTAAGCACATCACTATCAGAGTTAATTATTCTCACTTAAATTTCCAGGGCAACACTGCAGCATCAGTGATCTAACCTCAAGCAGCTTGGCAAATGCAAAGCGATGTTTAGGATAATATTATCACCCTTCTTATGAAAAGTGAAAAAGCTTTTAAAGTAATTTATCATCTATCACTCTACTTGGTGCTAGTTAGTGTACACACAAACACATACCATAAACTGTAATGCATCACACTGTCTCTTGGAACACGCCCTCCAAAGCACTATGCCTAATTAAAGGAAAAGCATGGTCAGCAGGATGGTGAGGGAAAAAAACTTTAGGTATAGAGTACAAAAAAAGAAATACAACTCACAGATGTTAATCATCTAGGTCTTGATTTTATTCTAAAACAGAGGTGCACTTCATTTTAAGAGAATGCTTCAGATCTTTCTCCTCAAGTGTAGCAAGGATTAGAAATGGTAAAAATTGGGGGGGGATACAAAAATATACCAATGCACCTATTGTTTTTTAAAAACACAAGAAAGTAAAATTAAACACTAAAAGGAATGACCTAAACCTTTCAATGTCCAAGCTTTCACTTCATTGACTACGAAATTGCAACACTCCCTGTTTCAACCAGATGTCATGAGAATGAGCAGCAAATACAGGGAAGTTGGCAGATTTTATAAAATCCCAATGGGCCCAATCTCACAAAAGAGTACTCTCCTTTCCCATTCTTTTCACAGTAAAATTAAAAGCTGTTTACCATTTTGTAGAAATAACTAGTGCTCTGCACGGCATCTAGAATTGAACCAGCAACAGATCACAAGTGCAATATGCTCTCAGAAGTCTGCCTTCTGTAAAACATGGTGTTCTGCTCCAAGTGAAGCTTCTGAATTGCCTTAATAAATAGCTTTGATAGAGCACCTTGCAGCAGTTTAGTTATGGGGTGACAAAGGCATAGGTAATTGTGGCAAGGTTTGTATGAGAGGAAAGGGCTCAAATATCAGCAATTCAGCACAAATGTGAGGTGAAAGCAAATGAGAAAATTAATCAGAACTAACGTGGGATGCATTAACACTTTTTCCTTCTTGTTTTTGACATGAAGGGGAGCTTTGATGAATTATAATTTTATCTATTTTATTTTTCTACTTTATGAAAGGCACCGATGTGGAACTGTAGGTGCCAAGAACCTTATTGTGATGGTCTTTCAAACACTGTATGATGTGTCTAAGTCTTTCTTGGATCCCCAACTGGCAGAGTATCCAGGCTGTTCCACTACCTCATTGTCCGAGAAATTCACTGTAGAACTCTGCAAGAATCAGTGGCCAAAAAAACCCACCACAAAACAATAGCACAGACAATTCCCTTTAATTCAGCACCTTTGTCCTTGGTGAGAATTTTTAAATATACCCACGTTGGGGGCTATTCATCCTTGGTGTAACGCCACTTGTTTAAATGAACTTATGCCCAAGGTGGTGATTGCCTTATGACCATAAGCTGGAAAATTGAAGCTTGCTGAGGCTTTAGAACACAAAGAAGAGACGAACTAATCAGCTCCAGAAAATCCAGGGATGCCTTAGATTACAGTCTCTGTGTTTTTCCTGCGTTTTTGTAATATATTGTTGCATATCAGTTACAAATGTGTGAAAACATTAAAGTTGAGCCAAATACACAATAAGCTAATATCTTGTGTTTTCTGAAAAATGCAAGCTTAATTAGAGTTTAGGTAATTAAAGCTTTCACAGTTATAAAAATACAATACAGCCATTTATGCAAAGCTGCCACTGAGTGAGATTTGAGTAAAATACCATGTAATGTGCATAACATCAAAATTTTGCTTACAATTGAACTGCCTGCAATGCAAGTTCTCTTCCTAAATTTTAGGCTCATGCACCGTAATTCTTCTACCTTATGGATTTAAACTCAGTTGCTTTGTCTTCATTTTAAAATAATTAGTAGTTTCCGTGGGATTTGTGTGTGGCCATGTCCCTCCCACCACTCAACACCTACAAGATGATGCACAAAAGCAGATACACGATGGGTGTGAATGTATACAGAGCTACAGATTAATTATGTTATAGCATACATGACCAGCAAACACAATATGTAATTGTAAACATGAACTCCTGTGGGACAGTTCTGAGAGCATCCAATTGAGGACAAACTGCTGAGAAAAAGGGCAGACACAGCCTGGTGCTCCTCCACTTATAAGATACATCAAACCAACCAAAAAGAGAACTTCTGTTTCACTATACTAGCTAACAAAAAGTCAGAAAAGCAATTCCCTCAGATACTTCAATTACTTGGTATCACCACCAGAAGCACCATTTATAGGGAAGAGTGACTATTAAAACCAGTCTCGCCAATTAAAGGTTCTTCTGATCCCAAGGAACCAGCCACACACCCGGGTAAATATATTACTCAGATCTTATCTTACCTTGGCTGGAGGAACAAAGCAGTGACAGATGTGCTGCCTGGAGATTTTTCCTGCTGCTCCATTGGCCAGAACCCAGCCAATGGAGCAGCAGGAAGCTGTGCCTGGAAGCCTGAGAGCAGCACAGGGTGCAAAAGCAGACTTGGCCACCAACTTGCCTGTAAAGGACCCACTGCTGCCATGATCATGTCCCTGCTGCTCCACCCCCACCTCGTGCCACCCGTGTGTGCGGTGCACTTGCATCCACCGGAGAGCCATGTGGGGCTGCTGGAGTCCATCATCAGCCTGAGCACCTTCTTCCTGGCCTTCCTAGTGCTGGCGGGCTGGATCCTGGCCAGCCTGGAGAGATATCAGAAAGGTGACTGAGCGGGCTGGTTCCCATCCACGCCCGGACCTGTTGCCTGGACTCCCTGCACTCCTGGCGAGGTACAGCTTCCATTCCACACTCGGCCTTTGGGCCGCTAACTTATTCTGTCTCCTGTGTAGAGCAGCGGCTGGCTGCCAAGTTGGAGTGACTTGTATTGGTTACAATGAATAAACCCTGTTACAGACACTAAGGAAAAAAAAGTAGGTGCTGCCCAGACCCTGCCTGCCCCCGCGCAGAGACCCTGCACTGCCAGCCTACTCCTGTCCCCCACAGCCAGATAACTACCCCAAGCCCACTCCTGCACCCTTCTCCCGCACAAATACCTACCCCCAGCCTGCTCCTGCAGCCTACCTCCCCCCCCCAGAACCTGCACCCCCATCCCTATCTCACTCACTGGCAGCTCTGTCCCACACACTGGACCCCTCATTTTTGGCCCCACCCCAGAGCCTAAGGGGCCCCACAAAATCCACTAACCCTGGAACCCCAGAAGAGTTAATCTGGCCTAAAGTCTTGAACTTCAGTCCTCCCTCCCCTCCTCCCCCCACCACCGCCCTCCCGACAGTGCCAGGAGAGTGAAGTGTCTTAGTAAGAGCCACCTCAGTTAGGTTTGGGGGTTTTTTGGAGGGGTTTTTTTGTTTCTCACTTGTGTGATTTTTCTGTGGGTCAGTGGGCTTTGACCCCAAAAAGGTTCCCCACACCTGCCATAAATAAAGACAGTGCTGAAACCTTTTGTGTTGGACATAATATTTTACTTTATTTAAAAACGAAGCCTGGCTAACAAGTCCCCAACTGGGACCTAGCCCCCATCTGGTCACAGCATCATAACACTCCTACACCCCCACACACACACACCCCAGCCCTTCATACACCCAAACTCAGAGTCCTGCACCCCACATCCTCAGTCCCCTGCCATAACACTCCTGCACCCTCCAACCCTATACCCTGAGCAGTGTTCCCTCTAAGCTGTGAGGCAGCTTAGCTTCACAGGTGATTAATCAGCCCCGCCCAGTCAGAGGTGCTGGCCCCGAGTCAATCATACACCCCAATCCAGACTCCTGCACCCCACATCCCCTGCCATAAGATTGACAGAAGACAGCCTGAATGTGTGCATGAAGCTGGATTTGACCAGTTATGATGTAAACTTCAAAGAAATGTGCAAAAAGATGCAGCAGCAGAAGTCCCATTGAATAAAATCTGTGAGTACAATGTTTCATTTCTGCTATTATTAATCATCATGTCAGTGATCAATAATATTGAGTTGTCTATTTTCAGTCATGCAAATGGGCATTCTTATAGGGCTCTTTGTTGACCATGTGTTCTGAATTTGGATGTGGCTTGGCTCTTTGGTTTGAAAAGGTTGCCGAGCCCTGGTCCAGAGGCTGGAGCAGCAAAGATGTAAAACAGAGATGTTTCCGGGGCTTTTTATAGCTTCTGCCCAGGGCAGATAGATCCTTTGTTCTCCTTGTGGAAAATCATAGCCCACACAAGAACCATCACATGGGCAAATTACCTGTCCAGGCGTGACTCAGTTCTTTACATGTAGCAGCCATTGCTCAAATGCTAATGTGAACGTTCCCAGGAAGGCTCACCAGATGTGGACTGGCATCTCCCAAGTTCCGCTGTGAGCCAAGTACTCCTTGATAGGCCATTCAACTTGAATAGTCCCTTTACAATATGCTAGCCAAATGCTTCATTGGTACCCACTCAGAATTAAACTAATTGAAATACAAGTATATAGCTAATATCTATAAATTCAGACAAGAGATTAAACAAGCATACAAATAGCATAATCATAGCCAGCAAATCATAACATTTCCATAGACACCTCACTCAACAACCTTTGTCTAAGATTTGCTGCAACTGTATAACAGCTATCTATTTGGTCATATTTTAATCACATCATCACAAATGATGATTGAAATTTGCATTGTAAGTCATCATTATCTGTTATTACTTAGTACTGATACTGAACTTGGATCTGTACAAAACAGAAGAAGGGAGACAGCCTTTGCCTCAAAGAGTGCACAGATTAAGGGTACGTCAATACTGCATGAGACCCTATGGCTACGTCTACACTGCACAGTTATTTCGGAATAAGCTATTCTGGAATAGTTATTCAGAAATAGCTTATTTCGAAATAGCACGTCTACACTGCAGGGAAGCCTCAAAATGAGTCCGAGGCAGGCTTCCCTAATGTAGATGTGCTATCTTGATTTAGATCCCAGGAGAAATAACTTAGAATGGGCCTGAGGGCCTATTTCGAAATAGCAGAAGTGGAGCGTCTACACAATAGCTATTTCAGAATAGGCGTTACTCTTCGTAGAATGAGGTTTACAGAAGTTGGAATAAGCCGTCCATTATTTTGAAATTATTTTGAAATAATGGAATTACCGTGTAGCACCCACATAGTTATTTCGGAATAATGGCCGTTATTCCGAAATAATGCTGCTGTGTAGACACACCCTATGATTGTAGTGCAGCCATTCCCTAAAGGCAAATAAACACTATAGTTCAGTAACTTCCCAAGTGCAGGGGGACTCTTGTACCCATCTGGAGTTGTGGTGGCTTCACTGAAAAAGTTGTAAGCTTGGGAATGATGACAGGGCCCGCAAGGCTGGCACTGGTTTGGAGCTCTCAGAGAAATTGCATAGGAACTAAGAAGAATCATTCTGACTTGGATGATCAGGAACTGACAAAACAGCCACAAAATCTCTTCAAAACAAAACAGGTACTAGGTCTGATTCTCTAGCACAGTGATTTTCAACCAGGAGTATGGGTACCCCAGCAGGTCCTTCAGGAGCACATCAGCCCCTGTAGATATAGATACTAGATATTTGCCTAGTTTTACCACAGGCTACGTAAAAAGCATTAGAAATGTCTGTACAAACTAAAATTCCATATAGGCAATGACTTGTTTATACTGCTCGATGTACTACACACTGAAATATATGTACATTATTTGTATTCAAATTTATTTATTTTTATAATTATATGGTAAAAATTAGAGTCAGCAACTGTTCAGTAATTCTGTGCTCTGACACTTTTGTACGTTTGTCCGATTTTGTAAGCAGGTAGTTTGTAAGTGAGGTGAAACACAAGAAAAATCAGACTCCCGAAAGGGGTACAGTAGACTGGCCAGGTGTGGGAGCCATGACTCTAGCCTGTGCACAGCCCCTTTGTTCCACTCATGACTAAAGGGGGGCTTTAAGCTAGATGCTACTAGCCTGCAGAGAATTCTCCTGGAGTAGGGAAACCACATGCTTGTGCACCTGTACTGCTGCTGGAGCCTGTCTCTGTGGCACAGGGCACATGTTGAAGGGCAAGAGGACGCATCCCTGCAGAAGGAAGCACAGCAGATTTCTACTCTACTGTCCCAAGTCGTGTCATTTTGAGATGCCTGGCTGTGTGTTACTGGGCACCAAGAATGACCCTCCAAATCCAGGTGCACCCATCCTTCTCTCCAGCACGGAACAGAGATCTGTCACAAGAAAGAATCTGCCTCTTCACAGTCACTGAAAACAGTTAAGGACTGTGGCAGATTGACTTGCAGACCTAGGTATACGCTGACCACACATCCTGGATTTTCCAGAATAGTCCCGAATTTAAATACTCTGTCCCCATTTCCCCATCAAGTAGTTAGATGTCCTGGAAAGCCCAGCCAGATCCGGCTTGCAGGAAAGAAGCAAGCTAGAAATGGCTCCATGCACTGCCATTTCCCTTCCTTCAGCTTAGATAGCCACACAGGAATGCACCCTAGTGTGATGCAGCAGAAATGCCCCCCCAGACCTCAGCACCTTGGAGTAGCCACTTCAGCCCCAGTAGGGGCCACATAGAGCCCGGCAGGGGTGCTGCAGGGTGGGGCACACTCAGTCCCTTATATTTTTGAAGGGTGACTAAATGTTAACTAGATCTTCTAGGGTAATGTCAACAGATTAAGTTAGGATTGGGCCTAATACAAAGTTTAAATTGGATCAGGCCCTTTGTAAGCAGGTTGGGAAGTGGTCTCATTTGGCAATTATTATTAGGTATTATTCACATAATATCGGCATTGCCATCATGGTATTGACACATACATTTCTTAGTAGTATTACATATAAAATAGCCCAGCCCCATTGACCTCCATGGGAAATGTACCTTTCCAGCAGTGGTGAGGAGGGTTAGTGACAACTGGTTAATGTTAGGTCACACTGGGGCTGCCGCCGGCTCCCAGCCCACTCCGGAGCAGCCCCTATGCACAGCAAGCTGGACTCCTCAGAGAGAGAGGCTGCTCTGAACACTGGCACAGTCCCTGCCAGCTGGGACCCCAGGTTCCCCACAAACAGGGGCTGCTCCGGACATAAGCAACCCTTGTCTGCAGCAGGCCTTCTGCGAGGCTGGAGCAGTCCCCTGCCCACAGCAGGTGGGGAGCTGCTCTAGCCCCCTCTGATTACTAGGTAATTGGAACCAATAAGCATCATCCATTATCAGGACTATGGAAGTTGTCCCATGAAATTGTGGGACAGTTCTGGATGATTCCCAGGCCCTGAGTCAAATGGGGCTGCATCTATACTGCAAAGTAATAGGTCTTCGATCCTGGATCTCATCTTGAATCGAGGTTGGACCCCTAGTGCTGCAGTGTCATGGGACCCGAGGTCTGGGGCCAGGGTTAATGCAATTGCAGTATAGTTGCATGGGGGGCTCCTATGGGGCACAAACCCATCCCTGTTGGTAGAGGATGATGGGAGGAATTCTTAGAGGGGTCACATAACACGTTTTACTTCCTGTCATGTGTCCATCTTGATCCCAGAAGTACTACCCCCAGGGGTGGGACTTCTGGGGTCAGAGGTGTGACTAACAGGGAATCAGGGTGTGACTAATGTGTCCCCATTTTTGGTTTATAAAATATGGTCACTGTACCTATGTAGTAAAAGAACATCATTTTATGTAGTAAAAGAACATCACCATGACTGTGCCCATTACAGTACCTTCAACATGACAGAGCTTTCAGAATCTTCAACTGATCAAGAGCTATTGGAGGGTGTCAATGAGTCAAGAAACATTCTAAGGGTCTGTGATTATATTAGTGGACCATTAATTGACAGAAAGCCTTCTGTACAACACTCCAGTAGGTGAACTGATATGTTTTTAAAAAAATCAAAAAGGAGCCTGTGAAACTTTAAGCTGAGTTTAAGGTTCTTCAGGCAATAGGTTAAGACAATGTCTGTTTATTATAAAAAAAAAAAAAAAAAAAAAAGATTGAATCTGTTTATTTTTTTATAGGGAAACTGGAATTTCCATGTGAAAAACGGAGATCCTTGTCCCAGAGAGGAATTTAGTGAATAAGTGATTCATCCCTAGTAAGTATAACTGAGATGTTGATAAAAAGTTGTGGTTAAATGGAGCTAGGATAAACAGTACTGTATTGTACACTCCCTGAGTGTTAGAACTGTTGAAGGAGAGGGGATTTCACACATGACTCATTGTTTGGTTTGTAGATTTCTGGACAGTGCAGACTGAGATCTTAACAGAAGCAGTCAGTAATGGGACTGGTTTCAGTTTTACAGCTCTCACTGAGTGCTATTACACTGTCTTTATTGACAAAAATTGCCAAGGCTGTGCAGAGGGACAAGAGGTATGAAAACATCCCATTAGTTCAAACCAGTTCAGCAAGAGAAACTAGCTTCCCAGAGGGAATGCCTTTCTCCTAAAGAGCAGAGAGGAAAATCTTAATACCTGGTCTACTAATTACCTGGGAGGAAAGATGGTAGTAATTTAAAACTGGCTTCAAAAATTATTGTAGATAATTGGGCTTTTAAAAAATCACTAACAGATAATTTTGTTCTATTTTTAAATCCTTTGACTCTTTCTTGGCAATCAGTGGGGAAAAAAATCCAACCTGGAAATGTCCTTCATTTGTATTTGCATACTGTCTTACCTGCTCTTTTGTTGATAAATTGAAAGCTGTATTTGCAAAAAACTAATGATAATATGCAGCTGGATGGGCAGATTGCAAAAAGCAAAGAGCTCAGCAACTATCTACTGTAAGAGATTTCTAACTGTCTTTACATCAACAAGTGTTTTTTAAAAATGTCATGCAGATTTTAATTGCCATTAATAAAGCCCTCTAGGTCTTAATCCCATCACTGTGGTGTTGCAAGTTAATGATATATTAGCCAACACTGTATATCATGAACTCAGAAAAGGGTCACAAATAACATACCACCACAAGCCGGGGTTGGGGAGGGCAGGGCAGTCAATCAACAAGCCAAATGAATGGCCACTGAGTTTCTGGTAAACTTCCTTTCACACCTATGAATTCTGTCAATTATCATCCATTATCAGCAGTTCTCTCAATAGCTACATGGCATCTATACATTGATTGGACTGCCAGATCTCAATAGCAGAGGTCAATGACTCTGAACTATTGTTTTTAGTGGTTAAACAAATCCTTGGAGAATTATTGTTCCACTGCTGTCCTTTTGGATATTCTCAAAGGACCATAAAATATAAAAGACTATTTGTTTGATTTGGCTGCAAATGACCCAAAAGGATGTATAAGGAAAAATTAGATCTACAAGTTACACATAAACTACTGGAAGACATACCCGGTGTTATCTGGGTCCTTCGGGGCAGGGCGCTGGCAGTGTAGGGTGTGTGTACAGGATTCAGGGTGGAGGCATTGAGGAGGGACTAGGGGCAGGGGGCTGAAGATATCAGGGGTGAGAGTAAGGAGTGGGGGGTGAGGAGGGCATCATGGGGGGGGTCCCATCCAGGGGGGCTCACTCCCCTCCCCATCCAGCAGGGGCCATTGCAACCCCTTCTCTTCCCCTCCCTCCCGTCTGTCAGGGGCCTTTTCTCCCCCTTTCCCCCTCTGGCACTGCAGCCAAGGCCTGGGGGTACTGTTTGAGCCAGGGGGAAAACTTACCCAGTGGCATGGCAGGCAAGATGGCAAGCTCCAGTCCCAGCTTGCCATTCTCTTTGTGGTGCAGCTGCCCCCTGTGCTCACTGCCCCAGTGGCCACTGTGAGTATTGTGTCCCTCTTCTCTGCCCCCTCCCTTTCCATGTAATGGAAAAACAGTTCCAGTCTAGTGCTTCCCATTTTCCTGATACAACCAAACCCTGACCTTGCAGTGATACACAGTGTTAGGCTAAGAGGAAGCTGCATACCAAATGTGGTGGCCCAAGCTCTTACCATTTAGGAGGCGTTCTTGAACAAATGGATTTGTAAACAGATAGACCGACACACCCTATAATATAGAGAGAGATAAGGAACAATACTGTTGTTGATGAATTAGGCAAAAGATACACAAAGATTGGATTTGTAGCCCAATTTTGTACTACAGAACCCTCGCACCAGGACACCCCAGACAGATGTGGGTCCTCTGGGCAACTATTGTCATATAATCTGGGTCTAAACTTCCACAAAGATCAAGAGTGCTTTGATCTGGAGTTGTGATTCAGACCCATCCCTTACAGCTGGCTAGCATGAGGATGATCCAAGAAGCAAGAGCATGAGGCCATCTTCCCTACCTGACTGACGATGTAGAACTGAAGTGCAGAACAGTGGCTCTATTGAATCATTTTCTCACATGAATTAATACACATTTGTAAATTTTCCCACCTTTCCATAGCTCTGTACAATGTTTAGTGTCTAGCCATCACAAGTGAAGACAAAGTCACCATCCTAATCTCACTGACATCTGTGTAAAGCAAGAATCACATAAATTAATGGAATCACACCAATGTAAAGTGTATAGCCTATTTTAGCTCTGGCGCAAACCCAGAGAATAGACATGGTTTTCACTTGTGCAGCATGATTTTACATTACAACAGGATGACACTGTTTTTCTGGGCTCTTAACCATCACCACTGGTACCCTGTGGTATCTGACTTACCAGAGTGAAGAACAAAGCTCTGATTTTTATGAAGTTCCATTTGTCACAGATGTTCTGAGAAAATTCAGGCAATCTGCATGGGTGCCATATACCATGCTTTCAAATCCTGGAATAAGCTGCACCAGTACAAATCATGTTTCATTGTTGTAACCCACATCTATATTTGCCCTGCTATACCTGCACCCTACAATTCCAATGTAGACAAGGGGTTTGACGTAAATATAATGTGGTGGGGTAGGATGGTCCAGCAAACCTACAATTTCCTAAATGGGTATTTGCAGCCAGTGGAACTCTGCATCACAAGGAGTTGGGAAAAGAAGAATTCAGATTTCTGAAAAATGGCAAGGTTTCAAGAATCACTTTCATATTCTGCATTGAAACCAAGCGGAACTCTTTCAACGTTTTCCATGAAAAAAATGAGAGACACTCACAGCCCAGCAGAGGCTGGTTCAGATTAGAGACATTAACCTGGGGGTGTTAAATATCAGTTAACTGAATAGTCAAGTAACCTTATGAATTCTTATAGGTTAGTCGACTATTCTATAGTCCCAAGGGGTGGGGCTGGCAGCTAGTGTGCTCCGGCCCCACTCCCAGAGAGCCCCCCGTTACCCTGCGCTGCTGCGTCTCTCTCAGAGGCAGTAGCACAGGGTGCCAGGCGGGAGCTGGTCTGCAAGGGGAGTCAGTTTAAAAACTAGTTCCCCTCATGGACCTAGCTGCCTGCCTCACCATGTTGCAGCCTCTGATACAGAGGCAGCAGCACGGGATGGTAGCAGTCCCTGTCCAGGGCTGGAGTCTGAGCTCCCAGACTCAGTGCGAGCCAGGACTGAGCCGGGCTGCCTGCCTGTCCAGCTCCTAATACACTTTAAATGCAGAGCCACAGCAGGGGTAAGTCCCAGACCCAGCACAAGCTGGAACTGAGGCAGGCTGCTGGCCAGCCTCCTAAAAAATTTACTGGCAAGGGGAATGCATGTAGTCTATAGCATTAACCTATAAGCTTTTGCTTAACAATGAATCGATTAATCGACTAAACTATTATATCGCTAGGGTCTACCCCAGCCCAGGTGCATGCCATAACTACTGGCCTATGGCTATAGAACCAATCAGCCTCTCTCAATCTCTTTGGAACCATTAAACTTTGGATAAAAGTAAATGGACATTAGGGCAGAAAAAATATATTTGTTAGCCTGGAGGGGGCACTCATATGGGAGACCCAGGTTCAAGTCTCCAGCTTGCCTGATTCTCTCTCTAGCTCAGTGAGTTTTTGGCAGGACCCTGCTCAGGCTGATACATTCCAAGAGCATGCCATAACCACTAGGCTGTTGGCTCTCCTCTCCCAGACCACTGACCCCAAAACTTGGCAGTTTCCACAAATCAGCATTTTCACATGAAAAGGGTTTTGTTGTGAAATTCCCCACTAGTTTTAATCACGGCCTTATCCTGCAGTGGGATGAGTTGGGTATTGGCACAATACACACAAGAGCCATCACCGAGCAAAAGAATGGTGATGTTGTGAAGCAAACCTAACAATACCAAAGCCTGTTCCTCTGGACAAACGGAACCAAAACCCACTAAAGGAACTGGAGCCAGGAGGCACGGATTAAAGTTTGGCCATAGACAACCTGCACAACTTGGACAAGTTACTTCAGTTGTTTGTGCTTCAGTTTCCCCACCTATAACACGAAATAGTAAATCACTCACAAACCATTTTGAGACTTAATTCATTCCTCTTTCGAATATCATGTTCAATGCTATATTTCTTCATCAAAGTTGGACGTCCAAGCTCTCCAGCCAGTGAACAGCGTCGCTGGTTAGATTGCGGATATCCTCCAATGAGCTAGTGAATTTTCGTGTTGGGCATTCCACAACAATGTGATGCATAGTTTGTGGACTGCCACAATCACAAAGTGGAGATGGCAACAAATTCCACTTATGCAGTAGATCACCGCACCTGCCCTGACCATTCCTAAACCAGTTTAGGACACACCGCAGTCTCCAGGGAAGAATTAAGCCTTTCTGCTCAATGGTGGGATCCAACACAAGATGTTTGTTTGGGACGTCTACTTGCTGCCATTCAGCTCGCCATAGTTCCTTGACATTGGCAGTGACTTCCTTCCCTCGCTGCCAGGGAGGCTTACGGGATTTTAGACACGATGTTGGTGGCTGATCAAGGTATTTCTGAATGGGAAGAGGTTGGTTGCTGTGGTTGATATGTTGGTATAGTCCAGTGGTCACCAACCAGTAGATGGGGTTCTACCAGTAGATCTTGGAGCCTCTGACAGGTGATCCTAACTGGTTTGGCGAGGAAGCTATCAAGTGCTGGCACTTCAGTTGCCCCTCCCCCCACTATCATGCTGCTCCTGCCCTCTGCCTTGGAGCTGCCCCTTGGGAGCCTCCTGCTTGCTGTGCAGGGTGTGGGAGGGAGAAGAAGGGGGGCTGATGTCAGGGTGTCTCTCCTCCCCCCCCACTCCTGTACCCTATCTCCACAGAGAGAAGGGGAGGGAGGGAACTTGGCAATGCAAATCTCTGTCACTTACACACAGGCTACGTCTACCCTGGCGTGATCTTGCGCAAAAACTCTTTAGCGCAAGAGTTCTTGCGTTAAAGTAGTTGCACAAGAGAGCGTCTATACTGGCATGTGCTTTTGCGCAAGAGATGTGCTTTTTGCGCAAGAGCATCCGTGCCAGTGTAGACGCTCTCTTGCGCAAGAAAGCTCTGATGGCCATTTTAACCATTGGGCTTTCTTGCGCAAGAAATTCATGTTGCCTGTCTACACTGGCCTCTTGCGCAAGAACAGTTGCGCAAAAGGGCTTATTCCTGAGCGGGGAGCGTCAGAGTTCTGGCGCAAGAAGCCCTGATTTCATACATTAGAATGTCAGTTTACTTGCGCAAGGACACACGGCCAGTGTAGACAGGCAGCAAGTTTTTGCGCAAGAGCAGCCGCTTTTGTGCAAGATCGCACCAGTGTAGACACAGCCACAGTGTGTGTCTGTCACTCTCACAAACACACACTGTCCTTTCCTCTCATCTCCTGACCCCAACATGTACATGGGGGGTTGTTGCTGCTACTGTTACTGCTTGCAAAGTGGGTTATTTTTAGTTTTTGACTGGACTGTGCATTTCATAACTTTCATTAAATTTAATTCTTTGAGTACTAAAATGCCTAACTGGTCATGTCTGGAGTAATTATCCCTATGGTTGGTTGTGCTCCTGGAGGTGACTGACATGTCTCTGGATCTCTGGAGCCTGCTGAGAGGGTCAGAGCAGGGGTTCTCCACATACTGTCTTTGCCAGCAGACACCACTCCTGCTGCTCCCATTGGTCAATGATGGAGAACCATGGCCAGTGGGGTCAGTACCTGTGGATGAGGGGCAGCACATGGAGCCATTGCTGTACATGCCAGATGCTTTTGGGGGCGGGGTGGGGGTGCCTTGGCTCTGCTACTCCATCTGTGGGGCAGCTGTCCAGTTGCTCCCAGGGTAGACAGGACTTGATCCCACCATGCTGTGCTCCCCAGGGAACTGTCCTATACCCTAGTCCACTCCAGAGCCCACCCTATGACCCTACCTTCAGAGGGTCCCTTATCCTGTGTCTGGTCACTCCCAGGGTGGACGGAGGGGGTGGCTTGAAGGCAGGTAGGTAGAGTGGGATCTCCAGTGAACTTGGAGATGGGCATCAGCCTCTGGAGCACAGGGTGGTGGGCTCGATTTCCCTTCCCCCAACCCACCCAGGCGATGGCTGGGCCGCCAACACAGGCTGCCGAAGGGATGGACCTGGCGCCTGTATTAGGAAGGCAGGATAAGGGACTTGCTGAAGGTAAGGTGCTGGGGTGGGCTCTAGAGTGGCTTAGGAGGGCATTTGCTTGGGGAACCACATGGTGGCAGGTTCAAGACCAGTCCCCCCCTAGGCAGCCCCAACCCACCCCAAGAGCAACTAGACACAGGAAAAGGGAGCCCCTGAAGGCAGGGTGGACACTTGAGTGGGCTAGAAGATACAGCACCTGCCTGAGGAGGACAGGGTGGTGGGTTGGAGTCTCTGCCCAGCAGCCCAAGCCCTGCGCACCTGCAACCAGACAGCTGACACAGAACCCAGCAGAGAGGAGGTAGGCTCGGCTCAGCTCTGGAGTGGCATAGGGCACTCACCTGGAGAGAACAGGGCAGTGTGTTCAAGTCTTGGCTGCCCTGGGAGCAGCTGGACAGCCACCACAGGCTGCCCCAGGGATGGACCAGGCTCCTGCACTAGGAAGGCAGGATCAGGGAACCCCCTGAAGGCAGGGGGGTGGACCCTGGAATGGCCCAGAGCAGTGCTGCTCAGCCAGTGGTACAAGTACCCTTAGGGGCACTCAAGAGAAGTCTGGGAGTACATCAACGCAACTGAAAGTTGGAGAAAACTGAATTTATTTCACAGCACTATTATTTTTGTACTTTTTATACCCAAATATTTCATCACCCACCCAGCTACAATTAAGTTCACCCAGCAACAATTAAGTTGTTTAAAAAAAAATGTGTCGCAACAGTAAAAAAAAATGTATGTATGGGAAACTGTTGGTAGTGGGGGGTACTTCTAATTTTTAATTTTTTTTTTGGAAGAAGGTGTACTTTATAAAAAAAAAAAAGGTTGATAAACACTGGCCTAGGGGATAGGGCATTTGCCACACGCCCAAGACTAGAATCTGCACCCCTACCCCAGCCTGGTGAAAGTGAAGGAGATTCAGGGAGGAAGGCCAACAGAGCGAGCAGGGTGAGGCCTTGGAGAAGGGGTGGAGGAGGGGCTGGGCCCTAGAGAAGGGGAGAAGGAAGCCAGGCACGCGTATTTGGGTTTGAGGTAGATCTTATATTGCACTTAAATTGAAAAAGCGATCCTGTGGTTAAAAAGGTTGGAGACCCCTGGTATAGTCTGTATTCCTGATCCTGTCGACGAATGCTTGGTGGGGCAATGTTTGCCAGAGGCGGTAACCATTCTATGGCAGTGGGCTTTAAGAACATAAGAACATAAGAACGGCCGTACTGGGTCAGACCAAAGGTCCATCTAGCCCAGTATCCTGTCTGCCGACAGTGGCCAGCACCAGGTGCCCCAGAGAGGGTGGACCGAAGACAATGATCAAGCGATTTCTCTCCTGCCATCCTTCTCCAGCCTCTGACAAACAGAGGCCAAGGACACCATTTTATCCCCTGGCTAATAGCCTTATATGGACCTAACCTCCATGAAATTATCTAGCTTCTCTTTAAACTCTATTATAGTCCTAGCCTTCACAGCCTCCTCTGGCAAGGAGCTCCACAGGCTGACTACACGCTGTGTGAAGAAGAACTTTCTTTTATTAGTTTTAAACCTGCTACCCATTAATTCCCATTTGGTGTCCTCTAGTTCTTCTATTTAGGAACTAATAAATAACTTTTCTTATCGGCCCTCCACACCACTCATGATTTTATACACCCTCTATCATATCCCTCCTCAGTCTCCTCTTTTCTAAACTGAAAAGTCCCAGTCACTTTAACCTCTCCTCATATGGGACCCGTTCCAAACCCCTAATCATTTTAGTTGCCCTTTTCTGAACCCTTTTCAAGGCCAACATATCTTTTTTGAGGTGAGGAGTCCACATCTGTACACAGTATTCAAGATGTGGGCGTACCATAGTTTTATATAGGGGCAGTAAGATATTCTGGGTCTTATTTTCTATCCCTTTCTTAATAATTCCTAGCATCCTATTTGCCTTTTTGACCGCTGCACACTGTGTGGAAGTTTTCAGAGAACTGTCCACGATAACTCCAAGATCTCTTTCCTGATTTGTCGTTGCCAAATTAGCCCCCATCATACTGTACGTATAGTTGGGGTTATTTTTCCCAATGTGCATTACTTTATACTTATCCACATTAAATTTCATTTGCCATTTTGTTGCCCAATCACTCAGTTTGGTGAGATCACACTGAGTGATTCCTTCCCCCCTTCTCTGGGGCCCTGCCCCTCCTCCACCCCTTCTCCGAGGCCTCACCCTGCTCGCTCTGTTGGCCTTCCTCCCTGAATCTCCTTCACTTTCACCAGGCTGGGGTAGGGGTGCAGATTCTAGTCTTGGGCGTGTGGCAAATGCCCTATCCCCTAGGCCAGTGTTTATCAACCCTAACTTTAAAGTTCCTGTTATCACTCTCATGGCGCTATTCAGTTGAGTGTCAACTAGCTTTGTGTGGCCACTTTCTGACCACACAGGAGAGCAATATTCAGCAACAGAACACACCAGGGCTATTGCTGAGGTCCTCAAGGTGAGTGCTCCATCTCCCCAACTGGTTGCAGCGAGTTTTCTCAGAAGGTTGATCCTTGGCTTTAGTTTCTCCTTTGTTTGTTCCAGATGGCATCGGAAGGAGAGCGTACGGTCAAGTGTTACGCCTAGGTATTTGGGATGAGGTTTGTAAGCAATCTTTTTCACACAGAAAGCAACATCAAGTTTTGCAGTGGCGTTACGGTTGTCTAGATGAAAAGCTGTGACCATAGTTTTGTCTGGATTAGGTTTGAGCTGCCACTTCTGCAGGTAGTTGGATATGGTCAATAGGTCGGATGTTAGCATCTGGCTGACAGTTTTGAAAGATTGCGATTGTTCAGCCAGGGCGATATCATCTGCATAGATAAACATTGCAGAGCCAGTATTTGGGATGTCACTAAGATAGATGTTAAATAATTATATCCTGCATGGTTTTCACAAAGAGTATATACCTTGTTGGTCGTCCTCTACAGAAGAACTACTAAAGCAATACGAAAAGACCGGTGTTTTTAAGCAAGCCACAGCGCTCTTAAAACAGATGGACGAAGAGCACCTGGAGAGATGGAAGGAAACAGTGGAGAGGCTGAACTTCACACATTCCAGCAGGAAAGATTGGGCCCTGCTTCGTCATCTGGGAGCAGCTGTGCCACCAAAGCTACGACCACCAGTGGTAACTGCCAACCAAATTGCTTCCCATCTCCTCAGAATGTCAAAGATGTCACCGGACAAAGACAGCAGTCGAGAGATCGAAAGGGAGTACACCCAGAGCTTCCAGCGATGTCCAGAATCCAGTGTTTTCTCTGCTCCATACACAGAAGAAAACATTAAAATAGCATTAGCAGCTACAAAGAACAAGAAAGCCGCTGGCGTGGACGGAATATTCCCCGAGTTTCTGAAGAACTTAGGAATTAAGGGGAGGAACTGGCTCACTGCACTCTTCACGTCTATCCACCAAACAAGCTGCCTCCCTACAGAATGGAAGCAAGCAAAGGTGATTGCAGTTCTTAAGAATGGAAAACTACCGGATAGCGCCTCAAGGCTACAGACCAATAGCGCTCCTTTCCATTACCAGCAAAGTGATGGAGCGAGCACTGTTGGCTCGTTTGTCTGCCACCATAGAGGCTGGGTTATTAAAATATCAGGGTGGTTTTAGGCCAGGCAGAAGTACGTGCGACCAGGTGTTGGCCCTCACAACCACAACTGAAGTTGGCTACCAGGCAAAAATGAAGACTGGCATAGCTCTTGTAGATCTGTCAGCTGCATATGACACAGTGTGGCGCAAGGGACTACTATGCAAACTATCAAGGTTGATTCAGTGCCGGCCGACACCTCGGCTATTGACTGCAATGCTTGGCGACCGCCCGTTTCGTGTGCACCTCAATAATAGCATTAGTAGACCCAGAACACTGAATAACGGTCTCCCTCAGGGCTCCGTACTGGCACCATCGTTATTAAACTTAATTCATTAGCGTGTGGAAAGAGTTTTGAGATCCTTGAATGGAAGCTGAAAAATATTATTATTAACATAATAATATATCATAATAATACAATATACCAGTTATCAGATATGACTTTTCTGACTAAACTAGCGCAGGCCTGCTCCTTGTATTGACTCATTAGCAAAAGCTCTGCTTTTGAGTTTAGAGGGCCTGAGTTTTTATCTGGTTGATGCTGCAGGAACAGAGAATTAGGATTTGGTTATTCTATAAGCTTAGTATTCAAACCTCGGCACTCAGTTGCCTTTAGCATCTTCCAGCTTCAGGGAAGCATCATGCAGCTGTTGTGAATGCGAGAAGCAGACAGACCACAAAATCCTCAAAGAATTTAACTATGAATCAGAAATTTACATATTGGCCTGATCCTGTAAAGTGCTGAGTCCCCTCAATTATACTGGCACCAATTCATCTGTAACCTAAATCCATCAGCTAGAATGTTGCACTCAAAGTCCCAGTGGCATTTCAAACCAGTCTTCGTACACTATTTCCTTATAAAGATTTTGAGATCTTGACTTCAGTGGGACACACAGGTGCTTGGCACTTTGCAAGAGAGGGCTCAAATAGCATTAAGTCATTGTTCATCAGACAGGTATCCATAGTACACTTGGCTTTCACTCGGCTAGGTGTGGATCACAGCAGTTGTCATTGGTTTCTCTAGAGAAAGAAATCAAGAGGAAAATTCATTGTTTCCCTGACAATTTGCAAGAATATCTGAATTAAAAATGGAAGTTTTGTCATTTGCATGGCAAAGGGAGAGGGGAAAAAGAGGAAGTATTGTTAGGTGTTGGTAATGTAAAAACATAAGTATGCTGTTATTTGTGTAATTAGTTATTGCTTTCATTATGGGTGCAGTCTTAATGGTTATAGTATTTATGTATAATTACCTTAATATTCACTGAAATTTCCAAGTAGCTCCCTAATTAACTGTCTCAAATATATAATTACATTGCATCTTTACGCAAGACTTGCCTAATTAATGTAGTTACACCACTTCTTTTGTGAATGTGCATTATTAAATGCTCTTTGCATCATTCTTCTGACTTCTTGTAATTCACGCTTTACAAAAATTAAGACCTTGAATTAGAAACCTCCATGAGCAACCAACTCCAAAAGCAAGCGCCAGATGACACCTTTTCTTGGGGGAGAGAAAAAAATTCTTACTAAGCCTCATTACCACTTCCCATTACAAAAGCTTTCCATCTGGATGTGAAAGAAATCCCAGGTAACATTGTTTTTTAAGAGGAGATAGAAAATACTCAGTGGGGTTTGAAGAGAAGATCTAACTGGCATAAATGGGTCCAAACTTTGAAAGGCCTCCTTCCCCTGTCAAAAGTCTCTTGTCAGGGGCCTGAGTTATAACACGCTACTGCCCCAACAACTTAATAACAGCCTGTGGGATTTTCAAAAGCACACTACCTTAATAGCCACAGGGCTTACGAAATCTAGAGGAGAGGGAGCTCACTAGTACTATCTGCTGGTGAAAGGGCAAGCAGACGTGCCCTAGGGGAAGGACCTGCCTGCCACCATCCGTTGGTAAACCCAAGAAAGAATGGCCAAGGTCAGCTTTGCAAGCTGTCCACACAGACGTCTAGATAGACAAAAGCTTCAGAAGGGGAGGAATTCTCCACCTCTGCCTGTTGGTTAGCAGTGGGAAGTACAGCTACAGAATGTATTCGCATAATAAGCCTATATGCAGAATTTCCCCATGAAGCACACTGGTGAATTAGCAGAATTATACATGGACTCCGAATTGATTTGGGTAGTGGAATAAACCTGAGAAGAGAGGGAGGGAAAAAGGAACTTGAGGCTCTGAGGACTCTGCTTAAGAGTTCTCCATGTCATTGCTCCCCCTTTACCGAAGATTTTACAAAGTGATGATACAGAGGTGACTGCACAACAAGAGTTGATAACACAGAGGTGGCTTTGAGCTGAAGCCACAGCAGATGGTAACAGAGCTGAATGAACTCTAGTGGAAGAAACACCAATGTGATGTTGCACCCCCGTATTCTTTGTGGAAATATGCTTTTAAATATGAATATAACTAACTCAGATATGCTATATGCAAAATATTGCATGTAACCTATATTGGAAAGCTTGTAATCTACGGAATGCATCTAGCCTACTTGTGGGCATGTATTATTTCTGTGTCTAAAGTCAGAAATATGAAGTGTAAATCTGTTTAATGGCCCTCAGTTAGTAGGTCTAGATCAGTAATGTTACTTAAGGAACTCAATGACCCAGTATTTGGGACAATGATCTGGGAATAGTCTGGCTTCTCCTGTGAGTCTGGACTATGGTTGAGCCTTCAAAGACATGTGATCAGGCCACCTGATGCTGGAAGCCATTTTGGGTGGGAGTACTTTTTCACTCAAAATGAAAAATGTTTTGACCTGAACAAAGGATTTCCAAGTACAGTAAACTTCCGATAATCCGGCACCTTTGGGACCCAGGGGGTGCTGGATTATCGGATATGCCGGAGTATCAGGAGGTACTCCAGAAGGGGGCTATGAAGGGTCTGGGGGTGGGTGGGTGGGTGGAGGAAGCCCTGCGCAGCCACCAGCGACAGGCCAGCTGGGGCTGCAAGCAGCAGCGGTGACTTGGGGAAGCGGCGGGCAGAGCAGCTGGGGTGCTGCCGGGTTGGTCCCACAGCGCCGCCCCTCACCTGAGCGGCGCTGTGGGACCAACCCGCAGCACCCCAGCTGCTCTGCCCGGCTTCCTCAAGTCCGCCGCTAGTCAGTTTCAGCAGCGGCGGACTTGGGGAAGCCGTGGGGCAGAGCAGCTGAGGTGCTGCCGGGTTGGTCCTGCAGCGCCGCCCCTCACCTGAAACTGACAAGCGGCGGACTTGGGGAAGCTGCGGAGCAGAGCAGCTGAGGTGCTGCCGGGTTGGTCCTGCAGCGCTGCCCCTCACCTGAAACTGACAAGCGGCGGACTTGGGGAAGCTGCGGAGCAGAGCAGCTGGGGTGCTGCCGGGCGCCGAGCAGGGGGATGAGGGGCGGTGCTGCGGGACCAACCGGGCAGCACCCCAGCTGCTCTGCGCCTCTTCCCCAAGTCCGCCACTGGTCAGTTTCAGCAGCAGCAGCAGCAGCAGACTTGGGGAAGTGGCGCGGAGCAGCTCCAATTGTCCGGCTGGCCGGAGCACTTCCGGGTTCCAGTTGGTGCTGGACTATCAGGAGTGCCGGACCACTGGATGCCGGACAATTGGAGTTTTACTGTAGAACAAAATATACATAAAGGCATGAAACAAAACAAATGAGCTGCTGCCAAAGGCCAGAAGACCCCTGGTTACCACCTAAGATAACTGCTGAAATAATCTCAGACTGAACAGGGGGAAGGATCAGGTGTAAGCTGGGAGGCTGCCTAGCTTGTGAGAAAAGGTGATTAGAACAACGGCATGTAACAAGTTTCTTAGAGTATTAAGCTTAACTGACGTGTTTTGTTTTATTTTGCTTAGTAACTTACTTTGATCTGTCTGCTATTACCTGCAACCACTTATATTCTACTTTTTATACTGAATAAAACATTTTTATTAACAAACCCAGTGTGAATAATTGTTACCTGGGGGGCAGGGGACTATCTCTACATATCTCTCTTTCATTGGTAAAGGGGGCAAGCATGAGAGCTCACTGTGTATAAACTTTATGCATAGGGGCTTGGTCCCATTGGGGCTGTGCACCTGAATGCTGTCTTAAGTCCATTTGACTGAGCCTTCCCAGAGCTGGGTGGATCTCAGTGTCTGTGTCACTGTACTGTGGCCTGTGATCCCAGCCCTGTGCTGCAGCTAGGGGAGACCAGAAGTTCTGGCCCAACAGAACAGTGGGGGGAGGGGGCATCCCAGAAGTCTGATAAGCAGACTCAGTGGTATTTTCAGCACATCAAGCGACGGTCTCAAGGGGATTCCTGAAACCAAACCTGTCACAACCAATATAGCTGAAGTCATTCAAGCTGGATTAACATGGAGAAACCTCAGCCCAAGACCAGAGAGCACTTCCTGGAGGGGCTGGAGGTAAGTCTACCCATGTACACTCCTGGACTCAGGAACTACATGACCTACCGACACCAAACCATGAGTGGGGTGTAGCAGAGGTGCAGCAATGTGTTAAAGCAACAATACTCGGACTGAGGCTCTCCAGCCACAAGCAACTCTTTAATACATCTCCTGTGGCTCTTTCCAGCACATGATATTAAAACACTATGTGACTGAATACAGAGCACTTTAGTAAATGAAACAATGGAGTCCCGCCTTTGGGGCTCTTGGGTACTGCTGATAGCTAATTTGCCTCCTGAAGCACCGAGGTCTGAGTATCCCTATGTTAAAGGGACACTGGATTATTGGATATAGGTGGGGAATTGTGTTAAAGGACAAAGACGTTCGAGGAATGGGTTTGGAAGCTTTGGTTTTGTTTTGGAGGAAGGTTGTTTTCTTTATGTTTTTTGTAGGGGTTTTTAAACTTATTTATTGATTTATGTGTATTGTTGCTGTATTTCCCCAAATTGATTCTGTGTCCCCTTATGTCCTTGTTTTATACACAGACACAGTAATTGTAAGGGAGAAGTACCACTTGTTAAGGACACCCAAAGAAGATGGTTTTAGGGTGGGGGCCTCAATGTGGTGGTGTCCATTGGTATTGAAAGGAACCCCAGTCCTGGCAGCTGTCAATAACACATGAGGAAAAGGTTACACTTATATAAACGGGTTGGAAAAAAACCTTTCCCACTCTTTGCACTTAAAGATACAGACGGGACCCAATTACACTGGTACCATGTCACCAAACTGCCTCACAGCCTTGCAATGATCCCTTACCACAAACAATTTGGTTGTGGAGCCCTTAGCAAGTTAGCTTCTTTCTGGCACAAGGGAAAGCCAGTTAGGTCCCTTTCATCTATCAGCCTTCAGCACTATCATGAGCTGCTCTTTCCAATAAGGGCAGCAGCAACTCCTCTCTTCCCTAGTGAGGGGCAACCAGGCTGATTAGAAGGAGATGAGACAGTAACAGGAGACCCTGCCATAGGCAGGATAACAGGCCAGCTTCTGCCAGTCAATGCTGGGACCAAAAGCAGCCAGCATAAGTAAGACAGCTCTGCCACTCTCCCTCACAAAGCATCAGGGTGAGTAGAACACAGTAAATCTGGTCATCAGAGTCTCTGTTCCTTCAGGCAATGGTCCAGACTGGCATCATCATCCTTATGCCATCACCCTAGCACATTCCCACCCTACCGTTATTGTTGTTGAAAGTCACATATCGTCCCACCTCGTCCACCTCTCAGCTCCTCCTGTCCCAGGGTCTGACTCCTATTACTGCCATGCCACCTGCCTACCCAGAGTGGAGAGGCCTCTGCAGGGGGCAGACTGAAGACCTGGCTTCCCACAACCAAAAGTTCACCTAGAGAAGCCAGGCTAGGGGGCTGCTGAGAGAAAAGTAGCATGACAGGTGCCCGCCTGATGCACAGCTGCCAACAACGCTGGGACATTCAACTGAACAGCACTTACCCAGGACAGGAGTTTCACAGGCAAAGACTGTGCAAGCCATACCAGGTGTGTTGGCAACTACTGCACACTAAACTCAACCTTGGCTGGCAGACCAGGAATGGGATGGGACCCCGAGCTAAAAGCAGAAGCTGATGCTAAAGGGACTAGACTCTCCAGCTGGGGTTGTAACAGACTTGTATCCTTGCAGCAGGCACAGAGGAGCACCTCTGACACACTGACTTGTGGATTACACCAACAGAGACGGTGATTTCTTTAGTGGTCGGAGCCTGTGCTTTTGGAGCAGCAGCATGTAAGCGACATCAACAGTCAGCTCCAACATCTCCAACTAACTGCAATGGGAGCTGCTGGACCCTCCACTCTCTCAGAGATCAGGCTACTCTTTTGATAGCCCATGTACATGCAATTAGTTGAGGAATTTAAAAAAGCTCTCAACATTGGCCTGTCTCTATTGAAGTCAAAACCATCCTTGACTTCAATGGGAGCACAATTGGGCTAGTGCTGAGTCTTCTGAGTACTTTTATTTTTTATTTTTTTATACAAAGTCTTCTGACTTTAGGCCCCAACTGTTTAAAATCTTGGCCATACTGTAGTACTCAACAATACTGTGATAGCATTGTCTACCACTACTCTTATGAAAGAGTGTTTAGAAATCTTTAGCAGCATCTTGAGACTGTGTTTACAGGGTTAAGTATTGAATAAATATTAATAACTTACAATACCATCATATTGTTAACCAAATATTGTCTTTTAAAAACAAACTCTTGCCCATTAAAATAATAAAATAGTAACTTCCATCTTGAGTGAATACACTACTCATGTACACTCTCTGTTCTCTTTTGTTTTAATATGATAAAACAAAGGCCAGTTCTCCAATATTTTAGTTGGATACACTTTAAATATTGTTAGAATTTATTTTATTTAATATGTGACATGTGCCTGGAAAATAAGAGTCTCTCTCCCAATATGGGAATTTTCCATTGCTTCCCACCCCCCACCCTCCCAATACTGTAGTACGCAACAAGTGACCAAAATAGCCAGGCATAAAACATCTGGGAGACAAAACACATACAGGAAAACACAGCAGAAGGGGGGAAGATTCATGAAAACAGGAAACATTAAGAGGAGAGTGAAAATATGTCAAAACAAAGGAGGTAATAGAGCATCAGGGTGAGTAAGTTCACCAATCAGCAGAAGTTCCTCAAGAGTCTTCAGAGACTAGTAAGGTGACGTATTCCCCACATAAAATGACAGGAACCTTTTTAACCTCCATTTTACATTCACACTATAGTAGTCTCTCTTTAAACATGCAAGCTTTTCCCTGTAAACATAAATTAGGTTCTCTCTATTTTCTGCAGTATGCCCTATGTATTATGATAGAAAACAGTTAAATAAAAAAAACCCACTAACAATGGAAGTAATGTTAGTGTGTTATCAAAGACAATTGGTTACCATAATAGGTGCCCTCTGCGTGTTATTTAAAACTAAATGAAATTGTGCAAAAAAAAGTTTAACTACTCAGTCTCAAAATGGCTGTTTGGTTCTACTCCAAGAAGATCTCACCAAACTGAGTGATTGGGCAACAAAATGGCAAATGAAATTTAATGTGGATAAGTGTAAAGTAATGCACATCGGGAAAAATAACCCCAACTATACATACAGTATGATGGGGCTAATTTGGCTATGACAAATTAGGAAAGAGATCTTGGAGTTATCGTGGACAGTTCTCTGAAAACTTCCACACAGTGCGCAGCGGCGGTCAAAAAGGCAAATAGGATGCTAGGAATTATTAAGAAAGGGATAGAAAATAAGACCCAGAATATCTTACTGCCCCTGTATAAAACTATGGTATGCCCACATCTTGAATACTGTGTACAGATGTGGTCTCCTCACCTCAAAAAAGATATTTTGGCCTTGGAAAGGGTTCAGAAAAGGGCAACTAAAATGATTAGGGGTTTGGAACGGGTCCCATATGAGGAGAGGTTAAAGCGACTGGGACTTTTCAGTTTAGAAAAGAGGAGACTGAGGGGGGATATGATAGAGGTATATAAAATCATGAGTGGTGTGGAGAGGGCTGATAAAGAAAAGTTATTTATTAGTTCCCTAAATAGAAGAACTAGAGGACACCAAATGAAATTAATGGGTAGCAGGTTTAAAACTAATAAAAGAAAGTTCTTCTTCACACAGCGTGTAGTCAGTCTGTGGAGCTCCTTGCCAGAGGAGGCTGTGAAGGGTAGGACTATAATAGAATTTAAAGAGAAGCTAGATAATTTCATGGAGGTTAGGTCCATATAAGGCTATTAGCCAGGGGATAAAATGGTGTCCTTGGCCTCTGTTTGTCAGAGGCTGGAGAGGGATGGCAGGAGACAAATCGCTTGATCATTGTCTTCGGTCCACCCTCTCTGGGGCACCTGGTGCTGGCCACTGTCGGCAGACAGGATACTGGGCTAGATGGACCTTTGGTCTGACCCAGTACGGCCGTTCTTATGTTCTTATGTACTTAAATCCATTGCTTCCTTGCAAATCTCACTCGAACAGGTATTTGTTTGCACTGATATTTGGGGGACTAGCTGATCCTTGCAAATGCCCCCACACTCACCAGAAGACAGTCGTATTTTTGCACCATTCTTCATTTTACTCTTCAAAATGGTTTGGACATTCAATCAGAGAGCAGAAACAATATGGCAAATCCATTTGCAGAAATCATGGCATGGTACAACATGAGGAGCTGTGAAAGCAAAGGCCATTTGGCAAGAGATTAAGTTGGTTCTAAAGCCTGTCAAAGGGCAACAACTTCTTCCTGTGTCTGAAGGATGACTCAGAAAGGCAGCCATTGTAAGAAGTCATCTACTTTTCAATCAGCATAACTTCAAACTGAAAAGCAGCCACATACCATTTGTATAAAGAGAAGCTACTTGTGTTACTTTTACTAGTCATCAAGCAGAATGTGACTTAAGGAGTTAGAAATCTCACGGCTTCATAATAAGCAATGTTACAATCCTGATGGGGGGAGGAGAGGGGGAAGAAGGGGAATAAAAATCAATGATTTCAGGATGATTTAAAAAAAACCTCAGGAGAACCTCACCATATATGCATATCGAAAAATTATAAGTTTTCCCTGCTTCTTGGCAAAGGATGGTTAGATACCTAACTCACATTGACTTTCAACTGGAAGGTAACTCCCCTTAGTAGCACAGTGATAAAAGGAGGTCTCCGGTGCCTAAGGCTTTAGTACCTTTACTAGGACAGTACACTATGAAGTATCAAACCATTAAAATCAGATTGCACTTGTCAAAATAAAAGAAATACACTGTGATAAATCTTATCATCACTTTTTATTCTGTTCCAAATATAGACACATACTTGCAAATGTCAGGAATTTGCAATGCATCTTTATGATACAGTAAACTCTTGCTTGTCTGCACTAATGTATCAATAAGATTTTTCTAGTCAGTGGCTTCAAAGCACACACCTAAAAAGGTAAGAACTAGAGAGGACACCAAAACCATATGTATGGCATACAGATAGTTTCCTCTACAAGTACATAGTTCCCAAGGAATCAGAATTATTTGAACAGGAGTGCAAAGGTTAAATAAGAAATTAAAGACCTTATAAAAATAACTTTATTATGAAATCCCTTGCAATATATCTCAGTCTCAGTGATATGAATCATAAGCAATTATGGCAACAGCTTTAGATTAGACAAATAATGTCTTTTAAATGAGTGGCAATGTGATTTTACTGATAGTCAATGACCATTTTATCCTGGTCTAGGCCTCTCATTTAATACAGGTCAGGATTTTTTTTAATGTTACTTTCACAGAATGGTGGCTTTTCATTATAGTGATTTGGTTAGCTGTGTTGTATGATTAAATTAAAATCACTGGAGACTTCTCTGCACTAAGACTATGCATGGTTACCCTAAACACTGATCATCCTCAGAGCAACCATCAGAATCCTTAAATTATTTAAGCAACTAACCTTACAGCGCAGTAAATGCAAAAAGAGGGCACTCAGCACTGAGGAACATAGGAAGTGCCATAGCAACTCAGACCAGGGCTTCCTTTTAGTCCATCTTGCAGCAGATACACAGCCTCTCTCATAATCCAGCCCTTAAGACTAGAGCTGTTCTCCAGCAGCCTCCCACAAAACTAGCAATTACTCTCTGACTAAAAAAATGCCATTCCCCATCCCACAGGCCAGTACAAAGGCACTGCACTAACATCTGCCCTCTTCAGCTCCAAGAAGATTGCAGTAGAAGCACCCGAGGCTTCTGTAGATGGCCACCATTCTGCTGGCTAAGTGAGGACTGCAGATTGTCCTTAGCCATAAAGCAATGCCATGCCCGAGTTTGTGCATGACTCCTCATCTCATGGGCTATTGAGAAGGTTTTGCAGCCCTGATACTGTAAAATACAGGTTTGTGGAATATCCTTTTGGGCTATGACTGCACTGTCAGGTTCTTAGGTGATCCTTTTTCCTTTGAGACACCTTTACAACCTCTGGTCTACCAAGACTGTGATTTCTAAGTTGTAAGGGACATTGGTGCCTCGCCCCGGCTCACAATAAAGCAGCACTCCTTGGCATCTTTGAGACTCCACCAGATTCTTGGTGCAAAACATAAAATAAAATATGGACTTTAAATAGTGATCTGAGTCCAGGGTCACACATTACTCAAAGAGATGTCAATCTCTGACTACTGATGTAGTGATCAAAAGTCAGACTGACTCCCATCAGTATAATTGAACTGTCCTGTAAGGTAATATTTTGTTAGTGTCCTTACTGGGCTCCCAGAGAAGTAACTCGCTGGCCATAAATTAATTAAATAAATGCTAATACAAAAGATTGACAGGTTTTGGTGGGGTGGGGGAACCTAATTACATACAGTGCTGCATGACTTCACAGAGCAAAGCTTTTTCTTTAAGATCTTAAGACCACCCGCAAGCATAACACATGGCCTGAAACCTGAAAAGAATATCTGAACAGGGGTTTCAGCATAAGGATGGGGGAAGCAGGCAGTTTTACTTGGGCATATGTAAATGTTAATTTTTATTTGAGCTCATAGAAACAAATTTTTGTTTTGTCTGATTAGTTATATCATTTGTACACATGTGGGAAGGGGTGAAGGGCTTGGTAAAAATATAGATCAATAAACCTTAAAACTTCATTTTTAGGAGGATTATCCCACTATGCAAGGCTGTTGCAATAGTCACATTATGCATGTTTTATATACGGTGGATGTTCGGGAAGAGGAAAACAAGCACTTTGTTCTGCTACCTGATCATCTCATCAAACAAAGCAAAAAGAATAGAAGTTGTGAGGCAAGACTAAATGGGTATGATCTGAATACATATTTGTGTTACATCTAATACAACCAGCATCATAGATGAACAAGATCAAATAAATGGTAAAACCTGACAAAGAGAAGAATAGATGGTATGTGGAGCCATCTGTTTTGGAGGACACCCAAATCTGTCTGAATCTGCAAGGCCAAACTACCAGCTATTCTAAGATCCTCCATTCCAAGAGTGGCCTAATACGCAACTACACAATCAGCTTCTCTCACCATCACGTTGGCTGCAACTTTTTTGTGCAATTAAGTAATTTATTCCTTTCTTCATCCTCCTGATTCTAATGAATCCAAGCCACAAACAAGCCCCAGTTGCTCCTATTCAAGGAGTCTGATTGCATCTGGCAGTAATTGCTGAAAATCCTGAAGAGGAAACAGGGAAGGAAAGCATACTGTTTGTGGGGGTAATAGGTGAAGACCTGCCTCTCTTGACCTATAATACATTAGTGTCAGTGAACATTTGGCAGCCTTCAGATGATTAGCAATGAAGATGAATCAAGCAAAAAAGAGGTAGAAATCTGCCTCATCTGAATCGCCAGAACTGCATAAATTTGCATGTTGATTAGCTGTTCTTTTGTCTGTGTTCCTAATTATTATGACACATTATGTCTTCATCATGCAAGATTCTGATCTATCTTGTTCAAAATGCATGTAGAAAAAAGTGCTGTTTATTGATTCAACATGTAACTTTAATTTTTATGTTTGCTTTAATTAAATACATATTTGATTGCCTTTGAGTGGTGTCTCAGAGGTTTTTTTTTTTAACTCTTATTTATTTCATCTTGTTGACAAACAAACAGGTTACCTTTCTTTGTTATTTTCCGCTCACTGACAGATTAAAAGCACATGCCCCCTCCCTGCTCTCACACCAACCTCCACTTCTTTGTAGAGAAAGGATTATCAAAAAAGAAACAAAAAAGCCCCTTTAGATAACAAAATGAGCCACTAAGCAAGCAGGATAGCTGCAGTACCAAAAAGAATTGCTAGAACCAAAACAATGTTATGATAGTAAAGAAATGCTTCTATTGCAATGTCAAGGTGATTTTCTTACACCATAGAACTGCTAGCAGTAAGGCTAGAAAAGTTCATAGCCACTCTGCTTTGCAGGATTAATCACTCTGCGTTAGATCCTACTTCACTGAAGTTAACTAAATTTTTGTCATTGACATTAATAGGAGCACAATCAGGCCACATGGGGCTTGGTGCAAATAAATCTGAAGCATGTACCACACGTCCTCCCTAAATAATACCATTGTTCAAAATCTTTACGCTCTCTTCATAGTACCTAGAGGCTACGTCTAGACTGGCATGATTTTGCAGAAATGCTTTTAACGGAAAAGTTTTTCCGTTAAAAGCATTTCCACAAAAGAGCGTCTAGATTGGCACGGGTGCCTTTGCGCAAAAAGTGCTTTTGCGCAAAAGCATCCGTGGCCAGTCTAGATGCGATTTTGCGCAAGAAAGCCCCGATCGCCATTTTCGCCATCAGGGCTTTTGGCGCAAAACAGTTCTTCCCTGTCTACACTGGCCCTCTTGCGCAAGTATTCTTGTGCAAGAGGGCTTATCCCTGAGCGGGAGCATCATAGTATTTGTGCAAGAACACTGACAATCTTACATTAGATCGTCTGTTCTTGCGCAAATTCAAGCGGCCAGTGTAGACAGCTGGCAAGTTTTCGCGCAAAAGCAGCCACTTTTGCGCAAAATCTTGCCTGTCTAGACGCACCCAGAGTGTTTGGAATGGAAATCTGTCTCATACTAGTTTGCCTTCATTAGTTGGAGTTCATGAATTCTGGGTGTTAGCACTGGGGGGAAATGGAATTCTCATAGATCTTGGCTGTTCGTTTTTTAATAAAACTTGCTCACCTTGTCTGAGACAGTTTTGGGAGACAACCAAACAGTAACTTGAACTTTGCAGATAGCTATATATAATATGCAAGGCAAATCTGGGTTTCATCAACCTTGCTTGTCTGCTTTTAAAACACATGAATGATTATTTTAAAATTTAATATTTGCTAAAACCTACCCCTTAATTTTTAAAAAAAAGTCAGTAGTCCATCAACATTTTTCTAGCAGTGCTGGAAATATGCTAGTCAGTATACAAAAGTTCAACCAAATTGGCCCTGATAAAGAGGTTTGAGGGGGAAATAAGCTGTACAGTCAAGCAATTGATTTAGCCTTTATTTTTTACCATTACAGTATTGCAAAACAAAATGAGATTTGAAATAACATAATGCCTGTCATTATTCACTGCTAATGGCACATGATTGGCTACAAGTGTAATCAGTTGCTCGGTACCCAATAATAGTCTTGAAATATAGGTAATGTAAATCCATATTCATGCACAATAATATCAAACGTTTGCCAAACACACACAAAACCTTCATATATAAGGCATGGACATAAACCCATGGAAACAAGGAAGGTGAAGAAAGAAGCATTTCCTTTCACTGTTTAATATCTGTATTTTAAATGCTTTTACAGTATAGATTATTCCCACCAAAATATTTATTGAATTACTTTTTGTTTATGAAAGTCCACCTATGAAATCCTCCAGCACATGTACAATCTTTATAAAACTATAATTTACTAGGACCCAATATCCCAAATTAAAAGACATCTCCCTTCCAAATTGCTACACCCTCACTCCTCTGTCCAGTCTTATTTGGAGAAAGAGACTTCACAATATTTCTAAAGTTCAACAAATTCAGCCTCAGGTGAATCAGAGGAGGAGCAAGAAAGTCAACTTCATAACTAATGACTTTCCTCCTAAAATGCTCCAGCGCCAGCCTTTTTATAATTAAAGTACAAGGCCGTTAGATTTGTGCTGCTTCAAGATAGCCAGGACCCATCTTTTCTAAGAGGTCTTAAAAAGGTTAAAAACAGCACCTCAAAACTGCATCCAAAAAGATAACTAGAATCCAGTGGAAATCACAAAGCACAGGCAACACATGCTCTTGTGAGAAATATCTACCAACTGGCTGCCCATAATTCTGAAGTTAGTGATTTTAAGATACAGCTCCATATAGAGTGCTTTGCAGAAATTCAATCTTGAGGTAATAAAGGTGTGGATCACTATGAGGTCCTATATCTCGATAACTATACTGTAACTGCCTGGCCAAATGCAGATGTTAAAAAGCACTCTTGGCCACTGCTATCATCTGGATATCTAAAAGCAAGTGAGGGGCCAAAGAGGGAGCACAGATTGCAAGCCCCAGTAACAAAAGACAGCAAATTGAGAGAACTGGTTATGTGAACTGTTTCTTCAATTTGTTTACAGCATGACTTCCATTTTGTCTTCATTAAGTATCGCCTATTTAAATCCTGAGTCCCAGCAAGCAGGGCCGGCTTTAGGCCGATTCGCCCGATTCCCCGAAATCGGGCCCCGCACCTAAAAGGCCCCTGCGCCTAAAAGGGCCCAGCGCGCCCTGATTCCCCGGAAGTGTGCTAGGCGCGCTGAGGGAGGGGGCGTTGGCCCCGGAGGAGGAGCGCGGCGGCTTCTGTGCACTGCGAGAGGGGGAGTCGGCCCGTGGGTTTGGCTGGAAGGCGGGACTCTGCCCTGTAGCTGGGGATTTAAAGGGGCTGTGAGTTGTTTGTTTGTGCGCTGGGTTTTTTTTTTTTGCTCAACCAAAATTTGGTTCGAATTGGGCCCTGCACTTCCTAAAGCCGGCCCTGCCAGCAAGACACTGCACAAACCAACCAACTGTACCAGTAGGTCTGTCACAGAACTGACCATCACCCACATATTGGAAATGGGGCAGTCCATAGCACCTCACCTGAACATTTAACAGTAGGGGCCACGGGATAGAACCCGATGGTAGACATATGAAAGAGCTCATGGCAATGATTAGTCACCCAACATCGGCCTGAATCTTCTCGGCAAGGAAACACAACTGTTCAGGTGTAACTCAGTTTATCCCCACTCATATCTTTCTCAGAGTAAAGGTATCAAGGTGATGTGAAGAACTCTAAAAGATGATTCATGCTCATTCAGTACCAGTAGCAGCTTGCTGATCAATTAAGCCAATACAGTCTCTATGCTGCACACTGCACTGAGCAGCACCAAGGAAGGGTGAAGTAAGTATTACCAGAGGTGCTCAGACACTAACTTATCGGTAACATTTCTGCAAAAGTAAGATTAAAGGCTGAGTGACAGTGGTTGGGATTGTTAAGAGATGGTTTCAGCAGTGAAAGCCTAGCAGTCGCCTCCTTCAGAGAAGTCAGTCCCTAGCCTCCTGATAAAAGCCTTGTGATTTTAATCAACCAGAAGGAACACTGAGGTGACATTTTCCAGCGGATATTTTTTCAGTGAAAAAAAATACAGAAGTGGTGACACCAAAATAGTTTCTGAATTTGTGTTGGTTTTGCCAAATCCTTAATTAAAAAAATCAAAAAATCCTACTAATTTATTGTTCATTTTTCATAATTGCCAGTGAACCAACTATTCATGTGGTTTAGGATAACTCCAAGGTGGAATTTGCCCCAGCATCAGTGAGAAACACTACTGTTCATAAAGACAACACTGCATATTTGTTCCCTCCAAAAATGTTCTCTCCCCAAAAGGAAGAGCAAACTTGTCTTCAAAGTACCTCTAGAACTTTCCAGAGTAAAAAGTACTGTGTCGGGGAAAGGAGACAGCAGGAACTCACCAACCAGTTTTGCTGATCATGTTTCTCATAGCTCCTATAGCTAAAAGCACAAATGCCCCACTGCAATGTATGTTGGCCAAACTGGACAGTCTCTACAAAAAAGAATTAATGGACACAAATCAGATAGTCAAAAAGGCAACACACAAAAACCTGTTGGAGAACACTTTAATCTTCCTGGACACTCATTAATGGATCTCCAAGTCGCCATTTTGTTTCAAATCAATTCCACAAGCCAAGTACACAGAGAAGGGTTGGAATTTAACTTCATTCACAAGTTTAATTCTTATGCAAATGGTATGAACCAGGATATTGGATGGCTTGCACATTATCTTCCACACCTTAATGACTTAACCAACCAACCAAACAATGAAGGTGCTAATGGCTTGATGTCTGTGTAGAATCTGGTGTTGGTCATCTTCCTTTCCTAATGCAAACTAATGGTTCTTAGCAGCCTCTTGTAACTATTTAGTCTTTAAGATGCTACTAGACTATTTGTTGTTTTTTAAGTTTTTCCTGTTACAGACTAACTCGGCTACCCCTCTGAAGCTTATCTACTCACTGTCTTTTTTTTTTCCTTACTCCCTCCCTCCCTCCTTCCTTTATTTATTCTTGGATCTGGACTTCCAACACTCCTGTCATCTGAAGAAGTGGGTTGTACCTCCGAAAGCTCATGATACCATCTACATGTTTTGTTAGTCTTTAAGGTGCTACTAGACTATATGCTGTTTTTAAGTCTTTCCTGTTACAGACTAACTTGGCTACCCCTCTGAAGCTTTTGAACATACTTCCATAGTTATGGGCCATTAGACTGTCAGATGAGGGAGTCCTGATTGTGCTTAACTGCATGCCAGCTTCCAAATACCATCAGCCTGTTTGCCACTTGAGCACTCTCTTCTGGCTCTGACAGCCATGGCCTTGCCTTGCCATTTAATAATTGGTGCACTGCAGTGGCCAAGCCCCTCAAAAGTATTCCCTTAGGACAGGGGTGGGGAACCTTTTTTGAGTTGAGGGCTGCTGGACCCACAGGAAAATGAGCTGGGGGGAAGGGAGGGGGGAGAGGGAGAGGAGGGGAAGTGTACAAAAGGGAGAAGAAAAAAAATACCCACAGACCCTCACTGACGTGGTCCCCAACAGAGGAGGAGAGAGGGACTCCTCACATTCCCCTTGCACACCAGAACCTAGGGGGGCCCAAGCTAGTAGACTTTGTGTTCTCCAGTCCTGGGGGGGCAGCAGGGTACTAGAGCACCAGGGTGGGCTCCCCAATGCTGGGGGAGGGAGCCCTGAGCCACGAGGGCCAAATCCAGGAAATCTGGGGACTGCATTGGGCCCCTGGGCCTTAGGTTCCCCACCTTTGTCCTAGGATATCCAGACCCTGACACTGGCTATTCACAGAATTATCAAGTCCTTTGAACCCCAAGAAACAGCTTACACCAGTTTCTCTGATTTAACTCAGGACCAGCACATTGCTTAATATCACAGCACTTACATATATTTATAATGCAAAAAAGAATAATTGTATGATCAAGATTCAGGTGATTGTGAGTAAGGATCTTAGAAACAAATGGTTGTATACAAAACATAATAGTAGTATTTCCTAGGTTCCTTAGGAGACATGATGCCATGAGGGAGAGAAGACAGGGAGGTGGCAGGAGAGTGTGGGGCTTGCAGCAAGTACACACACACATGCACACGCACATGCACACGCTCACTCCAGCCAACCAGGTCTCCCAGGCTGGATTGTGAATAAGCTCCAACCCGTAGATGGCCCGCACACCAGGAGTTTGAGAATCCAGCCCTAGACAATGTATCCACCACTCTATTTTACTTACCTGTGATAGGTATTACGTCTGTGTCGTATTCTTGAAGAGCGGTGCTCCAGCATAGTAGTTTGGACGTGATACCTTTTGCTCAGCAAAGCTACACAAATAGAGAATGGTCTGACGGGATCCTAAATTTTCTGTTAAATACCAAAGACCTTAACTGCTTGATTGCCCACAAATTCACCTCACTTTTTTTTTTTTACCACAGTAACTCGGTTACGTGGGTGCTGGTTTTTTTACTTAAGCAACAAGATGCTTCTTATTGCTTTCCCATGGTTGCCCCAGTTCTGCTCCTAGACCCATGTCTGATACATCAGCATACAGTTCACAACACTTTGTCAAACTCTGGATTGGCCAGAACAGGCTTGTCAAAGAGGTGAATTGGAGGCAATGGGAGCCACGAGGATACGTGGCCGCAGGGCCTGTCAATAAACACCGGAGCAGCCATTTAGCAGGTTTCTCAGAACAGTTTCATGGACCCCTTTGAAAAACACCGCTTTATCCCCTGTCCCTTCCCTATCCTGGAATGCATCTGCTTGGTAAGGATGTCTGTTGCTGCAGGGCCAGCACTGTTCTGCTTGCAGCGTCTGCTGCCTGCTCACACAGCACAACAGCAGCAGGATTTTCACTTGGCAGAGCCAGCCCAGCTGCAGTGCCATCTAGAGCAGAGAAGAGGATAGCTCAGCAAGGCCTTGTGGCAGCTTGCTGATGTCTGGTTGTCAAGGCTGGACAGAGCAGAGCCACTATGGCTGTACACAGGGCATAGCCTGGATTCAAACCTATTCTCCTAGCAGTCAGCCTGCACCTGTCTAGAAAGGAAGAAATTCAGGCAGTAGATTCTCCCACTGCCATTACTGTACAGTGCATTCAGGAGCACCACTGACTCCGTAATGCAGAATATCTCAATAGAAGCTAACCACCCCGGCTTTCCAGCATGAACATGATGTTAGCATTTCAATTGTGGTTTTATATGTTGTATTTTGTGCATTAAAATGAGTTTTTAAAAGGATGCTGACAAGCCATTTGGCCTTTACAATTGTGTATTCTAGTCTGGAATGTGATCCCTAATCTAACTAAGGCATTTTTCAAATTGATCCTTCCCAAGCACTGCTTTTTTTTAAGAAGCACTTACCGCAAATCCTATATCTAAACACTGAGCCAACCAGACCTAGCTAAGCTTGTGGGATCTGACAGGCTCATGGCAGAAGTTGATAAAACATGAAGGCCGTACCAAAAGGAAGAGTATGGGAATCTGTTACTATACAAGAATCGTATAATAATTTATATTAACCATGAAAGCACTTTGCTGCAGAACAATGCTCGCTGAATCTTTAATTATATGACTATGGCAGGCAGTCACTTTTAGGCAGAATCTCTCCCTTCCCCAGGGTCAAATTCTGAGTGTTGCCAACTGCCTGTGGCAGTTACAAAACTCACATATGTTGAATAGTTAGTATCATAGCTATATTTTTAATAATTGCCGTAAACTCTATTTTTTTAACCTTCAGGAGATGGTAAGGCCTATTATGCACAGAGATTTTTTTTACTGATGTAAGTGTGTAAAGGATACATAATTTTTGAGATTTCCAAAAAATAAAATACAATTCCCATTCCCATTCAGGATAAAAATTCAGAATTTCAAACAAATGTATGAACTAAAAAAAAAAATCTGTCCATGTCAATCAAAACATTTGTTCTGAGCATTTCAGGACATTTCATTTTAAATTTAATTTTCTTTTAAAAACTATATTTTACATTTCAAAATAAAAAATCATTTCAAAGCAGGAAAAAGTCCCAGAATGTTAACCTTCGAACCGTTTTAGTTTCAATCAACTCTGCATTTTCTGCTAGAAATCATTTGGTCAGCCACACCCTCCGTAAGTCTACCAAATCACACAACAGCGCAATGCAATGCTTCACTTTTCCCAAATCTGAAGCAAACTGGAGGAGAATGCATGGCTGATGTAAGGCTTAATCATCATCATCGTAATTTTATCCCACACATGCCCAAAGTTCCCATCCAGGATCAGGCCCCATTTTACAAGGCAATGTACATAAATAATGAAAGACAATTCCTGTTTTTAAGTACTTAAAGTCTAAACAGACAAGACTGTTAAAAGTGAGGGAGAGAGACAAACATACATCTAGGGTGCTGGATAGCAAAGACCATGCTTTGTTAGGGTTTGTATAATTTTTGATGTGTTTTTCAGGTTTGCCAAGTATCATGTATTTCATAAGACAGACACATTTGGCAGGTCTATCTCACCTTCAATGGTGCAGAAACCTTTGGCCTCCCTTGGCAAGAGTGTAGACGAGGCCTGCCTGCCAGATGGACCCAGGCTGATACCTTTCACCTCTAGACCCTGCTGCAATTTTGCTATAGTGCCATACTTAAGCACAGAGCAGCTGAGCACTGCCTCTGTCAGCTCTGATAGGACCAATAGCTGTTTTAGACCAAACTGAGAGGTCTCCCCCTGAATCCACTTAGAGCTGTCAGTCTTCAATCAAGGCCTCCTCAAGACCTGAAAGCTGCTGAAAGCAGCCAGGTGGTCTGCTCCCTCCCAAAGGGAGGGCTTTCTGTTTGAGCCCCTGCTGATAAACCCCACTGCCATGCATAGGTGATGGGAGTCCCTGTCAGTGAGCTAATTGCTGGATTTGGCAGGTGCCAGCAGAGCTGGAGACCTCCTAGATTAAAAGAGCCAGGATTGGGTACACATGAGGACGCATGGTCCTGCTCAGTGCTTGCATCTCCCATTGTACAATGTAGTGATAAGAGGTAAAAGTTGCCTTGTCCTCTTCTCTCAGGTCCCTCAAGAGGGTACTCTTCTCCTAGCCCTCTAGAGCTTGACATCATGAGCATCCACTGACTCTGGGGCAGTGCCTGTTGTCTATGTTTCTCTGCTTGCTGTTGCCCAATGGTTTCCCCATATTACCTTCCTGAGCCCTTTTGATTTGTTCCAAGCAAACAGCTGGCCCCATTTTTCTTTGGGACCCTCTCTCTCTTCAGTGGGAAGCCAATTTTGCTGCTACCAATAGGTCACTGGGGAACTACCACCTTTTGATCAAGTAGGCCAATGCCTTTTACCATCACTAAATTCACATTGTTTTTTAAAAGTGAACTTTATGAATACATTCACATTGAAAATATGCAGATTATCTCGTGGAATTATTTGCATAAACATCACATGGCTCTGCACAAAACCAGGCAGATGGTTTTAAATATATTGCACAGAAGGTGGGGAAAATGCTTTGAGATCCTCTGAGGGAACATGCTATAGGAATAAAAAATAATACAGCATTGGTTTGCAAAATTATTTCAAGTGAAGAATTTCTCCCCCCCTCCTCCACAACGTTACAGGGACTCTCCTCATGGAATTCCACCTGTAGAGAGACTTACGTCAGCAATCCAGCTCATGGTTCCACCTTCCAAAAGTTTAGGTGATATTAACTCCCCAGTTACAGCACTCATGTAATGAAAGGGTTGGTTGTCCCTGTAAAGAATGCCTCTTTTGATCACAGATTATTGTTTGCCATTGTTAATCTCTGTAGTCATTCTTGTAGATAAACAAACAAGTGAAAAGATGCAATGAGGTGTAAGAATAGATTTGCACAGAACAGACAAGTGAACATTTAATTTATTTACCACTCCTAACAGATACCTGAGGTGACATTTATTAATAAACGGCATTATCAGGTGTCTGATATGTAGCTCACAGAAATTAATTACCCAGCCCATGGTAAAACCATAACAAGCCTGCAGTGCTGTAACATTTGTGCTAATTGAAAATGAGATAAGTGCTGTGGGTGCAATTTGCATTCAATGCAGTGTATTAATTATCTTCAGTTCTCTTCATGATAAATATACCTGACTGAATCACTCTGCTAATTTACTGGGTAATAGAGTCATAAGTGGATTCCCTTAGGTGACCAACTAAAGGGAGTGGGCTCGTTGGAACATCAAGGCCCAAGCACTTAAATTAGTTTGCAAATGTAATATGATTTTCTTCCAGACTGAGTTAAAAGTACACACCAAACACAAACTTTTATTGCCCATGTGCAATAAGACTATTTTTTATAAAAACCCACATTCCTAATTCATAAAGGTAAACAGGATACATTTCAGTCCATTAATGCCACTTTACAAAGCTTGATCTCTCCACAAGAAGGGGGACTTTCTCTGCCCCCTCCCCTCCCCCCCATTCATTTCACTGCCATATTACCTTGGGTTTAATTACATTTTGAGTGGAATATAAATCAACTGACTTGCAATGCCAGAAGAGATTGGGAAACTACAGATTTAAAGACACTGTATAGTTCTAGCAGATTAGGAGACTAATTGTTCCACTCTCTCTCTGACTATGATTTGTATGGGGATCAGGTTACAGAGCCAATGTGTGCTCAACTCAAAGCTCCATGGTACCATACAATTAAGAATAATGCTTCTATAAAGGGGGGTGAGTAACGCAGAAAGCCTTTTGCTAACACTCATCTTTTCAAACCAGAGATGAAGCAGTGTCTTGGCAACACCTTACATTGGACATGAGCATTGTCCTTCAATCACTCTCACTCTCATTGTTTTTTGGTAGCCTGAATTTTTCATTCACATTGGAGGCACTGTTAATAGTTGAGGGCTCAGCTCAGAGCTTTGCCATGAGCAAGGGGTGGTATGCTGTTGTGCTGCCCCTGGAACAGCCTGGCTGATATGGACTCTCAGAGTCATAATCTACCTTCCAGTCCCCGCCTTGCTCTGACAGGAACATACATTGCACCATGTCTATCCCTGACACACATCTATACCAGTGTGTCTCAAAGGGGTCCGCAAAACCACTTTGAGAAACCTGCTAACTGGCTGCTTCGGTGTGTTTACTTACCAGCTCTGCTCCTTGTGGCTCCCATTGGCTCCAGTTCGCTATTTGCAGCCAAGGGGGGGCTCTCCGGGCTGCAAACTGAGAACCGGAGCCCAATGGGCGCCGTGAGGCGCCATGACTGTGGAGCTAGGGTTGCCAGATGGTTTCAACAAAAATACTGGACACACCTGACATTACATCACAATCTACATTTCATCTTATTTAGAAAATACCGGACATTTCTATTTTCTCATTTATATTTTCTCATTTGTTTCCTGAACAGAAAGCTCAAATACTGCACTGTCCAGTTCAAAACCGGACACCTGGCAACCCTATGTGGAGCCGGTAAGTAAACAAACCGGGGCAGCCAGTTAGTAAGTTTCTCAAAGTGGTTTCACAGACCACTTTGTGAAACACTGATCTATACCAATGCACTGACTTAGCTATGGTAGTTGGCACAATGGAGGAGTATCAAGAGGCCAGCCCCTTCGACAGTCCAGAAGCCCTAAAGTTGGGGTACGTGCCCACTTTCCGCAGGGCAAATACAACCCTGCAGACTCAGTTCCCTCTATTATGGTAAATACGGCCCTGCAGGCCTAGTCCTAAAGTACAGTCCCTTCTAGCAGGGTAAATATGGCCCTGCCAGCCTCCTCCCAAACACACTCCCCTCTCTCAGGGTCACAATGGCCTAGCAGCCTAGCCCAAGAGAAGCCTCCCCGAATGCTGGGGAGTGGGATTGTTGTGGGGTGGGGAGGTAGGGGGACCCGGGCTCTCATGCTCCACCGGGTCCCAGCCTAGGGCCCTGTCGGCAGTGGGGGCTTTCACTGCCTGCTCAGCGGAGCTTCCCACCGAAACGTACTGAGCTCCCAGGAGACAATCCTCTGACCTGGGCCACTTCCTACCATTCCCGGTGCAGCTCCACTCTTGGGGTGTCGCTCGGCGGGTCGGACCCTCGTAGACATGTCCTCCCAGGCTGGGGCTGTCGCCGGGGTTGCTGCTCCTGGGGCGGCTGCAGCGACTGCTGCTGGGGTTGCTGCTCCTGGGGTGGCTGCGGCTGCAGGGGCTGATTAGGAGCTCCAGCCTGAGCCCCTTTCCCCCGGCAGTGTGGCTTTCTGGGCTTTTATACCCAGCCTCTCTCTCGAGCATGCCCAGCAGGGCCATGGGGGTGGGGCCTTCTTGGCCAGCTAGGCCACAGCAACCTCTTGCTCCTCGGTGCGGGGTGGATACACCCCGTCACACACCCTGCCCCTTAATTGGCCCCTGTTCTGTCCCAGCATCCCCCTCCTCTACCCGCGAGAAAAAAAATCTGCATTTATGTGGTCCCTACCCCGCTAGTGGGCCACAGTAAAATCATACGGCTGTAAGGATAGATACCAATCTCATGATCCAGGGGTTCATCTCCTTCATGCTGTTCAACTACTTTCACGGGGCATGGTCAGTCACTAAATGAAAGGGGTTCCCCAACAGATAATATCTTAATGCGTCCACCGCCCATTTCGGTGCCAGCGCTTCCTTCTCTATGGTTGAATACTTCTGCTTGCATGGAAACAACTTGCAGCTCATATACAGTACGGGGTGTTCTTCCCCCTCGATCTCCCGAGACAATACAGCCCCTAGTACCGTCTTCATTCTATAAGTCTGTAGAATGAAGGGCTTAGAAAAATCTGGGTGGAACAAGACTGGGGCCTTAGTGAGCCAGTCTTTCAGGGTCCGGAAAAGCTCTTTCACACTCTGGTGACCTTCTTCAGCTCTGAATTCTTAGTGAGGTCGGACAAGGGTGCTGCAAGTGTCGTGAAGTCAGGTACGAAGCGACGGTAGTATCCTGCTAATCCTAAGAACTGGCGTACCTGTTTCTTCGTGGTAGGGGGTTTTACACTTCTTCAAGGCCTGCACCTTGTCGACCAGTGGGCACAGGGTTCTCGTCCCATCATGTACCCCAGGTAGGTCACCTTATGGTGCCCCAAATTACATTTCTCTGGGTTTGCCGTGAGGCCTGCTTTATCTGGGGTCTTCAGCACAGCTTCCAGGTGCTGGAGATGTTCGTTCCACATCTGGCTATAGATCATGATGTTGTCTATATAGGTGACCACGTAGAGGTGGTGAGGATACAACAGCCGGTCCATCAATCGTTGGAATGTGGCCGCGGCCCCATGTAACCCAAAGGGCATAGTCACAAACCGGTCCAGCCCAGAGGAGGTGGGGAAGACGGTCTTCTCCTTAGAGGACGGTATAAGGGGGATTTGCCAGTATCCCTTCATCAAATCCAAGATGGAGATGTACTTCACGTTGCCCAGCTGTTCTAGTAACTCATCAACTCGAGGCATTGGGTAGGCATCAAAGCACAATATAGCATTTATCTTGCGGAAATCGATACAAAACCAAATTGCTCCATTGGGTTTCGGGACGAGGACGATGGGGCTTCTTCATTTGCTGTGGGACTCCTCCTCCACTCCCATTTCTATCATTATCTTTAGTTCCTCCTGAACTGCTCCAGACATCTTCTTGGGTAGGGGCTGGTGTTGATCTCGTACTTTGTGGCCTGGGAAGGTGGTGATATGGTGGTTGACTACGCTGGTTCGCCCGGGTTGGGTAGAGAGGACCCGTGAGAAGTTCTGGACCAACTGCTGTAACTCTGCCCATTGTTCCTGGCTCAACCCTTCTCCCACAGTGACCTGGGATGGCCCCAGGGAGTCTTCAACTAAGGGCTGGCGGGTATGGAGCGATCAACAGGCCTTCAGGCATATTCCACTTGTTTAGGAGGTTTATGTGATATGTTTGCACCTCCCTCTTCCTCCCTGTTAGTCTCACCTCATAGTCTACCGGCCCCACATGGCGCACCACTTCAAATGGGCTCTGCCACTTCACCAATAGCTTGGATTCTTTTGAAGGCAGCAAGAGAAGTACATGGTCTCCCGGCTCGAAGGATCAGAGTTTCACTCCTTGGTTATAGTAGCGGGCCTAGGTCTCTTGGGCCTGTAAGAGGTTAGTCCTGGCAAACTCCCTCAACTTTTTCAGGTGCTCCTGTAGCTGCAACACATAGGGCATCGTGCCCATGACCTGGGACTCCTGCTCTTCCCAATTTTCTTTTAAGAGGTTGAGTATCCTCTGGGGTTGTCGCCCATAAAAGAGCTCGAAGGGTGAAAAGCCCGTAGATGCCTGGGACACCTCGCGTACTGCAAGCTGTAGGACCAGGAGGAGCTTATCCCAGTTGCGGGGGTCCTCCTCCACAAACTTCCGAAGCATTGATTTCAGCATTTGATTAAAATGCTCCACCAAGCCATCTGTCTGGTGATGGTACACTGTAGTCCTGAGGGCCTGGATGTTTAGCAACCGACATAGCTCGGCCATCTGCCTGGAAGACACATTTGTTCCCTGGTCAGTCAAGATTTCCCTAGGTATCCCGACTGGGCAAACAGCTTGAGAAGCTCCGCCTCTGTGGTATGGGCAGTGGTATTCCGCAATGGCACGGCCTTAGGGTACCGAGTGGTGTAGTCCACTATCACGAGGACGTATTGTCACCCAGAGCTTGCCTTCTCCAGAGGCCCAACCAGGTCCAGGCTGATCTGTTCAAACGGTTCACTTACCGCAGGCAATGCTACCAATGGGGCCTTCAGTACTCCCTTTTGGCTAGCGCTCTGGCATTCGGGACAGGACTCACAAAAGTCACGTACCTCACAGTGTATTCCCGGCCAGAAAAATCTCTGACCCACCCACTGTAGGGTATTCTCCCATCCCATGGCCCAGACGCGGCACGCCCTTCCTATATTTGGCAGGGACCAGGAGCTGCCACATCTCCTCCCCAGTTTGTGGGTCCCAGACCACCCGGTAAAGGCGGTCAGATCGTACTTGAAACCATGGGCCTTGGGGCCTACGGGTGTCTCCTTCCTTGCATTCCAACTCTCTCACCTGCTCCCAAGTTCGACTCAACATTGGGTGTTCCCTCTGGTCTTTTACGAAGTCCCCACCAGCATCCAGCCACTCTACTCTCCTCTTCTAGATTGGCTTCCTGGCCGGGCTGTCGCTGAGGCTGTGGCTGTGGCTGCCAGGTTGCTGCTCCTGGGTCAGCTGCGGCTGCAGGGGCTGATTAGGTGCTCCAGCCTAAGCCCCTTCCCCTCTGGCAGTCAGCCCTGACTGAGTGGCTTCCTGGGCTCTTATACCCGGCCTTTCTCTTGACCATGCCCAGCAGGGCCGTGGGGGTGGGGCCTTCTCGGCCAGCTCAGTGCAGGGCAGATACACCCCGTCACAAGGCGCATATAGCCAAGACTCTGCCTGTTCTCCACCACCTGGAAGGGAAAAAGAAAGTAGAAGCCCCCTTGAGGCTGTTGTCCTACTTGTGATCTAAGTAGCCAGAGGAAGCTAGTAGTCTTCTCCCATGCAGGCCAAGCCAGGCTAGTTTTGTATTGATCACAGAGCAAAGATTTTATAAACTCCCCAGTGTTTTTGCTGGACTCCCATGCCTGCTAAGGGATATGCAGGAGTTAAATATGGTAGAGGAAGACTGAAGCACTTCCTTCTGCATTGAATTACTTTTTAAAAGTTTGAGGCAGTGACTGTGAATTTTTTAAACACATCATTCACCAGTGTACATTTCTTTCAAAACTTTTTTGCATCAACACTAATGTTCCCTTCCTATTTCTGCCAAATCAAAATAAAAAAATCAGTTCAAAAATATAAAATAATAAACCTTTCAGAGCTATTTACTCAGGTTGTGAATAAAGTCTGTAACAGTGATCCAGTGACACCTACACCGATATCCATTATACCAGTCAGATACTTTTCTTGATCTCTTTTAATGAATTACTGTGAAGTATAACACAATAAAAGTCTTACGTTTATCACAGCACCCAATGCTACATAACCTACGCCAGCAGGTTACATTGTCTGAATTACTTTGTTCAGATGAGAATCTAAATAAAAAATTATTTCTGGAGCCCTGCACTGCTTATCCAGTGTCTAGTGAGAGAAGACTAGTTTTGTGGTTAAGGTGCTCGTCTGATAAAGTGAAAAACATCCCAAATTGACATATCCATGGGAGAATCATTCCAGGCCAACATACTACAACCCTTCTCTTCCCTGCATTCCAATCATTTTGGATCACTGGTATCTGCTGGTTTACAAGATTACAGCAGTTTTCAAGATGCCCTGATTTATGCCTGAGAGCAGACTGGCATTCACGCAGGATTCAAGATTTAAGTGTTGCTTAAAACCATATATACATATAATCCATCCCCTGTGCTGTGCAGATCTCAGATATATCCAAATTTCTAGGCCAACTAATTTACACAGATGTAACTATGTAAACACTTTTTTTTTAAAGGAGAGAGAGCTCGCTATACTTTAAGAGATTTGCAGATAGTACTTCTCAGCATTAAAAATAATTTCTACAGGGTTTTTAAATCCCTAACAAAGAAACAAACTGTCACTGAGTAACACCACATTAGATGATCAATAGTAATATCTCTAATTAGTTGTTTTTTACTTAAACCTCCTTACAGATTATATTTAACCTCTTTATACTGCAACAGGTCATGAATATAGGCAGGGCTCATCAAATTATACAATCTACTCGCCCGTGGCGAGTAGATTGTAACCCGGAAGTGCTGGGTTCGGGCGATCTGCGCATGTGCAGAACGATCTGCGCATGCGCACATCACCGGACAGCGTGGCTGGCGAGCGGGGCTCGCCGCGGTTCGGCGAGCCCTGAATATAGGAATCACCTAAATTAGACATATTGCCCACCAATAGATACATAGCCAAAGCCAACAGCAATACAATACATACTCACTACAATTGAACCAAAAGGCTCCATGTGAAATAAGGTTGATTTCACCAGCATTTCATTCAAAATGGAAAAGTTGTGACAATACTGAAACATCCCATTTTAACATTTTCAGAATTTGTTTGTTGGTTTTGAAACGATTTTTGGTAAACAAAAATAGTCTAAATCAACCCAAAAGAAAACAAAAAACCCAGATTTTTTTCTTTCAGAGAATTTTTTAAAAATTTCAAGTCTTGTTTTTATTAAGGACAAAACAAATTTCAGAATCTCAAAGTCCTCTGTAAAATGAAATTACTATTTTCTGTACAATTTTAATATCCACAAGAAAATAGTAAAATAATAAAAATAAAATGCTTTTCATCAGATGATCTCAAAAAGCTTTACAAAAGGAAATCCATGTTACAGAGCAAGAAACTGAGGAACCAGGACACAACTTGTCCAAGGTCACCTAACAGTCCAGTGGCAGGAAAAATATCTTGGTCACTTGGGTCCTAGGACACTGCTCTACTCACTAATCCACGCTATTAATACTACCTATGAGAAAGGAAAAGTCCCTTTATCTTTTTAAAAGAAATCCTACCATGCATAAAACAGGACACATGCTGCATTGGTTTAAAAAAAGGTTAGCTAAATCTTAACTTTTAGTATGAAGCATATTTGTTAAATAGCCATCCTAATGGTGTTATTGTTGCTAAAAACAGAGACTTGAAAATGCTATATATATTATTACACATTATCTACCAACTGCAAGAATGCTGCGCTAAAACTACCTCAAAACACCTCAGGTAAGGTAATTGCTACTAATGGATCTGAAGTGTGTAGAATTGGGCATTATTACTCAGTCATCACATTCTCGAATCGGTGAAACCGTTGGATATTGTAGGTACGAGGCTCACTCATCTCTCAATCATGGGAGAAATTTGAGAAAGAGGGCAAGCTCTCTCTCATTTTGCATTGGAAGAAAGATTCAATGACAAGCCAATATAACAGGCACCTCTTTGCGCTTCTGTAGCTAAGATGGGGTCAGTAATTGCTTTCAAAGCAACTGTTTTCAAAGCTTTGGGAAACATCCGCAACAGTTAGCTCCAGAATCAAATCTCACCGGGAAGATCCGAACACATGATTTCATTTTTTCTACTATTCATACATTTAAAGGAAACAGTGGCTCAGTAGGCATCAAAAAGAGAACTACATGGAGATAGATGTGAGCTTGGGTGGCACGTTTAGATCCTAATTTAGGCCCCACTCCTGCAACTTGCTCCATCCCTGAATCTGTCTAGAGCCTTTACTGTCTTCAGCTGGGCTCCATATCATCCAAGGGAATGATGCACAAGTCAGCTGGCTGGACTGGGGCTGTGGATCTGAATTTTTCCAAAGCCCATATGAATTTGAAGCTAAATGGTTTGGGTCATCTCTCAGTCCTGTACAGTAAAAGATAAAATGCAAGTTTACTAGATTTAGGTTGTTTATGATGAAGATTGATTCAATTTATTTTTAAGTAAAATTCCTTATTGGGATAGATGCCCACAAACCTTGTGGGTCTGTATTTAGCCAAGTTTTCAAATCTCAAATCTAAGGTTTGAGATTGGGGTAATTTGTTATTATATTTGAAGAACTTTTTTTTATCTTTTGGCATTGGTGCAAAATATGATCACTTAATTATAAACAAAATATGGCCTAATATTATTATCCAACACATTTCAGATTCTTCTGATTATCTTGGAGGAAAGAAATAAAAATAGCCAAGACAGTTTTTAGAGTTGCTGTTTCTGTGCAACTAAAGGGAGCTCAAAGAAATTTCTTAAAGATGTTTATAATACATCAAACCTTATTCACCTGATTACTGTAACAGCTGAGGAGGCATATTCCTGAGCTAATCAATACAAGAGTTGGATTTGAGTATCTTTATGTTGTCAGGATCCAGAACATCTCAGCTTGGACCTCTCCTTCTCTGTGGTGATTGTTTATCCTTTGCGTTTGAAGATGAGAATCACTCAGGGACTTCCTTGGGGTGTATGGGTCCCTTTGCAGTACTATTAAACTGGTGCCCCTATGTCCAATGACAGCTAGATGGGAGGATGGCTATTTTTTAGAGATGTGATTTTATAATCTTTAGCAACACACTAATGAAACAGTTGTAAAGCAAATTTTAAACTAAGGTTCTGTAGACCAGCACGGATAGTATATACCTGGGGTTGGCAAATGCCTGAAAAATAGCTTTATTACTACTTGAATGGCTCTTTCACAGGTTCATGTTCTGTTACGTCTGGCAGGATTTTTCAGTTTTAAGATAACTAGATTCCCTCTGGAGGAAGCAGAGCCAAAGAACAAGGATGGGAAGAGGTGGGTGTGTGGATATTAAGACCCAGTGGTGCCCCGTGCATTTTGTGTATGGGTAAGGATGGCCCTGACATCACTGGTCAGTTTGGTTTCTGTGAACACAGCAGTGGCTGAGCAGGTCAATTTGAGTTTTGAACCGTCTGTGGCACACTGAACAAAAATGCTGCTATAGGTTACTTGATAAACAGTGCACATTCTGCTGTTGCAAGATTTACGTTGCTGGCTGCTCTGCCTCAGTTGCTCTGCCTCAGCTGCTCTCCCCTGCTCATAGTACACGATATAGAAAAAGCATGACCCAAAACCCTGGGTCAGTGTTGAACTATCCCAAGGATAACTTGAACGAGTCCTTGAAACATTTCTTCTGGCCCCTCCGAGAATGCTTTCTCTTCTTTCGCTTGCTGTAAAAGATCTGCTTTGGCAGTCACTTATGTGATTCTCAGGTGGCATGGCCTGCCCATCTCATCTGTGATTTCATCAACACAATATGGACGCTCAGAATCCCTGCTCATCCAAGATCCTCAGTATCTGGGGCCTTGCCTTGCCATCTTCTCCTCATCAGTTTCTTCAGCCTGACCATGTGATTCAGCTTCCTAGCATGGCACCTGTACACCATCCAGGTTACACATGCAAACATCAGAGATGGCAGCACAATGGCTTTGTAGACTTGCTGTTTTGTTTGTTGATTAATGTCTCCATGATCCCACACTTTGCACACAGTCTGCCAAAACTGCCGCAAGCCGAAGAGCAATAAATCTGTACTCTGTGACAGTCAGACTCAGGGCAGAGCTACACTACAGGGTTATGTTGACTTAAGTTCCACAGTTCCAGCTATGTGAATAGCAGGGATTTGGGCTTATTTAGCCTACAGAAGAGAAGGGTGAGGGGGGATTTGATAGCAGCCTTCAACTACCTGAAGGTGGGTTCCAAAGAGGATGGAGAAAGGCTGTTCTCAGTAGTGACAGAGGGTAGAACAAGGAGCAATGGTCTCAAGTTGCAGTGGGGGAGGTCTAGGTTGGATATTAGGAAAAACTATTTTCCTAGGTGGGTGGTGAAGCACTGGAATGGGTTACCTAGGGAGGTGGTGGAATCTCCATCCCTAGAGGTTTTTAAGTTCTGGCTTGACAAAGCCCTGGCTGGGATGATTAAGTTGGGATTGGTCCTGCTTTGGCCTCCAAGTCTCTTCCAATTATTCAAGGGAGGAACAGCATGCAATTTTTCATTTTAATTCTCCCCTCCCTGCCCTTATTTCCCCCCCTCCCCACTCCCAAAAAAGAGAAAAAATAAAAATGGGAGAAGGAAGAATTTCAAACAACCAAAATGTTAGTTTTCAGAAAAATCAAAGCCTACTTTACAGTTTATTTTGTTGAAAATATGGAAATGTGTGTGAACATATGTTCTCTGACAGTTTTGTTGCATTTTCATGGAAAATATATATTGCATTTTCTAGAGAGTCCTAATCAGAACTCAGAGCACAAGAAACTATACAACTGTGGAAAAAAACTGCTATTCTCCTTCAATAACTGCAGAACAACCCAGTACAGTGCATGATTGACAATTCCATTCTAGTCTGAGAGGTAACAGCTAAAATTAAAAACAATGTGTATGCTGTAAGTGGAAAAAAATTAGAAGTAATTTGCCTCTCTAAGATATTTTTCTAAGATGAATGCCATAGAAATCCACCTCCAGCAGGTAGATTCCCATTTCAAATCTGTCCTGTGACTTTCTAAATTGAGTTTAATCTGCCACCATTTTCTTCCAAAGGATTACGGAAGCTAAGTTTTCCAGAAATTGTGCGTTCCAAACAGGCGATTACATACTCTACTCAGAGATAAAGTTCATTTGCTCACACACGTTTCAGGATGAGATTTTTAAACCAAAAATGTCTAGTAAGGGTCTGAATTTTCAGAAGTCCTGTGCCCTCACAACTCCCACTGGAGCCAATGGGAGCCCCTAGGGCCTCTGAAATCAGACCTTTGCCTAACTGGAGGAAAAGCCACTTCAAATATTATAACTGAAGACCTACATGAGAGAACACAAGAAGCTTTAAATGAGAGACAGAAAGTATTTCTTGCAACATACAAGCAGGCTTTCTGTATAGGGGCATAATCTACAATACATCTTTAAACTGAGGCAGTTGATTTCCAATTCCATAGCCTCATCCAACGCCTTCTGAAATTAATATTAAAAAGGTGTCAGCTGAATTCAATAGGTTTTGGATCAGGCACTTGGAGAATGCCAAACTGTCTTAGCTGTAACAGTTTACTCTGTATGACATCCAAATCAATTAACTAGGGATTTGAGCATGAATGTAATTTGAACTATAAAAATGGATTAATAAAAAAGTAGTATTAGCTAATTGTTAGGGCTGTGAGGGCCATAGCAGCCATTAATAGAATTAATCTTTGAAGTCAATGACTCACAGTATGTGTTTGAAGTCAGTCAGTCATAGGTAGAAAGCAGCTGATTGTAATTGAGTGGGAGGAGCCAAATCCTTGTAATTTCTACCGGTAAATTCTAAGTACTGAGCTAGCTAGCAAGAGGCTCAATCGAAGAAGCCCTCCCCTAACAGAGGAGCTGTCTCTAAAAAGCAAAACAACCGAACTGTAACAAGCACATACCAGCTACAGTCGAACTGATGCTGACCACATTTTAACTGAGTGCACAATTCAGTACAGACTATACTCTGCACCACTGCAGAGACAGTTATTAAATTTGGGCAAATTTTTGCCTTCAAAACAAGTTTTCTACAAAAACTTAAAAAGAAAAGATATATATATAAAATTTCCATATTTTTGTTGAAACTATTATTTCTTCCTCCCACTAAATGCAAAAAGAAAAGAAAGCCCATCAAGAACATCCCCCTCCTTTTATTTTTCTTTTCATCCCAGGCTATATAAAAGTTAAAGATTTGAAATGTTGTCCGTATCAGTAAAACTATCTATACGTATTTTAATAACTAATTGCAAGGTAATATCTAGGTCCAGCTGATACGCAGTATCTCGTTCACCCGCGCTCGCATATGCCCTCAGAATAAACAGCAGAAAGTTTTAGTCAGGGTTCAGGCTATTCAATTTACTGCACAAAGTGCAGAATGTATGACTACTTGCCTTGTGCTTAAGTGTATTGGATAGACACATGATGTAGTCAGTTTATGGCTCAAAGAGCCTAAATTCATCGAAGGCCTGGAGACCACCTTTACCTTGAAGGAGTTACGAAAAATGAAACAATTTAGAGGCAGTATTTAGAAACGTTATGGAGCAGGCCCACTTTGCAACAGCTGGATTTAACTGGAACTGTTCCAAAAAAAGAGACGTAATTGGGTAAAAAAAATGGTACAATTTCAAATTAGTATCCATCCCACAGGGTTCAAAATGGAACAATTTTTTCAAAAATCTTTAAGAAATCTTTTCTGAAATGTTTGAAAATATTCAGATTTTATCAGACCCTCCCGCCCTTTCTCCCTATTTTTGCTTTTTGCCATTGAATGCAAAAGGAGAAATGGTGTCTAGAGTGTTTGCGATGAGTTCTGTTACAGAGATCCCCTTGAGATGGTCACTTGATGAGCTGAAATAGCACTGCCCTCTGGGGCAACGCACCACCCTGTCCTGCTGAGCCAGATCTTCCGGTCTGCTTCAGCGCTGGCACAGAGTTGAGATCAGAGGCACAGCCCCCAGCAGAGCAGCACAGGCACTAAGGAACTCAGCTTTGCTCTGCATTCTTCACTTTAAATCTCACTAACAAGTAACTATGCAACCTATTTCCCCTGAGTGTTGAACCCCATAACACCAAAACCCCATGAACCAGTGGTGAACAGGGCAGTCTTTGGCTGAAAGTGCAACTACATCACATTGAATGCCAGTGAAACTGCACCCACTTCTGACACGCTTTATTAGCAACAGATAGTTTTATCAACATAAACGAAGCTACAGCAGGCATGAACCTCTTTGGAATGAATGCTAGGTCAGAATTTAAAAAATAAAAGGAAAAACTTTTTCTTCTTCCAAACAACGCTTAACAAACTCATGGAATTCATCACACAACAGACTTCCTATGGGCAGCGAGTGCATCCACAGCTACAGTAGGTACGCTGGATGTATGCCGGATTTAAACTCTTTAGGGCCGAAGCAACATTTTGGAATTAGAAAGAAACTTCCCCTTGGAGAAGACTAATTTCATTTGTATTTAAAGTGGGGATTCTTCTCCCTTGGAAAAGTCTGGTACTAGTCAGTATCCAGTCTGTTTGTACAGATCTGTTCCCATATAGAATCGAAGGTGGGGATGGAAGGAATGCCCCTAGTGTTATGCATTTAATAGGCTCCACTAACAGAGAGGAAGATAGCTAGATCCTGAGATACTAGGTTTCAGTGTTTTATTCTTCGTCCTAACACTGATGCCCTGACAGGTTTAACAAGCCTCTGAACCTTTCTATGGCTATAAATGTGCTCCTCTGAAAATAGGAATAATATCTACCTCTCTCTCCACTGTAAAGCTCTTTGAGCTCCTTTAAGCAAAGCTCTCTGGAAGTAGAAAGCATCATTATAAAAACTACAGCTTACGTTACACAGAACTTTTGAACCCAGAGATGATGCAATGGCCCGTTGCCAGGACAAAGAATATCTAACACCTTGTTTAACAACAGGTGTTCCATGTTATGCACTGGTGAGGTGTACATCACTGAAACCTAAAGACCCAGCAAGACAGTGGTACGGCTATGAACCTGAGCAGCCCTAGAACAAACAGAGCCATAAAATCCTAATTAGCTTCATACATTTGATATGGGCATTTTTATTTATTGACATGGTCAAATTAACAGGCAGCAGTATTTTCATAGCCTTGAGATCAACCAGAGAAAAGTTACTATTAATGTTCAACCAACCACCATAGCTTGTGTCAACTACAGTCACATAAATATATTTAAAAGCACTTATCCATGGGGTAAGAGAGCAATTATACATCAGGTCTATCTGTTCCCAAACCATAAAGAATTAGCTACTACTGTCGGAAGAGAGGAAATCTCAGAGTTTTTAGCATCTACAACCACAAGTCTTATTTCTGCACATATATGGTTGAAAAACAGTTTCTTAGGAAGGGCTCTTTTGAATTACAGAACACAGACTGGTGGGTTTCAAGTCTTTGGTACCACCCCATAGAGCTGCCTGTTTTGAAGGAAAATAAGCATTATAGAGAAAATCAGGTCGAGGTGACCGCTGGCCAACAATAGTAGTGCTTAATTGATACATTGGTATCAGAAGATAAGAAGAACCACCAACCACAGAACACATACAAATACAGACATCTTAACTGGCCCCTCAACATTCTGAGCACACACAGTCAAACATCATAAGTATTCAACCTCTCTGTACAGCTTAGCTTAGCTGACCTCATCTCAAACGGCTTCCCCTGCAGCAAGCATGCCAGCCTTTACTGCCCATTTGTTTGCTCCACGCTTTCTTCCATGCTGCCCCAACCCCTGCATAAAACAACCTCACTGAACTGATCTGTCCTTACCCTCTCCAACCTCTTATCTTTGAATTCCCCCTTCAAGCACCACTTCTGCCACAGAACAAGAAATCATGAATGGTGGCTAGGTTGAAGGGCAAATGGAAATATTTCCAAAACAAATGTTTGAAAAAGGTATATATTTGTATTGTATCCTTTGCCACTTATCTTTGTATGTCATATAACTGCTTAGATTGCAAGCTTTTGCGGGCAGGGACTATGCCATTTATATAGGTACAAGGCCTTGCACAACAAGGCTCCAATCTTAACTGAGGGTCTAGCCAATGTTCCCTCTAATCTTTTCCCTCCATGCATGCAATAAATTTTATGTGAACTGAGGAATGTGTGAATGTGCACCACCAGCAGCAGGAAAAAAAAATCAAACTGAGCACTTGGCTGAGCAACTGGATGGCATTTGAATTTCTCCTGAGTTGCGGCACAAGTGCACAGCTTACATGAAACACTGGTCCTAGGTGTTGCAGTAGTATAAGTATTTTAAATTGGAAAATAAGTTCTAACTTCAACTTTCAAAACAGTTAGAAAAGTTGCATTTAATGCACGGACAGATTTCCAGATATTAACATTTATTATTTGGAGTATCATAATGCTCAGAGACCATAGTCAAGAAGTCCTCTGTGTCTAAGCAGCATACAAACAGATTTTAAAAATAATAAGACAGTCCTTGCACCAGAAAGCTGCCAGGCTAGGGTTATGACAAGGCATAAACTGTGGGTAGACAAAATGGGGGAGTAGACTGGAGTAGGATGGAGTGACAGCGCAATGAATAGGTTGTATTATTGCAGCCATTCAGAGTGTATGTAATAAACACTGACATATATTAGTGAGCAAGAGCTGTTGTCCCTTCAGGTATGAGAGTTGATTTATATACTGTATCTTTTGCAAGCAAAGCACTCTACAGAATTACACTCTGGTTCTACAGAATTACACCTATCACCAAGAAGCAACCTCCGCAGGAGTGGGTAAGATACAGAAATCGTTATTGTGATACTGGCAGCCACACTACACAACAGTTTAAAGATCAGAAGCGAAGCACCCCTATTCATGTGATGGCCAAACTAATTACACTTAGGGCTCGTCTAGACTACATCCCTCTTTCAAAAGAGGGATGTAAATGAGCCCGATGGAAAGTGCAAATGAAGCGGGGATTTAAATATTCTGTGCTTCATTTGCATATTCGCATCAGATCGCTGTTTGGAAAAAGGGTATTTCAAAAGTGAAACTGCAGTCTAAATGCGGTACTTTCGGGAAAAAAAAATCCTTTTTCGAAAGATCCTGTAGTCCTGAAAAAATGAGTATGGGATCTTTTGAAAAAGGTTTTTTTTTTTTTTGAAAGAACCGCGTCTAGACTGCAGTTTCACTTTCGAAATACCCTTTTCGAAACAGTGATTTGACGCGAATATGAAAATGAAGCATGGAATATTTAAATTCCCGATTCATTTGCACTTTCGATCGGGCTCATTTACATCCCTCTTTTGAAAGTCTAGACGAGCCCTTATTGTAAAAGAGAAAGAAAAAGAATCCAGACAAGCTTAGGGACTTGAATAGATAACCGCATTTGGGGTTGAAAGAAGTACTCCGTACAGTAAAGCAAAATATTTTTTTAAATAAGTGTCTAAAATTAAGTTGGGTTGTTTTTTTGGGGGGGGAGGGAAGGTCACAATTGGGGCTGCTGGAAACTCAGTGTTTTTGAAAAAGGAAATCATTTATTTAGGTGCCTAAATATGATTTAAGAGCCTGAACTTAGGTGCCTTTTTAAAATTGTTTCCATTTTTCATAATTTTGGCCAACACAAGAACATTCAGCAAACCCCAGGGAAAAGATGTTGTGAGTGATCCGCTGATCATATTTGAAACAAACTAACTACTAGAATGCTTAGCACAGCACATATTTCCACATAAATAATTATAGCATATGATGGAGATTAGCTATGCCACTCGTAGGTCAGCAGGGGGTAACATTTTCAAAAATGCATCAAGTTAAGAACAAAAGTCCCATTTTCAAAAAAAAACCTGAGTCTTAGTTTCATTAGACTTACCCTCCTATGTGCATAAGTCACTTTTGACAATGACACTTTGGATGCTTTTGGAAAGCATGCCCCCTAAATTATATTTCAGGTACATATTGCAGACTGGAACTTGAGGAGATGGAAAAGTTGAGTTTACGCGCGCGCGCGCACACACGCACACGCACAAAATACAAAAGAACAAACACAACCAAACACAGAAACAAAAAACAGGACTATGTAGCACTTTAAAGACTAACAAGATGGTTTATTAGGTGATGAGCTTTCGTGGGCCAGACCCAGTGGCCCACATAGTCCTGTTTTTTATTTCAGCTAGACTAGACTAACATAGCTACATCTCTACTACTAACCAAACACAGAGTTTTCCCTTTGTTTCAGAAGCCAGAATGCCTGTAGCTCAGAGATTTACCTGAGAAGGAAAGTTTCACACAGCACTTCCAAAAAATCGATGGTTAACTCAGGCAAAATAGACTGGCAAAACAGAGCTCCTATTGAGTTTGCAAGAGTGGGATGGAAATAGAACTGAAGTTATTAAAGAATTTAAAGAAGATGCAGTAAAGCTACGGCCATATGCGCATACACCCATACTATGTATGCCAAACAGGCAGGCAATGCATATATGCAATTTACCCGGTGCCTAAAATAGCTTTGATATTATGCTGCACAGTTGTCTACAAAATGTCATCGGATACTAACCAAGTCAGGATGCATTTTTTGCTTCTCTCCCCTTTCTTCAAGTCATAGTATAGAAGGGGAGCAAAAGAGGGGACAGCGGTTTTCAGTGTTTGTCATTATTATAGGTTATATATACAGAAAGAAAGTTAATTAAGCTTTAAAAATCCATCACACATCAATGACTGCATTTTAATGAGTACAAAAAAGTTGAGGTGTTTACTGCCAATTAAAGTGGTTTTTAAATAAGCATTAATTAACACAGAAATTCAGAAGAAAGTTATACCTTGTCAAAGAAAGGCCAGCACAGGCTGTGCACACTTCTGCTCCCATTCATATTCAGATAGTAATTACCACCAAGCCTATATTTTCCATAATAATGAGGACGGGCTGTCATGTCTGTCAAACAAACAACAAAAGTAGCAGGCTCAGAAATACTCTCAACCTGAAGTCAACTTTTTAAAATTTCCATGGCAAGAGTTCCTTCTGAATCGATAGGAACCTGCACTGTTTGTGCAAAGAAGCAAGTGAGGCTCTAAGAGAGAGAGAGAGAGATGCATTTACAATCAGAGGCCCTGATGTATAAAGCTTTAGGTCACCTTTGCACTTCCCCAGTCCTGGGGCCAGTTCAGCCCCTTAGAGCCACTGGCCTAAATTGCCCCTGGCCACAATGGCCCCAAAGGGCCACTCCAGCCACTGAGCCCCACAGGAGCAGTGGCACTCTGGCATTTTCCCTACTCTGGATGTGGTATCAGGGAGGTAGTGTGGACATGGCTATGCCAGCTCTAAGCCATCTAGGGAAGCCTCCATGCTGGTCGACTCCTCAACTTTGTTGGCCAAGCCATCCTCATGGCCTTTCAGTGCTGTTGCGACAGATCCTAGAGAAGGGCCTACCTAGCATGTAACATCATGGCTGAGCTGGTATGAATATGATAAAATAAAACTTTACTTTTTAACTATTACTTCTTATCTGCTTGAAACAGTTAAATGGGACCTGAAAAGAACTTTGTGAAAACAGAGCCTTGGGCTTTTTCTGTCTCTTTATGAAGCATAAAGAGTTTTGTCATTGGTTCACTTTCCCTTAGAAATGGCATGGTCATTTTTTACCTTAACTGTCAGGAATGGCAAGCCTGGTTTTCCCGGGTTTCCCAGGAAGGCTTTTTTGAGTGTGAGATGGATAAGGAAAGGGAAAAAGGTAGAAGGTTCAGGGATACCTTTGGAGAGCTCTCACATCTTGAAAAAAAAAAATCAACAAAAACATCCTTTCCTCCAAAGAGCTCGTTAGTCATTGGAGTTAAATATATTTTTTAGTCAAATTTGATAATTCCTATCCCTCTCAATTGCTCACTTTCCATCCCTAGTGATATGTCAGTAACATGTCAGATATGTTACCTGCTGATAAGCCAGACAATTGCATTTTCAATAGAAAACCAACCATTTTTGGACAAATCTCTCAGGCTTATCAGGCCCCCCACCCCTCCAAAAAAAGTCTCCTGCCATCTCTTGGAAGGTCACCTTTAAGAGTTGTACCATTAATACAAAACGTAGAAAAATATATTACTTGCTTAATCAGTCAGTACCTGTGGGCCTTTACTATTTACTCAGCAACACTCACATTTAAGAAGATGAGATACGCTGAAACCCATGGGAGTTTTGTCTGACTAAAGAGGATTGAACTGGGCCCTAGTCTTTCTACCATCACAGCACATTCATGGGGAGAGGTACTTTTATTGCTAGAAATAGTTGAGACATTCAGAGACAGAACGGACATAACATAAAACAGAGTTTCCAGGTTCTGACAGGAAGGAGTGTTGCACATGTTAAATTCCACATTAGGCCTTACAATAATAATGAAAACCTCACCAGGCCTCGTGATGTGTGAACTTACTGACACTGATCCATAAGGTGGACAGTAGAAGAGGAAAAAAGAAAGACTGACAAAACCAAACACTCAGGGATACCTAAGAGCACAACATAAACGAGAACAGTCACAAACTAACCCTTAGTTTGCAGTAAAATTTCACCATCCAAGGCAGAGTGCATTTAATAAACTTACAGGTTAGAGGACCACAGCCATTTGTTACAGTAACTTGACATTTTATATAGGGGAAATGGAAGCTCAGATAAGGAACTCCAATTTTAATTACTATAAAACCTATATACATATGTTCCTTGGATGTACTTGGCCCATCTCTAATTAAAGACAATAAATATACACGTGTGTATATGCAACTCACTGGTGAGTTTATATTACAGGTTATCCTCTGTGCTGATCTTCGAGCGTATGAGCTGTGTCAGCTCCCACCTAGAGAACTTTAGCTCAATCAGCAACAACGCAGTGTTATGTCTGGAGGTCCCTGCATTGGTGCCTCGCATATCAGCCAAGATGACAGCCATCACACATGTGTACACTGTAAAAAATTAAATTCCTTTATTCACAGATGGGATGACTACATCCAAGGTTATGCTTGTTCACTGGGGCCATGGGTAGGTATTCCACAATGCCAAAAAAAAAGGGCTGCTAAGTCATTCCCAGGATCTGATGGCAAAGAATGAGTGGGACTAGTGAGTGGATTCTAAGTGCACTATATGGACTCTTGCACTTGGAAGAATGGTATTCAGTTTCTAGTCTTTGGAATATTCCCTGGGATAGACCAATTGGAAATTGCCCATTCTCTCTGTTTAACTAAGATCCCCACTCACTGTCGTAGCTGAACACTACAGACGGTGCATTGCTCCTGCTTATTTACTCTTCAGCAACCAAATAAAGAATCCCATCCAGTTCTTTTTAGGCAAAAAGCCCTTGTCTATTTTACACATTTCTACACACAAGAATGCAGTTGTGAAGAGCCAAGTTAATAACCACAATTTCAAGGTCAGATGACACTAAGCTGGGGGAGAGGTAGATATGCTGGAGGGCAGGGATAGGGTCCAGAGTGACTTAAACAGATTAGAGGATTGAGCCAAAAGAAATCTGATGAGGTTCAACAAGGACAAGTGTAGAGTCCTGCACTTGGGACGGAAGAATCCCAAGCATAGTTACAGGCTGAGGACCGACTGGCTAAGTAGCAGTTCTGCAGAAAATGACCTGGGGATTACAGTGGATGAGAAACTGGATATGAGTCAACAGTGTGCCCTTGTAGCCAAGAAGGCTAATGGCATATTAGGGTGCATTAGGAGGAGCATTGCCAGCAGATCTAGAGAAGGGATTATTCCCCTTTATTCGGCTCTGGTGAGGCCACATCTGGAGTAGTGTCCACTTCTGGGCCCCCCACTATAGAAAGGATGTGGACATGTTGGAGAGGGGCCAGCGGAGGGTGATCAAAATGATTAGGGGGCTGGAGCACATGGCCTATGAGGAGAGGCTGAGGGATTTGGGCTTATTTAGTCTGCAGAAGAGAAGAGTGAGCGGGGATTTGACAGCAGCCTTCAACTTCCTGAAAGGAGGTTCCAAAGGGAATGGAGAAAGGCTGTTAACAGTAGTGACGGATGGCAGAACAAGGAGCAATGGGCTCAAGTTACAGTGGGGGAGGTCTAGGTTGGATTTTAGGAAAAACTATTTCACTAGGAGGGCGGTGAAGCACTGGAATGGGTTACCTAGGGAGGTGGTGGAATCTCCATCCCTAGAGGTTTTTAAGTCTCGGTTTGACAAAGCCCTGGCTGGGTTGATTTAATTGGGATTGGTCCTGCCTTGGGCAGGGGGCTAGACTTGATGACCTCCTGAGGTCTCTTCCAAGTCTAGGATTCTATGATTCTAAGGTCAGCACAGAGCAGGACAAGTGATTGTCTGCTTGAAAACACCTACACACAGGTAGAAAACACCCACCATAGTTTGTTATTGTCGACACTAACCACAAAGTCCTGGTGAGCATTGAGTCAGCTAACTTGATTCTTCACAACGCAGATACAGTTCTGCAGGGTACTCCAAGGATGTCTACAACAGAAAAACTGGAGAGCAAGAAAAATAAAATGGTGGCAAATTAGTGGGGGGGGGGGGGGGGGGAGAAGAGGGGAGGTTGATGGGATGTCTGCCTTTAAGGGGTTAAAACTCAGCCCCAGAGAGGGCTGGAGTGGTGGAACTGTGAAGCCAGCAGCTGAGGCTGGTATGAGCCAATTAGGGCCCACCTGAGGGCAGTGTAAATAAAGGCTCCTGGAGGGGTGGAGACAGACTCATTCTTGCTCTAGTTGAGGAGCAGAAGGGACCTAGCTTCCAGGCAAGTTACAGAGTTCCTGACTTAGGCTACGTCTACACTACAAGGTTTTTGCGCAAAAACCCGCGGAGCGTCCATACCTCCAGTGCGCTTTTGCACAAGTAAATCAACAGTAAAACAACAGAACAGAGGGCTTTTTGCGGTGTAGGTAAACCTCCTTCTACGAGGCATAACTCCTTTTTGCGCTACAGCAGGGGTTTCTTGAGCAAATAGAGCCTATCCGAAAAAGCACAGGTGCATCAGAGCTTTCTTGCACAAGAGTGTCCATGCAGTGTGGACGCGCCTTAGTGCAAGAAGTTTTTGCACAAGAACTCTTCCGCAAAAGACTTCTTACGCAAAAACCCTGCAGTGTAGACGTAGCCTTAAAGTAGGGCTGGGGAAGCTCTGGCCAGATAAGTTCCCAGGCTGCAGAGCCTGAAGGAAGGCCTCAGGCTACTAGGGCTGTGGGGGAAGGGGAGGCAGACAAGATAGGCAAAGGCAACAGGTCCACACACCCCTTTGCCAATGCTGAGTGGCCATTTCAGACTGCAGTTTGCCCCTGCAGTAAGGGGGTAGATGAAGACTGGCAGTGAGTCACTGAGGCAAGGAAGGCATAGGGGGTTGGAGGTTCCCAGAGGGGAGGACCCCAGAGTGTATGTGGGGCATTGCAGCAAAGCAGTACCCAGAGGGAGGGAAATGGGTCCTATCACAGGGGTGGAGAAACATAGGTAACAGCAGGCATGACACCAGCCAAAAGGGGACACTCCGGGGCAGAAGAGCCAATTTCCCAAGTGACTGAAAGGAGGTGCCCATGGTGGTGAGGTGCACCATATTACAGGTGGTGGAGAATGCGGGCAATTGTGGTCCACCACTGATACAAGGGGACTAGTACAGACTGGGTGAACCATGCCAAGAGAGACTGAACAGTGGATGGTGGGGACAGTGGATCCCCAATATACAGATGCAGAGTCAAATTGACCAAAACAATTTATGAATGTTTTCAATTGGAAAGAAAAAATATTCTAAAAAGTCTAAATAATTTCTTTTGACATTTCCAAAATGTCTTAACTTTTCATTTCAGACAAATGATTCCTTTTAGAATTTCCCCTCACTATTTTTAAAAGAATAAAGTTTTTAAAATATTGAAATTAAAACAAAATGTTTTCTTTCAGGTCAGTTGAAATGTTTTGATAAACACAAAATAAATTTGTCCTTTTTTTGGACCTGTATCCATACAAAACATTCAGCTACTTCTTCCTTTATTTTTGCATGTGGCCTCAGGCGATTTGGGTGTTGTTGGAGACTAGCAATAGGATAAAAACACACATATATTTCTCTGATTTTGAAGCAGGCATATTTATTTCTTCCACAAAACTGTATGCTCATTCTCTTCCTTGGGCAAAGTTTTTGTTTTTCACACCCAACTGATTTGGATGTTATTTGTGTGCCCCGACTGGCAGAGCTATGTTTGTCTGGGAGGGCTACCTTTGAAGATCAAAGTTATGTATAAATGAAACAAATCTTTACCTGCATTACTAACAGCACTTCAGAAAGGAGAAACCAATTCACTGCTCATTTCCTGTACTGCACTTACTTTGGGGGCTAAGACTAGACTCTCAGTTGTTCTTTTTGGTTCTCATATCCTGCAATCTCTTTAATTATGGTTATATGTTTATATGTAATGCCATGCCCGTAGTGTTGTGAATTTACAGGTGCATGCTTATGGGATATAACCAGCTTGATGCCTGTACAATTATGTCCAAATAAGGAATTTGCACTGATTTCACTATGCCAGTTTAACTAAATCAGTGCAAATGGGAGTGTAAACCTCAGTCTTAAAGAGAAGTGACTTCTTGCTTGAACGATGAAAAAGTCCTGTTGGCACCTTATAGACTAACAGATTTATTGGAGCATGAGCTTTCGTGGGCAAAGACCCACTTCGTCAGATGCATGTAGTGGAAATTCCAGAGGCAGGTATATTTATAAATATAAATATAAATATACCTGCCTCTGGAATTTCCACTACATGCATCTGATGAAGTGGGTCTTTGCCCACAAAAGCTCATGCTCCGATAAATCTGTTAGTCTATAAGGTGCCAACCGGACTTTCCGTTGCTTTTGCAGATTCAGACTAACATGGCTACCCCCTCTGATACTTAATTGAACACTACTACTTTGACATCAAAATGGCAGACAATATTGGCCTTCTGTCCACTACGGACCATTGTAAAGTATTTCTTACACTACTGTTGGTATTGTTTCAGTTCTACCAGATTAGGAACCTTAGTGTAGGATAGCTTGCTGGCTGATGACACAATCTGAAGCACGAGGTCAATTAGATGTGCTCCAAGTGGACATAAAGACAAGGCTGGCATCTCTAAAAACTGCTTTGAAATTTGATTTTAAAATTTGCAGCATTTAGTAGCTTTATTTACTCAGCCAAGCAATAATTGTGATTAGTCACTGTTTTCTTTTGATTAAACAAGTGAAGTCACCTGGTAAAATCTGGGGCCCTGTGAAGATATTACTGTTCACAAAAGTTGTGTAAAAAGCTTAAATGAGCACCTTTATTTTTCCCAGCTAACTTTACTGGAATAAGCCTTTAGTTGTCACCAACCTCTCCCCATTCAAATGACAAAGGTGAGTTCAAAATTTCCAAAACAGAAACAAATCTTTAAATTTAGATACTATATTTCCAAAGATCATGCCAATAATGTGACAGGACAGTACCCTGGCACTAATATTGATGCTGTTGTGAAACAGTAGGGAGGTCAAAAGTCACCCCCTGGGCTAAGGGCAGGAGGCGATCTAGCAGCAGAGATTCCATATCCCATGCCAGAAAAGCCAAATCAAAACATACAGACACTCACATGCACGTGTGCACATGCTGTAAACCAAAGGGTGGAACTCCTAAAGGGACCATTGCTACCATGAGTAACTTATCACAGTCTGACAGCATTATGGCTGGCAAAACTCAAAGCTGCTCTAGATTTCAGATCAAAATGGCAAGATTTGTGAATTTCTTGATTTAAAAAACAAGCAACACATTGGCAAAAGAAAAATAGAATTGGATAATACATTACTGGACTTAAGCAGATTTATATAAAGAAGGAAGCCTGAAAATAATGAACCAGAATTGCTCTATGCTTTTACTTTTTAAGATATAATTAAATATGCATTCATTATGCATCATATTATAATTCAGTGGCTTATTCTGAATCTTATCTTGTAACTTTAAACTTAACAGCACATGAACCACTAAACAAGTCTGAGTTTAACTGTAATGCGCTCTGACTGGGAATTTGTCAACACTGTCCCTGTATTAATGCATATCTTGAATGTAAACTGTATGGTTGCCTGAGCTGAGCAGCTGTTCGTGGAAAAAGATATTCTTCTCCCTGGAATACAGTAACACAGACCCAACATGGCTCTCAGAGGCCTCTTTTAGCTGACTTGCTTCCCTTCCCCAACGAGAGTCCTTTACCAATGAGCGCTGATCTAAAACACACACACATACACACACACCAATCTGCACCATCCATCTTAATATTAAAAAGACTTAACCTTAGGCAAGGCTGTTCATGTGTTTGACCATGAACCAAAATGAAGTTAAGGCAAGCTAGCCTTTTACATGCCAACGCTAAGAACAGTTCTTTTTACCATAAATATCAACCAAATCATATACAAGAGACTTCCCTTAGGACCAAACAAGGTTTCATGCATATATACAAATCTATCAAGGGAAAACTAGATTTCCCACACTCAGATACTGTCTTCATTAGCAACGTCTAATATCAGAAGACAGGGAAGAGCTCTGTTTTTAAAATGCATTTTTTCGTATTCAGCCTTTAGTGGAAATGTCACCTTTCTCAAGCAAGCTGTTATCATGTGTTTCCCATGCCAAACACATGGCCTCTAAGGAGAGGATTTTATCTCTACATTTTTAGTGATTAGTATTTCTCTTTCAAGGAGCTCCATGCCTTAAGGCACCTGAAACACTAACAGCACAAGAAGGTAAGGTTACACGAGACACAGCTGAACAGGACACAGAACCCAGCCCAGAGTTAGCAAAGCTTCAGACTACAATCACCATCTCCAATCATTCACAGTCCTTCATGTGCTTAATTATATTTGGGTTCGTTGGTTAGGACAATAGTCTCAAAGACACAGCGCACCCATCAACAGACTAAGCCACATGACAGGCTCAGGAGCAGCCAGCACAACTGCCCGTGACGCCTGCCAATGAGCCAGATGCTGCCACATATTGGCATCTGGGACCTGGAATAGCAACCATGCTCTCTGTTTGGCTATGGATTCTGACCCTGACTACTGGAGGAAACAAAAGGAGGATAGACAGGAGGGAGAAGGGAAACATCTCCTGACGATTTCACTGATAAAAATGTAGACAAAACTCTATGATTTAGCTTCTTTATAAGTGACTGCATTTAAGTAGAAACACATTTCATGTTCTAGTCTATATGTTGTAGGAGTCCAGTTTGCAGTGATTAGGGGTAATTTATTTAAAAGGAAGAAAGCACAAGGAAACCAAAGCTTCTCTTTATGCTCCCACATTGCCATGAGACCATACCACTAATTTCCCCTTATCAAAATGCATGGCAAACACTAACTAACCACTACCCCATCCCTGTGAATTGGTCAAGTATCACCCTCCAGTGAGATGGGGAAATGCATCAAGGCCATGAAGCACATCAGTAGCAGAGCAAGGTCCGGGGTTCCCAAGATTTTCTGGGTCACACCATCGGTCACATCCATAATTATGAAGTCTCGCTGAGCACTCTGATTCGGTGTAAGAAATAAAGAACACTGTACTTCTCTTGTGCTGAGAAAAAGCTATACGGGTGTATTGATGGTAAAGTAACTATAGTGATTGGCTTCTGGGTCGCAAGGAACTGGCTCTACCTGGCAATTTAAAAGGGTGAAACCCTAGGAACATTGACATCAGTGTGCTGGTTGTAACCTGAAGGTGGACAGTCACAGCGCCCTTCTCCCCCAGAATAACAATGAAGCAACTCAGATAGTCAAAGGTGCTCAAGCTCTCTCATGCTGGCATTACAATGAGGAGGCCAAAGGCAGGGACCACACAATGAAGGACTCTCATCACTGGAATTTGCTCCCCCGGTTACTTTATCTGAGTTTGGATCTGTTGGGCCTTGCAGCATGTGTAGGGTTGACAGAGTTGGTTGGACATATTCCTGGAGGTCTCATCACGACATAATCTGTAAATAAAGCCTAATCTTTCATTCCTGGAGACTCTTAGACAATCCTGCAGGGCTGGTTACAGAGCAGGGCTGCTCTAAATCACAACACAGCATTGGCTCTTTTTGTGTCAATGTCTTCCTAGTGATCAAAAAATGCTTAGCGCTCTCAAACTCAGCTTATTTACTCAGGCTACCAGAATAAACTATTTGCTAACCCTTTTATGAGTTAGCCATTTTCATTTTGGGAGACTACTCTTCATCATTTCCATTGCTACCTTAAAAATATTAATAGACTATGTGGAGACAATAGCCTCATCTAGTGTTCCAGTTCTGTGGCTCAGGGCATCTACACAGCAGGGATTAACTCGAAATAAACTATGCAAATTGAGCTACGTTAATTGCATAGCTTATTTCAAAACAGCTTATTTCAAGTTTTGGTGCTGTCTACACAGCACTTATTTTGAAATAGAGCACTCTTCCTCTGACTTCCCTTACTCCTCATAAAATGAGGTTTACAGGACTCGGGAGTAAAAAGTCCTTCAGCTTGACAGTATTTCGACATTATGTCGAAATAACTGCCAGCTGTATAGACACGGACTATGTTATTTCGAAAGAACATTGCTGTTTAGACATAGCCTCAGAGGTTAGAGGTAATATTTAAAATTAAATAGACAGATAGAAGGCAAGAAAATTTATTACTGGCACAGAAAGAACTATGAAGAACATTTGAAGAACTGAGGGAGCTGGATGTAAGTAGCGTCTACGGTCCACAGTACATGTCCTGACTCAAGAAAGAGAATTACTCCTAATTTGAGAAGATGGTAGGACAGGAAACAAAAGGAAAGGTGATTTTGGCAATAACAGCAAACTAATACGTGAAAGAAAACTCCAAGGTTCCTTTACAGTGCTCATTGCAGTGAGGATTTCATAACAGGGAAGTTAGCGTAAGAACTCACCTGTTCAAAAAGCAGGTTGTAGACTACGCATTGTGTGGCTTTTTTATGCAACTATTTTAGCCATTCACAAGCTGCATTTGCAAAGAATCATGGGTGATCTTGTCATTTGCTTGCAGGGGCTGCTTTAGTCAGACTCCAGTTGCATATAAAGAGCTATACAGTAATGTGGTAAATTAAAGCATTCACCAGAAATACTGCATAATTCAATTGTGTTTTCGTTTTCAGTCACATTTGGGGGTAGGGGACTCAAATCAGGATTCATGCCAAACCAAGACTAGCCAAGACAATGATAACTTTGAATCAAACCAGACATAGCTTAGCATAGCTTCATTTGAGAAGGCCACTAACCAATGTAACATCTTCTCTTTTTCTGGTTGGCCCTCCCTTATCCAGTCCTAACATTTGCCATTTGGCTTGCCTGGTATCTTTACCCAGAAGGACTTTACCTAGATGAGCCAAAGAATCAAAGCTATTGCCCCAAACCTTCACATTGACATGCTTCCACCAATATTCCTGCCCATCACAATGCTGTAACAACCCTCCGGCGGGAAGGCTTTAATCTATCCTGACAGCACCCTTAGCCAAGAGGATGGAGGCAGAGCTGCCTTTGGAGAAGTAGCACCTTTAATCTGCCAATAGCTAGTAGGTGCTTCTGGGACAGTGCATTAAACCATCACCCATCCCTAGGAATTGTGAGCATTATCTCTGCTATGCTCTAGTTAGCCTCCTTTCGCCTAGCAGCAGGAACTCAGGAAATGTAGCTGACTCTAGATACAACACATAGTCGAACAACAGGCTTGCTTGCCCTGATCTGCTGTATGTTTTTTTTACATCAGATCTTCAGGTCACATTGATTTTCTCTTAGATACATCTCATAGACTCAAGTGCCATGATGGGAATCCACCTCTGCACAACGTGAAAAGCTGTTAGCAGAAAGGCAGTCAGTGGATTGCCACCCTTCAGGGACAGGGCTGCAGAAAACAAGAGTTCTGCAGTGCTGATATAAAATGCTGCTGCCAAATAGCAGCTACTCTGAACTCTTCAGCCCCTCCCACTCACCCCTCTATGATGTTTTCCACTGGCTCTGTAGCCACTTCCAGAGTAAGGCCAAATTGTGAAGATCAAGACTACAATGGAGTTCAAAAAAGAACTAGAAAAGTTCATGGAGGATAGTCCATCAATGGGCAGAAATGATGTCCATAGCCTCTGTTTGCCAGAAGCTGGGAATGGATGACAGGGATGGATCATCTGTTCTTTTGAAGCATCTGGCATTGGCCACTGTCAGAAGACAGAATATTGGGCTAGATGGACTTTTGGCTTGACCGGGGATGGCCGTTCTTATGTTCTAAAGGCAAACTTCTCATTCTCACATTCAAGGCTCTATACAATTGCCTACATCTCATCACTTACCACCCCAATTGCCACAAATTCCATAGACTTTGAGGCCCACCTGGTCTTTTATATGGATCCCCACATCTTCTGCTCCCTATTGTCAGTCACATATTCTGTGCAACATCCCTCTCCTCAAAACAGCTCTTCAAACAACCTCCAATAGATGGGTAGCACAATAAAACATTGACCTCCATGAAGTGTACAATGCCCTATAATCTTAATGATGTGCTCCTCCCTTCCCGTTGCCTATTTATTTCACTGATGCGCAATCTAGCATTGTACATTCGGTTGTTCTGAGAACATACTCAGCCAGGACAGGGAACTCCTCAAACCAGAGAATAGATATTTCCTTGATACGCTCTATGCACCACAAGAACGATAATAAAATTAAACCCAGACACCCCAAACCTGTAACAAGTGGCACATTGAGAAAAGTTGAATATAAGAAGTCTAGGGCCCCATCTAGAAGTGCTGCAAAACTGAAACAGAGAAGTATCATATAAAAGGATCAGAGCCTGAAATTACTGCAGAGGCAGAACACTGGTTACATCAGTTTCTGGTAACCATTTAGGAGCACCAGTGACAGTCTGGAGAAATGGTATCTAACAAGGCCAGAAGGTTAGGTACAAAATGAGATTTTAAGGGTGGAGAAGCAGCAGAAAGTTTGGAAATACCTTGCAGCTCAAAGAAAACAAAATCCCTACTAATCTCTTCCAAATCCTTACAAGAAGTTGTAGGACTTCAATCTAAAAACATGAGTAACTCAGAAAAGATAAGATATCAAAGGCTCATTTTCAGATGTACTTAGTCCCTGCAGCTGCTATTGATGTCAACTGGAATTTTGAGTAAAGTAAGTAGAACGGAGCAAGTAAAAGGAAGCAGGTCCCCAGTATTACACATTTAGGCAACGTGGATTTTCAGATACATCAGTGGGGCTGAATAGAGCCCTGCCCCATAACAATTCAGTTAATGTACAAAGCACAGATGCAAATAAATTGACAAATGTTCATTCTCATTTTTATAACTTAAATCACTCATCAGCCTTGCTAGAGAGGAAGTTGCTATTTTCCATCTTCCTGGTCAGTGTCCTTGAAAAAACAAATGGCACCACATTAAAACAAAACAAAAAAAACCCCCACACGCCACAGCACCGCTCACATGCCTGCCATGGCTTACTTCCCATTTCCCTATACCTGAGGTATGTCGAGTACATTATTTAGAAAGAACTGACATTCCCAGCCTTCTTTGTTTCATAGCCTTGCAGCATGGGGTTCGTTATGCAGCCTTTCAAAGGTTAAGAAGTGAACACATATGAGTGAGGAGATGCAAAATACTGGCTCTGAAGTGCTATCTGCTTTGAGGGTGCAGGAAGGGCTGTAGGACAGTGCCAATGCAGCCAGAGCTCAACAAGAGGTCATTCTCACAGAAGAAAGAGGAGCTGTGCTACAGGAATGGAAGCTGATGTTTCTTACCATTTGGAGGGGAACAAGACAGTGTCCCCTTCCTAGATTTTCTTTGGATTAGATGCAAGTTTTTACAAAAGAGAGGAACATAGTATAAGGAGAGATGGGTGACCAAACTCCCCTCATCATAATGCCCTCAATGGAGAAATTCAACACCCTGATACCAGTCCAAAACTTTTCCCCTAATAAGGAGCAAAAACTTTAACATGCTAGCTCTGAGAGGAGCAACTGGCCGGTGAAGAATATGTGGAAGTGTCTAAAGGTCACTGCTTTAGCTAAACCCTGAATTAGGCTAGTAGGGAACTCTCAGGGTTCATTCTACTGTACTCAATACACAGCTCAATCATTCCTACAGCCAAAAATAAGCATCTTGCAGTGCAGGGCCCCAGGAGGGGAAGATAGTAATGAGGAAAAACCCGCACAATGTCCAAACGCTGGTCAGACATTCTGAGGACTTAACAGACGAAAATACGTACTTAGATACAAGGGCCATATTATGAGCTGGTGGAAATGGTCACAACTCCATTGAACTCGCAGGGCTGAATTTGAAATCCACTAACTGCGGGCTGACTTTGGCCCCACAGGAGTGGTGGGCAACCAGCAGCCCATGGGCCCATAAGGGTAATCTGATTGCGGGCCACGAGATATTTTGCTGATGCGGACTTCCCACAGACACTGCCCTCCGCAGCTCCCTGCCGCCCCTTTGCTTGCAGCCACCACTTCCCATGGTTCCCATTGGCCGGGAACAGAGAAATGTGGGCACTGCCACAGTCGATGTCAGAAAAATGTCTTGAAGACCACAAGCTGATTATCCTGATGGGTCGAAGGTTGCCGCCACTGTCCCACAGCTTTAATTTGTGAAACCAATATATTTAACACTCATGTAGTATGACATCCAGCAATAGGAGCAATGGCAGAAACCACCTTTTCATGTGAAATTGTGTTTGCTTTAGGCCAGGGGTTCTCAAACTTCACTGCACTGCAATCCCCTTCTGACAACCAAAATCTGACAACCACAGCTCCAGGAAAGGGGACCGAATCCCAAGCCCCACCATCCTGGGCAGGTGGCCCCAAGCACCAGACCCACCATTCTGAGGCACCAATGCATGATGGCTTCAGAGTTTGGCAGCGGAACACAGACTTTGGCTTCAGCCCCAAGCAAGTCTAATACCAGCTCTGGACTCCTTCTAATAATGGGGTTGCAAGGCACTTTGGGGTCCCTATGCACATTTGAGAACCACTGCTTTAGGTGATACAAGTAGTTTATTTAGTAGCAAGGTTAGTAAAAACATGGGCTATCAATGACCTATTTAGGGCAAGTTGCATTCCCATGTGACAACTTCCTAATACTGTCTAGATGATTTTTCCCCCCATAAAAGAGATGTTATGGACAGCATTCAAATAAAAAGTTGAAAATATAGTTGGATTTCATTAACTATATTGCATGCTTTCCAATCAAAATAAATGGTTATTTGGTCTTTTCCAGGAGAGCGTTTTTCTTGATTTTTGGATTTCAGACCGCCTCTACATATTGTTTTGTACTGCCCTTGCCTGCAAACTGCACTTAGACACAAACTGGACAGTTAGAACAAGACTGTCTTTAAAGGTGCCAAGACAACAAGAAAAGTGTTTCTAAAAAGTTACTGGCAATCCACCACAATGGGATAGGCCAACAAACCATATCTATCTGATAGTGTTACCATATAGAGAACCCCAGGGACTGAGTCAGGTGGCTGAGGGAAGGGAGGATTCACTTGAGCAAAGAGATCTCCTTCCAAAGTCACAGCGAGGGCACTGCTGGAAGGAAGCTCTGGAACAGCCTGGGCTGAGCATTAGAGATTTCCTACCAGCTCGGCACAGGAAGTTGTTCCTGTGGCTCACCTGAGGGAGTTCCTGTTATGAAGCCACAGGGTGGTAGGTTGAAATGCAGTTTCTAAGAGTGATGTCATCTTGGACAGCACTCCATAGGCCATGCTACCAGTGACCTGGGTACAACATGCCCTGTTGTTGCAGCCCCTCTGCTGGAGTTACGATCACAAGAAGAAGAAAAAAAGAGGGGAGTGAAATAATTTAAAAAGGAAAAAAAAAGTTTCCAGATTTCCTTTGTTTAAGTGAAGTATTTTCCTTTTCCACTTTAATACATAGACGCCGTGTCTAACAGATTGAGGCTGTGCAGATGCACTTTTGGGAGTGCCCATAAAATGTGTTGTTAAAACACAAATAGGAGCAAAACTTTTTTTAAATACTGTACTTGTTGCTGAAGCCTCTCTTTACCAAAGGAATTTGCCCTTTGTTCTCCAGATAAAGTTAGAAGAACAGCAAAATGGATATTTAAAAAAATGCAAATAAGTTATCTGTAAAAGAATTTGTCTATACTGTATTTATGTACAAGTCAGGAAAATGGATCAGCATGGTTGGAGAACTGCATTAAGAAAAAAGATGACTGACAAATTATTTTCATTTCTTACCTCTGTTCTCCCAACTCCCTCCCTTAGATCCCACTACTCACCCAGTTGAACCAATTGCATCAATCCCAATTCCCACCCCGAGTTGGCTTAGTTGCTACTCATTTACTTGGGACTGAAAAGTTCCCTGCTACTTCTGCACCTAGCACCTGGAAACAGATCATAAGAATGGGCCAACCCACTCACATTGGAACAATCATTAAGAAATAAGATGCAGAGGATTAATCAGGAAGAAGAGTATGGACAATTAAATCTTAAAGAGGGAGACGTTAAGAGGAGAACATGCCAAGGAAGAGTTCATTAAGTGAAACTGCGGTAATTTCAATTGAGAGAGAAGAGACTCATTTTTATATCCATACATTTATTGAGCATCATGTTTGCTTGGTCCTTATTAAGTTATGAAAGCAATATTTACCTGGCTGAGGAAAAATGACTTCCCTTTTTGTAGTGACTTAAACACAGAATTCATCCAACGTTATGGAGAGTTCTACACAGACATTGCTGAGAAAGCACAACGCTGACAGCATTAGTTTTTTCACATGCTCTTTTCACTACTTGAACTGATATGCAGCCACCTTCAAGACACATTCCATAGTAGGATGCAACAGCTTTCTTATTTTTTTCCCATGGATATATATTTTTGTTTCCGAGACCAAGTTTTGCATAAAGCACTTACTATTTTCTTTTGCATATGCCATTAATAAATTATTTAATCCTTTCCCTATGGTTGCAGCTAGCACAGGAAAATAGTCTATTAACACTGTAAAAGACCCTACTTTCTGCTGTCATGGACTAGAGAGTTATGCATTCTGTCATCTGATGAAGCACCTGGAGTGTGGTTCTGTTTCTACTTAATTCATAAACTGGCAGTACTAGACGTGCTTACCCAACAGTTTCAACACAGAGCACACTTTTGGTGAGAAGGTTCACATACAGCAGCCACTTGCAATAAAAATAAACTAGCACCCTATAAAGTCAGTGATTTGTGTTAAAAATATTTGCTTTTTGCATGATTACTCCTGTCTTCTTTGTTCATGTTGTCCGAGGGATTCGATATGCCTTATATGATGACAAGTCAGAGGTGCTTCTGTGCCACACAAATTTGTCCATCCGAAGACATAAGCATATTTATAAGCTCAAAGATCCTTTCATCTCAAAAGATTGGCCCAATCTACAAGGGCAAAAAATGGATGAGATTTGATGTCTTCAACACCTGCAACTCCAGCACCAAGACGTTCCATGGGGTTAAACTGCAAAAGCTTAAAAACACACCATATAATTAAATTAGTAAAAGTGAGAACTGCTGCTTAGAAGAGTCACAGCAAGAGTGAAGTACAGCCTATCACACTGAACACAGATGAGGTTCAGCAAATTGAAGATGCAATGCTCTGGAACAGTACACACTGGGACTCCTCGTCCTCAGCGGCTAAGAGAATGGCGACAAAGACAGCACTATAGAACTCTGCAGGATGTATTTGGCCTACGGTCACCCCTTAGTAACCTCAGCATTAACATCATGCCACAGATGATGGCAACACACAGCTTTCAGTAAGTTCCCTCATTCTGTGTCTATTGCCCTAGCACACTCTACTGTTATAAACAGAAGCTTCAGGGGGTAACCGAGTTAGTCTGTTACAGAAAAAAACAACAAATGGTCTGGTAGCACTTTATAGACTAACAAAACATGTAGATGGGATCATGAGCTTTCGTTAGCTTAAGACTAACAAGATGGTTTAATAGGTGATGAGCTTTCGTGGGCCAGACCCACTTCCTCAGATCATATTCTGGAAGAGAATTGGCATGACCATATATACCAAAGGAATACAATGAAAAAAGTGTACACATTATTAACTGACAAATCAGATTTAGTATCCTATAAAAGAAACAAGAATATCAAGGATTACATCTCTAACCTTGAAAATCTCATCTCAAGACAAATATCCACACCAGTTAACACCTTACAAGACTTTTATTCCACCAGACAAGAAATCTACTATACACACTTCTACTTCCTACAAAAAAGAAAAGACAATAAACTTTCTAAACTACTGCACACCACATGATACTATAACAGCAACTACCTCAGCCCACGAGATAATATTGTCAACCTCTCTAGCTACAAACTCAACACAGCAGAAGAGTCTGTCTTATCCCAAGGTCTTTCTTTCTGCCCCACCTCCCACACAAACTGGATTCAATTTTGTGGTGACCTTGAAGCTTTCTTTCACTGCCTCCGTCTACGAGAATATTTCCAAACTACCAATGAACATCCATCTGACCAACCAGATCCCCCCATCAACACCAAAAGAAAAATAATTCTATGTGGACTCCCCCTGACGGTCATAATTACAATCTGGATTTCTATATACAATACTTCCGCAACAATGCACAGACTGACATTATGCACAAACAACAAGTGACATACAATCTCAGCCGCGCTGAACGTTATGCTATCCAGAGTCTCAAAAACAACCCAGACATTATAATCAAACCAGATGACAAGGGGGGTGCTGTGGTCATTATGAATAAGTCAGACTATGACCAGGAGGCAACTAGACAACTCTCCAACACCACATTTTACAGACCTCTCTCCTCTGATCCCACTTCAGAATACCAAAAGAAACTACACTATCTCCTTAAGGAACTCCCTGCCTCTACTCGGGACCAAATTCACACAGAAACACCTTCTGAACCCCAACCAGGACTGTTCTATTTGCTTCCCAAAATCCATAAACCTGGACACCCCAGACGCCCCATCATCTCAGGTATCGGCACTCTCACTAATGGATTATTCAGCTATGTAGACTCTCTTCTCAAACCCTATGCAACCAACACTCCCAGCTATCTCCGAGATACTACTGACTTTCTGAGAAAACTACAAAACATCAACCTCCCTGATAACACCATCCTTGCCACCATGGATGTAGAAGCTCTCTACACCAATATTCCACATCAAGATGGATTACAAGAGATTAGAAACACTATCCCAGAGGATACCACAGCCAATCTGGTAGCAGACCTATGTAACTTTGTTCTCACCCACAATTATTTCCAATTTGGGGACAACTTATACCTCTAGATCAGCAGCACAGCCATGGGTACCCGCATGGCCCCACAGTACGCTAACATCTTTATGGCTGACTTAGAACAATGTTTCCTCAGATCCTGTCCCCTTTTATCCCTCCTTTACTTACGCTACATCGATGACATCTTTATGATGTGGACCCATGACCAAGAAACACTGGACGTATTCCACAGAGACTTTAACAACCTACACCCCACCATCAATCTCAGCCTGGACCATTCAACACGAGAGATCCATTTCCTGGACACCACAGTACAAATCACTAATGGAAAATTAAATACCACTCTCTACAGAAAACCCACTGACTGCTACACTTACGTACATGCCTCTAGCTTCCATCCAGGACACAACATACGATCCATCGTCTATAGTCAAGCTCTTAGGTACAACCGCATCTGCTCTAATCCCACTGACAGAGACTAGAAACTTCAAGATCTCTACCAAGGATTTGTAAATCTCAATTACCCACCGGGGGAAATAAAAAAACAAATTGAAAGAGCCAGACGAATACCCAGAAACCATCTACTTCAAGACAGGCCCAAGAAAACCAACAATAGAACACCACTTGTCATCACCTATAGCCCCCAACTTAAACCCCTCCAACACATTATCAATAACCTGCAACCTATACTGGAACAGGATACTACACTCCGAGAGGCTTTGGGGGACAGACCCGTAGTCTCCTACAGACAATCACCTAACCTCAGGAAGATTCTTACCAACAACCACAGGACACACCACATTAATACCAACCCTGGAACTTGCCCTTGCAACAAACCCCGTTGCCAACTTTGTCCACATATTTACCCTGGTGATACCATCACTGGACCTAACCATGTCAGTTATATGATCAAGAACACATATTTCTGTTCATCCAGAAATATAATTTATGCCATCATGTGCCAACAGTGTCCTTCTGCTATGTATATTGGACAGAATTCTCAGACACTTAGCCAAAGAATTAATGCCCACAAATCAGACATCAGACATCTTCACAAGGAAAAACCAGTTGCTTTTCATTTCAACCTACCTGGACATAGTTTTAACAATCTTACTAAATGCATCTTACTTCAAAGAGACTTTAACACCAGATTACAGAGGGAAACTTCAGAACTTTCATTCATGCTTAAATCTGACACTTTATGAATGGGCCTTAACAAAGATGCTAATTACCTTACCCATTACAAAGATAGCTTCCCCATTTATCACCCCTGATTAGCCATTCATTGACTCATAAATAGCTATTCCCTCCCTCTCTCTCCCTCACCCCACCTTCTGTACTAAATCTGATTTGTCAGTTTAATAATGTGTTCACTTTTTTCATTGTATTCCTTTGGTATATATGGTCATGCCAATTCTCTTCCAGAATATGATCTGAGGAAGTGGGTCTGGCCCACGAAAGCTCATCACCTATTAAACCATCTTGTTAGTCTTTAAAGTGCTACATAGTTTTTCCTTTTATTTTAGCAAGATCATACTAATACAGCTACCTCTCTATTACTAATCTACATGTTTTGTTAGTCTATAAAGTGCTACCAGACCATTTGTTGTTATAAACAGGTTTTTTCTCTTGAAACAGTATTTCCACAAAATGACTCTAACAAATAAGGGAGCCTAAAGTTATGTTACTAAATCCAAATTTAAAATTGAGATGTTGCAAAAAATTGGTGCAATAGCTTATTGGAAAATTGCTAAAACTAAACAGCTTTGCTTGAGTAACAATCTCCAAACAAGACAGGCAATGTTATCCCTACTGAGTTTAATGCAGAATAGAAACTTTAAAGGGAATGTTAAGTCAGTACTTTAAATAGTCTGATAGAGAGCCATGAAAATAGTCTGTAGACTTGGTGATTGTTTTTACATTAAAAATACGCTGTTCAAGGGCATAAATTTCATTTTTGCCTTTCCTCAGCATGCTTCAGAATATAAATTAATAACAGTTTCTTCTCAAAGTTGGCATGAAGGGGTACTGTGATTTCCAACCTCAATGCATTCAAATGCCTACTCCTGAGAATCAAATGAGTATAAATCCATAAGCATACTAATTTGTACGTTATGCTGTTTCTGCCATAAACTAACTTCATTCCCAAAATGTAACTCAGAGAGCAAACTGCATTCCTGTGAGAGGTTACACATGTGAGCAGGTAAGCAGATGCAGTCACTGTCACTCTGCCTTCCCCTGAAATGTAAGAAGTGACAGCAGATGGGAAAGTAAGTACAACACCATTTATGTTCTGAAGTTCTGCATTCCAGGACTAAAACTTTATTCTTGGGAAACAAATACACTGTCAAGTATACTAGATAGCCTTTTCATTAAAAAAATGCATATTGTCCCAGTGAAACACAGAAATATTTAAAGAAAAATCTTGAGGACAAAATACCAGTTAAATATAAATTAAGAACCTTAGTTTACTTGTTTAACAAATAAAAAATAGGAAAAAAAATCTGTTTTCTCCTAAGTAAAGGACATGATGTGTTGGCTAGGCTAAGAAGTGAAGTCATCAGCAAAGTCACCAGCATTGCAAGCTGTGTGCTAGGAGAAACTTGGTATGGTTTTCCATGTAGTTGCACATTGATCCCTGCAAACTATTTTGTGATGTCCTGACCTGCATAACCTGTTTGGGGGTGGAAGAGGAAAGCCACAATGACAAATTGCTAACCATGCCAAGAGACCCTTCCTTTTCCTGACAAGGCTTCCTCAGCAATGAATGGTAGTTTCCTTGGACAGTCACACAACAGAGGTTTGATTTACTAGCCTATAGAGCTTAACCTCCATCCTATAAGTCACCAGGCTGCACACAAGAACTTAACCTGAGGCACAACTCAACAGATATGATTTTGTTATCAATCTGTCGTTGCCTGAGGAATACACTATATATCGGTGTGTCACTTAAAAACTGTAAGTGGGGAGAAGCTCTGAAGCTTGGTATATTTACAGGTGAATCAGACAAACCACTAGTAAATTTACAACAGAGACTAATCCTTATCCTGTCAGAAGTGGATTAAAGCACCTAATAAGTCTCCAGCTCTAAAAGCATATGTGAGATATTTCTTTCACCGTGCAATGTTCCATTTCCCTCACACTTTTGTAACAGGGCACGTGTGGAGGCTGAACTAGGAATTGGTGCCATATTATAATATGAGTGACAGACCATAAATCAGTGGTTTGGGGAAAAGACACAAAAGTCAGTCTCCTGTTGGTTCCTTTAAACAGTCAGTCTTTAAATCTCCTTATTTTTCAACTGTGTTTAAATCAAGACTGAGTTCCTAGGTGATGTCATCAGTTGTGTAGCCTCTAAGCCAGATGCTCTTCATCCAAAGTCCAAATCATAAAACCACCATGTTTCATTCACCCTGCTCAAATGGAATCAGCCATTCCTAGGTAGGGTTCCTAGGTTACATCTGAAATTAATGAATGCATAAGGAGGAGAAAGGAGAATTCATTACAATTCTACGCTGATCGTGCAAAAAATTATTTCAGCATCTTGTGTCATCAGTCATGAACACCTAACATGGAGAGCTAGAGAACACCAAGTCTTGTATTAAAATGTTTTAACACTGAGGGGAAGGACAAAGCACATTGGTTTAGAAAGCTGTGTATTTTCTTTCAAGTCAGCACCCCTTGTCCTCTAATGGACAACATATTAAAATGATCTTTTGGTTGCAAAAGCCAGATTGTTCACACTTCAAATTACACTTCTCCTCCATCCTTAAGGGGTGCCTTTAAGTTCTCTTTCTTCATGGAGAGTAGTAACACATTTTCAAGTACAGCAATGTCATAGGTATGGTTAACATAACAGTAAGTTACAGAATATTTAGAGTCTGTATGGTGGTTTTGGATTGTATTAAAATGTTCATGGAAACACTTTGGATGGATTTAGGACAAAACTCCTAAAATGGTTGTATACCACCAGAGGATTTTCAAAGCACTCAGCACTGGCTTAACTTTTCTCTCTTTGAAGTCAGTGTTAAACTCTTAGTCCTCTACTTAGAAGTCTGGCATCAGAAGTCAGAATTTCCAGATGTAACAATATATTCATGCAAAATTCATAAGCAATGACAGGAGGGCTGCCTATATCACCACAGTCAGCTTTCTATAGTTAGGTTATTTCACTGCTCCAGCACAGTTAGAAACGCCTGTACATATATGTATGCTTACATATGTAAAATACATTCCCAGTTAAATTACCTGCTGAATGAGTGATCTGGCCTCCTTGGATACGTGATCTGGCATGTTCAAAGAAGTGTGAGTGTTTATTCCTGCTGGATGACACTCAGCCAGAGTCTGAAACAGTCAGTTAGGAACATTTCTTAACCAACATAATACAAAGATAGAATAGGGGCACACTGAAGCAAATACTGGATTAAGAGCAATCCTCAGACTAATAAAAAAAGCAAAGCTCAGAGGAGTATATAAAAGGTATTTGGTAGTTTCACTGGAACGATGTTTTTATACCATTTATATTTTAAACTTCTTCCTTTCCCTGCCCCCCTTCATCTTTCTCCTGCTTCTGATCAACTGGATTCTTGAACTTTGTTCAAAATGAAACTACTATGACTGTCCATGTCCCCCAACAAATTTGATTTGGTCAGACAGTTGTTTTAAAATACGGAGTAGTTTTCCCAATAAGCAGTAATGTCTTTTTTTTTTTTAACCATCTGCTTCTGTATGGGTAACTACATATCATCACTCAGGCACATTAACCACCTCATACATCATATTTTAAAATTATTGATCATAGTATATACTGTAAATGCATTAGGACATATGCAGGAGAAATGTCCAGCTGAGCCATATGAGACCAGGCAATAAGAGTGGAGGAGGAGAAATTAATTTTACTGTCAGGGTGGTCAATCTATATCGAAATTGATTAAATACTGACATTTCACTGCAGACCCAGCTCAGACCTGAATTAACATCAGTATCAAATATGTAAGTGTATACTGTTCCCTGGACTGATAGCCGATTTCTTCAGCACTAACATTTGCATTAATGTACAAATCCTGGACATGCACATTGAAAAATGTAAGGAAGGAATAGGAGATAAAAAATTAGCATGGCTTTTTTATTATTATTTACCATACTGTGATTGAAGTTAATACAATGTTCCCACTTTTTTGTGCTGAAGTTTGAACATGTTTGAACCCCTGAGAAACTTGCACTGTTCCTCTGATTTTATGCAAATCAAGAAAATCTAGGCAGCTAGGTCTGAAGAGCACAGCTAAAAGGGAGACAGTAAAAAGCAAACCAAGGCTCAATTGTTACTAAGGATGGTGCCTCCATGTTGATTTTATTAAATACCTGCACCAAAACCTACCTTTCCAGTGAGCAGTTCAAAGAGAATGGCACCTAGACTCCACCAATCACAAGCTTCTGTCTCTTCTAGAATAGCTCCAACCTCTGAACACAAAACATTTAGATTAAGATTGATAAAGTCAGTTTCACCTCCAAAATTAGTATTTATTTACAGGGTACTACTTAATGCTGCCCGAGCACACACTAAGCACTACAGAGCTTTTGTTATGCCTGCATGTTACTGCGTCCTTTAGCTGCCTATGGCAGACTGCATTTTTCAAAACAGCTGCCCAATATACTCAATGTATTATTTCCTCGCTCCTTGCACAGACAAGGATTCCTCTTCGCTGGACTGCAACGTTTCCTTTGACAACAAAATCTGATTAGCAAAATTAGGGCTGATTAAAGGGACCAGATCAAACATTCTTAAGACTGAAATAGATTTCTCCATAAAAGAGGGACAATCTATCAGGGGTGAATTTAGGGGCAGGTGACCCAAGCAACTACCTTAGGTCCTGGGTTAGGGGAGGCCACTGATTTTTTCTTTATTTGTTCATATGTGGCATGAATAAATGCTGATGTACAGAACATGCAGATTTATCATTTTACATGAGAGGGATAAAGAATGCGTGGAAATCCTGCATTAAAATGCTAAAATGAGCTACAAATGCAATTAAAAATAAGGTATTCAAAAATTTCACAAATGGAGGGGTGGGCACCAAAGACTGTCTTTGCCTGGGCGCCACTTCGGCCTTAGAAGGCGAAAGGATAGTTCAGTTATCTCATGACCAGTCCTGGGGCTCTGAGGTTGCCAAGGAGGATGCCACTTTAAAAGGAGGACACTAGTCCACTGGAGACCATAAACTCTATGGAATGATAGAAATGTAGGGCTGGAAGGGCCAGACAACTAAGCTATCGCAGGATTTCACAGAGACTAGTCAATAGTCATCAGAATTTAGTAATTGAAAGTGGCTACCAACTGGACTAGTTTCAAATCTGCTACCTACCTACTTGTTAAAAGCTCCCATCCCGAATACCCAGCCACCATCCAAACTGTTTCGTTATTCTCTATGCTGAGGAGACAGCAGACACCACAGAGCAATGTGGCCTGTAGACACCCACCTCATGTGCAATTCCATGCCCATGGCCATAGCAAAAAGGCGGCACCGGGCCCTAACTGAAAATCAAGCTAACCCCTCTCTCGCACCAAGAGTAGCTGTCTGCTGTAAAACAAGGGGAATCGTAGATTGTAGTGAAGAGGAAATCTTAATTTTGATGGTCAAAATTGCAATAGCGGCACTAAAATTGCTTTAGTGTCAAAATCCTTAGCAAATTCCAAGAGTCAGAGCACGGATTAGTATATGGTCACAGGGCAGTTGCAATGAAACACATTGTGCTAGTTTAGAAAAAACTATTGGGGATCCTTTTATGCAGATTAAAATGAAGATGGCAGGAGGGGAACCTAAAGATGCACCAGATTCTTGTAGCAGAGGAGGGCAAAAGAGCAACTACAGCTCTCCACTGGATCAAAGCAACCCTGCAAGATGTGGAGTGACAAGTGCTGCTACAAGGCAAGTGAAATGCTCAGCCCTTGCAGGACTGTCCCCTAATACAGCTGTTGCCTCCTTTTTTACACTCTCCAGTACCAGATATATGGGGCCGTATTCTTTTAACACACTATCTACATTAGAAAGTTCACTAGTATAGTTAAAGCAATGCAACCCTTGGTAGTAACAGATGCTTATTTGCAGAATCAAACCTATAGTGCCTTCTACCAGACTCCCAAACCTATTTACACAAGGGCTGTGTCTAGACTGGCCGCTTGAATTTGCGCAAGAGCACTGACTTTGTAATGTACAAAATCAGTGCTTCTTGCGCAAATACAATGACGCCCTGCTCGGTAAAGCCCTCTTGCGCAAATGCTTTTGCGCAAGAGGCCAGTGTAGACAACCCAGAATTGTTTTGCAAAAGCCCGATGGCTAAAATGGCGATCGCTTTAAGAAAGCTGCTCTAGATTGGCATGACGCTTTTCCGCAAAAAGTGCTTTTGCGCAAAAGCGTCCGTGCCAATCTAGACGCTCTTTTCCGCAAATGCTTTTAACGGAAAAACTTCTCTGTTAAAATCATTTGCGGAAAATCATGCCAGTCTAGACGTAGCCAAGAGGTTGTTACATATTAATTCTCTCATTCTGCAGAAGGTCAAGCAGAAGAAGCAATTGGTTAAGTGGCAAAGTGGGGACAAGAATCCAGTTCTCCTGAGTCCCAGGCCTGACGACTAACCATTAGAAAACTGTCAAATTATAAATGGAAAGTTGTATCATTTCCGGTCTCTGAACCACAACATTCAGAACCTAGCACCTCCTGTCACCAAATACCCGTAAAATGATACAATTAGGATAAACAGAGACAGACACAAAAAACAAGGCTCAGCTTGCACTGAGGGTTCTGGCAAGATTGTTCATGTGGTTTATAGTTAGAACCCTAAAAAATCTGTGGGTATACACATCCATGGATATAAATGTGGGTATCTGCAGCTCATTTTTGCTGATACAAATACAAATTTTGTATCTAGAACCCTGCAGATTAGTGGATATCCACTTAATATCCGTGGGTAGCTTCATCTGCAGATGTGGATGCAGGTATCTGTGGCTCATTTTTTCAGATAAAGATGTGGATGCGGATACAAAATTTTGTATCTGCACAGAGCTCTATTGAATCTAAATGATTAGTCACCAAAAGCCAAAATAAAATGTTAAGTATAAAAGCCATCTAGGTACAACATCCATATATATAGTAATCAAAATTGAAATTAGCTTTACTTTTCTTCCATTCCCCACCACCACCTGTACCTCCTGGGGTACTGCTTTGCACTGCTACCCCCCACTTTTTCAGTTTCTAAATCAAAGTAAGATCTTTTCCTTAACAAGAAATTGCTGCATTTAAACATATGCTGTTAACACTCCATTATTTTGAGCAGGTCACATACACTGATAGCAATAAGTTCAGAATGTCATATCAATATTTCTGCATTTTTATTTTGACTACACTTCATGGGAAAATTTAGAAATAGGTTATGAAGTGCTTTCAAGTCATGCACAGAAGCTATCTAATGCAGTACCACACAGTGCATGTGCTTTTCAAAGCTTTAATATTGCAATAAATGTGAACCACAATATCTGCCCTCACTAAAGAAAACATTTTCATCTCTATCCATCAGCAAAGTAATTTAGACAATAAATGGTAGTGACCCATAAGCCTAAGTGAATAATTTGGACATATTTGTGTCAGTCCTTTATCAACATTTAAATCAAGGATCCTATTCACATTATGATATGAACACAGACACAGACAGACAGACACAGACACAGACACAGACACACACACTTATTTCCTAGGATTAACAGAACACAAGATCACAAGATCCTTTCAACTGGAAAAGATGATAGGGTGAATACATCAGTAGGTCATCAAACCTTAATGTAACTTGACTAAACAGAAAGCGCTACTTTCTTTCCCCATAAATCATGTCTATGGGAGAGACAGAATCAGTTAATGCAGCACAATAGTGCTAAATTCCTGCACAGAAATACTTTACCTGTAATACCTATTGATAACTGAAGACAAGCTCTGTGAAATGTTATCCACTTTCACTCCAAGACAGATGGTGCAGATAAACAGCTTCTGTGCTATTCTTCCTATATAGCAGCTGGTCTTGACTGAAAAGCCTTCTTTCCTTCCTACCCCTTCCGCCCCCCCCTCTACGCCCCCCAATATTAATCTAAACATGTATTTTATATGTAGTGATACCTTCTTTCCTGATATGCAGCTGATAAACTGAAAATAAATAATCAACTATTTTACAAACATGCAAGCCAGTTCTCGTGTAGAAAGGGGGAAGCCCAAACTAATCTATTTTGGAAGGAAATCCTTCACACAATTATTAATTTGTAACCAAGATGCACGTTGACTGTTGTCCTTTATAAAATGCATACAATAATGGTACGATGCATTACATTGAAATACCACTTTTTATGCTAAGATCTCAAAAAAATTGATGTAAAAAGGCGCATAGGAAATTTTTTTCTCCCAAATCACCTCATCTGAGGCTGACCATAAGATCTCTTGAGCAGTACACAGTGCTAGTTTTTGGGATGAAAGATACCAGGTCCAGAAGAAGCTAATTCCCAAATCAGACATTTCAATTAGTTGAGGCACAAGTCCTGAAGTTAGTACCAATGAAAATAAGTTGAGCTGAAAGTAAGTGGAGGCATTGCTTAATCCAGGGCTACTCAACATGCGGCCTACAGTGCAGTTTGGGTTTACATGGGGCTCAATACACAGGTGGGAGCCAAAACAAAAAAGTAGTCAACATTGATAGTCAAGTAGTCTTCTGTTGATGTGCGTTTTAGTAAATTCCTGGACTGCCATTGCTCATTAAAAGTTCTGCCATATGGGCACAAATTGGGTAGATATTGCAGTTTATTAATATCAGCAGAACTGACTTGAATAGGGCCTGTGTGTTGTGTAGTCTTGCCTTAATCTTTGTATTCATGCCCTTTTGAAAGAAACCATTTGCATATATTTGCATGTATACGTAACCACACTTAATTTGCGGCCTTTGGCATGTGCTGTGAGCATCATTGTGGCCCCCAGGGTGTCCAAAGTTAAGTAGCCCTGGCTTAATCTAATATCTAGAGTTTTGCATTGAGAGGTGTCTCCTAAGCTTAAAAAAGGTAACATTTGACTTTTGATTGATTGATCATAATTATTTCAAGTTTTCATTTATATGGCATGTCTGGTGGAAATAAGGTAACATCTAACATAGTTCGTCCATTGGCCAGAACCTAAAAAAGTAGAACCCCAAACTCCTGTCTGAATAACCACCGTGTGTCACTGTGGTATCCAGCCAAAACTATTAAGGAGAACTGATGAGGGGACAGCAAAGGACAAACACAACCCCCAATAGACATGGAGTTTACCATTCTCTGCTGCCATGTAGACTATACAGTTCTGCATGTGTAGCCAGCAGAGTTGAGAAATTCTATTTGCCTTACATATGTAAATATAAAGAAGCATTTGCTAAGAACCAGATAAAAGAAGCCAAAGACAATTTACTCCACACATCTTCAGTCAGGCAAGAGCCAATAAAATACAGTAAGAAATTACCATATCACATGAAAGTGATTTGGTCGTAATGCTCTCCTAAAGTCTTTGCAATTCATAAAACGTAGACATTGGTAGTTATGTATCAAAAGTATATCATGGTCTTTAAACAATAAAGTAGTGAGGCCAGTCAAATGAAAATCTGCCAAGATTAATGTGGGTAAAAAATAGGAAACTGCATATTTAGGTATTTAAAAGTGTACAGGCATCTGTGTTCCTCTTTTGAAGGAATTTCCTCATGTCGCTTAAGGAAAAAGATGAACTGTAATAGAATGGAGTATATTTTTTCTTCCTGATAGCAACCCATAATGCATTTAAAACTTCCTCTAGAAGTCAGGTGACACAGGAGACCAAGGCTTTTTCCCACCGTTATCAGAAGGCAAACCTCGCACCAAAAATGATCTTTAACCCTTCAGTTACCTCTATTTACATTACAAAGCAATCTTCTTCATTAATTTCAAGTCTTATGCCCAATCCACTATACATGTCTCCTTTTGAAATTACAGTTTCTTCTGGAAATATTAACTGGGTTTTGTTCCAGGCAAATTGAAGGAAATGTAAAGCATATGACTGATTTTTACAAGCCCAATGCATTCTAAATGTCTTGATGCTTAAGTCCCTGTGTTCTGAAAGAGTCCAGTGCAAGAACATACATTGCCTGAAGACAGCAATTGTAAAATATGCCCTAAGAACAAGCCACGTGAGTTACTTCTGGAAAATGTTTAATGATCTCTGCAAGCCCACTCCTTTCAACAATTCTCTGCCCTGTGTGCACGGGATTTTGAGATTTTGGAGTTGGATTGTTTTCTTTTTGGTGTTTTTAAGAACAGTATTTTATTTCTCACTTCACAATAAATCAATATTTTCTCTGAAGCTCTAGATCCTACCTCTTAATTCAGTTGGTCTAAAGTATATGCAAGTTATTCTTCATCAAGCTTGTTTTCTAAATTCAGTGCTTCTTACATTCAAATTAATCTTCATTGCTCAAAATGTCTTTAGCCTCCATTTCTACTTTCTCCTTTGCATGTAGGCTCTGCATATAAAAGTTCATATAACAAGTCAATGGAAAAACCAGAAATAGCACCCTGCAAGTCCACTCTTTCACTATATCATTAGACCAGCCCTCCGTTTGATTTCAAGGGATCAATGATATTTTAATCCACAGATTGAACCTCTCTAGTCCGGCACACACTGGTCTGGCAACATTGGTGAACCAGCATGACTTTAGATAGCCAGATGTCCACTTATCATAGTATCATAGAATCATAGAACCATAGAGCTGGAAGAGACCACAGAAGGTCATCAAGTCCAGCCCCCTGCTCTAGGCAGGACCAATCCCAACTAAATCAACCCAGCCAGGGCTTGGTCAAGCCGAGACTTAAAAACCTCCAGGAATGGAGACTCCACTACCTCCCTAGGCAACCCATTCCAGTGTTTCACTACCCTCCTAGTGAAATAGTTTTTCCTAATATCCAACCTGGACCTCTCCCAACACAACTTGAGACCATTGCTCCTTGTTCTGCCATCTGTTACTACTGAGAACAGCCTCTCTCCATCCTCTTTCCTGCAGGAAGTTGAAGGCTGCTATCAAATCCCCCCTCACTCTTCGCTTCTGCAGACTAAGCAGACCCAACTCCCTCAGCCTCTCCTTATAAGTCATATGCTCCAGCCCCCTAATCATTTTGGTTGCCCTCCGCTGGACCCTCTCCAATGCGTCCACATCCTTTTTGTAGTGGGGGGCCCAGAACTGGACACAATACTCCAGATGTGGCCTCACCAAAGCCGAATAAAGGGGAATAATCACTTCTCTAGATCTGCTGGCAATACTCCTCCTAATGCACCCTAATATGCCATTAGCCTTCTTGGCTACAAGGGCACACTGTTGACTCATATCCAGCTTCTCATCCACTGTAACCCCAGGTCCTTTTCTGCAGAACTACTACTTAACTGGTTGGTCCCCAGCTTGTAACTATGCTTGGGATTCTTCCGTCCCAAGTGCAGGACTCTGCACTTGTCCTTGTTGAACCTCATCAGATTTCTTGTGGCCCAATCCTCCAATTTGTCTAAGTCACTCTGGACCCTATCTCTGCCCTCAAGCGTATCTACCTCTCCCCAGCTTAGTGTCATCCGCAAACTTGCTGAGGGTGCAATCCATCCCCTCATCCAGGTCATTAATAAAGATATTGAACAAAACCGGTCCTAGAACCGAACCTTGGGGCACTCCGCTAGAAACCGACCGCCATCCTGACATCGAGCCGTTGATCACTACCCGCTGGGCCCGGCCTTCTAGCCATCTTTCTATCCATCTTACCGCCCATTTATCCAATCCACATTCCCTTAACTTGCTGGCAAGAATATTGTGGGAGACCGTATCAAAAGCCTTGCTAAAGTCAAGGTATATCACATCCACTGACTTTCCCATGTCCACAGAGCCAGTAACCTCATCATAGAAGCTAATCAGATTGGTCAGGCACGACTTGCCCTTTGTGAATCCATGCTGACTATTCCTAATCACTTTCCTCTCTTCCAAGTGCCTCAAAATGGATTCCTTAAGGATCCCTTCCATGATTTTTCCAGGAACCGAGGTAAGACTGACTGGCCTATAGTTCCCTGGATCATCCTTCTTCCCTTTTTTGAAGATGGGCACTACATTTGCCTTTTTCCAATCATCCGGGATTTCTCCCGATCTCCACGACTTTTCAAAGATAATGGCCAAAGGCTCCTCAATGACATTTGCCAACTCCCTCAGTACCCTCGGATGCATTAAGTCTGGACCCATGGATTTGTGTACGTTTAGCTTTTCTAAATAGTTCCTAACCTGTTCTTTACCCACCACGGCTGTCCATCTTCATCCCATCTTGCGTCACTTAGCGCAGAAGTCCAGGAGCCGACCTTGTCCGTGAATACAGAGGCAAAGAAAGCATTGAGTACTTCAGCTTTCCCCACATCATCTGTCACTAGGTTACCTCCTTCATCCAGTAGGGGCCGCACACCTCTCTGATCACCTTCTTCTTGTTAACATGCCTGTAGAAACCTTTCTTGTTATCCTTCACATCCTTAGCCAGTCGCAATTCCATTTGCGCTTTCACCTTCCTGATAACCCCCACTTATGGATGTGGACAAGTTTCCTGTGGTCCTATAAAATGTGTTTAGATCAACCAGTCCTGGCTCTCATGTTCTGTGCTACTCTTTAGCTCTAATTTATTCCTCAGAGTCTTCTAAGAGCCCAGTATGCAGTAGAAATGGGGTGGGATATATTTGTCTAGCAAATAAGCATCCTGCCATAAAGACCAATATTGCTGATATTTTTTACTTCTAAAAAAAATATTATGTGCTTCCAACCATCAACTGCACATTTCTTCCTTGTAGGAAATTGTCTAAGAGCAGAAGAGAAGCTGTCATTTCACATCTGGAAGCTTGTGGTATGAAGCAATTAGGGTTTTTTTGGACTAAAGTTTTTATCTACAAATCTTTGATTTTGATAGGCTTTGTACAACATACAGTAAACACTGGTTCAGATTAGGGCTGTCAGTCATAGTTAATTCATCCGATTAACTCAAAAATTAATTGTGATTAATCACAGTTTTAATCACACTATTAAACAATAGAATACCAATTGAAATGTATCTAATATTTTGGATGTTTTACTATATTTTCAAATGTATTGATTTCAATTAGGGCTGTCAAGTGATTAAAACAATTAATTGCAATTAATTGCATGTGCTGCCCCTTTGAAACACTGCGGCAGCATTTCAAAGGTGCATCGCTGAGGGATCCCGGGATCATCTGGAGTCCTCAGCTGACTCCAGGCTCAGTGCAGCTGCCCCTTTGAAACACCATCCCAGGGGCAGCACAGCAGGAGCCCGGGATCAGCCCCACAGCATTTCAAAGGGGCAGCAGCAGCACTGTGGGAGCCTGGGATCAGCTGGAGTCCCCAGCTGACCCTGGCTCCATGCAGCGCTGCCCCTTTGAAGCGCCGCCCCCAGCGTTTCAAAGAGGCAGCACCATGGGAGCCTGCCAGCAGCTGGTGTCCCCGGGGCAGCGCTTCAAAGGGGCAGTGCCACACAGCTGACCCCAGGCGCTGCCCCTTTGAAACACAGCAGCGTTTCAAAGGGGCAGTGCTGCCCGGAGTCCGGGGTCAGCTGGGGACTCCAGCTGATTCCAGGCTCCTTCTGCGCTGCCTCTTTGAAACATCCTGGCGGCACTTCAAAGGGGCAGTGCCGCAGAAATGCCTGCGATTAATGCGTTAAAAAAATTAACGCATTAATTGTGCTCTGCTTAATCGCAGGCGTTAACACGCGTTAATTGACAACCCTAATTTCAATTACAACTCATAATACAATGTATATGTTGCTCACTTTGTTATTTTTTATTACAAATATTTGCACAGTACAAATGATAAAAGAAATAATATTTTTCAATTCACCTCATACAAGTACTGTAGTGCAATCTCTTTATAGTAAAAATGCAATTTACAAATGTAGTTTTTTTTGTTACATAGCTGACTTTAGAAACAAAATCTAAAACTTTAGAGCCTGCAAGTCCTCAGACCTACTTCTTGTTCAGCATATTGCTAAGACAAACACGTTTTTTAATATTTATGGGAGCTAATGCTGCTCTCTTCTGATTTACAATGTCACCTAAAAGTGAGAATAGGTCTTCACATGGGACTTTGGTAGCCAAGATTGCAAGGTATTTATGTGTCAGATATGCTAAACATTTATATGTCCTTTCATGCTACCATTCCAGAGCACATGGTTCCATGCTGATTACACTTGTTAAAAATATTAATGCATTAATTAAATTAGCAAGTGAAGTTCCTGGGGGAGAATTATATACCTCTGGCTCTGTTTTACCCATATTCTGTCATATTTCATGTTATAGAAATCTCAGATGATGACTCAGCATGTTGTTCATTTCAAGAACACTTTTGCTTTAAATCTGACAAAATGCAAAGAAGACACCAATGTGAGATCTAAGAATCTGAAGTGCCTTCCAAAATCTGAGAGGGATGAGGTATGGAGTGTGCTTCCAGAAGTCTGAAAAGAGCAACACTCCAATATGGAAACTACAGAACCCAAACCACCAAAAAAGAAAATCAGTCTGCTGCTGGCATCTGACTCAGATGATGAAAATGAACATGAGTTGGTCCGCACTGTTATGGATTATTATTGAGCAGAACCAGTCATCAGCATGGATGTATGTCCACTATAATGGTAGTTGAAGCAAGAAGGGACATATGAATCTTTAGCACATCTGGCATGTAACTATCTTGTGATGCCAGCTACAACAGCGCCATGTGAATGCCTGTTCTCACTGTCAGGTGACATTGTGAACAAGAAGCAGGCAGGTTATCTCCTCCAAATATAAGTAAACTGGCTTGCCTGAGTGGTTAGCTAAAAAAGAAATAGGAATGTGTGGACTTGAAGGAAATAAAGTTTTACAGTTTCATTTTTAATGCAGTTAATTCTTGTATGCAAATCTACATTTGTAAGCTCGATTTTCCATGATAAAGAGATTGCACTGCAGTAGAGAATTGAAAAAGACTATTTCTTTTGTTTTTTTATAGTGAAAATATCTGTAATGAACTAGTGTTGTAACTGAAATCAATATATTTGAAAATGTAGAAAACATCCAAAAATAATTATACAATATTCTATTATTAATAGCACAATTATTTTTAATCACTTAACAGCCCTATTTAGAGCAAACCAAATATACTGATATACCTGCATACCATCCATATACAAAGATACATTTGAACTACTTTAATCCGTCAACTTTGGGAAATAGGCTATTCCAGATTATGGAATTTTCCAGACCAGGGGTGTTCATGTATACTTTTTGTTTTGAAGGTGAAAATAAAAGCGTTTTGAAAAGTACTGAATTTTTATGTCACATGTAGCAGACAGCAATACATACAGGTCTGGGAGGGAGGAAGGATGGGTGCAGGAGCATGCTGGGTTTGGGGGAACGGGGAGGGAGGGTGCATGAGAGAATGGGAATGAGGCGCTTACCTGACACCTGACTCCGAGGGGCTCTGCATGCCTCACCACTCCTAGGCCCTGCTCCCCTGCCACTATGGGAGTGGTGGGGAAAAAGCTGGGGGGGAAAGAGTGAGTGGCATCACAAAAAGCCACTTCCTCTTCCCCCTGCCAAGGTGCAAACCATTGGTGTTCACAGATTAGGGACACCCGGATTACGTAGGTTCAAGCGTATATCATGCATATGGGCTCCTTATCACATCAAGTGGGTTGTGAGCCATCAAAATATTAGGACACGTGACTAGGACTATTTCCTTCACGCATCCTACAAGAGAAATTGATGAGAATTATGTAGTTAGATCTCCTTGGTGGCCTGAAAATCTCAAGTATGTGTCTGTCTTTCTACATGTCCAGGTTGTTCAAGATTGACTATTGGGGGGGAAAGGGAGTAGGAGACATGGGACTTCATAACTCATCTGTTCTGACATCACCATTGCTAGATGGCTAGATTTCACGGCTGTGATATATCAGTGAAAAATATTTGTATTGTGGAATGATTTCTAAGGTAACTTTGTCAATCATAACTTTATACATTGTGATCCTGTTGCTAAAAATGATACTGGATTTTCTTATCTTTTCAGAAAAGCCTATCATATTTCAGTCTACAGTATTGCAGCTATAAAATCTAACCCTCTGATAAGATCATAGTCATGAGATAGAACTTTTCCCTTCTAATTAGCAGGGGGATTTGGATGTGAGACCTGTATTGCAGTGTGGATTTTAAAAAAAAATCATTGTTTATTTAAAAATCAGATTTTTTAATTTTGTTCTTTAGATTATAATCAGGTTTTCTTTTTTTAAATAAATCTGTTTCAAATAAAACCTAAAATCATTAGATCAATCTGTGAAAATATTTAAATAAAAATTTTGAATCCAGGAGACTATCAAAAACTTTTAATTACAATTTATAAAGGAAGACTCAAACAAGGGGAAAAATCTCAACTTTTGAGGCTAAACTTTATAAATATGGCACAATAGGTCATGTATTGTATCAATGGCTTGATCTTGTGGGGGAGCCCAGTGACTGATACACTGATGCAAGAGACTGGCAAACTCATTGCAGGCATCACTGGCCTCTGACTCCAGGAAACACATCACTAGGCAGCAAAAGGGTGTACCAAATCTACGATAAGGCCCTTTTTAGTTGTAAATCAATATGTTTTAATGATAATGTCAACCAGTAAGAATGCACCTTTCCTTAGAAAGTAAGTGAAGTTCAAATGGAAAAGTTTAAATTAAGAGGTTCCACTTGGTGCTTTAAATCATGATTTTAAATCATCTTGATTTATAAATAAATCAATACACCTTGAAATACAGTGGGCCCAAGATGCACATTCACATGTGTTAGTGCAGTAGTTTTTTTCTGGTGCACTTTGCTTTAGAATTTAGAGATACAAACAACACCAAAAGGACTCAATCGTGCTTTACCAACAAGACCTAAGCTTGATCAGGTATGCCACCAGATGCTCTTGATACGGCTGCGGCTGCAGCCTTTATGTTTTAGTTTTTTTCACAGATTTTAACAAACAATGGCTTGGGTCTTTTAAAAACTCTAGTTGTAGTTTTATAAACTTGCGATTATCTATGCCCTACCAAGAGTGTAATGTGATTATTGCATTATTTAAATGGTAATGACTCTTCAAATCTAAGATCAGAAAGTTGGCAAAAACTGTACTTAAATAACAGAAAGTGACCATTTGCATTTCAAAATTTATCTATTTTGGTTTTCCTTAACTTGGACCAAAACATGTTGATTCACACGTGTGTGTGTGTGTGTGTGTGTGTGTGTGTGTGTGTGATTCACACGTGTGTGTGTGTGTGTGTGTGTGTGTTTTATAAACTTATTTATAGAACAGAATAATTGTCCCCTGCTAGCTTGGCATTTGCTCAAGTTTCTGTCCTTGTAAATTGAATCTGTTACAGGAATTTCCCTCAAAATACCAAAGCACATTAACCAAGAGATAAAAAAGTTATATTGCTAATATTATAAAGCATGGGGTAGAGAGGTAGTAGGTTGTGTGTGGGCTGGGGTGGGATTTTTTGGGGGGTGGAGGGAGAGTTCTCAGGGGGCACGAGAGCAAAAGGCTGTTTAAACAGAAGTGAATCATTCTCATCATGATCTGGTGGCAACTTTACTTTTTATTTAATCAGCAGCAGCTCAGCACATTTTTTAACTATATTTTTATTTTCTAAACGATGTAAAAAAAGGAAACAATATGCACTTCAGAGTTAATGCAGTGAAAATTCTCATCTGTGGGTTTATCATTTCTTAAACACATTTGTTACTTATAGTACATTAATCTTGGCCAAAAAAAATCCACATTTTTTACTCTTAATGGTGCTGAATTTATGAGGAATGATTTATAACTCATTTTCATTTCCCTTATAGTTCAGAGAAACAAAATCTGACTTATCATGGGTGGACAGCAAAGATTTGGCTTGGCTCTTAATCAAAGTATAATAAAGGCTCTACTTTTAAGTATCTGCAGATAGGTTTGTTATTGCATTATTTATTTCAGCCTGAACTTTATTAAAGTCAACCTACCCAAAGAGCTAGGGGGCTTTCTGATTTCAACCATACAGCACACTAGAGCACTCTTGACTCACAAATCTTGAAAGTACAGTTCTTGTTATGCAAATAATTATAACAAAGCTCTTCTCCTGTCTCCAGATTTTATCTAAAGTAAGGTAAAGAGGGTGCCAGCCACTCAACAGCATAAATCCATTAATGGTATGATGCCACCTGCTGGTCAACTATGAGAAATGTACATTTTTGCAAAAGATTTTTCTCTTTTAGAAGAAGCTTTTAATTTATACAAAATCATAGTCAACTTTCTGTACAACAGCAATTTGTTATCAGATGTATATCCTGGGGAACGGTTTAAACCTTTGTTTTTTTTCTCATTTTCTTGCCACTTTACCCTTCAGAAGGAGCCCTTTCATATTAGCTCTCATTTAGTGAGAGCCAACAATCTCTTGTTTTCCATACTCTAAAATGGTGATGGGCAAACTACAGCCCACAAGCTGCATCCAGCCCATAAACCATTTTAATCTGCCCTGGAACTTCTGCTGGGGAGCAAGGTAGGGGGCTTACCCTGCTCTGCACAGCTCCTGGAAGCAACAGCATGTCTCCCCTCTGGCTCCTACACGTAGGGCAGCCAAAGGGCTCGGCACGCTGCCCCTGCCCCAAGTGCTACCCATGCAGCTCCAACTGGCTGTGAACATGGCCAATGGCAGCTGTGGGGGCAGTGTCTGTGGATGGGGCAGTGCACAGCGCTGCCTGGCTGAGCCTCTGCATTGGAACCATGGGGGGATGTGCTGCTTCTTCCAGGAGCTACGTGCCACCCAGCACCTGCACCCATCACCCCAACATCCTTCCCCAATCCTGATCCCCTTCCCTCCCTAGCCCAAAGCACCTCTCTTATCCCAAATCCCTCAACCCCAGTCCCCCACAGAATCTGCACCCCCTGCCCCGCTAGAGCCCTTTCCCATCCCCCCGCTGTCCATACTCCAACCTATGCCCCAGCCTGGAGCCTACTCCTGTACCCACAAAGCCCTCATCCCCATACCCATCCCAGAGCCCGCCCCCGTGGCCAGAGCTCTCATGTCCTTCTGCATCCCATCTCCAATTTTGTGAGCATTCATGGCCCTCCATACAATTTTCATTCCCCTGATATGGCCCTCAGGCCAAAAATTTTGCCTGCCCCTGCTCTAAAAGCACATAACTATTTCTGTAATACTGACAACTATTTTATTTAAAAAGTAAACACTGTCCTATATTCCTCAGTTCAATACCCAGTTTTTTAGAATGATTTCTTAGGCCTTGATCCTGCATTGACCTCCACATGGAGTGACTTCTGCTCCATGTGGACTTCAGCATTGGAGAGTGTCTGTTAATAGTAAATTGTCTTTTTCTTAAGCCATTCCAGTGGTTAAATCTGGTATGCAGATACACTGGTAAACAAAGAACTTGTTACAATCTAATTCTTCTCTCAGATACCAGTGTAATGGGTACACTGGACACTAAATAAAAAGTGAAGCAGAAAAAGATGCCATGTTTTGAAAATCAGGCCAATTAAAAACACTTTTTAGCCATCTCCTCTCTCCCAACCTATCCCAGTTTCTCTTTGCATAACTATACAACTCATTTTTCTATTTCTTCTTAACCCATATTACTCTCCTCTCCCCCTCATATTGAAGACGATGACCAAAGACAAGGTAGGCCCATTACTCAAAGGGGGAGCAATAACAGAAAATGTAAAAGTGACAGAAATGCAAAATGATTGTTTCAGCTTTCACTAAACAGCAATTAGACATTTAACATTGTGTATTCCAGTGAAAATGGGGATGAGAAGCTGAATAAAGGAAAGAAGTTAAAAATTACTTAGAGAAGTAAGAGGTCTCGATGTCACCAGGGTGTGCTGAAATACATCCTTGAATACTCAAGAAGCTGACAAAGGAGATGTTTGAGCCATTAACAATTATCTTACAAAAGTCACAGAAGACAGGAGAGAGTCCAGAGAACTAGAAAAGGGCAAATATAGTGCCAATCTATAACAAGAGGAATAAGAATAACATGGGAAATTATAGACCAGTCAGCTTAACTTCAGCACTCAAAAGATAATGGAGCAAATAATTAATCAATTTGCAAACACCTAGAAGATAATAAGGTGATGCGTAACAGTCAGCATCGATCTGTCAAGAACAAATCCCATCAAACTTGACATCTTTTTCTGACAGGGTAACAAGCCTTGTGAATAGGCGGGAAGTGGTGGATGTGGTATATCTTACATGTAGTAAGCTTTTCATATGGTCTCGCAACACCCACACGTTAAAAAATAAAACTACAGAAATACAACCGAGAAGGAGCTACTCTAAGATGGGAGTAAAATTGGTTGGAAAACCATTCTCAGAGAACAGTTATCAATAGTTCATAGCCAAGCTGGAAGGGCATATCCAACAGGTTCCCAATGGGATCAGTTTGGGGGCTGGTTCTGTTTAATATCTTCATCAATGATTGAGATAACAGCATAGAGAGTACACTTCTAAAGTTTGCAATTGATACCAAGCTGAGAGGGGTTGTAAGTGATTTGGTAAATGCGATTCAAATGTGCAGTGGTCTGGACAAACTGGAGAAATGGTTTAATGTAAACAAAATGAAAATCAATAAGGACAGAAGTTCCTTCCTATACAGAATGAGAAAGGACTGCCTACAAAAGAGAAGTCTCGGGATCCTAGTGGATCAGAAGAGAAATTAGGGATGTTAAATATTGATTGACTAGTCGAGTAACCTCATGAATTCTTATTGGTTAGTCGACTATTCTATAGTTCTCAGGAGCAGAGCCAGCAGCCAGTGCACTTGGGCCCCACTCCTGAGGTGCACCCTGCAACTTTGGGCTGCTGCCTCTCTATCAGAGGCAGCAGCATGTGGTGCCAGGTGGGAGCTGGTCCATGAGGGAAGCCAGTTTAAAAACCAGCTCCCCTCATGGACTGGCTGCCTGTTGTCCTGTGCTGCTGCCTCTGATAAAGAGGCAACAGCACGGGATGGCAGCACCCCCTGTCTAGGGGGAGGGGGACCGGACCCAGCTCCCAGACCCAGCATGAGCCGAAACTGAGCCAGGATGCCTGCCCACCTGGCTCCTAATATACTTTAAATGCAGAGCCGCAGCAGAAGAAGGTCCTGGACCCATTGCAAGCCAGAACTGAGCCAGCCTGCTAAAAAATTTGCTGGTAGGGGAGGGATGGGAAATGCATGTAGTCTATAGCATTAACCTATAAGCTTTTGCTTATCAGTTAATCGGCTACACAATTACATCCCTAAGATAAATATAAGTCAACAGTGTAACTTTTTTTTTTTGGCAACAAAGCAAATATCATTCCAGGATATATTGGCAACAGTGCTGTAAACAAGACACAAGAAGTAATTGTTCTGCTCTACTCTGCACTGACTAGGCCTCAACTGAAGTACCATATCAAATTCTGGGCACCACATTTCAGGGAAGATGTGGAAAAACTGGAGAAAGTCCAGAGAAGAGCAACAAAAATTATTAAAGGTCTAGAAAACATGAGCTACAAGGGCATATTGAAAACATTGGTTTTGCTTAGTCTAGCAAAGAGAAAACTGAGGGGGGAAATGATAACGGTTTTCAAATACATAAAAGGTTGTTACAAGGAGGAGAGAGAAAAATTATTCTCTTTAACCTCTGAAGATAGGACAAGAAGTGATGGGTTTAAATTGCAGCAAGGCTGGCTTAGGTTGGACACCAGAAAATAATTTTGCCAGAGTAGTGAAGGACTGAAATAAATCGTCTAGGGATGTTGTAAAAATCTCCAATGATGGAGATTCTAAGAGGAAGTTAGAAAAATACCTGTTAGAGATGTTCTGGATAAAATTTAGTTCTTCCATGAGCAAAGGAAAAGGATTAGATTACCTCTCGAGATCCCTTCCAGTCCTACACTTCTATGACTGTTGTAAAAGAAGCACACAATCAGGGAAATTGGCTGACTAAATGTGGAAATAATCAAAAAGCAAACATTCTGAAATAGAGATTCTCTCTCCTTCAGTTTTAGCAATCTCCAGTGTTACTTGTATCCACAGTTGAAAAATTTTAGACCTTTTACATAGCAGTCTGATTTTAAGTTGCTGATATCCTCCTCCATGTTAACCTTCAGATTAATTTTCTGCCAATGAAACTGTGTCCAAAATTAATAGAAATAAAGAATTGCATCTCACAAATAACTAATGTATATAGTATCTATAACAACAAGACTCTTGAGGGCAATGTTTTGATATGAGAACTCTCCTTTGATTGCAATGTGTAACTGAAACTGTACTTAGTTGCTTCTCACAATGTAGTGGAATATAGACAGTATTTTAAAACAGACTATCCTAAGGAGGACGACAGAGCAGAGACTTGGGTCCTCAATTAGGGATGTGAAGGTTTATCCAGTTAACGGGTGGAGCTGGAGCAGTTCCCTGCCTGTTGCAGGTAGGGGGCTGCTCCAATCCTGCAGGGGCCTGCTGCAGACAGGGGCTGCTCCATCCGGGATGCCAGTGCAGCTCCTGCCTGTGGGGCACCCTGCCCCTCTGCAGGCAGGGGCTGCTCCAGCATTCTGGCCAGAGCAGCCTTTGTCTCCAGCAGGGGAAGGGGAGCGTTACAGCCCCACTCATTCTCCTTTAATCTGTTTACTGGTTAAACAATATGTTTAACCGGTTAGCCAATTAAACAGGATTTTACTTCCCTATCCTCAACAGAATGACAACTGCTGAAGCACCACCTATCTGGAAGCAGACTGAAATTAGCTGTCTAATGATGAGCAAGTGGTTTGGAGTGCCTACATCAGTTATTGCTAGGCACAGCTATGAGGCTGCTACTCAAAATAAAATATTCCTCCACTCAAAGCAACATACTCTTAAGTTACTGAAAACAGTTACATTATATGCAACATTGATTTCCAAAACTATGTATTAATGCAATGTTACATTTTGCAAAAAGAATCAGGAAGAGTGGAAGTTAAGAATCCTATAGCAACATTAACTCAGTCAGCTTGCAAATATAATATTCACACATGGGGACCCCATCCTTTAACTGGACAGGTATGTGCAGACACACGCATTTGCACCCATGCAGTGTTCCAGTGATGTCAAATTAAAAGATTCACCTAGATCGATCCACATTGCAGGACTGGAAGCGTAGCCAAAAAAACCTTACAGTTCAATACTACAAACATGTCCTGAAGTAGTTACTGATGGCAAGCCTTAACTCTTGCATTTTATGATTTTTAAAAAAGTTATTCCAACTGCTCTGTCAACACTGCAGACTGAGGTTGATTGTTTAGCGCTTATGTCGCCATTAAAATGGCTCCAGTTAGGCTTTGATGTTCACAGCTCATTAAGGCAAGGGGGTGGGGAAATGAGGTGTTTCCATTTTTTCCACCATTACAATCTGCTAAAGAAACCTTCCTGGAAGGCAACAACACACTGCTTGCACCTTGCCAACTGAAAGACAGGACTTTTCACCATTACAAAGCAGCTGAAATTGCTAGAACTCTAAAGTGAAGGTATCTGCAGCCATGGTGCCAATTCAGATATTTCTCATCTCTCACTAGCAGGAACCCCACTTGTGCCCCTGCATGAACCTCAGCCAGAGAGGCTATGTCTACGCTGCTGTTAAACACTTGCAGCTGGCCCATGTCAGCTCACTTGAGCCTGCCAGACCGCAGGGCTGTAAAACTGCAGTGTAGACATTTGGGCTCAAGCTGCAGCTCTGGGATCATCCTGCCTCTTGAGGTCCCAGAACTTGAGTTCCAGCCTGAACCCAAACAACTACACTGCAATTTTACAGTCCCACATCCAAGCCCCATGAGCCATAGTCAGCTGACAGTGGACAGCTGCGGGTGTTGAACTGTAGCATAGACATATCCAGTCTCTCCCCTTTCCTACCCATAGAGTGTCAATGCCCCCAAAACCTGAGTTCTCAGTTGACTTCCCTGCACTCTGCCACACAGGAACAGACTCTTTACATGCCTGCTCACACCATTTGGCCTGACTACCCCTCCATCTGGAGGAGCAGCTAGGCCCAATTGGAGTAGTGATGTGACTCAGGGCACAATGCCACTCATTGAAATTTGGCCCAGCCATCACTCTGTCCACCCTTCTTCTGGCCAGGTCACATTTCAGTGGCATTGGAACCATGAAGTTAGAGCCATGTTCCAGGCTGCTCTGGCAGTAGCCAAACTGATTTAGCATGGGACCAGTACATTCAAGTAGTCAGACCATGCCTCTCCCCTCCTCTCCCACTCCATGGCCTATGGAATTGGGATTTGACCAAGTGCAAATGCTCCCCAGAAGCAACCCCAATTAGCACCGCAGATCTGGAGGTTTCCCTGTTCCTGTGGTTAAGGTTGGGGGGGGGGAGGGGGGAAGGAGTTTTGTGTTGTTTGAAAATATAAAACAGTATTTGGCTGTGATTCAGAACCTGTGAAATGGCCCAGTGGCAGCCTCTGTGCAAGTCTGGGCTGGGCAGAGACAAAATGCAACGTCACAGCATGGGGGGTCCAAATTCAAATTTTAACAGTTTCCACTGGGCCATCTTTATTCACACTGAGCAGCCTCTTACTCCATTTGATTTTAAGGGCACTGACTCACAAGTGAAGTGCTACTCAATGCTAAGTTAACAAGCTTCGACACCATCTTGTAAATGGTTTAGAACATTATTCAACCAGTCTTTGTTAAGAGTGATCACTGGGCTATGAACATGCTTTAGTCAAAGTTCAACCTGCAATTCAGCAGAAGTGGATAGGGCATTCTAAGTTTTAAAACGAGGAAGTTTTCCCCTTTCACAGAGAGCTCAAACAGTTGGACAGGTTTTTCTCAAACTTCCTAGAACAGTTTGTCCCTGGGCAGAACCCACAAGTGAAAAATCTTAGCCACTAAAGTAATTTGGGTTTTCAAAGTTACTTGTATTTTAAGCTAATCTATAACCTCATTTTTAAAATGTCACAAGTGAAATTGTTTAGCAGGTATTACCACTTGACTACTGTAATATCAGGAAATAAAATTTGGGGTGTTCAGTTTCAAGCACACTATTTACCAGAAAATTAAGACACACATTTTATCCCACTGAGTTTAATGACAATGGTTCAAAGAAATGATAACAATCTCTGAACTGTTTCAAAGCCCAATTTTGCTCATCACAGATGCCTCACACATTTGTTTATTACACTTTCATATTTAAAGATGTTATAAGATTTATATTTCTATTATTATTGCATATTTATTAAGTTTGTATTTTAAAATCTTTTTGTGGCATCTTCAATCTGAACAGTTCTTCTTTCTTTAATTGCCCTTTTTGAGGATCAGGTACATGCTCAAAAGTGTAAATTATCCTCAGGAATACAAAATGTTTCCTAAAAAAAAAGAAGTTCAATGTAATAATCTTTTGTAGAGGAGCTAAACAACATATCAAACTATAGGGTCAGTTCAACAGTAGTCTAGTTGCCAACTCTGTCAGATTCCAAGACAGTCAGAAAATGCTTTCAGATATTGCATGAACTTGAGTCCTAAAGAGAAGTATGTTATATAGCAGCAGAAAATGAAAACTGCTAATCTGTTTTCCAAGTTAAACATTTTAGATGATTGCGCTAACCTGGGGCACAGTACAGTCTCTCCAAGGCATCGTTGTCACAGGAATCTTCAACCTCACTCCACCTGCTAAAATACGTTAGCTGAATGTGTCCTAAAAACAAAACGACAGGAGAAATCAAAACATTTTTCCCTTCCATTTTCTACAGAAGTGAACTGTAATTACTCCTTTTGTAGCTAAAAACAGTATCATTAAGAATAATGGCATCATTAAGTACTAGAAGCTATTACTGGGGGTGAATTTGCTGCACTGATAATGAAGCTCTAGACAGGAAATGAAGATACTAATTACAAGATAAAACGCCTACCCAGTTAATTGGAAGCAACAGCGAATAAAAAGAAATGCATTTGCAAAAGTTCCTGACCTCTATCATTCAATAAGATGTTGTTTGGGTTCAAATCGCGGCACACAATTCCTTCTCTATGTAAAGCATCAAGGGCTACAACCATTTCAGCTGCCCATCTTTGAATGCAACCCTCTGGGATGTGAAATCTAGAGGTTAGTGCTAGTCTTTCGTCAAGGTCCTGAAACATTTGATGTATTTCCTTCTCTCCTTCTAGTGCTATTTCACTTTTGCCCTCCACCACAGCCTCTCTGCTTTCAGCTTTTGGTAACAGAGTAGAGTTTGTTTTCTCTTTAACAAAGTCTTCAGTTTGATCAGAAAAGAGCAACACTGTTTGATTTCTTACAATGCCTCCATCTGAGCTATACTCTTTAGCACCTGAGACTGGGTTAGAAACAAATAAGAAATTTTCTTCTGTGCTTGTTGCATTTAATGATGAGGAAGAAAATGCTCCAAGTCCTTGAAACTGAGCCACGTCTTCTGAACGAGCTGAGCCACTGTCAGATGTAAATATTGTCCTGACAATTTCCTGAGGGACATCATATTGTCCTTTTGATTCCTTGCCAACAGGATGGCCCAATTCTGGTGCCACATGATTTAACTTTTGATCAAGCGCTTTGCATTGCTCTGTACTATTATTTAATTGTAAGACATCAGGAGTTTCTAACAATTTGCTTTCCAATATGTCTACATCAGTCTTTGTAAACTTTTTTGGCCTAACCACTGTTGCTTCTTCCACTTTCTCAGATACACCAGGTAAATTTATCAGAAGATCAGGCCTTCCTTCATCAACACTACTTACATCATCAAAAGCAGCATCCTTAAAAGAAATTACCGGCACAGAGTCATTGGAACCCCGGCTTATTGTGTCATGGGCTTGAACGCTTGCCTTGCTTTCTATGGTTTCAAGGCTCCTCTCATGATCTGGTGCAGAAAAAAATGGCTTTAAAGATTCTGATTTTAAGCTATGCAATTTATCTCCAAAATCAAACCCCAGAAGTTCACTGGTGCTATCTTTACTGTCTATTCTGAATAATTCCATAGGACTATGTTTGGATTTACTTAATGAGTCAGATATCCTAGTAGGACTAACTACTTCTGGGTCAGCATCTTCAGTGAAAAACTTTAGTTCACGTGAGGTGATAGGAGAGCTGAAGCTATCACTGTCAGCTAAAGTATGTGCCTGTAAGCACCCTAAGTCTTTGGTTTTAAGATTTTCTCCCTTGGGTTTCAGCATAGGTTCCTCGTTTAGAGAGCCAGTGTCAATTTTTTCTTGCCCATATTCATTGCATAACGTTAAATAACTAGTAGTGCATTCTTCTTCAGAAGTTGACCCAGAATCTGTCCATTTGGGGGAACCTTCCTGGCCATCTTCCTGGTTACTACTATCATCTTGAGAACTTGGTGTAAGGCTGCTCTTTAAGGGTATAACTCTCAACATGTTCTCCCCATTGCTTTCTCTGGAGTCAACACTACTGCCGATTTCTTTAGGGCTAGGGGTTGGCAGCTGCAGGTGAATTTTAGTAGAACTTGAGAGTTCATGAATTTCAAAGCTTTCTTCAGGGCTTCTATTCAAGAATTTACTGATGTAAGACCACAGCTTGCCTCCTACAAAGGAAGAAAAAGGAAAATCACCATTTAACTCAGAACTAAAAAAAATGTCATTATGAGATATAAAATACACAAGTCACCAAGGCAAATTACTTCCTTATGCCAATTAGAGGAGGTTAGAACTGCTATTTCAATAGAGAATAGCTAGAGGGATCCTGTCGACTTAACTCATAGTTCAAACAGATTTATTAATACATTCATGTTGATAGTGCATCTTAGATTATTAAAAAGAAAAAAAAATTAAAATCCTACAAAATGGTCTCTCCCAAATTGTTCCAGGATTACAATGGCTCATTGGCTCTCCTGTTTCAGGACAAATAAGGCTCTTCTTAAACATTCTGCATTTCCTGAAATGTTTCTGGATCACAGCTCCAATCTTCTGAGTGACATCAGGGGAGGGAGCTGGAGGGATGGAATAAAGGAGGAATTGTTATCCAGGTCTTTCCCCCTCTTCAGTGTTGTGGGTGTTAGAGCCCTTCAGTTCCTTATCAGAATGATATAGGATATAGACATTTGTCTTCCTTTTTGAAGATATTATTGGTCTATTAAATCAGGATCATTTCTCCCCCGGGCCCACCAAATAAAGATTTCTTCCCTGGTCCCTTGCTATATTATGATATATTGGGTTTTTTTTGCAGGGGATCAGGGAGGACTGAATCAATACACTTCAGTAACAGATATCAGAATCTATAACTAAAGAAGAAGGAATAAGAGAGCATTTGTCTCTGTCCCACCCTGACCCCAGTTTGCTCATTTCTGAAGAGTCCAAGAAAGTTACAGCACTAAATGTAACCACTGCATGGCTGCAGATAAGCTTTGGAAATAACAAAATAGGACTATTATTCTTCAGAATATTATAAATTGTATTAATGTTTTAATAAACAATTACAGACCATAGGTAAAAAAACAGGTTTCACAAAATGAAATTAGCAGGTATTAGTTCTATTGTGCTTGCCTGGACCTAAGAAATTGACCTCAAACAGGGAAAGAGAGGTCCTGGAAAACTTTCAGGGGGAAAAATACAAATTCAAGAAATTCCCATTCATAAGAACAGAGTTTACTGGAATTCCTGAAAGTACATGTGATCCAGCAAAAATCTTGGTTGGGAGAAACATTAATACTTCTAACTGAACATTTTCAAAATTGAGAAGATCAAAAGTATAATCCCACAATATTGTCCCTCTTTAAACACTTTCTATACCAAGAGATTCCTTTAAAAAAAAACTATTTTACCCTAAAAAAAGGTTTCATATATTTCCAAATATTTCAAAAATAGTTTACCAAAGGCAGAAACTCCTTCATATTTTAAAAATGTGAATTTGAACAACATAATGGAGAGGTACCTTTCCAAGTTAAAATAGTTTTGAAGCAGCTATGATGAAGCTAAGTGTATTGAACAAAACATAATAAAAAATGCAAAAAGTCTGGAATTTGATTTTGAGGATGACAACCTGGGTCTATTAACACATCTCCTCTCAACCTACAAGTTGTAAATAGGTGTCAGAGTGTTACCACTTTGCCATTCCTATATAATTAAATGTTAGGGTCCTACCTACATTTAAAGGGAAACATGGAGCGAGTCCTGGTACAGAAAACACTGAGAACCAATCATGGCTTATATCATAATTTCAGATCCTGATTTTGAGATGTTCATCATTATCACGAATATTTGCCTGTACTTAAATGAGTCATATGGAATTTTTTTTTTTTTGGTATTATGTAAAAGTTTTGGGAGTTGGTCAAATTTTGGGAGGGTTGCAAAAGTTTGATGCTTTGTCCACAATGTATCCCTTCCACACACACCAAGAATTCAAAAAAACCCACAAAAAAACATGTTTTAAACAATTTGTTAAAAATATAGTTTCAAATGTTCTGAGCTTCCCACTTCTACCATTTCCCCTTTCTTTCCTCCTCACTTTAGCAACAGGCGAGGGAAGGGGAAAGCAGGAGAGCTAGGGGGCCACTCGGCTCTCTTGCCCTGTCCCTTCACATACTTCCCCCAGCTCCAGTTAGAGAGAGAGAGAGAGAGAGAGCGTAGAAGTGAAAACAGGACTTTAATTCCACAAGTCTGAATGAAAATTTAAGTTTTGATGAAATTATGTTTTAAAATGCTAAAAATTTGGCAAGAATAATACTGATCAGTTCGTTCATTTATATATAATGGAAATATTCACAATTTTCCTGTACCAGTTAATAAAGCTTCATTTAATAACACTCCCCTAAACCCATCCATAAATATAGATCCGGAAACTTTTTCCATGGGAGAGGACTGTTATGAAGCTCCCATATGAGAGCAGCAGTTCACAGACATTTAAGAGATAGCAGAATGCAGGCTTAAATTTATACACTATTGAGGCCAGAAGAAATCCTCTAACAGACACACCTTTGAGGCATATAAGCTCCATGATCAGGGAACCAGAGGTGGCATAGGGACCCTGGGCATCCACAAGTCCCAAGCCAGTCCCCATTCTCATCTCTTCCTGATTCCCCTCCAGAAATATATCAAGAAAAGTCAAGAGTGGGACAAAGGAACCCAAGGTGTTTTCCATCCCCAAATCCTTCTCCAAAGGTTAGAAGGATGACCCAGGACATTGTTCCTTTATATTCATAGACATTTAACCCTATCAACGTATCAGACACTAAAGTCACTATGTAACTCTTTAAAAAGAAAAACAGCACATACAGTTTGCAAAGGTTTTTACTTCTGATGCCTTTTAAACAGTAAATCCAATTCATAGAATCCTAGGGCTAGAAGAGACCTCAGGAGGTCATCAAGTCCAGCCCCCTGACCAAGGCAGGATCAACCCCAACTAAATCAACCCAGCCAGGGTTTTGTCAAGCCAAGACTTAAAAACCTCTAGGGATGGAGATTCCTCCCTAGGTATCCCATTCCAGTGCTTCACCACCCTCCTAGGGAAATAGTTTTTCCTAATATCCAAACTAGATCGCCCCACTGTAACTTGAGACCATTGCTCCTCGTTCTGTAACCTGTCACCACTAAGAACAGTCTCTCTCCATCCTCTTTGGAATCCCCCTTCAGGAAGTTGAAGGCTGCTATCAACCCCGGCCCCCCACCTTGTCTTCTGCAGACTAAATAAGCCCAAATCCCTCAGCCTCTCCTCAGAAGTCCAGCGCTCCAGCCACCTAACAATTTTGGTTGCCCTGCGCTGGACCGTCTCCAATGCATCCACGTCCTTTCTGTAGTGGGGGGCTCAGAACAGGGCACAATACTGCAGATATGGCCTCACTAGTGCCAAATAAAGGGGAATAATCACTTCTCTGGATCTGCTGGAAATACCCCTTCTAATGCAGCCTAATATGCCATTAGCCTTCTTGGCTACAAGGGCACACTGTTGACTCATATCTAGCTTCTCATCCACTGTAATCCCCAGGTCATTTTCTGCAGAACTGCCACTTAGCCATTCGGTCCCCAGCCTACAGCAGTGCTTGGGATTCTTCCATCCTAAGTGCAGGATTCTGCACTTACCCTTGTTGAATCTCATGAGATTTCTTTTGGCCCAATCCTCCAATTTGTCTAGGTCACTCTGGACCCTATCTCTACCCTCCAATGTATCTACCTCTCCCCCTAGCTTAGTGTCACCCACAAACTTGATGAGGATGCAATCCATCCCCTCATCCTGGTCATTAATAAAGATCTTGAACAAAACCAACCCTAGAACCGACCCTTAAGACACCCTGCTTGAAACTGACTGCCAACCAGACATCGAGCCGCTGATCACTACCTGTTGAGCCCAACAATCTAGCCAGCTTTCTATCCACCTTACAGTCTATTTGTCCAATCCATACTTCATTAACTTGCTGGCAAGAATATTGTGGGAGACTATATCAAAAGCTTTGCTAAAGTCAAGGTGTATCACATCCACAGACTTCCCCATGTCCACAGAGCCAGTTACCTCATCATAGAAGCTAATCAGATTGGTCAGGCATGACTTGCCCTTGGTGAATCCATGCTGACTATTCCTGATCACTTTCCCCTCTTCCAAGTGCTTCAAAATGGATTCCTTGAGGATCCCCTCCATGATATTTCCAGGGACTGAGGTAAGGTTGACTGGTCGGTAGTTCCCTGGATTGTCCTTCTTCCCTGATCACTTTCCCCTCTTCCAAGTGCTTCAAAATGGATTCCTTGAGGATCCCCTCCATGATATTTCCAGGGACTGAGGTAAGGTTGACTGGTCGGTAGTTCCCTGGACTGTCCTTCTTCCCTTTTTTAAAGATGGGCACTACATTTGCCTTTTTCCAGTCATCCGGGATCTCTCCCGATCTCCACGACTTTTCAAAGATAATGGCCAAAGGCTCTGCAATGACATTTGCCAACTCCCTCAGTACCCTCAGATGCATTACATCCAGACCCATGGATTTGTGTATGTTTAGCTTTTCTAAATAGTTCTTAACGTGTTCTTTCTCCACTGAGGGCTGCCCACCTCCTTCCATACTGCATTGCTTAGTGCAGCAGTCTGGTTCCTTCAGCACTTGTCTGTCTCCTATGAGAACCAGGGCCTGTGATCTGGAAGCTTCTCTTAGTTGTCTGAAGAAAGCCTCATCTATCTCATCCACCTGATCAGGTGACCTATAGCAGACACCAACCATGACATCACCCCTGTTGCTCCCGCCTCTAAGCTTAACCCAAAGACTCTCAATAGGCTTTTCTCCCTCTCTCTCTCTCTCTTTCTCTCTCTCTCTCTATATATACATATACACACACACACACTGGAGCTCTGAGCAATCATAGTGCTCTCTTACATACAATGCAACTCCTCCTCCTTTCCTCCCCTGCCTGTCCTTCCTGAACAGTTTATACCTTTCCATGACAGCGCTCCAGTCATGTGAGTCATCCCCCCAAGTCTCCGTTATTCCAATCAAATCATAGTTCTTTGACTGTGCCAGGACTTCTCATTATTCCTGCTTGTTTTCCAGGTGTTCGTGTACAGACATCTAACATAACTAGCTGATTGCCCTACCTTCTCCATATAAATCATGGGTCCTCTTCCGTTGCACTTTTCTCCTTGTGTTTCTTCCCGGTATCCCACTTCCCCGCTTACCTCACTGTCCCCCAATGAACCTAGTTTAAAGCCCTCCTCACTAGGTTTGCAAGCCTGCCAGCAAAGATGCTCTTCTCTCTCTTGATTAGGTGGATCCCATCTCTTCCTCGCAATCTTTGTACCCAGAACAGCATCCCATGATCCAAGAATCCAAAGCCCTCTCTGTGACACCACCTGCACAACTACGCATTTACTTCCACGATTCAACGATCCCTACCTGGGCCTTTTCCTTCAACAGGAAGGATGGCTGAGAACACAACTTGAGCCTCAAACTCCTTGATTCTTCTTCCTAGTGCTACATAATCTGCAGTGACACACTCAAGGTCATTCTTGGCAGTATCATTAGCTCCTACATGGAGACGTAGGAAGTGATACAGGCCCGTACACAGGGAGGGTGCAAAGGGCGTGAACACACCCCTCATGGTGCCCCATGTGACTGATTCTGGCCAGGCTGGGGAAGGCTGCAGCATCTTCAGCCAGACTCAAGTCGCAGCCTCCCCCTCTGCTGGCTGCAGGGGCCAATCAGAGCTGACAAAGAATGGAAACCACTGCCAATGCCTGGCCAGCACTGAAGGGAAGGGCCCCAGCCCTCTGGGAGCTGTAGTCCTGCCCCTATCCCTCTGTGCCACCAGACACAGGGAAGCAAAAAGGACTACAACTCCCAGCATGTCATGCGGCTCTCCTGTGGCACATATAAGAAGCCAACCCTGTAGGTGGAGTGGACTTAGGGTATGGACCAGGCCTGGGCAAAATACCCTCCTGCCGGCGGACACAGTGGGGAGCCTCAGGCAGACTCCCTGCCTGCACACCATCCTCTTCCTCCCCCCCGCATGCTGCTGAGAAAAATTGCTGCAGGGCTTTGTTTGAACAGCTGTGAGCCTTCTCACGCTACTCCCACCTCCAGCACAATTCCATTGGCCAGTTTTGTCCAATGGGAGCTTCCTGTTGTTAACAGGCAGATTACGAACCACCGTCCCTCACTCCTCAGGCTTGTAGCTGTTCAAAGACCATATGCCCTTTGCAACCAATGCAGGGGCAGGGCAGGCCAGGGGTCTGCTTTAGAAGACTGCTGGGGAGTCAAGCAGGTAAGCCTCCCAGCCAGAGCCTGCCTCTGGCCCCCCAACTCCTCTGCCCCCTACTCCACATAACCCAAACCCTCTCTGTCCCTTTCCTGCCCCCATATCCTCTCCCAGATCCTGCACTCTAATCCCCTGCCCCAGGTCACAGCACAAACCCTCTGCCCCTCCCCTGCACTCATACCCCCTCCCAGGTCCTACACCCCAATCTCCTGCCCCAGGTCACAACCAAAACCCTCTGCCCCCCTCCTGCACCCAAATCCCCTGCTCTAGTTCACAGCCCAGACCCTTGCATCCTTGTCCCCTAACCCAGGTAACAACTGTCTCCTTCACCGAAATTCTCTCCCAGACCCCACACCCTCTCCTGTACCCCAGGCCCTTACTGCAAGCTGCCTTCTGCACCCAACCTCCATCCCAGACCCCGCACCTCCTTCATTAATATGGAAGAGTGCGGACCTTGACCACTTTCCAAATTCTTGGAGTGGCCCCTGCATTGAAAATTATTGCCCACTCCTGGTATGGACTAACTCTGCACACAGCAAAAGTGGGAGGCCTCTGAGACCTTCATTCCGAGTCTGGGTCTCAAAGGTCTCATAGCGAACATATGAACTGAACAGACACACTGGTTTTATGATTCATTACAACAATCTGTGACCCCCTTAACTAGCCCATGACTGGGGAGTTGTTAAGGGGCCACTGCACCTTAAGTGGTCCTTTGAAAAATGTGTTCACTATTTATGCTAAATCATCTGTTCCATCTTATATTTGACAGTGACACTGACCCTGAGTGTGTAAGGGTCAATTGCGGAAGAATTCTGTACATGTGAAGTATAGGGGTGGTGAGGCCTGCATTCACTCCCCTTTTCCATTCCCCCTCCCCTTCCTTACTACTGATGAGCCAGAAGCAAGCCTCTAGGACAGTGGTCTCCAACCTTTTTAAGTATCAGATCACTTTTTAATTTAAATGCAATCCAAGATCTACCTCAAACTCAAATATCCTGGCCCCGCCTCCTTTGTGCCCCTTCTCCGAGACCCCCACCCCTGCTCACTCCATTCTCCCTTCCTCCCCCATCCTCCCTCACTTTCACCAGGCAGGGGCAATGGGTTGGGGGTGCAGGCTGTGGTCTTGGATTAAGGGATTTGGAATGTGAGAGGGGCTCTGAGCTGAGCGTGGGGCAGACAGTTGGGGTATCAGGGGGGGTTCTAGGTGCAGGCTCTGGGAGGGTGTTTGGATGCAGGGGTACTTGGGGCTGGAGCAGGAGCCTGGGGTGCAAGAGGGGGGTTCGTGACTGGGGTAGGGTTTCAGGATGTGGGCTCGATTGGGCACTCCTTACCTCAGGTGGCTCTTGGGTGGTGGTGCAGTGGGACTAAGGCAGGCTCATCCCTGCCCTGACCCTGCACCACTCCCAAAAGCAGCCAGGAAACTCCATCCCAAGTCCTGCTGTGCCCCTGCTCTGTGGAGATAGGACACAGGATGGGAAAGGGGGCACCTTGACATCAGCACCCCCTCTTCTCCCTTCCCTGCCCTGCACAGCAAGCAGAGGCTCCTAGGGGTGCGAGAGGCAGCTCCAAGGCAAAGATCAGGAGATGCACAGCAGTGGGGGAGGGGTAGTTGAAGTGCCAGCACTTGATAGCCTCTTGGCCAAACCAGTAAAGATCACCTGTCAGAGGCTCCAAGATCTACCAGTAGATCCCGATCTACTGGTTGGTGACCACTGCTCTAGGAACATATGCCATTGTATCAAGAACGAATTGTAGATAAGGCCGGGAACACAACAATCTTGTTTACCTAAACGTACTGATCATGTAAACAAAGTCAAAGGACAAGCAGTACAACTGAGCCATATTGTAACAAGCAATGAGTAACCTCCGGATATTTCCAAACTGCCACAAACAAAGTAGAGACACAGTATTTAAAGCTGCACCAGAGCACAGCAATTTGGACCTCACTGATGGGCTTTGGGTACCGGCGCCTCGGAAGCTGAGACAGTCTCCCACTTCAAACTCAGCTGAAACGGGTTCCCCGGCTAGCAGAAGGGATGTAAGAAATGCTGCTTTTCCTATCAGGTTGTTCTTTTAGTTAAGGGGCACAGCTGATAGCTGTCAGGAAATAAACTGCTTGTGTTTGACAGATACCTGTGTAGCGTTTTTTGTACTTTGAGAACCCAGTGTTGGACCTGAGACTTACTCTTGCTGGCAACATTTGGCGCAGTGAGCAGGGTTCTCTTGGTACAAATCGCTCAGTATGTGGAAGAAGGGGAAGCAGATGGGCAAGGGAGAGAGTAGGGTAGAGCGCCAAATTCCAGGCTGGCCGTGCACATCAGCCTGGGGTTCGGTTGTTCAAATCTGGTTTGATATAATGCCTGTCATGCGGTTTGAGAGGGAGCTAGCTGATGGGGTCAGTCCCGCTGGTATCCAAAAGGTTCTGGAGGCATTGGAAGTCCATAAGAAGGATAAGAGGGTGTGTCAGGCCGGATGGCTATTCCTAAGCACACTCCACAGTGTATGTGAAGAGGAAAAGGAGTAAACTATGTTTTTTAAGCAAGTATTGAAATAGTTTAGGCATGGCCCATGGTCTGATAATACTTTAGCTTGTTTATATTATGCAGACCTTGAAAGCAAATTGGCAAACGTTTACAAACCCTTAATCTCACCCAAAAGGTACTGCTGCAGTCTGTCTGTTATGAAAAACCCTGTACTGAGGAGTTTTTAAAGAAAATTTAGCTGACTGCAAAAATGAACATTTGGATTTTTACCCAAGTAAAGGAATCAGAAGGTATGAGAGCTAATCAAGGGGAGCCCATCCTTCTTACTAAATTAATAATGAACAAAACCTGTGTCCATGGAAAGGAGCCATTTAGCAGGAAAAGCAGAATCGGGTATAGACCATGAGAAGGAAGGAAGCATGTGAAAGGGGGGTAAAGAAGTTTGGGGTCCTGTGTGGGCATGGTAGAAAGAATAAGAAAAAGCAGTAGTGCAGGCACTGGAAAGTTAAATTACTGGGAACGAGGACAGTTTTCATTTGAGGGATAATGCAAGTGATTAAGGGTGTGAGAAGTTGACTCCTTGGGAGTGTGAAAGGAATTAAGCAATTGTGGTAATGTATTAGAAGGAAATCTGCTATAATGGACTCCTTGTTTTTGTGCAACCTCTCTCCTAAGCAATGTGTAAATAATCCAGGCAAAGAAACAATCTAATTTAAATAGTTGGCTATGAACACTTTTGTTAAATTTGCTAAATGGGAAATAAGGGATTCTACTGGAATTTAACTGGTCAAATGCATAACAGGGAATGCATTGCAAATTTGAGAATCTGTTTGGTAGGTTTCAAATGAATTGGTTTTATTTTGTTTTGGATAATGCCCTCTCACTTAAAATTGCAAACTGACAAGATACTTTGGGCCACACTCAAATAGCTAGTGCTGCTTGTCTTGGGGCATTTAACCCTTAAGGTGGTTCTAAGAAAACAAACTGTTACGCTAATAAGCTACATAAAACCTGTAAAACACCTCATGTAATTCAAAGGGAAAGCCCTTTAGGCTTGCTGGAAAGGTAACTAGCAAACACCTTGTGCTAAGGAAAATCACTATAGCAGTAAAGCCTCTCAGTTATTACCTGTGAATAAATTTGGAGCTTCACAACAGACAGACTATTAAAAACCTGGTCTGCGGTACAAAAGGGAAATTGAGGCATACCATCTTTAACTTAATAATTGAGCAGTGAAGTACTTTACCCAAACCTTTAAAAGCTGGTTTACAAAACAAAAGCATAAGTAATTATTGGGTAACAACAGGCTGATCAAGAAAATCAGCAAGAATACTTATAACAGAAAGAAGCTTTTTAAAATATAATGTGCCACCCCCATGAGGATAGGAAAATTCTTCTTTTGTCTTTCAGATCAGAAAGTACTGATAGCAGCTGAAGAGCAACAAAAAAAAAAAACTGTTTAGCAAGAGAAAAGGAAAGAAAACGGATCAGGCCCAACCAAACGGCAACTCTAAAAAACTTAGTGGAAGGATAATACTTTAGTAATTGTTTAAGCTAGGTGAATGCTAACAATGTCTCCACAGGTAAACAAGAAAAGGAACTAAAAGGTAACTGTAAGACTGTTCCTGCTGCAGTTCCTGCTACCCTTATGGAGGCTGACAAAGGGAGCAAAGAGTGTGCCATGTAAAAAGGAGGACTGGGAGTGATGTCCCAACCCCCTTCCACCGGGTTTCCTTTGCTTTAATTGCCACACTAATGAAATATTTAGCTTTTGCAAAATTTACACACTAACCGTGAAAGGGGCTTGGCCAGAGAATCATAGAATCATAGAACTATAGAGCTGGAAGAGACCTCAGAAGGTCATCAAGTCCAGCCCCCTGCTCTAGGCAGGACCAATCCCAACTAAATCAACCCAGCCAGAGCTTGGTCAAGCCGAGACTTAAACACCTCCAGGGATGGAGACTCCACTACTTCCCTAGGTAACCCATTCCAGTGCTTCACTACCCTCCTAGTGAAATAGTTTTTCCTAATATCCAACCTGGACCTCTCCCACCACAACTTGAGACCATTGCTCCTTGTTCTGCCATCTGTCACTACTGAGAACAGCCTCTCTCCATCCTCTTTGAAACCTCCCTTCAGGAAGTTGAAGGCAGCTATCAAATCCCCCCTCACTCTTCGCTTCTGCAGACTAAACAGACCCAACTCCCTCAGCCTCTTCTCATAAGTCATATGCTCCAGCCCCCTAATCAATTTGGTTGCCCTCCGCTGGACCCTCTCCAATGCGTCCACATCCTTTTTGTAGTGGGGGGCCCAGAACTGGACACAATACTCCAGATGTGGCCTCACCAAAGCCGAATAAAGGGGAATAATGACATCTCTGGATCTGCTGGCAATGCTCCTCTTAATGCAACTTAATATGCCATTAGCCTTCTTGGCTACAAGGGCACACTGTTGACTCATATTCAGCTTCTCATCCACTGTAACCCCCAGGTCCTTTTCTGCAGAACTACTACTTAACTGGTTGGTCCCCAGCTAGTAACTGTGCTTGGGATTCTTCCGTCCCAAGTGCAGGACTCTGCACTTGTCCTTGTTGAACTTCATCAGATTTCTTGTGGCCCAATCCTCCAATTTCTCTAAGTCACTCTGGACCCTCTCTCTGCCCTCAAGCGTATCTACCTCTCCCCCTAGCTTAGTGTTATCCGCAAACTTGCTGAGGGTGCAATCCATCCCCTCATCCAGGTCATTAATAAAGATATTGAACAAAACCGGTCCTAGAACCGAACCTTGGGGCACTCCGCTAGAAACCGACCGCCAACCTGAAATCGAGCTGTTGATCACTACCGCTGGGCCCGGCCTTCTAGCCATCTTTCTATCCATCTTACTGTCCATTTATCAATCCGCATTCCCTTAACTTGCTGGCAAGAATATTGTGGGAGACCGTATCAAAGCCTTGCTAAAGTCAAGGTATATCACATCCACTGACTTTCCACGTCCACAGAGCCAGTTACCTCATCATAGAAGCTAATCAGATTGGTCAGGCACGACTTGCCCTTTGTGAATCCATGCTGACTATTCCTAATCACTTTCCTCTCTTCCAAGTGCCTCAAAATGGATTCCTTAAGGATCCCTTCCATGATTTTCCAGGAACCGAGGTAAGACTGACCGGCCTATAGTTCCCTGGATCGTCCTTCTTCCCTTTTTGAAGATGGGCACTACATTTGCCTTTTTCCAATCATCCGGGATTTCTCCCGATCTCCACGACTTTTCAAAGATAATGGCCAAAGGCTCCTCAAAGACATTTGCCAACTCCCTCATTACCCTCGGATGCATTAAGTCCGGACCCATGGATTTGTGTACGTTTAGCTTTTCTAAATAGTTCCTAACCTGTTCTTTACCCACCACGGGCTGTCCATCTTCATCCCATCTTGAGTCACTTAGCGCAGAAATCCAGGAGCCGACCTTGTCTGTGAATACAGAGGCAAAGAAAGCATTGAGTACTTCAGCTTTCCCCACATCATCTGTCACTAGGTTACCTCCTTCATCCAGTAGGGGCCGCACGCCCTCTCTGATCACCTTCTTCTTGTTAACATGCCTGTAGAAACCTTTCTTGTTTTCCTTCACATCCTTAGCCAGTCACAATTCCATTTGTGCTTTCGCCTTCCTGATAACCCCCCGGCATTCTCGAGCTATACATTTAAACCCCTCCTGGTCATTTGTCCAAGTTTCCACTTTTGTAAGCTTCCTTTTTGTGCTTAAGTTCACCAAGAATTTCCTAAATAAGCCAATCCGGTCTCCTACCATGTTTGCCTCTCTTGCGTCGGGATGGTTTCTTTCTGTGCCTTCAATAAGGCTTCTTTAAAATACTGCCAGCTGTCCTGGACTCCTTTCCCCTTCATGTTAGCATTCCAGGGATTCTGCCCATCAGATCTCTGAGGAGTCAAAATCTGCTTTTTGAAGTCCAAGGTGTGTATTTTACTACTCTCTTTTCTTCCTTTGGTCAGGATCCTGAAATCTACCATCTCATGATCACTGCTTCCCAGGTTGTCACCTACCTCCACTTCCCCTATTAGTTCCTCCTGTTTGTGAGCAGAAGGTCAAGCTGCGCCACGGCCCCTGGTCCGATCCTTCAGCACTTGCGTCAAGAAGTTATCCCCAACATTCTCCAAAAACTTCCTGGATTGCCTGTGTACTGCCGTATTGGTTTCCCAACAGATGTCAGGGTGATTAAAGTCCCCCACGAGAACCAGGGCCTGCGATCCGGAAGCTTCTCTCAGTTGTCTGAAGAAAGCCTCATCTACCTCATCCACCTGATTCGGTGGCCTGTAGCAGACACCAACCACAACATCACTGCTGTTGTTTGCTCCTTTAAACTTAACCCATAGACTCTCAACAGGTTTTTCTCCTTTATACTGTAGTTCAGAGCAATCATAGTGCTCTCTTGCTTATAGTGCAACTCCTCCTCCTTTTCTCCCCTGCCTGTTCTTCCTGAACAGTCTATACCCTTCCATGACAGCGCTCCAGTCATGCGAGTCATCCCACCAAGTCTCTGTTATCCCAATTAAATCATATTTCTCAGACTGGGCCAGGGCCTCCAGTTCTTCCTGTTTGTTGCCCAGGCTTCTCGCATTAGTGTACAAACACCTCAGGTAACCAGTTGATCGCCCTATCTTCTCCATTGAAACAGGGTCCTCCTTTCTTGCTCGTTCCTCTCTGCATTTCTTCCCGGTATCCGACTTTCCCACTCCCCTCAGGGTTTTGGTCACCGTCCCCGACAAACCTAGTTTAAAGCCCTCCTCACTAGGTTTGCAAGCCTGCCCAGATGCTCCTTCCTCTCTTTGTTAGGTGGATCCCATCTCTTCCTAACAATCCTTGTGCCCGGAACAGAGTCCCATGGTCGAAGAAACCAAAGCCCTCTCTGCGACACCACCTGCGCAACCACGCATTTCGTCCTCAATTCGCGATCCCTGCCTAGTCCTTTCCCTTGAACAGGAGGATGGGCGAGAACACCACTTGCGCTCCGAGTTCTTGGATCCTTCTTCCCAGCGCTACATAATCCGCAGTAACCCGCTCAAGGTCATTCTTGGCGTGTCGTTAGTTCCCACGTGGAGAAGCAGGAAGGGTAGGCGAGCCGAAGGTTTGATCAGTTTGGTAAGCCTCTCAGTCACATCCTGAATGCGAGCTCCCGGTAAGCAGCACACCTCTCGAGATTCCAGGTCCGGACGGCAGAGGATGGCTCAGTCCCTCTTAGGAGGAGTCCCGACCACCACCACCCGTCGTTTTCTTTTGGGGTGGTGGCCGTGGAACCCCATCCCTAGGACTCGCATCCCATGCCTTCCAGTAGATGGTGTTCCCTTCCGGTTTCTTCCTTGTGAGATCCCTTCCAAAGCATTCAGCACTGCAGAGCCTGTGGAGAGAGCCTGAGGTAATAAATCTGCAAGTGGGACATCAGAAAATTTGAATACAATCATACACCATTGCTCACGACAATAGGGAAACTAGTAACCTCACCATTGTAATAACAGCCGATTGCCCAGTTACTCTGGTGCCAGGTACCTGACGCCTTAAAATGCTTTGAAAATACCTAGAGAGAATCATGGAATTGCATGGGTTCCCCATTAATAATGAAAGACATTCTTAAGCCATGCTGTGGTCCTCTCAGGGGACTGTATTTGCAGTTAATGCAACCAGCATCCAAATCACCTTTAAAGGAGGACAGATGCATACTGACAGCCAAGGAAAATACAAGGCGCTGGGCTACCCCTCATTTAAACACAACTACTTTGCATACTATAACAACACTGGCATTGAAAGAACCACACAATCCTCTGTATTAGAACTTGAGTGGGATCTCGTAGGTAAGAAACCAAACACTGAAATCAAGCCAAGCATTAATTACACCAGCACAGTGCCCGTGGAAGTCGGTCCTGCCGACTCCTGATGGGGCCTCCCACTTAAAGCACAGACAGAGGTCACCCCGGAAGCATGGCAAATCTTTGTGAAGCAATGGCCCATGTTGAAGTGCCCTCAGCTGAGAACGATTAACCGAGTTCTCAGGAACAAGGTAAGAATGGGACAAGCTCTAGCTATCAGCACACAAGGAATCGTAACAGACCTTTTAGATGGCCGAGTCCACCCAGCCCTTACGGAAGTGGTGAGACCCCCCATATTCCCAATACCCCTCCACGGGAATGGGTAAACAGAGAATCCATGAGAATACAAAGGCCGATATGGACGGGCCATAGCATGATCTTTATCCTTCTAGCACCTAGTGCACAACGTGGGCGAGCACCCATGGGCATCCCTCACACTCAACTAGAGAGAAGGGTGATCTCCCCTGCTAGTGTTGAGGCGAGGTCATGTTACGAGGTCACGTGTAGCATACTCTGAAGTCGCTGGAAAGGCACTGTACCCCAGTGAATGTTGCACCCACTCTGACAAAGAGATTCAATGTACATGTCCATATAATGCTTTAACTAATCTGTCTAGGTTTGAGGTGGCTGTTACCAAGAAACTAACACATGCAGAGTTGGTCCAAATAAATGGTACCTACTGGTATGTGACTGCCCAGAACCACTCCATCGAGTTAAATGGAAAGCCCTGCCCCTCAACACACCTATCCGTGTGCATGACAGTCCCTTGCAGGGCAATCCTGATCATTGACAGGATGCGGCTCTACCGTACTCCACCAATGACAGGTAACCTAACATGGGATCCGGAATGGCACTACCGCAGTAAGTACCTAGAGGAGGGCCTACTGGCCCTGCAGGCGAAGATCAAGGAGTTGGTGGCCGAGGCCCAGAGACGCATTCGGGAAGGCCGACTGAGGTACACTCAGATAGGGGAAACCGTGGACCAGGTTAATACCAAGTATTCCAAGGCCCTAAACCAGGCAGTGGAGGTTAAAGCTATGATCATGGGCAGAGCCATCTCAGGGGACGGAATACTCTGGGAATGAATTTGGGTGTTGTTTTGCCAAATTATGTGGGGTGTATCTATTATAACATTCCTATTGGTACTAGTGCTCTACCAACGATTCCAAAGTAAGCTAAAAACATTAAAATTGCTATATTTAACCTGGTGGGTTAAAGAATCCTAGATTAAGAGAAGGGAATGTAAGAACAGGTTTTTAACCCACTGTAGCCAGTAGCCCTTTGATATATAGGTAAAACCTTAAACTATGGTCTGTGGCTAAGCTGTCCCCCCAGAAACCTGCTGTTCAGTTGGAGCAAAGAGACAAGACCTAGCAGGCCTAGCTGAAGCCAAAACAGATAACAGGAAGCTTGGAGAAAACAGGACAGACACAAAAAAGCAGCCCCGTCTGTTTATAAGCTAGGCAGCACAACACCAAATGGACAGCCAAAATTGGATACCACTATCATGAATTTCACATATACACGCAAGTTTATGGCCCTGCGAGGTGCCCCACAGTCTGCATGGGAGAGAGATACCCAGCTGCCCTCTTAAGGCCAACCACAAATTGTTGCTAAGGAAGAAGAAGTTACTCACCTTCGTGCAGTAACGATGGTTCTTCGAGGTGTGTCCCCGTGGCTGCTCCACGTCTGGTGTCGGGCTCATCCCAGTGCCGCGAATCGGAGGCTTCACATAGCTGTATTTGGCCGGACCGCGCGTGCGCGAGCGCTCGAGGCCATTCGCGCCTTTCCTCTCCGCGCGCGGTACGGCCCCCATTCCAGTTCCTCTCACCGCCTCATCTGAAATGAGAGAAACAGGCGAGATTCCGTAGCGGAGGAGGAGGCGGGTCATGGAGCACCACGGGGACACACCTCGAAGAACCATCATTACTGCGGTGAGTAACTTCTTCTTCTTCTTCGGGTAGTCCCCGTGGGTGCTCCACGTCTGGTGACTCCGGAGCAGTGGTCTGAGCTAAGGTTGCGCTACGGAAACACGGTTGTGGCAGCGTTGGAGTACTGCCGAGGCTACAGCGGAGTCTGAAGCGGAGTGTTGCAGAATTGCGTAATGTTTCATGAAAGTGACATTTGACGACCAAGTAGCTGCTCGACAGATGTCTCGCATAGGGACTCCTTTCAGGAAGGCCGTCGAGGTAGCAACTGCGCGAGTGGAGTGCGCTCTAGGCTGTGATGGGAGCGACTTGTTACAGATATTATAACAGGTGGCAATGCAAGCGACAATCAACTTCGAAATGCGCTGTGCAGAGAGTGGACGACCTCTAAATTGATCTGCGACAGATATGAAGAGACGGTCCGTCTTTTGGATATCACGAGTTCTATCAATATAAAATGCAAGGGCTCGGTGAGCATCCAGCGTGTGCAGAAGAGCCTCATGCGGTGAGGTATGTGGTTTCGGGCAGAAAGAAGGTAAGACGATTGGTTCGTTAATGTGGAAGTCCGTGCAGACCTTTGGCAGGGTGCGACCTCAGTGTCACAGAGTCCCTATTAAAGATAGTATACGGGGGAAGATGCCATAAGGGCTGCCATCTCACTCACTCTGCGTGCAGACGTTATAGCAAAAAGAAAGACGACTTTGGTCGTAAGCAGCTGAAGGGACGTAGTAGCGAGAGGCTCAAAAGGTAGACGTGTCAAAGCATCCAGCACGAGGTCGAGATTGCACACCAGAGGTGTGGGTCTACGTGGAGGGTTAAGATTAATGAGACCTTTGAGAAACCTCTTCGTAGTGGGGTGGGCAAATACAGACCGGCCATCGATTGCGTGGTGGAATGCCGTGATTGCTGCTAGGTGGACCTTAAGCGATGGTATCAAGATACCTGTCGTGTGTAGGTGCAGAATGTAGTCGAGTACGAAATGCAATGGTGAGCCAGAGGGATCTACGGCGTTGGAGCTGCACCATTGTGTAAACCGAGACCATTTTGCGAGGTATGTTTTCCTCGTGGAGTCTTTTCTACTATGCAACAGAACGCGTTTCACTTGGTCCGAACAAAAACTCTCGGATGTGCTGAACCATCTATCATCCATGCGGTCAGGTGCAGGGTGAGTAATTTCGGGTGGCATACAGATCCGTTCTGTTGCGTTAGGAGGTCCAGGAAGAGAGGGAGTCGGTAAGGCGTTCGAATGGACAGTTGCAGGAGCGTGGAGTACAACGCCTGTCGGGGCCAAGCTGGCGCTATCAGCAGGACCCGGGCTCTGTCCACGACGATTTTCTGCAGTACTCTTGGAATTAGAGCCACAGGGGGAAATGCATACAGTAGCAACCTCCCCCAGTGGAATGGAACGCGTCCCCCAGGGAGTGGATGCCAATCCCTGCTCTGGAGCTTTCCACTTCGTGTTGATAGAAGTAGCGAAAAGATCTATGGCGGGTCGACCCTAGCGGTGGAAAATAGATTGAAGCACGTCCGTGCGGATCTCCCATTCGTGGTCGTGTGGGAAGTATCTGCTCAGCGAGTCTGCGATAGCGTAACTCACTCCTGGCAGGTACGACGCTATGATGCTAATGTCGTTGCGGTTGCACCAGGTCCATAGTTGGACTGCCTCTGCGCAGAGGGAGCGGGATCTGGCACCGCCCTGCCTGTTGACATAATACATTGCGGCGATGTTGTCTGTAAGGATCCTGGTGACTGTGCCTTGTATGTGAGGTTTGAAGTGTCTGCAGGCGTGGAATATCGCTCTGAGCTCCAGTAAGTTGATGTGGAGCATCATTTCTGTTTTGGACCACCGACCTTGGATCGTAGACATACCCATGTGCGCACCCCAACCGGTGAGCGAGGCGTCTGTCGTTATCTGCTTTGAGGGCTGGCCTTGGTGAAACGGGACACCCGCCAACATGTTCCTGGGTTCGGTCCACCAGCGCAAGGAATTCCGAACATGGGTAGGCAACACCACACGCTTTTGAATGCTGTGTTTGGCGGGGTTGTATACCGAGCCCAGCCAGTGCTGGAGACAATGAAAATGTAGCTGTGCGTGGCGGACCACCATTGTGGTGGCCGCCATATGACCCAAAAGCTGAAGGTGAGTACGCACGGGAAGTGTCGGAGGAAGCGATACCGTGTGGACCAGGTTGCATATGACTTGGAAGCGGTCTGCAGGTAGGTACATTTGTGCTGAGAGTGAGTCAAGGCGAGCTCCTATGAACGTGAGACTCTGGGTCGGCTCTAGACGTGACTTTTCCATATTTACAATTAAGCCAAGGGAGTTGAAGAGATTCCTCGTTACTGTGAGCATGTTGAGAGTTTCCGACTGAGTGCGGCCCTTGAGCAAGCAATCGTCCAAGTAGGGGAAGACTGAAACCCCTATTCTGGCAAAGATGTGCGGCAACAACTGCCAGGGTTTTGGAGAATGCCCTGGGAGTGGAAACCAGACCGAAAGGCAGCGCTCTGTATTGGTAGTGCTCCTGCCCGACTACGAAACGCAGAAAGCGTCTGTGAGCTATGTGTATCGCAATATGGAAATATGCGTCCTGCAAATTGAGGACTCAGAACCAATCTTCTTTGCTCAGTGACGGTATGATTTTGCTTAGCGTGATCATCTTGAAACGTTGCTTCTTGATGTATCGATTTTAACGTCTCAAATCGAGAATTGGTCTCCACCCTCCGGATTTCTTGGGGACGAGGAAGTATCGAGAGTAAAAGCCTCTGCCCCTGAATCTTGTGGGCACTCTTTCTATGGCTCCAATGGCAAGAAGATGACGAACCTCCTGCTGGAGCTGAGTCTCGTGGGATGGGTCCCTGAAGAGGGACAGGGTGGGTGGGGTAGTGGGAGGCATGGAGATGAAGGGTATGGTGAGGCCTGACTTTATTACTTCCAAGACCCATCGGCCTGAGGTGATGTTGAGCCAGTGGTGGTAATATGGCCTCAGGCGATGGTGGAAGAGAAGGGTGTTGGTGGATTTTTGTACCGTGAGCACTGAAGATGTGTTCGTGTCCTTGACACAGGAGTCAAATTTGCTGTTTGGCACTAGACCTAGCTGGCGCAGACGGTTTGACTGCTGGCGCTTACGCTGCGGACGCTGCCTAAATCGAGGTTGGTTGGGAACACGCTGCTGTTGTTTCTGGAATGTGCAGTCATACCTCCTTTGGAAAGTATAGTAGCGTCTACGTTTAAAGGCAGGGGTATACATTCCCAGTGTCCGCAAAGTGGTGCGTGAGTCCTTACCGGAATGTAGGACGTCATCTGTTGAGGTGGCAAATAATCTCTTACGATCGAATGGGAGGTCTTCGACTTTATTCTGGAGCTCCTTAGGTGCTCCAGATGCCATCAGCCAGGAAGCCCTGCGCATGGCGATACCTGTTGCCATGGCATGTGCTGCTGTATCCGCGACATCGAGGGCGATCTGGAGCGATGTTCTACAGGCGGTGTATCCCTCCTGGACTATCGCTTTCAACAGAGGTCTCTTAGCCTCAGGGAGGTGCTGCATCAGTTCGGGCACTTTGGCATAATTGTTGAAATTATGATTCGAGACAAGAGTGGCATAATTTGCGATCCTGAGCATTAGGGTTGATGATGAATACATCTTGCGCCCAAATAGATCAAGTTTTCTAGTGTCTTTATCTGGGAGTGAGCTTCTAAACTGAGATGTCTTGTTTTTATGGTGTACTGCATCCACTATTAAAGAGTTGGGTTGAGGATGATTGAAAAGAAAATCCATATCTTTTGATGGGACAAAATGTTTTTTATCTGCTCTTTTGCTAGTAGGCGGGATCGAAGTGGGAGTCTGCCAGATCTCGTGTGCCACGTCCATAATTGCCTCGTCAATTGGAAGTGCAATCTTGCGTCGTTGCTGCGGGTGCATAATTTTCAACATCTTATGCTGCTTTACCTGTGCCTCAGACAGCTGGACCTCCTGGCTTTGCGCCACACGTTTAAAAAGGTTCTGGAATTCTTTGAGATCATCCGGTGGCGAGGTGTCACCTGAGGTCACAGCGTCATCTGGTGAAGGAAATGATGAATGCACATTAGCCGACACGTCCGTCTCTGTGTCCGAAATCTGTCCCTCTTCGGAGTCCGAATGGCCACGCTGCGGATCTGGACTCCTTGGAGGGGGTGGTAGATGAATAGGTGATCGCGCCCTCGGCTCGATATGCTGAGAAGCCGGGCTAACTGAGCGGCAGGAGCACGGTGATCTCCGATGGGAGCGGGAGTGACTGTGATGAGTTGACACATAGTAGTAGGGTCTGTCATAATGAATGTAGTGACGATCTGAGCACCCTGGAGACGAGTGTCGAGAAGATATGACACTAGCGTGCCTGATGTAATATGCACGGCGTGGTGAACGTGTAGGGGAGCGCGGATATCGGGAAGGAGACCGCGGTCGAGAGTGCCTTGAGTATGCGCAGCTAGATTCCCTATGATGGCGATAATAAGGTGATAGACTTCAGCGGGCACGAGCTCCTTGATCCCTGGTGAGGTCAGGTGCAGGGGAATGGTGCTGCAGGGATGGCCCAGGTGAAGCTATCGAGGAAGGAAGAGGAGAAGCAGCGTACCTGCGAGACTTGGAAGTTGCCTTCCTAGGTGCTGAAGCAGGCAGCTCTGCTGACAGAGCAGCAGCCTGCGGAGCATGGAGAGCTGCTGATCCCAGCTGGAGCCCTGTCGGTGCCGGTGCTGAGGACAGCTCCTGAGCTGGGAGGGGGGGGGAGCTGCAGCTGTGCGGGGTGAGGAGAGCGGCACTGAGGCTGCCGGTGCTGGCAGGGCAGAATCTTTAAGGCGGCGCTTCGGTGCTGTGGGAGGTCGGGAGCGTGGTGCGGTGCCGGCCGGCTTCTTAGAGCCTGAAACAGGCGCCGTACCGGTACAGGAGCCGGACGTGCCCGGCTTGTCTCCTACACTTACCTGCTTCTGCGGGACAACAGGCAGGGATCTGTTTCTCCCTCATGGGAGGGCTACCCTTTGGGGAGGGAGCCTGTCTCCTCCCTCCCTACATTAAAGCCAGCATTAGTGGAGCCGGCGTCCTGAGGCGTGAGTGCCTTATCAAATAAAATCATTTTCAGACATCTCTCGCGGTCCTTGCGGGCTCTGGTGGTCAAATTAGCACAGTGGGTGCATTTTTGGGGCAAGTGCGTCTCCCCAAGGCACCTAATACAGGAGGCATGGCCGTCAGAGACCGGCATTGCCTCGTGGCATAGCGACCACTTTTTAAAACCAGGGGAGCCCGGCATTTTGCCATTTGAGTGCTTGCGCCGGAAACCGCTTGTCGCTTGTTTTATATCCTCGTTTTGCTTCTTTTTTTTCTGTTTCTTTCTTTCCTTGTATTCAGCTTATTTCCGTGGGTTTTTTTTTGTTTTTTTTGAGAGAGAGGTGGCTAGGCGCCAAGTGAGAACAACAGGAAACAACAGGGACGGAGATAACAACTAGTGAAACGTCTCTATTTCTACTTCTTCTTCTTTTTAAACAGTGAAGATAAGGAAAGGGAAAGGTAGATAAGGTTGATGAATTTATATTTAACTATTAACAAGATGTCTGAAGTACTCTGAGGAGAGGAGAGGAGAGGAGAGGAGAGAGCTCCGTCCGCGGCCAGAGGTGGCTGAGAGGAACTGGAGCGGGGGCCGGACCGCGCGTGGAGAGGAAAGGCGCGAATGGCCTCGAGTGCTCGCGCATGCACGGTCCAGCCAAATACAGCTATGTGAAGCCTCCAATTCGTGGCGCGGGGACGAGCCCGACACCAGACGTGGAGCACCCACGGGGACTACCCGAAGAAGAACTAGAAATAGCGCCTCCTTTCATGAGCCCAACTTGCTAATTTACCAAAGACATATCATAAAGAATTTCTGCTGCGTATCTTTCTTTGTTTTGTTTTTGCTTTATACCCCTAGACAAGCACCTATGGACCACACCTATCGGGAAGACACCGTTACCACTTCTATGCATTCCAATGAGAATATGGGGGCTCGTCCCGGGATCCAAGCTTGTGAGCTAAATCGGGAGCTGGAGACTGACATCCAAAGAAAGGCACACATGTGTAAACGCCCCAGAATGAATGAATGTGTCCCTTTAAACACCACATTCTGGATGCTTGTAGAATAGAAATTGATACAGTGGGGGAGTGTGTTATGGATGGTATATTCAATCAGACCACTGTGGTACTCACTAATCATGTAGGGTGCTTATGTGTGGTATCTACTACGCCTGCTACCTGGAGTGACCACACACCCAGTTTACGCCCCGCCCGGTCCGTGAATGCAGGTGCAATGCCTCTGCCCTAAGAAGCTGTCAGCCACATTTATGCCAAGCCAGTGTATCAGCAATCTGAGGTTTTGGCTAAAATGTTTCCCCCAAATTGGACTCTTTCCCTCGGGCCAAAATGGCAAACAGTGTGGGATCAGATCCACACCCTTAACAAAATGACCAGGTCATCCTCGAACGGCTGACACCCTAATTAAGGGGCATACTGGGGTGAGATGCAGTGCCCCACCACCCAGGGGTGGAATGTAGGGGTCAATTGCGGAAGAACTCTGTACATGTGAAGTATAGGAGTGGTGAGGCCTGCATTCACCCCCCTTTTCCATTCCCTCTCCCCTTCCCTACTACTGATGAGCCAGAAGCAAGCCTCTAGGAACATACACCATTGTATCAAGAACGAATTGCAGATAAGGGCAGGAACACAACAATCTTGTTTACCTAAATGTACTGATCATGTAAACAAAGTCAATGGACAAGCAGTACAACTGAGCCATACTGTAACAAGCAATGAGTAACCTCTGGATATTTCCAAACTGTCACAAACAAGGTAGAGACACAGTATTTAAAGCTGCACTAGAGCACAGCAATTTGGACCTCACCGATGGGCTTTGGGTACCGGCGCCTCGGAAGCTGAGACAGTCTCCCACTTCATCCGCAGGCGAAATGGGTTCCCCGGCTAGCAGAAGGGATGTAAGAAATGCTGATTTTCCTATCAGGTTGTTCTTTTAGTTAAGAGGCACAGCTGATAGCAGTCAGGAAATAAACTGCTTGTGTTTGACAGATACCTGTGTAGTGTTTTTTGTACTTTGAGAACCCAGTGTCAGACCCGAGACTTACTCTTGAAGCCAACCTGAAGAAGAGCTCTGTGTAGCTTGAAAACGTGTCTCTCTCACCAGCTCAGATTGGTCCAATACAATTTATACATTGTACCTCAGCCAACTTGTTTCTGTGAGGTTGGTGCAAGTACCTCAGCCAACTTGTTTCTGTGAGGTTGGTGCAAGTCACACTTGCCCTTCTTACCAAGGTTTGTGGAAGCCCTCAGCTACCAGCATGGGGGCAGACATGGTTCTCCCAAGCACAACAGAGTTAAAACTGGAGAACAGCTTCTGAATGTGGCTTCAAATACAGGCAGATTTCCAATTAGCAATTTGAACTGATGGATCAGGCCTGTACGCAAGGGATATGAGGGCAACGCTCTATGGTCCCCCATGTAGCCGTGCTCCAGCAGAAGAATGGGGAAGGGAGGCTTAGGCAGTGCACTGCTCCTGTTTTCCCCCAGCTGGCCAGAGCACGCTCACTTGGGAGACCTTACAAGGAAGGGGTGCACTCGCACTCTTGCAGTCCACATTTACAAAAAAAAGCACCCACACACAGAAATTCCTGTGTATGGGTCTGGGGTAGTGGTCTGAAGGTTTGCTCAGTCTTGGAAGACTCTCAGTCACATTCTGAATCCTAGCTCCAGGTAAGCAGCATACCTCTCGAGATGCCCGGTCTGGATGGCAGATGGATGACTCCGTCTGTCTTAGGAGGGAGTCCCCAACCACCACCACCCATCTCTGTCTCTTGGGGGTGATGGTTGTGGAACCCCCATCCCTAGGACTATGCATCCCAAGACTTCCAGTCGATGGGATCGTCTTCTGATCCCTTCCCTCAGAAGTCTGTGCCAAAAGCATTCTCCTCCATAGTACCTGTGCAGAGAGCCTGAAAGCGGTTACATACCTCTACTGGGATTGGGAATACTTGAATTGTCTTTCATCTCCTGGAGGTTACATGCTGCCAATTTCCTTAGTCCTAGCTAGCAACTAAAGATTGTTAGTAAGTAAGCTTCCAATTATATTTAAGACAAAAAAAAATCAAATTTATATTATTATTCCAATACTAGTGAAAACAGCTAGTATTTAAATCAACATTCTGTCTCTCCTTCAATAATTATTCCTATTATAAACCTTCCTCTTCTTAAAAGCCTAAGAGAAAAAAGTTTATGATTCAAAAATTACTTGCAGTAGGAAACAATGAAAAATATTGCCTTCTGATTTACAGTTAAGGGCAACTAAATGAAAAACCATTTGACTAATGTCCAAATTCATACATGTAGCTGTTTACATGTAAATATTTCAAGACTGGCCTCCTGGTCAAATGGAAATACATAAATAAATGCTGTTCAATACTGAAAAACAACAATTTTATCCCTTTCTGAAAATGCCCAATCCAGGGTCAAAGAAGAGGGATATTTGTATCTGGGTATATAATTATGCCTTTATGAGTGACACACAAATAATCTCCTCCCTCCTCCCACCTTGCGTTGTGTAAGAGCAAGAAAACCCATTAGCAAGCTGTGCTAATATTTTAACAGGAATCTATAAAAACTAAAATTACAACAGTCAGTCCACACAAGTGAGCTTCAGTCACTTTATCAAATATTGTCTAACATTTTAAATAGCTATAAAAAGTATCACTCCAATACTGAAGTGCAAGAAACTAGCATACATGCAACTAAGTTGCCTAAATCTAATGTTTCTATCACAAAGTTTGCAGTCATTCTGTACGTTGTATCGTATAGATACATGAACACTAATGTACTAAATGTACTGATACCAAGTAAGATATGAAATATTTCCTTTGTGCAATGTGGAAGAGTTAATACTGCAGCAGAAATCTTCCAAGTGACACCTACTTGAAGTTAAAAAAAAAAAAAGTTTAAGTAATTAGACATTTGACATTTCTAGCTAGCACTGGCCGTTTATTTAGTTGCAGAAGGCCAAATCACTTCAATCAGAAAAAGAGAAGATTATTTTTTACTTTTTTTATATAGTTACCTAACAAAAAAAATCCACCTTTTGGATTACACAAACCATGGATGAACATTCCAGAATGAATTTAAGAAAGTTAAGTGCACCTGAAAAGTGGGATCTTAGAACACAAGTGGAAATCCAGCCATACTGGTTGCTATTGGTAACCATGACAATATTAACTGAAATAGAGTGTATTCAAAATAAAGTACCAGTGCCAAGGCAAAAAAATAGTATTTGACTCTTGTATAGAATTAAGAGAAATGTTTCAGCTGAAGTTTTTCCCTAAAAAATGCATATCTGGTTGACCAAAACATTTTATGAATTTGTGTCAATGCTGTCAAATTGTTTCAGTCCAAAAAAAAAAAAAAATCAGAACCGTCAAAAGATGAATGCCCTAATCACTGGACTACAGGGGACTTCGATGCAGCTCTCTCAATTTGTCATGCTTTGGATAATAATTAAATATTCATTGGTCCAGAGGAAGAGAGACTCACTCTAATGGTTAGGGAGGTGAGAAATCCAAGTTGTAGTTCTTGCTCCAATTAATATTTAATTATTTATACAAAAATAGCACATTTCCCTCACTTATCGTGAAACATTTTACATATAGGCTACGTCTACACTGCAAGCTTTTTGCACAAGAACGACCATTCCTGCGCAAAAACTTGCAGAGCGTCTACACTGCACGCGCGTTCTTGCGCAAGTAAATTTACAGTAAAGCGTCAGAAAAGAGGGCTTCTTGCGCAAGAGTTATTCCTCTCCCCACGAGGAATAAGCCCTCTTGTGCAAGAGCTTTTGCGCAAGAAGGCAATGCAGACTGGCAACAGCGATTTCTTGCACAAGAAACCCCTATGGCTAAAATGGCCATCAGAGCTTTCTTGCGCAAGAAAGCGTCCACACTGCCATGGACGCTCTTGTGCAATGGCAGTGTGGACGCGCTCTTGCACAAGACAGTTCTTGCGCAAGAAACCTGCAGTGTAGACGTAGCCATAAGGATCACCTCTGTTGTGCAAATATGGAAACTAAGGCATTAGATGAAGTGACTTACTCAATGACATGCCAAAAGGGAGTTGAAGAGCAAGGAATATTTTTGGCTCTCCCAAGACCCAGTCCAGTGCTACTGGAGCCCATCAGCTACAATGGAAATATATTTAAGGGAACTTTTACACACAAAAATGCAAACAATGCACTTACAGCACAGTGCATATCAGTCATGGAGACAACATGTAAGAAGATTAGAGCTGTGCCCCCAAAGCGATGAATTGTACAAGTCAGTGTACAAGAAAGTGATGGGAAATTTGGCTGTAACCAAAAGCAACGTGGTGGTCAGTGAAGCAGGGGAGGAGTCCTGTTAGTTTCACAATGTTTAGATTTTCTTTCAAGGGTTTTTCATAGAGAATGGGGGTGGTGGTGAGTATTTGCTAGACAAAAGGATGCAAAAACCAGTGGATAAGTATCAGTAGGATGAAAGGAAGCCCTAATAGACCAGTAAATTCCATTCTCTACTCATGCTTAAGATTTAGTTTACAAGTGGAATTAATGTCCTGTTGAGTTTTGACTCAGGCAGCCTGCAGACATGTTACATTGTAAGTTCACATCTTGAAAAACTAAGTGGATGATTCCCCCCCAAAAAATCATTTTGCTTTTGCTAAGTTGGCCCAAAAGCCTGCAATGCAGAGCTATTTATTCCAGTGCCTTCAGAACATGATTATAGCTGAAAATTGTGGACATCACGGGATTTGGGCTTTGCTAAATAAAGTGAAAGACAACAATCTGGGTTCCAAATAATCATGACAACATAGGGGAGAGAAAAGTACTAAAAGACATCTATTCTACTGCTCCTTTGCTCACAAACTGCATAAAGTATCTCATGTCTTGTCACTGTTGGCAAAAAAAAAAAAAAAAAAAGAAAGAAAGAAAAGAAAATCCAGATCTTGAAAAGAGGAGAACGCAGCCACTACTAGTCAACTTCATAACATATACAATGATTATTAAAACATATATTCTGATGTTTATGCAGTGCCTGAAGCAACTGGGACCTCACTTCTGGGCACTACCATAACATAAGAAATATCTCCAATGCATGACAATAGTAGCAACAGTGGAGACTAGTGTACATAAAGATGCAGGAGTTACTGGTGATAAATCTCTAACATGACAGGGGTTAAAAAGAAATCCTACATTTATTACCGCCTTTATTGTCCCTAAACCTGGTGATGAAAAACTGCTACAAGTTGGACCTCACTGGTCCGGCACTCTCAGGATCTGACTGGTCCTGAACAAGGGGATTTGCTGGACTATGGAAGGTCTCTCCTCTCATGGCCCATGCTGCCACAGGGCTAGGGCTCCAGCCTGCCCCTGCTGCTGCCCCAGCCCCCTGGGGCTCTCTAGATGCCGCCAGCCCGCTGCTACCAGGGCTGGAGCGCCACGGACGGAGCTCTGCAGCCAAGGCAGAGCTCTGCAGCAGCCTGGCTCCGTGGCTGGGGCTGGAGCTCCACAGCCAGGGCCGGAGCATCCTGGTTGCTGTTGGGGTGGGGGCTGGAGCTACTGGGCTGCTGGAGCCAGAACAGGGCCAGGGCCAGAGTGCCGCGGCTAGGGCCAAAGCTCCCTGGCTGCTGCTGGGGTTGGGGCTCCCTGGCCACAGCCGGAGCTCCACAGACACTGCTGGGCTGGAGCTCCCCAGCCACTGGGGACAGGGAACTCCGCTGGAGCCAAAACTCCCTGCCTTGATGTCTGTCCACACACACCCCCAACACAGGGCTCCTCACTGAGTCACCAATGCACCCTACACCACTCCTTCCCTGCCACCAGCCCTCCCTGTTCCTGGGCTCTGTGGCCTGGCCTGGACCACAGATGTTTCCAGACCAGTGAGTCCCTGTTAAGGGAGGTACAACCTATGTAAAGTGCCTGTGTGCCCACCATGTGAGAGATAGCTAATATTTCAAAGAAGCCTTTGGACAAGGACAGGACATCCACTACTACATTCTCAGGGCTGGCAATAGATTTTTCAGGGCTAGTAAAGTAATCCATTCTGACCAGCAAGTCCCTAGCTTGGCAAGACAGCCCACCACTGAACCACTGTCCATTAGTTCCCATACCCTGAAAGCCTCTTCAATTTGAAGTTTCTTGAGTGCTCTCCAGACTGATAGAAGCTCCAGCTTGTTTATGCTTAAAGAGATCTGACAGTTTCCAACAGCCACTTAAACTCTGATGTACCACGGAAGCCCCCCAGCCTGTTTTTGAAGCATCTGTTTCTAAAATTTCTGGCATTGGTAGTGCCAACAAAAGCTGAGGCCTTATTAACATCAAACTAGCTCTCCACCATGTAGATCATGCCAAATGCTTTCTGACAAAGCTACGAGATAACTTTGTGGTCTTCCTTGCCTCTCTAACACACCTCTCTAAGCCCTCTAATAATGTGTGACCCTGGGAAGAGTTAATAAGGGAATCCATTAGCCCCATTAACTGTGTTTGGAGGAATGACATCACCACCACTTCTGGGTAAAACAAGAATGTTTTCTTTTTAATCAAAGAATGCTTGAAGTCAAGTTTTCTGAGTCCCGTTTAAAACCCAAGACGGTAGTTCTAAGCCTGACAGTGGATATAAGTTGTGCAATAAAGGGAGTGAGTGTAAAATTAACAGCAAGGCCCTTTGCAAATAAGCAGTTACTTTCATATGCAACTTTACAATCTTTTCTGGACAGGTCTTAATCCAAACTGTTTTCTAGGATAACATTTTTATCCTTGAACTTCCTAATGGTACAACCTCTAAGCATAAGCCACCAGGGGGCAATATATAAAGCAAATGTTCTGTTAGCTCATTGTTTCCCAAATGGTGCTCCGCGGAACCCTGGGGTTCTGCGAAGTGAAACATGGGGTTCCGCAAAAAAATTCTGCTCCCCTGCCCCCTGCAGAACCCATAGGCAGCTCCCATTGGGGCTTTGCCGATAAGGACAGGCTTCTGGGGGCATATGGCTTTGGCCACTCCACCACCCACTGCGGCTGCCCCACCCACGCGCACGGCGCGGTCCCGCCTCATGCTGCAGGACTGCCCTATCCCAGTGCCTTGCAGCCACTTCCTCCTTGTGTGCAGGCGGCAGCATTTACAATGGCGGCTGCTGCTTCTGCTGGGAAGAGTGGCCAGAGCCAAGGAGCCGCTCTGGGACCTCGGCGTGTTTTTTACCTGCTGCCTGCGTGGGAATCCGGCTCAGGCTCTGCTGCACCGCCCCCCCCCCGGTCAGGGCGCACTCAGGCTCTGCTGCCCCCCCCCATTGGGGCGCACTCGGGCTCTGCTGCCCCCATGTGCTGCTGGCTCTCTCTCCCCTGCACCCTCCCCAGCCTGCTGGGGAAGTGGCAGAGTTTGATCTGGCGGGGAAGGTCAGAGTTTCTACACCCTCCCGCCCCCCCTCCACCCTGCCAGCGGTAAGCATAGCCTGGTGCTGCAGCTGCACTGGGTTCCCTGCTGCATGGGCGGGGGGGGGAGAGGGGGAGAAGAGACTGAGTTCCCCTCCTCCTCCCCCCCCCTCCAGGAACAAGAGCATGCTGCGTGGAGGCTTTCCCTGCTGCAGCAGGGTGCCAAGCCAGGTAAGCATCCTCCCTCATACCCAGACCCCGCCTCACTCCCCTCCCCGCCAAGAGCCCACATTCCCAGCTTGCTCCGCCACCCTGCCCCAAGTCCCCTCTTGTACCCTTCCTCCATGCCAGACACCCTGCCGCAAGTCCCCTCCTGTACCCTCCCTCGTGGCCAGATAACCTGCCCCAAGACCCCCCTGTACTCTTCTTCCTGGCCAGGACATTGCAGATCATCTCTGTGATTTATACACAAACATCACGAAGTATTTTCCAACCATAAACGACAACAATAACTGGATTTGAAATCCATTAAGTATAACAGGAAAGCCAGCCAGTTTTTCTAAGCAAGATTATGAAAACCTAATCAAAATCACTTCAGATGGCCAATTAATACAAAAATTTAAAGTAGTTTCTCTGATTACGTTTTGGGGAGGCTTATGTCAAGAATATTCAGCTTTATCATGACGTGCAATTCGTCAGTTGTTAACCTTCACCAGCTCATATTTGTGTGAAACTGGGTTCTCAAATTATGCAGCAACAAAAACAAAATACAGAAATCAACTGAATGCAGCACCAGATATGCAATTCCAACTTGTTAGTATTAAACAAAATATAAAAAGAATTTGCCAAGAAAAGAAGAAAAACCACTCTTCACGTTGAAAACTGACAATATAATTCATATTAGTGTTTGAGCTTTATTTTTTTGTATACATTAAATGTGATTTTTGTTTTTAAATATGTGCAATTAAACTAAATGTTGATCTCATGACCTTATTTAGCATTTGTTCATTATTATTATCCTTACTTGTTTGGATGGGTGTGTGTGTGTCGTGGCGCTCAGGCCAGCAGCTCTTTTTTTTTTTGCTCGACAAATTTTCCCTAGGGGTTCCTCGAAATTCTTCTGAGTTTAAAAGGGTTCCGTGGCCAAATAAAATTAGGAAACACTGTGTTAGCTCAATGCTCCTTTCTAATGAAACAGATCTTTTTGAAGTTTGGATGCAAAGGATGCATATAGGAGTGACACACAGCTTTAGGCATTTATACTTGAAACAAGCATTTTTATCCTGCCCCCAAAATGACTGCAAAGCATACTGTGCATGCTCATTTTTCCCAGTAGGTACTAGTAACTAAGGGCACATCTACACTGCAGGGCAAAAGTCAAATTAAGCTAAGCAACTTCAGCTACGTCAATTCCGTAACTGAAGTTGAAGTAGCTTAATTCGGCTTTTGGTGCTGTCTACACAGCACAAAGCCGAAGGAAGAACACTCTTCCTCCAACTTCCCTTACTCCTCGCGAAATGAGGGTTAGAGGAGTCGGAGTAAGAAGTCCTCCATCTCGAAATGATTTCGAAATAACAGCTTGCTGCTGAGACTTGCACTCTGTTATTTTGATATAACGCCGCAGTGTAGATGTGCCTTAAGAGACTACGCAGCCTTTTTAATTTTATCGTTACACCTGGGAACTCTGAATAAGAAGGAAGTTTTGGCTTTGACTGATCGGGGGAACCTGAAAAACAGAGGAAGAGGTTTTCTAGAGGAGCAAGTATGAAGCAGCAGTAATTTAAGAAAACCTTCTTTCGAGATTTTCATAAGATTATATACGCTCAGGCCTGCTCACAGGGGGCAGGGAGAGGGGAGGGAGAGAAGGCAGTTACCCTGGGGTCTGGCAATTCAAAGGGGCCCAGAGCTCCTGGCTGTTGTCACTGCTACTGTGGCAGCAGCTGGCGCCGCAGGCCCTTTAAATCATCACTAGTGCGCTAAGGGCTTGGAGGGGGAACAGTGTATTGCTCTCCAGGCAGTGTTCAGGGCACACACCCAGCCCCGCTTCCTCCCCCCACACACACACATCTTGCCCAGGGGCCCACGGAGGCTGGTGGCTCCCCTATACATTTACAACATTCTGGCACTGACTGCTATTAGCCAACACGCCTCTCCTCTCATTAAAACACCATGCTGTTCTTGGTGACAAGCCTAACCTCCCCACACAATTACAGTGCAACTCTACCCCATTTTACATTCCTGGTATCTATTTCTACAAAGTGCAATTATTTAAAAGGTCAACCACTGCACCAACCCATATACTGGGGGTCAATCAACTCCCAGTTCTTTTTCTTGGCAAAATTTTAAAAAGCCTCTCACACTGGGTATCAGGATTCCAACTATTTTTGTGCTCACAATGTTCCAGCTTCACTTTACTAAGACAGAGACAATAAGCCATCTTTGGCATGGGAATCCAGATAAGCTGGTTGTCAGAGAATCAGCACAGATACTAGAAACACAATGGCTATTTATTTTACGACTTCATCAACAGGGAGGTAGGAAGGTCTTGTAAATAAGGCACTGGATAGAGACTCATCAAATCTGCATTCAATTCCTGGTTCTATGACGTTTCCTGGGCATAGCCTTGGGCAAGTCACTATATCACACTGTACCTCAGTTCCCCTTTACTAATGGGAACACCACTCCTTTCCCTCGCCCTTTGCCTTGTCTATTTTTACTATCAGCTTTCATGATCAAGGACTATTTTTTATAATGTGTATGTACAGCATGTAGTACAAAAAACCCCACAGACCTCAACTGAAGCAGCTAGGCAGTACTGTAATATTAATACATCAAGAACTACAATCGTCAGGGTCATATGGAGTTTGCATGATGGAAGCATAGCCATCCAAGAACTTTGACCACCTTGCTATGCCTCAGAGGTGAATTAGAATTGGGGGTGGCACAATTCCTTTCTGGTAACACCCAGGTATATTATTCAGGGATAGATAGGACAAACTGAAGGAGGAATTTAAAATGATTTCAGCCTGTGTTTGTGCTACTTTACATAGTTGAGTTTTAGATCAGAATGAATAAGTTCTTCTTTACAATACATTCTTTTGCCAGTTTTTTCCATATATACAATTATGTCTGATTAAGGCACACATTTTACTTTTTAAATGCAATTGTTTTCCCTTTATGTGTGGTTCACAGAAATAAACTAAATCACTATCTCTAAATTAGTAGTTTTTATAAGGAATCAGCAACTGAGTAGTGATTGAGTTTAGCATGTACCCACTTCTGGGCAATATGCTGCTGTATTATTCCTAATATACAAAAGGGATTTGAGAGAAAACCCTTTGCCCTATACAATTTATACAAAGTAGGGATTTAGCAGCAGTTTAAACAAATTAATTTTCCTGGGGGAACTCAAAACTTGTTCTGGTTGGTTTCACCAGGAGCAAGCTGGCCAGGCCAGTAACTTTTCATGACATTTGTTATGCTCTCCTAACCTACCAAGATACAATATTTTCCTCTTACATTTTCCTCTTACAAAAACTGTCCTGTCCAATACATTCAGCTCTTACATACAAGAGCTCTTTTATATGAAACATCTCTGCTCCCCGGCCCCCTCTTTATTCACAAGAGCCAAAGGAAGATATTCCTTCCTGGGAAGTAGTGACCATTTCCAGTAAATTGCCCGGGGCTGTGGCAGTTTGCTGTATTCTTTAAAGATCTTTTTTGGTGGTTTGGTTATAGCCCACCCTAAGTAATTTCCCCTGAAATACCATTTCCTCTTATTCTGTACAACCCAAGGAAGTTTTTTCCTTAAAAGAATTAAAAATCATAGGGTATGTTTACACAACAGTGTTATTTCAGAATAACTGACATAATTTCGAAATTACAAAGTGTGCATTTACACCTCAAGCTGTTGTTTCAAAATAATTTCAAGATGGCGGACTTCTTACTCCAACTGCTGTAACCTTAATTTCACGAGGAGTAAGGGAAGCCGAAGGAAGAGTGCTCTTCCTTCAACTTCCTGCTTTGTAGACAGCACCAAAAGCTGAATTAAGCTATTTTGACTTCACCTACACAACTGAAGTAACTGAAGTTGCGTATCTTAATTCAACTTTTGCCCTGCTGTGTAGACATACCCTTGAAGACCTCAAAATGTAATAATCAACTGATTTCCAACCACCACCACCCAATTTTTTTCTCCCCAGACTCCACCGAGCAGAAGTCCATTGGCAACTGTGCATAGTTAAAACATAATTAATATTTACTCAAACTTATCTTCTCTAAAACTAGTTCAGTACCTTGCATTCCTCCATTCTGGCTGAATTAGCAGCATCTCTTTTTTAAAAGAAGGAGATATAGAAGCAGAATTGAAATTTATATTCTGCACTCATTCTTCACATAAAAGAAATAATTAAAATTAGGGAATATTTAAATCCAGAGGAAAAAAAATCAAAACAAATTATTTTTTGCCACCTGTTCCCTGTACAAATACCAGGAATTTTATAGTCTGAAGGCACAACTCTGTGGTTCTGCTTTGAACTCCTATATAGCACCACTGGCTATTTTCCTAAAAATCCAGATCATACTGTTACATAATGTTAAATAATAAGCAAATGGTCTTGTTTTTTTAGAAAGCAAATATTAATTTCTTATGGGAATACTTCCCATTTTAGCTACATAACATTAACAAGATTTACTTGCCAAAGAATAAAAAAGTAGCACAAAGATTTTATCTCCTAGAGTTGACTTGCACATACAGCAGATTGGAGTTTCAGCCAAACCAGTTTCTGTCTTGTAGAAAATAAATGGTTAGAAATGTACAAACTCAAACAACCCAGAAGCTTTTTGGGAAATTCAAAACAGGAATGAAGTTCAGAATGAGAATAAGGGGGGGAAATCTCTTCTTTATATTATTTCGTTATTCTAAGATGAAAAATATCTTGTTTAGAAAAACATCTAAGAAAGTAACTTGACATTTAATTTTAGCATTGATTGAAAGTTTGCATTTTTTTTCAATGTACTTAAACCACAGACAAACCTTCTGCATGCTGCAGCACAAGAAATACAGACTCCTCAGAGATGATGTACTTGTGCAGACACACCATGTTGGGCACACAGCGGGGAATGATGGTCTTTCTGTTCCTGCTGAACTCACTACTTTTCCTTAGACCCTGACAGAGAACAAAAAGGTCAGTTGTACCCTCAGTTGCCTTTGGAGCCTGCTGTGCTCTGTGTTTATCAACCAAACTAATCTATCCGAGTTACTCTGGGCTTCAGAGAAACCACTCATCTGCTGCTCTATGCCCCTCAGTCCCCCGAGGCTCTGCTGATGGCATCTGGCGCATTTCCAGAGAACAGAAGATGGCACAAAGCTGCCATTAAAATCAATTACATGGGTCAATGTTTTTATTAGAATCTCTCTCAAACTAAGTCATCAGGCTGACACTCAGTTATTTCCTTATGACCTTTTTTTAAAATTTTATTTTTTAAGCAAAGACATTGTTAAAATCAGTCTAAGTTCTAGAGACAAAAGAATATCCTGGATTTACATATTCTCCTTATAATTTCCACAATACTCTTAAAACTTAGGAAGAGGTAATGATTTTGGAAGGTGGCACACAGATTAAGTTACTGGAACAGAGGGCGAGGGAGGTAAGCATGACATAACGTTATATTGATAAGATGTAAGAAGTTAAACAGAAATTATAAAGTTGATCTGTTCTGACTATAGATGCAGTGTGGATGCTTATTTAGGGTACAATATCTGAATTTATATAAAGTTTGCAAATAGCCATTTAGGCACTATAAATGGAATGATTTTCTTCGCACAGTACATGTTGGGATTTCTAAAGCAAGTTAAATAGAATTAAAACAGTTTACAGCATGTGCATACAACGTACCTGAAGCCGAGGTGTAAATAAAGTTTCAACAGTTAACTACAGCATAGTTACATCATAGTAGCCTATAGTTTTAAGAAATAGGAATTGCCATACTGAATCAGAACATCAAACATTCGGTCTCTCACAGTGGCTAGTACCAAATGCTTCCAAGGAGTGAGCAACAAGCCCTGTAATAAATAATTATGGAGTAGCTTGCATATAGGAGAAATTTCTTCTAAACTTATGCCCTCAAGAAGAAGGGTTTATATCCCCTAAGCTCTAACAAACTATGATTCTTTACTGAAGGCTGCTGAGATATTGGCCACTATCATGATCAGTGGTAATGCTCTGGGTATAAGAACTACAAAGACAAAGAGATGGAAGAAAGTGAAAATATATTTCAAAATACATTTAGAAGATAGAAATGTTAATGTGCCAATAAAATTCACGGAGATGGCAACCATAAAATATTTTTTTCTGTGTGAAGAAAATTAGCAGCCCAAATAAATTGTTTAGGCAAGTATAATAAAGATTTTACTTACTTTCAGTATAAAAGTCTGCTGTGTTCTAGTATCCATTACAAGTAAAACCTAAACAAATACATAATTTAAAGAAAAAATATATTTTAAGTTTTCCATTGTTATAAAGCTATTTAACAGCCGTTAAAATTAACTACTGAACATTTCTACACAACAATATCTGCATGTTATTAAAAAACAAGGCACACTAAAATACAAAAAACTCTGATAACATATTAGCAAGACTTTTACTGATTTTTTTAAAGACAAAAATATTCTTGAAGACATGAAATAAGTCTCCTGAATACTGCAGAAACCTCATCTCATTATCAATTTACTGTGTAAAAATGTAAAGCTTGACAACCAAAAAATGCCATTACACCAATTGGTGTTTTATGAGTGAAGATATAATTCAGCAGAACTCAGGTTGTGGTAACTGCATAAAAAGCTCTGTTACCCCTATTTTAGTCCAACATTCCTTTCTCCAAACAAGACCTGTTTTCACACCATCAGGGTTTTTATACCCAAGTTTTGTTCTATTCCTTTAGGCTCCTTGTTTTCTCCAGGAGAGGTGGAGTGGGTTTTTCCCCCCTAGAGTGAGGTTTTCCTTCCAGGAAGTCAAATAGAAGACTGTTTGGTTCGGAAGAAACAAACCAAATTGTGCATTATGACAACATGGCTTGTTCTAACTCATACTAGTTGTGGCAACCCACCTACAGATTTTTAATGCCTTAATCACCTCTACTATCATTGCTGTTGAATTCCTGCACAACCTTCCTGCACAAAATGCAGTTTTGGTGCATTTATAACTGGCAACAGAAATTGCTGCAGCGAAATCCAGCTGTCAGGACTCCAACATTACAGTAAACTGAAAAGAGAATATTTATTTAGGGACAAATGGATTCATTGCAGAAAGGGGAAAAAGATATAATTGCAAAAAGGCAGTCTTCATTACAGTATACTGCCTTTGCTGCAGCCACATCATCATAGACAACTTCATTTATAACTTAGGGGCACGATGGATGCTAAAGAACATTTTCTTACCATTATAGGAGAAAAAAAATCTAATTAATTAATTTAGTATTGATACTTACTGGAATTTAAGGGCTGTCTTTCAAACATTAGGGAACTGGAGTTCTCCAAATCTCTTTGCAAACCCCTGCATTCTTGAGGAGCAGGTTACCTTTGAATTTCAAGAGTGCAGATGCTCAGGCTTACCTGAGGAATTCCAGTTCAATACAATATCCTAAAATGGTATATGTACAAGACCAATACTGCAAGAGCAAATATGTAGAGGGTGTGCAGCCCCAATTGTATTTTATTTCCATACCAAGAATACTCACTCCTTAAATTTCTGTGCAGTTATGCTTCCTATGTAAATCCAATTACAATTTAAAAAATCAAAAAAATGCATGAAAACATTATTTATGCTGCAAAATGAAGCATTCAGAAAAAGACCAGAAATGCCAAATTTACCTTTACCCATGCAGCCTTCAACACTGAAGCACTGTCTGCTATTGGACTAACTATGTTAGCTGGTAGCAGCAGAAGACATACCAGAGGGGTAACAGGACAGTGGCACTATGTGCTGTGTCCAGGAGCAGGCCAACCCCGCTCTCTTCCACACACCCCACTTCTGAGAAGAGGTGTACTGCTGCCCCGGCTGGCGCCACCAAAAGAGAGATGGTCTGCAGGGACAGTGTACTACGTTGGGGGTTCTGAGAAACCCAACCAGCTCTCCCTACACCCTATGAGTTGGGAGAAGATCCTGTCCCATGAGGGGAACAGATTGGAATGCTGAAGCCATGTGCTGGGTCTTTGGATACTGGAGCCCATTCAGCAGCTCATAGGTATTCCCAGTAAGGTAACAGCAGTATGGGCCTAGCTCTTTAGAATGCCCATACTCAATTATCTGGGCATTTTCCAGGGTAATACATAGTAATTGTTAATAATGTGGAACTCTGCTAACCTGAACAGAATTTCATGGGATGAAGTCAAGACTCTTTTCCAGCCCAAGAACTTTCTCCCTGCCTAATTTCAAAGGCCTGCTCCAAACAGTGAACATGTTAGATCTTAAGGAAAGTTTGCAAGAATCTTTTCTATTGGAAAATGGAAACCTAGGCATGGAGGTCAATACCAGCGCCTCCTGTAATACTCATTCATTGCACAAAAATACTTGATTGTTTGAAGATGAAGGTTTTTGTTATGCAGCTTAACTAAGATATAACATTTTATAGCAGCCTCTAAACATCCCAATTTGCCCACTAAATGCATGACATTGTTTGATGGATACGTTGAATGTAATTTTCATCACAATGGGAAGGCTGGTGAGTAGACAGTGTGCCTAGGCAGGTGAATTTTCATGGTGATTTTGTAAGCTGGCTCGATAGGGCTTTCAGAAACAATAGAAGCCAGTTGAATGAATCACAGCAGTCACATTGGTTTTACAATCCTTGCTTAGCCACAAAGCTTCAAATAAAATTGACAAGATATGAAAATTAAGACAGATAAAAACTGTTAGGAAGTGATACTTTGTTTACAGTCACTTTGTCTTCTTTTACCAAGTTTATTTCTAGGTAGGTACTCTTCACATTGAGGCAATAAATACAAGAACATATGTGATTTTTTTTTTAAATGTGCCCTTTGACTGTCGATTTCTCCAAACAGGTGTTGGCTAAATGATTATAAATTGGCCTCTGGATACACCTCTTCAACTGAGCCGTACAGGACTGGTGATAATATAATTAGACCTAAAAACATCAGGCTGGTGAATGCTTTCCATCTGTTTGGCAATAATGTTTAGTTAACAATAGTCTTTTTAAAAAAGCACCTTCAACTTCAGCTCTTAAAGTTATTTATAGGGCCATTCTTAACACACCAGCACTCTTGCTAACAAGAGCTTTAGCCACTTAGAAATTATTAGCCATACGGCTGTATACCAAAAGGAATGTCTGCATTTAACATCTGTATCTCATGCATCAACCTCATTTAAAGTCACTTCTTAATGAACAGTTCTATGGCTCTGTATTAATATTATAGTCGCATGCACAAAGATCATAAGGAGCCAAATATTTTTTTTTAATACCAACAGTAGGCCAATCAGTAATGAAGCTGTCAGCATAAAGGACAAAATAATAGCTTCTTTAACCCTCAAACAGGATTTGTTCATTTGTAGAATACAACACACCAATTTAAAAACTGCTCATGGGTTTGCTCACCTTTATAAAGACAAAAATCTAATTTGATACTAATTTGATACAATTGTCTTTCTAATAAAAGGCTCCTACAGCCATATTTTATTTCATGATAAAACAAGTGCTATAACTAAAACAGTCATGAAATAATTACCTTTGATAGCACACCTTATTGCACAAATACAATTAATATATTCCTCCCTTTCATGTTTTATACTTGCTTATCAGAACAGTTATACTGGCGCGAAGAGCTTATGTAAATGAGGCTCAGCGTGGAATATCGCCGAAAGCTCATTTGCATAATGAGTCGCCATTTTTGCGGAAGAGGCTCTTAAAGACGGAGCTGTTTACACTGCCCTTCTTCAAGAAAGAAAACCTCTTGCGCAACGCCGTTATGCCTGAAAATAATCAGCATAATGGCTTTGTGCAAGAGGGTTTTTCTTGCGCAAGAAGGGGCAGTGTAGACAGCTCCGTCTTGCACAAGAGCCTCTTCCGCAAAAATGGCGGCTCATTAGTTATGCAAATGAGGCTCGGCGATATTCCACGCTGAGCCTCATTTGCATAGCTCTGGTGCAAGATCGCGCCAGTATAGACACAGCCATGGTGTAACAGAAGAGACTACCGACTCTTCACCCTATAGTAACATATAGAATGACTGCCGCTAACTGGAATAAAGCAGATAACCTGTCCCTTAAGGGCTAGCTTCAGCTATTATATCACAGCATCAGAAAGACTAGCCACTACTCTTTTTCAATCATGATGGAACAGGTTTTAACACATAATAGTTCTGTGTTGCTCAGTTTCACTAGCTAGACTGATTAACCAATCTCTCCAACCAGCCACCATTCCTTTGCTTTGTCTCTCCAATCAAGCATTATATTCACTCCTGCTGGAATTAAATGGAGAAAATAAAACCAAAGCAGAAATCAGTTTCCACAGACATGAAAATAATCCACTGCTTCATTTTGTTTAATAGCAGAATTACTATTTATTAAGTACTTCAATATCTTGGCGTAACTGATTATTTTACCATGATGGAAATTTAGAGAAACTCTTAGTGCCATCCATTTAACCCAGGTTCATTGGGTAGATCTCTAGGACACATTTCATTTGGTTTGAAATAACTGCAGTTGGGCCCTAACATTGTACTGAAACAGATATGTACATGCAACTTTGTAAAAAGTAGTGCAGATGATGCCAATTATGGACAAGTCACAGAAATAGGTAATTATCACACTACACAACTTGTACTTCCCTAGACCGGGACTCTCTGGTCCTACAACACCCATGGTCCAGAAGAACCACTGATGTTCCTGGACCACAAAGCCCAGAAACAGAGAGGTCTGGTGGTGGGAACGGGAGCATGGGGGGGGGAGGCAGCAACTTGGCTGGGAACACCGTGCCAGGGGATAGGCGGCATGGAGCTCTGGCCCCAAAAGGGGATGAGCCAGAGGAAGAGAGGCACAAGCACAACCAATTTACATAGAATCCAATACATCTACTCTGCAAAGCATAGAATTTAACAGAAAAAATAAAGCCAGGCTCCTCTTGGCTACCTTACTGCTAAAAGTAAGGTAAAAGTAAATGTTAGTCCAGTGGGTTGAGCACTGACTTGCTCTCAACATCAGACCTTTCTCTCCTCAGAATTTGGGGCCAAGCACTGTTTACTGATACTGTTACGGTAGAAGTTATTTACACTGTCATTCATCTACGTCCCTCTCCCATTGCAGAGGAAATGCAGGAGTACGTTCCTTAGGGAGTTTTGGTAAGATTTCCTTTCAAATACAGAGCAAGCAAGGTCAGGGAGCTTCCCCATAAACAGGCTTCACTTGAGAACATGAAGTTCCGTAGCCCATTTCTTGTCCCAGCACTCTAGCCAAAGCCATGGCAGCAGAAGCATCAGCAGCAGCAGATTGTGTACAGGCACTTCTCTTATGTTATGTTAGGAAGCCAATCTGTTCCTGGATTTCGTATGCTGATGGAAGCTGTTGGGTAAGGATGACTGGAGCGTGAATTGTGAGGTCTAATACCTTATAACAATTAACCATCACCCACCGCATTATGCATCCATCCTCAAAAGGGAGGCAACATAAGAGCAACACCAGATATTGGTCAGTTAAGGCAAGTGAGAATGCAATACAAGAGGAAACTAAGCTAGCTCCAATAAACATGTTACCACCAAAAACAATCCCATAGGTAGGCAGCGCTACAAGAGATAGTTTCAAAACTACACAGAAAGTGGACAAAGAGCATTGCAACACTGGGGCAAATAAATGCCTTCATCAACACACTCCACTACTGTAGCTCTTCCGGGCAGGCAAGGAATGTTCCAAAACGCATATAAAGCCCAGAATTATTGCCACCTAGGTACTATAGCAAAGGGGGCATCAATAATACCCAAGGTTCTTTCTAGGTTTCCAAGCAAGGTTTCCCATTTCATTTTTAAAACTGGAAGTTAATTCTGATGTTATGTGAAATACTTCTAAAAATAATTGTACTTCAAGGAACTTCAGATAACTGTGTCCAATAGCTCAGTTTTCAAATAAAAATAACTGTTGAAATACATTAGATACAATACATTGGAAAAAATAAAACCTGATTGGTAAATAACCATAGTTTAGCTTTAAGAAAACAGTTAATTTTAGGATTCTTTACATGCATAGAAATCAGCAAGTGTTTCAGTATGCTAATTTTTTTAATTAAAAGATATTTCTGCAGTAAAAGCTCTTTCATATGCATTACTGATTCTTCATCAAATGCTAACTTTCCAACTTAACACCAGTATAGCCGGTGGCAGCCTGAAGGTTTGCCATCTGCTGCCACCCAAAGTCACGGTGGCCACCTTCAGAACATATGCATCAAAGCCTTGAGATAAGAGACTGAAGGAATACCGCAGAAGTCAGCATAAGGGGAATCACAAACCCAGAGGCAGGCAATAGGCAAGTCACCAGAAAGAGAGAACATGGTGAGCCATTAGTCACTCTACAAAACACCCAACCAAGGTCACTGGGGACACGAGAGGATGAAATAAATGCTGCTATAAATGCACTACTCTCTCCCGGGTGGCTTTAACAGAAATGCAGTCGCTTTACCAACTGCAATTAAAACAAGGCAGAACCTAATCTGCTGTTGCTGCTTCAGTCCTACACATTTTCAGAACAGAACACAACGTATTACACTAGCTTGAGTTTGTTATGTTTACTTGACCAACATTTATCGACTTCCCAAAAATGTAGATTTAAGTTTGTTGACAAGGGCTACAGATACCTCTTGTTTATCAGATAAAATTCATGACAAATTTTAACTATATATCCTAGAGTTTAAGGTTTTTGCAGAGAAAGCTACCACCAATGGTATACTTTTGAAAGCTGGCTTTATCCTCTGTTACTGAATTGCTGAAAATAAGCACATTATAATGTATGTGATGCTGTGCCTCTATATTTATAGCAATGTTTTTAAATATGAATATGCATAGCTCCGATATGCTTTATGCAAAATGGGGCAAGCAATTTGTCATTCAAGAGCTTGAATGTGTATATTCTATTTGTGTGCATGTACCATTCTTGTATATGAAGTTAAAAATATCAAGTAAAAACCTGTTTTATTAATCTAAGTCTTCTAGTGAAAGCCATTAGTGGTATTTAATGAACTTCATGGCCCGGTGCTCAAAACAATGGTCTATGAATGGTTTTGTTTTTCCTGTAAACCTAATTATGCCTCCTGTCCTGGAATCCATCTTGAATTTGGTATTTTTCCATAAAGGGGGTGGGGAGAGAATTGAACAAAAGGATACCCACCCTGGGGAAATTCTATTTAAGGGATGAGGAGCAAAGAAAGATCATCTTCAGCTGGCTCCACAAACTGCTCCCCTCCCGAAGAGGACACCCGAAGAGACCTTGAAACAAAGGACACTAATGAGGGGAGAAGCTGTTAGACACAGGTCATAGAAAAGATCAGCTCTGGCTTGAAGAATTTTACCCAATATAAGAACTAGGATGAGGAATTACGTTTTGTAACAATCTTTCTTAGTGTATTAGGCTTAGCTGGCATGTTTTGTTTGTTTTAGCTTAGAAATTTACTTTTGATCTGTCCTACCTTTTATACTTAATTAACTATCAAATCCAGGCTAAATAATTGTTATGAGGACAGAGGGAAGGACCACAGACGTGCATCTCTCTCTTCCATTGATAAAGAGGACAAACTTTATGAACTTTTTCTGTGTGAAATGTTATACACAAAAGGATGGATTTGTTTGGGTTTGGTTCCTTTTGGGGGCTGTGCTCCTGGGTGCTGACAAATCTCTGTAACTGAGCCCTCCCTGAGCTGAGATGTTATCAGTGTCTGTGTTACTCTGCTGGGGGGGGAGGCTGTTACCCCAACTCTGTGTCTTGGCTGGAGGAGACCAAGCTCCTGGCCCAGCAGGACAGGTGGAGTACCAAAGAGGCCAGGTAGGCGGGCTCAGTGGTATGATCAGCACAACAAGTGACAGGGGATCTCTGTGATCCAACCCATCAGTGCCATCACTGATGTAACTCCAGATCAAATGTGCTCCCTTTTTTGAGACAGTTTTTCCAACCACAAATTCCACAAACTCAAGCTGGGATCTGATGACTAAGCTGGATTTTTTTCCTGTTTGCTTATCACTTCCAGGACTACAAAGTTCTGAGAAATTTCATTGCCATCAAGGGGGTTGCACAGGTGTAGCTGACCAGAATTTGCTATATAATTTTGTTGATGTTGCAGAAATAGGAATGAAATTCACCTTACTTTCATAGAATCATAGAATCGTGTGGCCTCACCAGAGCCAAATAAAGGGGAATAATCACTTCTCTAGATCTGCTGACAATGCTCCTCCTAATGCACCCTAATATGTCATTAGCCTTCTTGGCTACAAGGGCACACTGTTGACTCATATCCAGCTTCTCATCCACTGTAATCCCCAGGTCCTTTTTTGCAGAACTGCCACTTAGCCATTCGGTCCCTAGCCTGTAACAATACTTGGGATTCTTTCATCCCAAGTGCAGGACTCTACACTTGTCCTTGTTGAACCTCATCACATTTCTTTTGGCCCAATCCTCTAATCTGTCTAGATCACTCTGGATCCTATCCCTGCCCTCCAGCATATCTACCTCTTCCCCCAGTTTAGTGTCATCTGCACACTTGCTGAGGGTGCAATCCATCCCCTCATCCAGGTCATTGATAAAGATGTTGAACAAAACTGGCCCTAGAACCGATCCTTGGGGCACTCCGCTAGAAACTGACCACCAACCTGACCGAGCCGTTAATCTCATCAGAGCCAGTTACCTCATCATAGAAGCTAACCAGATTGGTCAGGCACGTCTTGCCCTTCACGAATAGTCAGCATGGATTCACAATCACTTCTCCTCTTCCAAGTGCTTCAAAATGGATTCCTTGAGGATCCCGTCCATGATTTTTCCGGGGACTGAGGTAAGGCTGACTGGTCTGTAGTTCCCTGGATTGTCCTTCTTCCCTTTTTTAAAGATGGGCACTACATTTGCCTCAGCTGTGTTGGCTGTAGCGGACCCTGGCCTAAAGGGGGAGGGGAGCAACTCCGTGCCTCCTGAAAGGGTGGGCAGAAGGGGCTGGAGCTAGCCTCCCTCTGGCAGCCCTCAGTGCCGCCCAGAGCATGCCGCACCTACCTGCAGAGACTCCAATGGTGACTTAAAAGGGCCGGGAGCTCCAGTAGCCACTGCTATCTCAGTAGCAGCAAGGCAGGATCCCTGGGCCTTTTTGAATCGCTTGCCCTCTTTGTCTGCCCCCATCAGTGGACCTGGCTGGCTATGCAAGGCTAACTGGAGTAAATGGTCTGCTTAATAGACAATGTATTTGGCTACTAAATATAGTCCCTACTCAGAGCAGTTCTATCCTCTCCTCACCTTTATTTATATTATTTGAAACCCTCAAAGATTATAGAGACAAGAAGGCAATTTTAGTAAAGCACTTGGCTGGTACTTGTGAAAAAAACTGGGAAGTACTCATCATTATTTGTGTGATTGGTGTGATGCCTTTAGTGATCCCTTTTTTAGTGATTACCCATAATTCATTTATGCTTTGTGGATTCTTTTGATGAGCAATATTATAGTTAGCAAAAGATAAACTATATTGGTTTAATTACTGAAAGTGCCAGAGAGCAGCAAATATCAAAACTCACTTATGTTTTTAGACTTTTAGTTGGGATGTAAAAGGTGAAAACTTATTCCCTTGAAGCAATACCATAGCAAATCAGTTTCTTCATGGGCTGATTGTAGCTTCATGCTAGAGAGTTGCCCAGAGCAGGGGCAGAAAAATCAACATAGATTCTGAAACACAGACAATTTTTTAACTAAATACATTTTGATGGAAAAAAGTATGCTACTTCCAAAAGAAGTCTGGGGGTTGAAGGTGTTTTATTGTGCTCACATAACTGATAACACTTGGTCAGGGGGTATCTATAAATAGACATGTACACAAGCCGGATCTCTGAGATGGTACACCAGCGCTTCTAAGAGTGTTTCCCTCACATATCCACAACAGATTAGAGCATAGAATAGAATAGAATAGAATAGAATAGAATAAACCCCACCCTCACCCCCCCACACACACTATTCATAGAGGGACCCGTCCCCTTGTAAAAATATAAAAGCCTGTGTCAAGAAAAGCAACACACAGCTTACTTAAACAAACAGTCCAAATGAAAACAAAAAAAAGAAAGAAAGCCATGGCCAATTTTTTTGACAATTAACTACCTGTAGTAGTTTTGGGTGCCCAGCCTGAGACAGTTTGAAGGAGCCAGAGTTTCAGAAAATGATGAACACCCCCATTTTCTGAAAATGAGGCCCTTTTCAGGCACCTCAGGGTGAGCACACATACAAAAAAGTCACCCTCATTCCTTTTTACAATCCTAGTCAATGTAATGAGACACTGCATATCCAACCAAGGACTCTCTCAGGGTACGTCTACACAGAAACATTATTTCAAAATAACTTCGTCTGTGTCTACACAGCAGGTAGTTATTTCAAAATAGTGTTGAAATACTGTCAAGCTGGAGGACTTCTTACACCGACTCCTGTAACCCTCATGGTATGAAGAGTAAGGGAAGTCAGAGGAAGAGTGCTCTATTTCCAAATAAGTGCTGGGTAGGTGCTCCCAATTTCAAAATAAGCTATTTAGAAATAAGCTACGCAATTGACATAGCTCAATTTGTGTAACTTATTTCGAGTTAAGCCCTGCTGTGTAGGCCACCCTCAGTGTTTGAAAAAAGTTGTTTTTTCTGAGTCTCCATTGGTGTAGAGCTGGTACAACTCCAAGACCTCTATCAACCATGGGAGCACTAGGCTATAAATCAGTAAAAATACTGGCGACCAGATTATTATCTAGATTTGTTTTCAGCAAAGTTAGACACCACAGTGGTAAAACTTCCATTAGTCCATCTCCATTAGCACTCTCACTGCTATTAGGAAAGTTGTATCATGATGAGAACAAGGATTAAGAGATTTTTTCAGAAAGAACTCTGTGTGATGCAGACCTAGTCACTTCCTGTTGGGTCCCAAACCATTATAGACTACTTTAAGGCAACTGTGTTACAGTCCTGAAAGATCAGGCTGCCACATGACTTTGCTCCATCTTCACAGACAGAACACGTTATAATATGGTTTGGGCTAACTGGTGAAAATGGATGCTCCCACATGGCTGCAACTGAGACAAGACCAAGGTGTCACTAGCCTGCTGATTTGTACTCAAGCACTACAACACACAGTGTATAGTGTGCCTTAAAAGTACCTACTCCTCAGAAAACCCTGCCTTTCAGATGACATTTGTTTCACTTTTAAGAGGACACTGCATCCTGTAGACCAGGGGTGGGCAAAAGGGCCTCCGCAGGCTGGATCCGGCCCGCCAAGCGGGTAGATCCAGCCCAAGGAGGACGTGCCGCTCCCCTGCCCCCAGGCCAATTAGGGCCTGGGGGCAGGGGGAAGTGCAGTTTCCTCTGCCCTGCCAGGAGCACACGGTGCGCACTGATTGGCCTGGGGGCAGGGAGAACGCGCAAAGTTTCCTCCACCCTGCTCCCGCCCTGAGAAGTGTGCATGGCACCTAGAAGCACCACATGTTCCTGGCAGGGCAGCAGAAGACTGAGTGCTTCCCCTGCCCCCAAGCCCTGATTGGCCTGGGGGCAAAGTCTCCTCCCACCGCCAGGGGCATGGGTGCCCAGGAAGAACCTCGGGGCGCCCTACCCCAGACCAATCAGGGTCTGTGGGTGGGGAAGCAGGGAAGTATCTTGCCCCCCCCCCCGCACTTCCACTTGAGGCCCTGACCCTTCCAGTGTGGCCTGGGCAAAAAATTATTGCCCACCCCTGTTGTAGATGCTAACAGCCAACCACAACCCTGTTCAGGGAAAGGCAAAACTATTTAAAGAGTTCACATGAGAGAGAGAGGTTAACAGGGGCTCTCTTGCTTTGCAGTAAGAGCAGGCTGAAAAGTCCCAAATATACAACACCCTAGCTACTAAACGGATCCGGAGTATAGCAATCTTTTGGAGAGGTACACAACACACATAAGAGATATTTTCTGCAGATGGAGGTTCTCCAATATCTTTGGTCTAGAGGTGCTTTTACAAGGTAAACAGCAGTGACACACATACCGCATGCCAGGCATTAACAGTGAGAAGTAAGACTGTCTGCTCTGCAGAGATATTAAAGATCTGAGAGAATTTTCTGAAAAAAATCTAAGCGTTGCCTCCATATTCTTGACTAAAATGGACCGTTGCATAGGGATGTAATAGTGTAGTCGATTAACCAATAAGCAAAAGCCTATAGTTTAATGCTATAGACTACACACATTTCCCTCCCCCCACTTGCCAGTAAATTTTTTAGCAAGCTGGCCAGTAGCCCAGCTCAGTCCTGGCTCACACCAGGTCCGGGACCTACCTCCACTGCAGCTCTACATTTAAAGTTTATTAGGAGCCAGGTGGGTAGGCAGCCCAGCTCAGTTACAGCTCACACCGGGTCCAATGAGGGGAGCTGTTTTTTAAACTGGCTCCCCTCGTGGACCAAGGTCCCGCCTGGCACCCCATGCTGCTGCCTCTGATACTGTATCAGAGGCAGCTGTGCGGAGTCGCAGGGGGCTCCTCCAGAGTGGGGCTAGAGTGCAGTGGCTGCCGGCCCCGCCCCCAGGGACTTGGTCTGAGCCATCAATCGATGGATCTCATCTTCTATGATGCCTTTGATGAGCAACTAAACCAATCCTTGATCGGCAGAGCCGATTACAGATGTCACATAAAAAGCCACCAACTCCAGGCTCTGTATGTTCTTTTCGGATCCTCCGCTTTTCCTGTAATGCCTGGATACACTGACTCTCAAAGCAATTAAGAGCCTGTACAATGGTTTGTCACCACCACAATCTGTCCTGAACTAGAGTTTCCAGATCACTGGGAGATATGTCGCATGACTTCACATTGGCCTTAAGATGTCTTTATAGCGCTTATATTGATCACCAATAGACCACTTTCCATGAGCAAGCTGGCCGTAGAAGACCATCTTTGGTATCCGTGTATCATCCATCCTCATAACATGACCAATCCAGCAAAACGGTTTGTTCATAAGCATTGCTTCCATGCCCATGACACCATACAGCTTAAAAACCTCTGTATTAGAAATTTTGTCCTACCAATTCACGTGGGCAATCTTTCTCAGACAACACATATGGAACTGATCGAGCTTCAAAACATGGTGACGATACGTTGTCCATGACTCCGAGCCATACAGCAGGATATTCAGGACAACTGCCTGATAAACCATGGTCATTCCATAGGTGTTTGGTCAATTTTCCAAAGGCAGCACTGGCTTTGGCCAATCGAGCAGATACGTCAAGATCCATGTCTATGCTAGAGGATAGTACACTTCCCAGGTAGCAGAACTTGTCAACATCCTTAAGGACTGTACCAGCAGCAGTGATCACTGGAGTGCTGGGCTCCTTCCAGACAGGCTAAGGCATAACTTCTGTCTTCTTGAGGCTTACTGAGAGTCCAAAACGGTGAGCAGAAGTAACAAAGTGATCAAAAACCTCCTGTGCATCCTTCACTGAATGAGACAGCAATGCAGAGTCATCAGCAAACAGAAGGTCACGAATAGTTATAGTAACCACTTTGGTGGGAGCCTGGAGTTTCCGGAGATTGAAAATACTGCCATCGGTTCAGAACTGAATAGGTATGCCCAATGTGCGGTCCTTAAAAGCAACTAACAGCATTATTGAAAAAGTAGATGTTGAACAGGAGAGGAGCAAGGACACATCCTTGCTTTGTATCGTTTGATATATCAAAAAGTGCTCCTGTGACTCCATTGTCAAGGATGTGACCGAGCATGCCATCATGGAGAGACCGAACAATGTTGATAAATTTTTCAGGACAACCAATTCGTCCAAGTATTTTCCAGGGCCCATTTCTGTTGACTGTGTCCAATGCCTTGGTCAAATCGATGAAAATCACATAGAGGTTGCTCTCCACATTTCTCTTGTATCTGTCTGGCTGTAAATATCATAGCAGCAGTGCCTCGACCAGCACGAAATCCACACTGGCTTTCAGGAATAATACCATTTTAAAACATGTGTAGCGAGAGCCGATTGTAAAGGATGCGGGCCATGATCTTACCAGCTATAGAGAGCAGAGAGATGCCCCGATGGTCATCAAAACACGCACGGTCACCTTTCCTCTTATATATATGTACAATCAGGGCATCTTTGAAGTCCTGGGGGACTAGCTCCTTCTCCCAAATGATGCTAAATAAATGGGTGAGACGGTACATCAGCTGTCCACCAGCAGCTTTATAAATTTCTGATGGAACTGCATCACTGCCAGGTGCCCTTCCAGATTTCATCTGTTTTATCAGCTTTTTGTACCTCATCAAGAGTTGGCCGTATATCCAGCTGTAAATCATTAGCCCACTGAGGAATCTCTTCAAGAATGCTGCTGTCAAAAGTTGAAGTCTGGTTCAATACTTTGTGGAAATGTTCAGCCCAGCAGTTAAGGATTTTAGCACTATATCCCTCCGGGGACTACAGAATAGTCGACTAACCGGTAAGAATTTGTGAGGTTACTCTATTATTCAATTAACCGATATTTAACATCCCTACCATTGTACAGTGCACTGGCTGAATACTTATTTATGCACTCTAGCCTAGTAATAGCTGCTTTTTCAGTGGTGAGTGAAACTTTCAAGTGATCCTTTAGATAATCTAATATTTATAAGTTTTACTTTTGATGTGATATTCCCTGGAATATGCTTGCTTTCAAATCACTATTCACATTAGTAGTTTATGCATATTTTTAAGCTCTCCCAATATCAGATCCTTAGAGTTAACATATTGGGGGTTCATGAAGAAATGGGATATAAGTGCACACTGTGACTTGCTGTGATGATAAAAACTGTGCCCCTGTTCTACATACATGCTAAGCACTTATTTTTATATATATATGAAGAATTACATATTTTATATTCACACAACATATTCTCTGATTAAGCTCTTTGGGGCAACGACTGACTTTATATGTGTAATATAACACTGTATACTATGACACTTACGATACTATAATCAAATGATAAAAAACTAACTATATCTCAGGATAAGATTAAAATTTAGAAGAGTAGTGAGCCTGGGAGCAGATATACAAGTAGACAGACATTTAAAAATATCTTGCTCCATCTCTGAACAATAATTCAAACTTAACTCTGCCCCATGACACACTAGCTGGCTGAATATGCAACAAAACACTGGTAGAATGCATGTCATTCTGATGTCTCCAGTATTACATTTAATTTTTTGTCACCACCATAACCTTGTCTCTTTCCAGGACAAGTTCTGATTCCCGGATCTGGCTATATCAGGCTTTCATCTAGAAGTTTGCTAGATAGTCTAATGATACCTGAGAAATTCATTTAGCTCATGGAATAAAGGAGCTTGGCACAAGGTACTGAGCATCACCTCCAATGACTAATAACTTCCACTTTAAGACTGAAATACATTTGGAGAGGTCTTAGTCCATTTCTCTACAATAATACTATGGCCTTGTATCCCCCGGGTATGGAAAATTCCTAATACTGTAGGCTGCCTCCTCCATCACTCCTTAGGGAGGATTATGAGGTTATGTAGTTCCTGGAATCCCCCTTACTCTTAAAGCTTTATTCAATGCACACTGCTAACAGCTATAATCAGCTTATCAAATTGGTCTTTCATTTGCTCCTTAATAAATATACAGAGAGAAACACTGAACACTTGCCATTAGATGAAAGATGATAAATGTATAGGATATTATAGTTAAAAGGTTCTTGCATGTTGTGAAAACAAGTCTGAGTGTAACTAGCCCAGAGGAGAAACATAGTAGTTATGCATGCAGTTAAAATAGTATAAGCAAAAAAATCCAAATTGTTATGTTCAGCCTAACAAGAGAGAGAGGAATAAATTTAGAGCAAAGAGGATAGCAGCAATTTTTAATAATACAAGTTATAAATGTGACATATGACCTCAAACACAAAGCACACAAGACAGGGATCACTCAAGGAACAATCAAAAGGCATCAGGGGAACTGGGTGGCAACAAGGAAATGAGTTATTACAAGCTGAATTAGCCATTGCCTCATTACTGAATAATAGATCATCTTAAATGTACTTTGTAAGGAGATAACTAATCAGCAATATCAAAACAGTGCAACTACTTTATGCATAGTTATTCTTTTGGTCACTTAATTAGGTTTGCAAAAGATCCGTAGGGTCCATTACATTTTATACGTGACTGAGGGATATTATCCTAGGATTTGGGGAGATTTTATCTGAATGAGTCAAAAATGAGTTTGACTTGTTCTAGGTCTCTATCTTGGCTGGGGATTTGTATTCCAAGTTCTAAGAGAAAAGAAAGCAAATATCTTATCCACAGGGGTCCTCCCCCTTCAAGTTTCCATACTGCATTGACTGTGAGAAAATGCCTGAATTTTTACCCTTCTGCATTTCAAATAGCCAATAGTTTAAAAAAACGGAAATATATTGACATATCCTTATCCCAGTAGTGTGACTGTGACATTACTTTCAAAAACCAGGCCCCATCCGACTGAATGCCACCAAACATGTACCTTATCCTTTAGCTCAAATATATTTTGCATGACCTTACATGAATTGCTTAGATAAAAGCCTTTTTTCTTCTACTTTTGTTATTTTAAAGTGCAGATGCATTTGAGTCATTTTCCCCTTTTGTTTCATATCCTTAAGATCCACAGCTTCAAAGACAAAATGTCAGCATGCAGTCGATTTATGACTGAACTCTTGAGGAGACACTGAAGAATTACCTTGTCAATCACCCCAAGGACTCTGAAGGCCTTCAATTCCTCGGCAGGGCTCCTTAGGTTCCAAGAGGGCCTTGAACTTAGTGATCCTGGAGGCTAATGGAAGATATCAAAGATTACACATCAATCAGGGTGGTACTTGAAGGAAGACTGCCTGCTGTAGCAAATGCCAGGCCAAAGGAAACTAAATTTATCATAAATCAGAGAGAGTGGAGATGAAAGGAGAAGTTTTCTGTTTGTCCTTAAGTGTAAGAAAAGTTGCAAGTAAATAAATCAAGATACCATTGAAAACAAAATTTTAAAATAGAAAAAGAAACAGAGCTTATTTCATTTCCAATGCTTTGCAGAGGTAATGAAACTTAGTAACAAATAGCTGAGCTCCCACCTGGCAACAATAATCAATCATAGCCTTACAGTTTTTCTGGATTCACAATAGTTCAGGGCTTAGGGGACATGAAAAAGAAAATCAGAGACTTTATAAATCACAAGAATGCAAAATATAGAAACATAAACATTGTTCTTTTTGTTTGAAGGCAAGTATTCTCTACTCATGTCAGTCATAAACCCTGATGTTATAAGGTAACACATCACAATGGTCCCCAAAACAGCCTTAGCCTGTGCCCCAGGGCTATGGGGTAGAAGAAACCCAGCTGAGACCTGCCAGAATTCCTTGCTTCATTCCTTTAGCAGACACAGAATGACTTCCAGTTCCACGGTGTCATTGAGAAAGGAATCCAGACCAGAGAGAACACTGCACCAACTGGCTTGCTTATTTTAGAGCGCCAGATACTAGCTCACCTCCATCTGCCTACCCAGCAGTTGTGGTGAGGGGAGCGTTTCAAGTGTAAGCAACTCAGGACAAGGACCTGTATCTGTTTACTTACTCTGCAGATCACCATGCACATCTATGCACTTGATAAAAACTTCTGAAAATATGACCTGTGCAACTTAACTGCCCTAACAAAGAAAAATCAGATCATTTCTCCCCCACCCCACACACTGAAAAAATCAAATATGCAGCTTCCACATAGAAGCTAACCTGCTACTTACAAAACAGACACCCTCCAGCAAATTTACAGATTAAAATAAATAAAATGAAGCAAAGCTCTTTTGTAAAGTTTATCATTTTCCCCATAGAGAAGTCTAGTTTCTTGAACAAGGAGCAAAATAAAGTTCCAAATCTATCACTTTCAGCAGTTACCATTGAGGAAAATGGACTCCACATGAACCCCCTGCCAGACAGAAATAAAGAGCTTGCAGCAAGGAAGAATGAAAGGAAATCGGAGGTAAACTGTGATGCAAAATAACAAGATGAGCATTCCTGAAAGTGAATGACCCTCGGAGCCTGGCCAGTAACCACTGTCCACAGAAAGGTACCCTCTCTCATTCTCATCTAGACAAACCTCATGTCAAACACTAGATATGTCAACATTTGGGGGTGTCTCTCACTATTCAGACCACTGTAGACAAGAAGATCAGCCACAATACCTTCTTGGTATCAACAATGGAGGAGTCAAAACTATTTCCCGGGTTCTCTTTTCGCCCACAATCATGCCTGCCTCCTTCTTCACAGCACTTGACATGTCTTATGGAACAACGAGAAGTCCTGTGGCATCTTATAGACTAACAGATATATTGGAGCATAAGCTCTCGTGGGCAAAGACCCACTTAGTCAGATGCATGTAGTGGAAATTCCAGAGGCAGGTATAAATAAAGAGTTCCAATGAAGAGTAAGGTTAGAGATAACAAGGTCAATTCAGTCAGGGAGGTCTGACGAAGTGGGTCTTTGCCCACGAAAGCTTATGCTCCGATATATCTGTTAGTCTATAAGGTGCCATAGGACTTCTCGTTGTTCTTGCAGATTCAGACTAACACGGCTAACCCTCTGATACTTGTCGACATGTCTTATGTGCCTCAGTAGTCACCACATTCCCACTTCTGAACATAAGGTCAGAAGTCAGTTTCCATTTCTGTGAGCCACTGGATAGAGGTTGTCCCCAAAGCAACAATCTATGTAAACTAATTCCAATGATCTGAAATCAAAGCAAAAACTGTATTTGGCACAAAAGTAGGAAAAAAAGAAACAAAATCAAGAATGAATAATCATGTAAAATAAATTATTAGCTACTATAACAAGTGTGCCACTAGGTGGCCAAAGTTTGTGCTCCCAAGTAAAGGGATTAAGTCTAGAGAAAAATTTTGCTCATAAAGCTTCTCCTAGCTATTCAGCTTTGAATTTTGTCCAGAAGATATGCAAGTTTTGCTCTTTCCTCCCCTTTTCCTTCTGAAGTATTTCTTTTTGATCTTCAAATGAGGTATTTGTCCAATTCAATAGTTTTTGACCAAGCGGGTCCCATTGTTCTTGTGAGTACTTGTACAGTATTACCTGTTTCTTCCTGTTTGCCAGCCATAGTTAATTTTTACTGTACAAAATGTAATGGATTACTCATATCTTCTTCCTGCTCAGTTTTCAAAAATACTGGATTTGAATTCAGTAAAGATTTTCCCCATTTGCAAGAACATTTGGGCCAAGAACAGCAGCCCAGAGAGTTCACCTAACATCTCTGTTTAGTTTTGACATCTCTTGAAGAGGACAGTTCCTTCTTATGTAGCTGTGGATAACAGGCCCAATATTCAAATTGTCTCAAGTACAAATGATATAACTAGTAAAAAAACAATTCACAAAATGTTTCTCATTTACAATGTCCCCACCAATGTATCTGTGGACTCTTACTGTAGAAACAGTTCCCCTTCAAAACAAGATTAAGGTTGGAGAGATGTGTAGGAGCATAAGATTTACTTTGGATCAGAGGACTTAATTTTATCTGATTTTCCAAAGCTTTGCTTTTTAACTGCAACAATCTCCTTAAACTGCTCTTAAGGCTGTGAAAAATAAGACAAAAAAATGTTCTGCCCTTTTTGTCTTTAATTGATACAAATGTAGACAGACAGGAAGTTTGAAACTTTTTATGTTTACTACCTGGGAGCAGTTATTGACAATCACACACAGCTTAGTGTGACTACAGAAAAAATACAAACCAAGAGCAGATATGTCCCATGGGAACTCAATAGGGAAGGGCAAAGTAGAGATCTATTAAGCATGTCTTGAAACAGGATTTTTTTTTTTCCACAAGTAAGCTCAGCTAAGGCTATCTGCTTAAAAAGGTGGAAGTAACCTCAAAAGGCAATTTAATGCTGGCAGAAACTGCTGAATGCTTCAACTATATTTACTTTATAAACTGCAGAATATGAAGTAACAATACTAACAACCCACTGACAGCACCTGTTAGAACCAGGTACCTTGCATAATATTACAAAAAAAATAAACTACATCAAGAAGCACCAAGAATTTTTTTTTAAATAAATTTACCAAAGAAGACTAATTAATGTGTTTAGGATACAGAATTTTATCTAGTTTTTCAAATGGTTTTGAGACATGACAAAAAGCAAAGAAATTCAGACAATCTTACATCTTCAATTTTAGAGAAATGAAACTAAAGCCTACCCCAGAAACTGATCCATCTTCAGAGGGTATCTGGTATAAGCTGGAAATTTTTTCAGCACGCATTAGATATTCTGCAGTCTTCCTCTTCACTGCTTCTCGACGAGTTGGACTTGACTCACCTAGATGGAGTAACAGAAAATAGTGAGGGTTTTTTTTTATTAAGTGTTTCCAAATACTTGAGGAAAGAGATTGACCTTATTTTGCTCTCTCTGGATCTAGCCTTATTCATGGACACTTACACCTACAATAATATTCGATTCCATGTTCTGTGATTTGGGTATTCTGGCAAAGATATAGTTTAAGCCATATACATATGCAAGTAAAGGAAAATTCTGACTTTATTTTTGCCAATTTGGAGTCAGTCTCCATGGGAACAAAATTAAGAACTGGAGCCAGTAAGTGAAATGGACTCTGTATCCATGGAAATCAGATTAGTGCATATATTGTAAAGGTTATAAATTACTCCTTTAAAAAAACCAGAAGAGGAAAAACTTGCTTATTTTCATCCTTCCAGCTTATGCTCACATAGAAAATGGGGTCAGAAATGCCACTAATAGCCAAATGAAAGTGAGAACTCATACAGATTTCAGCTGCTGGCTGCTCCCTTCCTTTTTGGCTAAGAGACTAATATTTCAAAATTGGAGGAAGAACACAGAAAGTATTTCCGTTTCTCGGGTGACTGAAAGTTCATGGTCTTGGAACTCATGTCTCCCAAAACCTGAGTACTCAGAAAGGTAACCAGTATGTGTGACTGATTCCATATATTGCAATGCCTACGATAAGAGCTGGAGAACTCAAAGGACTGGTCTGACATTCAGTTATTCACTTAGATGATAGGGTGACTATGCTAGCAGAGTATAGTTAGATAGCTTCAGGGGGTAGCCAAGTTAGTCTGTACAGGATAAACTTAAAAAACAACAAATGGTCTGGTAGCACTTTATAGACTAACAAAACATGCAGATGGTATCATGAGCTTTCGTGGCTATGAAAAGTGGCCTTTTGTCGACAAAAAAAAAGGGGACTTTTGTCGACAAAACTATACCTGCGTCTACACTACGGCCGAGTTCTGTCGACATAACGTCGACAGAACTCAGCAGTTTTGTCGATGGCTGTAAACCTCATTTTACGAGGAATAACGCCTTCTGTCGACAGAAGGCGTTATTGCATCTAAACTGTCCTTTGCGTCTACACTGCCATGTCGACAAAGCGGCTTGCTTTGTCGACAGAACTGGATGTAGTCTAGACGCTCTTTGTCGACAGAAGCTTTGTCGACAGTATCTGTCGACAAAACTTCTGTCGACAAAAGCCTGTAGTCTAGATGTACCCCTTCATTCTAAGGGACAAATAGAGCTAAGTGGAGGAGAACTGAATTCACCATATTAGAGCACTGAGTTCTGTTCCAAGCTCTACCACAGGAGACCTTGAGTGACTCCTCCATTATCTGTTTGTAAAATGGAGGGGAATGGTACCTGCCTGCCTTCTGGAGCAGGTGTATGAGAGCCTTGCTTAAGAACAAAATGAACTCTTGGAGTATGTCTACACTGTGATAAAAAAATGCATGGTACTGAATCTCAGAGCCAGAGTCAGCCGTCTAAGGCTACAGAGCTCAGAATCACTGTGTAAACATTCAGCTTCATGGGGCTCAGAAGCTGAGCTCAACCCAAGCCTGAATGTCTACACTGAAGTTTTATAGACTCAGGCCCAAGCCACTCATGGCCAGACCAGGCCTATTATCAGGATAGAGACATACATGGAGGAAAGCTCCCAGGAAAGCCCTGCTTTCCATTAGTTGTGGTTGGTCAGCCTCTCCTCCCCAGCCCATGTGAAGCAGTGGAACAGAAGCCGGATTCAGCTGCAACTTGGAACACACCAGTATCCTCTGGATTGAGGTGGGGAGAAGCAAGACAAGATTAAACCACCCAGCTCCCAAGTAAGATTCAGCAGAATCTGCCTCCCTCCCAGCAGCTGGAGGGCTGGGCCTCTAAATAGGGCCATGTGCCTGAACCTTATTAGCAGCTCAAACATTTTTCATATCAGCCCCTTATTAATATAGTTCTGGAAAACTTTCCAAACTATCACTGGTGACTTCCACTTAGGAAAGAAAGAATAAACGGAATGTGTATTGTTTAAACAAACTCTGGCTATATATTGGCTGGAAACATGGGCGGTGGAAAGGGAGGCTTCCCCTAAGCCAAGCCCTGACCCCATCCATACTCCAACCTCTCACAGGCTGGCTGTAATGCAACGCCAGCCAGAGGCCCCTTGGCAGTGCCCCTCAGCACTAGGGACAGTGAGGGATGCCAGCGCAGTTCAAGCGGGGTTCCTCTGTCTGCAGAAGGGGATGGGTTGAAGCTCCAGCAGATGGGGGCAGGGACCCAAGAAGGATGAGACCTTAAGCAGAAGGGATGGGGCCGCATAGCTAGCCTCCCTGAAGGCGGGGGCGCTCACATGCTGCCCATGTCTGTAAAAATGCAAACAAGATCGTTTCTGATTTCTTAAAGCTTAGTTGCAGTTTTGTGCTTGTGTGCAGAAGGAAATCCAATCTTGTACAGATGTCAGCAGCTTCCTTTGAGACAATCATCAACCCCTTCGCCAGGCATCAAGAGTTGGTTTCTCAGGAACACCTAATTTGTTTATATTATTAGTATTTAGCTTCTCTTCAGCCAGCATTTTGCCTTCAGGAGAAGATTTTAAGATTAACATGAAAGTCAAACTATCACTGATTATGTGTTTTCAGTGGAATGTTTATCACTGTTTACCTATTTTTCCCCGAATGCCTCAGTTATTTTAGTTAGAGCAACCAACACACAAGACAGCCTGTCCCTCTGAGTTTTCATTGTTCTTCCCTATTTTCATTCAACATTAATTTCACTTTGACACTCAGAATAGGAAAGAGCGTAGCAATATTTACTGTTAAAAATATTATGTGTGAGCTATTCACTGCTTAAAATGTTAACCATACCAATAAGGACTGTATTTGCAAAAAGGTTTCTATTCAAAGGGTTTTCACATCTCTCTCATGGCTGATAGAAAACCTGATCTCAAACTTTACCAGTTCCAGCTTTAAATGCTTTAAACATGAGCTCTGTCTTTAAGCCAGAAAGAGAGAATCAAATAAGCTTGTAGAGCTGGATTTATTTTTTTAAATTAGAATTAGTTTGATCACTAATTTTTAAAAATCCAAGAAACGTTATAAAAAAAAAACTACCAGCAGGCTAACAATCCAATCAATCTTTAAAATATGAAAATTTCCTGGCACGTCCAATATATAGCACATGTGGACCATGTACAGGAAAAATGGATTACCAAATTCCAAGAAGATTTGAATACAAGTATTTTTAAAACTGTGACAAAACACTTAGATTATGATAATCATCCACTAAACTACCGTCTTTTAGTGTCTGTAACCCGCGTGTTATGCAAGGTTTTACAATCCCCCCCCAGCGAGCTATACTCGTCCGCATGTTATACAAGTTTTTTTTAACTGAAATTACAGGAAGACAAGACTGACACTTACTTGATAAAAGCAGCATATTTTAATTTAATAATAGCGGCAGTGATGTTAAAATACATTAAAATGCATTAAAAGTTAAAACTTTAATGTGAAACTAATAATAAAAGAATAAATATATGGTAAAACAGTTTTAAAAAGCCATCCTCGCATTGTCATAAAATACATAAGTTCATTCATTCTGCATCACTAGAATCAGCAGTAGCAGCATCCTCCTCAGCGTCTGAGTTTTCAAAACCGTCAAAACTTTCGTCATTGTCGCTGTCTTGAAAAACATCCATAAAATTCATAACCAAGGTTAGTCGAGCTTCGGTGACGGTTGAGGTCTGTGATGCTGAATCAGAATCGCTGTCGTAGTCAGATTCGAAGCTAGACAAGTCAACGTCGGGAAGAATATCACATTTACAGAACCCATTCCAAATAGTAGCCTGTTTCATTCTGTCCCAAGCAGCCGAAACCCATTTGCAAACTTCCACGTAAGTTGCATGGCGCTGTCGACCTGCCAGAGCGAATGTGTGTTCCCCAATTGTCTCATTCCTCTCGGACGAAGCACTTGAATGGGTGGTTGACAGCCACATCAAGTGGTTGCAACTTACAGGTCAGTCTACCTGGAATTACGGCGATATGTGCACCCACGGTGTTGATATGTTTCTGAACTGAAGTTTCTTTATGGGGCGGCCAAAGAATCTAAAAGCAGCAGAGATTTAGAATTTAAAAAACCACGTTTTCGTGCACGAAACAGCTGTCTGTCCACGTCTTCATAACATCTGTGTTCATCCAGCCCTTTTTGTTACAAACCACACAAACGCCAGCCGGCAGTTTTTCTCTAGGCATCGTTACCCTCTTAAAAATCACCATTTGCTGTGCATGCCAACACTACAGTAAAACAGGTGTGTTCATGACCGGTGGTTGCTACACTGACTGTTTTCAATCCAGTTTCCACAACAGACCAAGTAGCGGGTATATCAAATGACATGGGCACCCCATCCATGTTAATAACGCTGTTTGGTTTCAAGCCTAGCTGGTTAATTTCTTTATGTACAAAAGTTTTAAAATCATCATTTTCTTCTCCCATTCGTCGGGAAGCCATTGGCCAACAGATGTCCGTGAGCAAACTGACAGATTGTTTATCCGCATAAATTTGTAAACCCAATTTCCCGAGCCCCCATTAAAATCATAGATTTTCTGTTCCATAACCATAAGTCGAGCCTTGAGCTGCACGGCTACCGTTGACACCGCCCGTTTGTTCTCTCTCTGTGCACGAACCCGCTTCAACAGGTTTTCTTCTAGATTCGGCCACTTGGCTTTCTTTCCGCGGCGCACTCTTTTCCTAGGGTGTAATTTCTCAATCTCTGCTTCTTCCTTTCTCCACTCCTGAACAGACTTTTCGTTGACAGAATATTTTCTCCCTGCTGCTCTGTTTCCGTTGTCCTTTGCATATGTCACAACACACAATTTAAAATCATCTGTGTAGGATTTGCACTTAGGCATGTTTTAAAAGTTTTAAGAAGTTTTAAATACTTTTTAAAAATTCATTACAAGTTAAAACTACTAAAGGAATAAATAAATGGTAAAACGGTGTGGTTCAAAGGGGTTATATACCAGCAATAAGGGTTGTAGCATACTTACTGCTCAGCGTCATCAGCTGCGGTTCATTAACACTTCATTACAGGTGCTGTTCATTAACAGTACCCGTGGTTCATCTCCCGCGGGCGATACATGTGCGCGGGTTATCTAAGCCTTTTTTTACACAATCAGGAAAAACCGCGGGTTATGCACGGATGCGGGTAATACACGTGCACGGGTTATATACGCTAATTTACGGTAAATGCAGACTCTAGCATTTATGCCAGGGTTTCATTTCTCACAGCTGCTCCCCAGAGGTGAAAGTAAGGCGGTGCACCGCTCCTGTAAGAACCAGCTGCACTCCAGCAAGAGCTGGCTGGGACACTCCGCTCGTGTAAAGGGGCCAGCTGGGGGTTCTACAGGGGACACACTGTAGGGGACACATGCACACTGCCCTCATCCAGCCACAGCAACCTGGCTCCGGCCCCCATCTGACTGCACCCATCTGTCCTCAGCGGCCATTCTCCTAGAACAGACCCCACGTCTTGGCTGCGGCAGCACAGCAACTGCCGCAGGAGCTTAGCCCCAGCAGCCCAGCTGTGGCTCCGGCCCCGGCCCCTGCCCCAGCGGCATGGTCCACCTCACATTTTGGATGCAGTAGCCCAGCTCCAGTTACGGCAGCCTGACAACAAGGCCTCAATCCGGGCCCAGCTCTCATATGGGCGCAACAGCTTCTCTCTGGCTCCAATCCTTTCCTTCCCTCTTCCCTAACACTCTTGAAACCCCCACCACACTCCAAACCTGTGCCCCTCACACATCCCAGCCCTGACTTCTGAACCCCCCACATCTCCAGTCCCCTGCACCCCTCTCACCACAACCATCTGCTCTGAGCCCCCAACACTCCACCCCACACTTACATTCCTTACAGGTATGGTTGTATCACACACACGCCGCTATAAGGCCCCTCCCAATGGGGGAGGCAGATTGTGATAGGCCAGTACCTGTAAGAATTTAAGTTACTTTCACCTCGCTCCTCACTTAAATAAGATACAAAGCTGGATAAATACTGTTAAGTTGCAAGATCTTTCACAACAGTGATGCATACTTCACTTGTCAGAGAAATGCAGAGGGGTTGTATTTGTATGTTTTATAGGAATTAAGTATTGATCAAACTATCCAGAAACTATCCCAAAATTTAAAAAAAAAAATTAAGAGGGCAAAGTAACATTTCCAATACAATCTTTTTATTTTAAGTGTTCCTTGGGAACATTTTATTCATATTTCCAACAGAGATCAGGAGGTCATTCCTCAATATGGAGCTCTGAATCACTGATAGGAGCATCTTTTGTTATGATTTACAGCTTTAAAAGATTTTTTTTTTAATAGTAACAAACAAGAACTGTTAAAGCTCTTGATGAATCTTCACAACTAGTCTTACAAGCTCATCCTGCTTACAACTACTACTATTTTTTCCCATTCAGTTATTTTCCTAGGGTGTGTCTACACAGCAAAGTTATTTCAGAATAATGGCCATTATTCTTAAATAACTATGCAAGCAACTACACAGCAATTCCATTATTTCAAAATTATTTCAAAATAATGGACGGCTTATTCCAACTTCTGTAAACCTCATTCTACGAAGAATAACGCCTATTCTGAAATAGCTATTTCGAAATAAGACGTGTGTAGGCACTCCACTGCTGCTATTTCGAAATAGCCCCTCACCAGGACCATTCTAAGTTATTCTTCCTGGGACTCTAAATCGAGATAGTACGTCTACATTAGGAAAGCCTGCCTCGGACTCATTTTGAGGCTTCTTCACCGTGTAGACATGCTATTTCGAAATAAGCTATTTTGGAATAACTATTCCAAAATAGCTTATTCCAAAATTAACTGTGCAGTATAGACGTAGCCCCAGATACACTAAAAGATTTGCGTTTCATTTGATCAGTATCAAACTCTCCCCACACCCCAGTCCATTCACTGGGCTTAAATCACCCATGCCATTTTCAATGTTTAAAAGCTATGCTGCTGAAGCAAGTTATAAAAGTGTGGTAACGATGATGACAGAGACCTTTGAATAAAAACCCTTCAAGATTCCTCTCCTCTCTCTCTCTCTCTCTGCATTTGCTACAGAGCAGCTGTGCCTCACACAGATTCACATGAATGAAAATATTAAGGCGAGAAACCACCCACTTAGTTTATTTTCCATATGACTTTCCTGTAATTATTTTGTAAACTGTTCACACAACAATATATAAAAACATCTGCAAAAACAGGTAATTAATGTGTCAAGCCAAACTAATGCATTTTTATGGTGTCCATGCTTCATCAACTGTAATTATAACTCTTTTTAAGCAAATGATGATGTGTTTGTTGCGATGTGCAAGTGGTTATTTTAGATGCTCTGTTTACTGTTACTGCAAACAGAATATAAAAACTCAACAGCTACTTTTCTGTGCATATAAGCCTCCATCTACACAAGCAGAAAGTCTGCTCCCTCCTTTCCCAACAGCTCTGCATATGTCAAAGTAATAAAACGTATTTCTTAGAATCAAACTTGATGTTAGATCAGCTGGCCAGGATACCCCTGACCAATTTGTAATACTCAGTAAATGCAGGGTAAGTAACCAGCAGCCAGCTATTTAGATTTTAAGAATTGTATAACACAGACACACACAAAAATAGAAATTCTCAACAATATTCAAATAACCTTCAGGATCTAACATAAATGAAGACAATGAATATCAGATGACTTGGAGGATGGCTAAGAAGGGGGTATGTTAACTAATGAAAATGAGATACATAAGAGCAAGCAGTATTTATTCTGTGGAAACACAAGAGATAACCCATGGGATACTAGGAATATTATGAAAAATATCTGGATTCTAACATGCAGTGGATATAGCTTTCAATTGTCAATCTGCTGGATGCTGATGTGCTGGTTACTCAATTCCAATTGGTTACCTGTTTATTCAGTAGATCCCCTGAGATATGAAGAGGAATTACTTCCAGGTGTTGGCCACAAGCTATTAAACTGACTTTATAAAATAAACTTTCCTGTTCTGTAAACTTGTGCCTTGATCAAAATGTTCTTGTGGGAGCCTCAAAATGTGTTTCAGATGCTTGCAAGTAGGGTTGCCAGGTGTCCGGTATTCACCTGGACATTCCGGTATTTTCGCCTCCTGTCCAGTAAAAAAATTCAGAGAATACCAGACACCTAAAATGTCCGGTATTTTCTGATTTTTTTCCCCGGCCAGGAGGCGAAAATGCCGGGCACCTGGCAACCCTACAAACACTCAGCGCCCAGCCTCCCTCCCCTCCCCCGATCCTCCCCACTCCCAACACCCCAGCCCCCCGACCCCAGCCCTCATGCTTACCTGGTTCCGCAAGGCTGCTGGCACAAAATGACTGCCGGCCAAAAGACCTAGGGGAAGCAATGCTTCCCGTGGGTCTCAGTGCTCAACTTCTCCCCCGTTCCTATCCCTGCACTCACTCTTAAAGGGGACATGCTGTTTTAATGCTGTTTTATTGTAATTATTTTTTTTCTTAATAAGTCTTGGAGTCCTTTTTTTTTTCTTTTTTTCCCTCAACAACTTTGGTCTCCCCCACCCTTTTTTTTTTCCTTCAACAGAATTTTTTCCCGGTGTTTTTTGGGGGGAGGGGAGGGGGTTCAGTATTTTTGTTTCAACCATCTGGCAACCCTACTTGCAAGTAGTGCCCTGCAGCTTAAGTCCTTAGATATCTGAGTGACATGCTGCGTTTCCCCCAGTATACTGGACAGCATAGGCTAAGATGGAAGATTGAGACTGCCCAGTTAGATAATTAAGTAGCAGATACTAACAGAAAGAGTGAGAAAAAAATATCACTGAAAAGGTCTGCAAGATGGTTAAAGTTAGATGCATGCAACATTGTATAATCAACAAAGGCTTATCCCCCATGTAGAAAGATTCACCAACAAGCTTTTAAAAAGGCACAGTAGAAAAAGGAGGCTACCAGGAGATTGACTTCTCTTTCTCTTTAGTATACCCTTCTTTTCCCATCACAGGGCCATCTAACAACCTCCAAGCTTCCACCATCTCATAAGCAATTCAGATTGTTTTTTTCTGAAGCTAATATATGCCTTCCTACATGGGGTAGTGTAGTTGCACCTTCATTTACCTCACACTGGCTTGAGGAGGGAAGGAGGACAGAAGGCCCAGGCTAGCTGGGGAGGCTGGGGATGAAGGGAGAAAAGGCCCAGCTGGCTGGGGGGAGGGAGGGAGAAGAGAAAGCCCTGCCAGATGGGACCCCCTACACTGAGTCTAGGGTTGCCAGGTGTCCGGTATTGACCCGGACAGTCTGGTATTTTTCGCCTCCTGTCTGGTAAAAAAATTCAGAAAATACCGGACACCTAAAATGTGGGTGTTTGGTATTTTTGGTTAAACCACCTGGCAACCCTAACTGAGCCCCTCCTCACCCCCAACCCTCACTCTCCCACCCTCCACACCCGCAGTCTCCTGCCCTGCCTCCCAACCCTAAGGCCCTGCCCTGACTCCTCACCCCCACCCTGCCAGCCCTCGGTCCTGAAGGACCCGGGCAACACTGGGTAAGTCTTCTAGTACTTAAAAACATCAGGAACTTTTAGATCACAAAGTGCTATACAAAGATGGATAGGCCCCATTCACTTCATTTAACACAAGAGTACTTCAGCTGCACAGCTACTCAGACACTTGCCCAAAGTTACACATAGGGTTGCCAGGTGTCCGGTATTGAACTGGATAGCCTGGTATTTGCGCCTTCCGACCGGTAAAAAAATTCAGAAAATACTGGACATCTAAAATGTCCGATATTTTCTGTTTTTCCCGAGGCCCGGCTCGGGCGCCTGACGGAAGGCCGCTTGGGACATACTGGGGCGGAGGGAGGGGGAAGCGTCCCAGGAATTAAAGGGGCCACGACTGCATTTCAGCCCTGGTCCCTTCCCCCCTTCTACCCTGCTCAACAGCATTTTTTCCTCAGTGGTTTTTTTTTGGAGGGGGGGGGAGGGGGTTCAGTATTTTTTGTGAAACCAGCTGGCAACCCTAGTTACACACCCAATCATTAGCAGATGCAGGATTAACATTCTGGTCTACCTACTAGCCTGTGCTTCCATAAGAGAGACCCCCTCCCAACTCTTGGCCATAACTATGGTCAAGTCTGATGGGCATGCCTTGAAACAAGGTCAAGCAGATTAAAAGAAGCAGGGCCCTTCATTAGAATCACTAAAGGGATCCAAAATATGAAAAGAATTAGCGTCAAATAAAAGATACTAGCTAAGTGAGATATTGCTGTTTTCTAATTCTGCACCTGAATTTCCTGCACAGATGCAATGCCAATTGAAGGACACAAGAAACAGTATATTTCCTTTCCACTTAAGGAAATAAGCTTATCAACAGAACTTTGATGCAACACATATGATTAAGTATATCCAGTTACCTTGGATTTGGAAAAACTGTTGACTGGACAGAAAAGATGCAAAAGCAGGAAAAATACACAAAACATGCATCTTCAGAGACTCCAATAATTCCTCTTTCAAACCCCAAAAGAGGACATTATGATATTTTTATGGCAAAAACCGAGCAGGAAAATCCTCAACACACATCCATTCCCTCACAGGTCTCCTTTATACATCATAAAGTAACAAAAGAGGCAACAAATCCTTTTTATGTTGTTGTTGAGCTTTGTTTTAAAAAATAATCACCTTTGCAGGTCACCACTAACTTTGGTTTTGATACAGTTTCACAGTGAAGAAACTTGCCATGGGCTCAGAAATTTGAACCTCTTGTTTCCAGAGATAATGTCCAACTACATAAAGCTCATGGGGGCTCAGGCCTGTAAGAATGAAGCCTAGGGTCTCTAGTAATATGACCTCTAAACAAATCATTTCTTTCTCAGCCAGCTGGTGAGCCAGAACAGGCTACCCCACATAAGTAGGTTCTATATGTAATCCTATCTACACCTTCACAGTTCACAGCAAACTGCCAATTTAAAAATCAGTCGGTCAACATTCCACAATGAGCTTGGCCCATCTCTTGCAAACTAAGACAAAAGTGTTGAAGCATCTCATTGCAGAAAGTGAGATCTGTGAGCTATTTGTTCTTGTGAAGGGCAGAGAGATGCAGCCCAATTGGATTTGATATAGAATTTTTAAAAAAACTAAACAATAACCTCTTCTATCAAGAATGTACAAGGAATCTTTAAAAAAAAAAGAATAACCTTGCAAGCTCGAGGAAAGGCCATATGTGCATCACTAAAACCAAACAGAACCACTTCTATTCACCTCAGAGACCAACACAGTTACTAATGTTAGCCAGGAGAAAAGACAGCCTCCCCCTTCCCCTTCCCCTTCCCCCCCCCCCTTTGTCCCCCGCAGAGTGATTCATGGCAATTGACAAGTTTCACATTAGAACATTCTATTCCTGTAATGTTTAGAAGCCACATTTTCGAGATACAAGTACCACAAAAGGCATGGGAAAGTAACATACAGTAGGGTTGTAAAAGAGTAGTTGAATAGTAAGCCTAGGCTTATCGGGTAGTCAAGTCGACTACTCTCATTCACCCCTCCCCTTGCTATCTCTATATCAGAGGCTGCAAGGGCGGAGAGGAAGCAGGAGCTGGTGCTGAGGGGAGCTGGTTTAAAAGGCAGTTTCCCGCTTCCCCCCAGCACCGTCTCCATGGTGCAGGGGGAGAGGTCCAGGGGAGGCAGAGGTGCAGGACCTGGCGTGAGCTGGGACTACTTCAGTCCTGACTCGTGCTGGGTTCAGACCGCTGTGCCTCTGCCTTTTTAATGTAGAAAGAGCTGCCTGGTTCTTACTACATTTAAAAGGCAGAGGTCCAGACCTGGCAAGAGCCAGGACTGAAGCAGCCTCAGCTCACGCCGGGTCCCAGACCTACTTGCACTGCAGTTCTGCACTTTAAATGTAGTAGGAACTGGGCTGCCTGCACACCTGGCTCCTACTACATTTAAACTGCAGAGCCACAGCGGCCCCTTATCGACTAACTGTGTACTCGGTACAATTTGTATCAAGTACATGATTAGTCATTTATTTGCTATTTAACATACTTCATATACAGTGGCCTCAAACCACCCAGAAAAATTATTTGACTGCACTGGCCCACATTTCTTTTTGGAAACAGTGGCCCAAGTGAGATTTGGAAAAGGGAAGACATTCATGTCTCCACTGTCCAGTGCTACTGAGGTCAAATATTTGTACAGGCTCACTGGGGATCAGATCACTGTCCACTTTCTATTTACTGACACTTTCTTTAGATACTAAAAGTCTGAGTAAGCCATTTATAATCACTCAATGTAACAGATAAAATACTCTTTTTTTAAATATATAAACAAGTTCGTTTATGTCTTTCACAGCCTTCCCATACAGATCCCACAGCTGGATTTTTGAAAGAATGACTCCGCTTTCCATAAAGTAATAAAAATGCAAGGGGGAAATCCTTAAAAGACCAATTCTTCCCACAATGAAAGGTGGTTTAACAGGACCTTCCTCAGTAGCGGGTAACTCAGTTGTTACTTTTGTTTATCTGATGCAAGGACGATGCAAACACTTCTTACATCAGACAAATGAGGCTGTGAAACAAACTCATGCACAGCATACGTGAACATGCAATTCCTAAAACCTAACACAGTGGTCACAGTTCTGTTGCCACTGTTCTATAGCCCTTCAATGTCAAGCACACCTGGGGGAAATGTGTGTCAGGAGGGGGAGAAGGAGCTAAATGATGAACAAGTCCTCCTCAATGCCACAGCAACCTAAAATTCAGTTTAAGTTGCCTGCATAATTAGTTGCTGGACATTTGCATAAAATCAGAGGGTGGAAGAGACCTCAGGGGGTCATCAAGTTCAGCCCTCTGCTAAAAGCAGGACCAATTAGGGATGTTAACATGTAGTCGACAACACGATTAACTAATAAGCCTGGGCTTATCAGTTAATCCTGTCAACTACACGCACTTCCCCATTTTGATGCTTCTGTTTCAGAGGCAGCAAGGAGGTGGAGGAGGCAGAAACCAGAGCCCTCCTCGCTGCACTGGTGCTTCTGATAGAGAGGCAGTAACATGGAGAGTGAGGAAGAGGGGCGGCAGGCAGGAGCCAGTACATGCGGGAAGCCACTTTTCAAGCCAGCTCTCCACGCGTATCGGCTCCCACAGAGCCACCTGCTCCCCTGCCTCTGCACTGCTGCCTCTCTATCAGAGGCACCAGTGCAGGAAGAACAGGCTTGAGCACCTGTCCCCCCCCCTTGCTGCCTCCCAGAGGCAGCAACGTGGAAGGGGGGTGTCAGGGGAGACTGCTGTGGAGTAGCCACTCTCTGCAGCAGGCCCGGGCTCGTCACGGATAAAGGCTGCTCCAAGAGGTGCCAGCGCAGTCTCTGTCCAAGGGGAGCTTGGGCTCCCCTGCGACCCACACTGCTGCCTCTGATATTTGATGCAGTTACACAATTATTCAATTACATGATATCTAACATCCCTAGGACCAATCCCAACTAAACTGTTATTCTGGCAGCTGTCAAGGAAGCAGCTAGCGATTGCACCTCCTGGAAGCAGTTTGGGATGGAAGATAAGCACATATGCAGACAGTTTGTTAATGATCAGCATCAAAACACTTAATGTTGACATTTTATCTTCTTCAAGTTTTAGAGCTGATTGAGCTAATGGGGCAGTTTGCTTTTTTGAGTTATTCTGTCTAGCTATTTGCAGATTTCATTGGCTATCTACTTAACTGTGAGGAATAGTCTGTATTTAAGTGAAGCTTTAACATGTGAAGCACAAATCTGTGGCAGCAAGTGGAATTCCTAGAATACAGAACCCTCATAACTTTCCAGTTGGTATATAAGGACAAATATTGGGTTCTTTTAAGGACTCTGAGCACCCCCTTTTAATGCAGTTTTCCCTAGGTATTTAGCACTCACATACCCTGAATGAAGGTACTAATGCCAACTCAAGAGAGTGAAACAAAATGTAACCTACCCTATGGGTTATCACAAATCTGACCAGAAGTCTAAAGCTATCTGGAAAAATATGTAGAAATTAGTGCTCAGGTTAAGGCTACTTAGGAAAGTGTTCTGCATGTAGAGTGCTCAAGTGACTGATGGTTAGGTAGTAATTAAATCCATAACCATAGTACATACAAGGCATAGCTTTTTAAAATCTTTTTTTGTAGAATGTCTCTTCAGATAAAAATGTTTCTTGCATTTATCACTGGGTTAAAACAGGATAGAAGGTGATATAATCTGTAGTATGTGTGTGTCCAAAGAAACCAGTGGTCTGGTCACGTGATACAGACCTAACTAGCATCTGCATTCACACCGAGTTCTGGCTTTATTTCCCATTGAGTGGTTTGAAAAAGAAGCAGTCTTAAACTCCATGGATTCTACAATGTAAGAAACATCCCTGGATACTCCTCTGTTTAAAAAAAAATCTGGAACCTAGATCAGCACAAAACCAGAAGGAGAATCAGCAGCTTCCTAGCACTGATAAGAAAACAAAATGGTGCCAGCAGCATCATGTCCTCCAACACTAGCACCACAGAAACAGGAGTCCGCTTTGGCAGCCAGAAGAGTAGACATCGTTACACCGAACCTTACCAGAGAAATGAAAAACTAAATGTTTCCAAGCTTCTCTGCAGTCTGTTCTCTGTTCTATCAAACAGCAAGAGAGGACTGAAAAAGTCAGTGAATGCTACACCACCTTGCTACATGGCAAAGGAAACTCATTAGGAATTTGAAGACAGACTCCTGACTCCAAGAGAAACTACAACAGCGTGAAAAATGAAGAATTGCAGGAAGGCAGGGCGAAGGGGCTCGTATTACAGGACTTCCAAAAGGCAGTGTGAACTGCCTGATCTTACTAGGGATATAATCATGTAGTCGATTAACCAATAAGCAAAAGCTTATAGGTTAATGCTATAAACTACACGCATTTCTACACAAACACCCCCCGCCAGTACATTTTTTAGCCGGCTGGCCAGCAGCCCAGCTCAGTCCTGGCTCGTGCCGGGTCCGGGACCTACCTCTGCTGTGACTCTGCATTTAAAGTGTATTAGGAGTCGGGCAGGCAGACAGCCCAGCTCAGTTCTGGCTCACGCTGGGTCTGGGAGATCAGAACCACCCCCCAGACAAGGGCTGCTGCCACCCCACACTGCTGCCTCTTTATCAGAGGCAGCAGCACAGGGCGACATGTTTTCAAACTGACTCCCCTCACAGACCAGCTCCTGCCTGGCACCCCACACTGATACAGAGGCAGCAGCACAGACTGGCAGGGGACTCCTTGGGAGCGAGGCGCACTGACTGCTGGCCCCGCTCCCAGGGTCTATAGAATAGTCGACTAATCAATAAGAATTCATGAGGTTACTTGACTATTTAATTAACCTATATTTATCATCCCTAAATTTTACTTCTCTTTCCTTTTTATACGAAGGCTAGCCTTCTACTTATTTAAAGCATCAACAAAAATTAAACCAAAAAATTGAAAGAGTAGCCACAACCCACGCTGGTGCAGCCCCACAGTTGTGAGAACAGACAAACGCTTTTAAGCTGCTGTAATGAAATAAAAATTAAAGAAGAAAAAAGAAGATCTCCCCCCCCCCCCCCCCCCCCATCAGTAAACAGTGGCATGTGCATGTTTCTTCCAAGATGTCTCTCTAGCATAATGTACAGTCTTTAACCCAATAAGAAACATTCTCAGACAATATAGGTTATGGATGAAGCCCCATCTATCCAGCTTCTTTAAAGTTTTTCACAAGGAAAGAACATAAAACCTTCACAAGAATCCTTAGATTCTCAACTGCTTACAAGATTGCTGCAGAGATAAGCTCCTGACTATGTTAAAAACAGGTATTAAAGTATTGTGTAATCTGCAGCATACCAGTAAGTACTATATGTGGAGACAGCTCTGGTTAATTGAACCTAAAAATCATCCCATTTACATCTTCATTGGTTTACCAAAGCTGAGGAGGGAGGGTTAATTTCTTATACAAAAAAAAAAAAAGGCTGTAGGCAGACTATTTGAGTCTCTAGGAGGTGGAAATAAACTATTTTAGGACAACAAACTTTATACTTTTTCATTAAAAAACCCACAGTGCTTGTTTCTGTATTCAACAAGGTCTACTACTTAAAGAGCAATTTGGAACATCCTACCTTAACACATGGCTTGTTACTACAGTCAGAACACACCTAAAGAGAGGGGGTAACCTTAAGATCTGCCTTTGGAATATCCAGATCACTTGGTGGGGACTCAGAGAGAAAACAATGTTTGGGTGAGATATAAAGAAAAAAAGAGGGAGCTTGGGGACAATGAACTTACTGCACAAGACACGCACCTAAAATGTAGTGAGGAATACCAAGTAGGCAAACCATTCTGCACCTCATTCCATTTCTACAAGACCAAAATGAGTATTGTTATGTGAAAATGGTTACCAATTGTAGTGCACAAAACTTCTACATAACTAAAGATTAGCATATTGTAATATCAGGCCTTGTATACTGGCGGCACTGATCTTTTTTCTAAATATATGAAATGACAGAAAAATCTGAAATACTGTAACTCAAATTTAGCTATGTTAATACAATGAAAATGAGTGTATATGTTAATTACCATGTGGCACAAGACCTAATTTCAAACCCATACACAATTTTTGTACACCGGCAAAAGTAAATTTAGCCAGAGGCTCACTTCAGTGACAGAACTTAATGAGATGTTTAAATTCTGCAGGCAAAAGCTCAGATACCAGACATACTAGATGAGACCTATTTCTTGTATCTACACTATATGCTGAAAAGTCGTGTGGCAACCCCAACAGACCCAGGAATAATCTCCATTATGTGCACTGTTCCTCCAAACAGATGATTTAAAGCCTAATCTTCTCCATCAAAGTGGAGGTAACTGATTTCACAAACTGGGATGTTCTTTTATTTATGAAGTGGTCAGAAATATCTAGATGTCTAAAATAATACTTACCTAAGGCAACTCAATTCCATTTTTTCTGAGAATGCCTCATTATAGATAATGTAAGTGGATGTGCAATTCATGTCAAAGCATTTTGCCTGATAGTAGAAGTTTATCAATGAAAACTATTGTTCAAGACCTGATAAACAGAACTAATTAATTATCTTAAAGTTCTTAGGTTTACTTATAATCTAGGGCTGCGTCTAGACTGGCATGATTTTGCGGAAATACTTTTAACGGAAAAGTTTTTCCGTTAAAAGTATTTCCGCAAAAGAGCGTCTAGATTGGCACGGATGCTTTGCGCAAAGCATCCGTGGCCAGTATAGACGCAATTTTGCGCAAGAAAGCTCCGCGCCATTTTCGCCATCGGGCTTTCTACGCAAAAATTCCTTCCATGTCTACACTGGCCCTCTTGCACAAGAACACTTGCGCAAGAGGGCTTTTTCCCAAGCGGGAGCGTCAGAGTTCTTGTGCAAGAACACTGACAATCTTACATTAGATTGTCAGTGTTCTTGTGCAAATTCAAGCGGCCAGTGTAGACACCTGGCAAGTTTTTGCGCAAAAGCGGACGCTTTGGCGCAAAATCTTGCCAGTCTAGATGCACCCGAGAAGTACACCACACAAATTGTATACACCATGGTTCATTTAATCAGATACTCAGCCTTGAGGACTGTAGTGGACAAGTGCTCAGTCTACATAATCAAGACTGTTCATTCTCTACATACACATGCAAGTGAAGAATTTAAGAACAGCCCCAAAGTAGTACAAGCAGTCCAAATCTACCACAGATTAAGTATAAAACCTTCTTCCCGATTTTCATGTGTAACAACAGAGAGACCTGCAAGTAAAGATTTAATGATTAACCCTTACTTTTTGAAGCTTATGTGACAGACTCTGTTATCCTTATTCATATCTGGATCCCCTGCGTCTTATATCCTTCTTGCCTCACCATTTTAGGCACTGTCAGCTTTTTTTAAGTTAAAATAAGTGATCATGTTTTAATTATCTGCTCACCATACAGCTCAACTTGCCAACACCCAAATGAGGCATAATTTGGATCTGTCACACAATAAGAAAAGAGTTAAGGGGGAGGGAGATTATTTCTCTAGTACAAACAGCATTTTCCATTATCTCAGCTTGCCAGTGAGTAGGGTTTTATTTAAATTATGTCCAACAATAAGAATGAGGGGACACCAGCTTCATAACTAATGGAGGGGCAAAAATGACCAAAGTCCTCAAAAGGAGGGACAGTTGGGAAGCACAAGGCTTGCTGTTGATGGGTTTTTTTTGTCATTTAGTCAATCAAATGGCCTGAAGCAATATACTGACTTTAGACTGTGCTGCATGCTAACAAGACAGAAAGGAAGAGACATATTTGTCAGCCAAACTAGTTCTGAAGCACCACATGAGATGGAGAGAGCAACGCAACAGCCATTGCCTCCCACAGCGCCCCATGGGACTGTACTGCAAGAAGCACTCTGTCCTTTTCAGTCTGGAAGTGTGTTCAGCGAATAAGCAATGCTATTGCAGCTCATGGCTCCAATGCCATTCCGAGCCTGGGCCAGGGGCGGAGAATTTCATCTCTCTATGCACAGAGGCTGTGCATAAACAGAATTTGGCCTAAGGTGTTTATTGTATTGATGCCCAGAGCAACAGTTGTACAGCTAGTACTACCATTCAACCCCCTTTATTCCCTGAAAGACACCCACATCAGTTTTCTTGCCAGGACAGTAAAATAGAACACTAAAGATTTCATGCCAAAATGCCACAGAAGAGTAACAGGGGAAGATACAAGTGTAGTGCTCACAATGTGGTTAACAGAGCCATGCTTTCCACTGTGCACACAAAGGAAACAGAGAAACAAGTAAACATTGCCATCTCCTTGGTTTCAGCACATGCAGTACTTTTACCTCTGGGTTTAGTGCTACCAAGTCAAAGAGCTGAAGAGTCATCAGGAATGTCAGATTTGTCCACTTACAGAGACTGTTTTTATGGCTCAATAACAGGGATTCCTCATAGGCTAAGGAATTTCATCTCTACAAGACTAAAGTAATACAGGCAATAATGTCAAAGATATTCACAGTTTGGAAAATGGGCAATACCACAAGGCCAGATCAGAAGCCAGAGCAAGTATACCTTATGGCAAGTCAATAGGAGTGATTAACAACAACAACATACTGAGAAACTTGAACTCCAAGTCTAAGATGCTGAGTTACTAAGCTATCATACGAAGAGCAGTCAGAGGGGAGTTCCAAAACAGAAGGAACTGGCGGTTCGCTACATAAAACCAGAATCACAAAATGCATTGTAAGTTTGAATATCTATTTTCTTGGTGCCACCAAGTGGCAGCATTAGGAACTGTCACTTTGTATGGAAAGGAAACCTTTAGTGGCACTGTGGCACCCACTGTGTTCCACTGCAGCACCCACCAGTTGCTAACAAAATTTTATATAAATAAAAATTGTTACACAAGAAAAAAATACTAAACCAAGGGATAATTAACAAGGAGCATGACCCTGCGGTACAGGAATCAGGGCAGGGGCTGGGAGGCATGGGGTGGGGGGGCTCAGGCCAGGGGGGTGCAGGATTCAGGACAGGGGGGAGCTCAATATGGGGGGCTGAGAGGTTGGGGAGGGGGCAGCTCCTCACTGAGGGGAGGCTGCAGCTGGGCTGCCCATTCCACTGGCGGTTCTTTGCAGGGGGTGGGCCCAGGACTGGGCTGCCTGGCCCCACAGGAAGCTGCTCGCTGGGAGGGGGAGGAAGCAGAGCTGGCCTGCCCGACCCCAGCCAGCTGGCAGCTCTTTATGGGAGGAAGAGCTGGGGCTGGGCGAGGGAGAAACTGGGGTTGTGCTGCCCAGCATTCCGAGCCAGCTGCCCGGCGGCTCTAGGGGGTAAGGGGGCCAGGCAGCTGGCTGGCGGCTGCTCACCTGGCCAGTGCAGCAGCTGAAAGCCAGGGAGATAGGTTTAGGGGCCATGTGGTGGCTCCAGCCCTGGCCAGGCCTCGGCATCCAGCCCGCCATAGCTGGAACTCGAGCCAGCGAGGCTGCCCCAGCAAAGACAGTCTCACCACACCCAGCAAAGAGGGGTAGGGCAGCCTCCTACTGCCACGCAGCCCCACCAGCTGGGATGCAGCATCCAGCCCCCCATAGCAGCCAGCGAGGCTGCCCCAGCAGGGACAGTCACCACACCGCGGCTCCAGCCGGAGCAAACAGGTACAGGGCAGCCTCCTGCCACCACGTGGCCTTGCCAGAACCCACCAGGCCGCCACCACCACCACCCACCTTCTGGTCCAGCAAGAAAGTGAGTGGTGGCGAGTGCTGCTGCACAGCTCTGCAAGCGGGTCTAAAACTTATGTGCAGCTTAGAGGAAACCCTGCTTTTGACCGCACCCTGGGATTTTGAAACTGAAGGGTCTGAATTAGCCATGTCACTATGCCAAAGAGACTAGCAACTTCCCTGCCAGGCTGTGAGAGCACCAGAGAGAACTGGATAGGAATTCAGCTGGCTCTCCCTGAGACTAGGGGGAGAATCTAGCAAAGGATGACTTCCTTCTTCCATCCCTGCCCTCACAGAGGAAGTGACAAGCTCAGAACGAGCAATCGGGGACAACTCCCAGCTTCGCAGCTCCAGCACATTTTTGAGCAACTCTGGGGCTGCTCTAACCTGAATTAGCTGGCTGTGGATTCCAAGGCATTACATGCCAGCAGGCAGCAGAGTGAAACACACTCCAGCCACATCTGCTCCCTGATCCCCAAACCCTAGCACAGAGGACCTGTCATATGAGCAGAGAAAGACTTAAGTGCCAGCTCTACTAGCTCTGCACCAACACTGAACTCTCCCACACTGGGGGCATCCCCAGCACAGAGCTGCAGCAGTTACTACTTACTCCCTTTGTGCTGCCCATGTGGTAGAAAGGAAGCAAAAAGGGCAGAAAATTTGTAAAAAAATATTAACATAGGAATGCTCATCGAGCCCAAGATCCTGACTTCCAACAGTGGCTAGTTCTAGATGCTCAGAGGGAATGAAAATAATAGCAGAATTACCAAGTGATCCATCTCCCATCACGCAGCCCCAATTTCTGGCAATCAGAGGTTTAGGGACACCTGAAGGATGGGGTTGCATCCCTGACCATTTTGACTAACAGCCATTGACTGACATACCATCCATGAACTTTCCTAATAATTTTTTAACCTTGTCATACTTTTGGCCTTCACAGCTTCACTGGCAACCGCTTCCACAGGCTGACTTTGTGAAGAATAATTTCCTTATGTTTGTTTTAAACATTCTGCCTGTTAATTTCATTGGGTGACCCAGGGTTCCTAACTTAAGTAAAGAGGTAAATAACACTTCCCTATTCACTTGCCCCACTCTTGCTGGAGGATCCTTTGACTCTTCTAAAATAATATTTCAACATCCGGCTGAAAATCCTGGATACCAATGGGTTAGATCTTAGAAAAGAAGACTGGGAATTAGGACTGTCCAAAATAGCTATGCAAAGAGCTAGCTAATATTAGAGAAAGGAAGAAGTCTCTTAGTTCTTAGAGAAAAACTCTAACAACTGTAGCAAACTAGGAATTTAAGACAGATTAATCAAAAAGGCCCTTTTATGCAGACACTGCAAATAAGAGCCTTGCATTATGGTTAAAAAAGCAGAAGTGGTTATGACAAAATGGAAGCAATAGTGAAACACACAGCAGCCTAAAAGAAAGTATATTAACAAAGAATGAATAGCAGGGCTGCCACCAACAGAGATTCCCCACACACTCAACGTCTGAAATGAAAAGCATGTTGCTGAGATGGATAAGTAGAGACAAGGTGCCAGTGAAAAGCTATGACAAGCAGAGAAGCAGCCGGAGGAAAGGCAAGAGGTAGATTTACGAACAGTGAGTTGGCATGTCTCTAGGAGAGGCTAAGCACATACTCTTGGCCCCTCACCTACATTTTCACCAATACTATTCCTACTATTTTCTGCCTGACAGCGTAAAAAGCAGTACAAAGGCAACATCCATTCACAGAACCATACAGGGACCCCTCCAGAAGATCGGTGCATGTGTCCTTATGAAATACAGTAAAAATCTGAAAACTGGCCTGGGTGGGAATACTGAAGTTAACTTCTCGATCTGCTCAACCTGTGACTTTGCACTGTCAAATAAGATATGGCCGTGGAGTCTAGTCTTGTATTCTCAGCAGGCTGGCACAGGCTGTGAGCTCTGCACAGGCTCTGAATTCACTCCTACTGCTCTGCTGCAACTCCTGCAGCCATATGAGAAGTTAACAGATTTCAACTTTCATTGGCTTGAAAGGCTGCTAAAATGTAGGGCTTGGAGGAGGGGATACCAGGGATGGAAGCCTTCCCTGAATGACAAGCAGGACGCTCTATCTGTTAACTTCAGCATTTGTAAACTGACATTTTGCAGGGGTGAGGTCATATGTGCATACAACTCTGTTCTCCTCTGGCAATGCAAATAGCTCTGTAATACAGAACCTGGATGGCCGTTTACATGTATGTGTGTCTTTTACCTAGAAAAGGCAAGGTGGACTAGTGAACTGGAAAGAGGGCTGGGAGGCAGAAACACTTCTGCTCCCTGAGGTGTTCGAAAAGTTAACCTGAGTCCATTTCCCTATGTGTCAAGAGGGAATAATTAACCCTCCCTTAACCACATAAGTTATGTTACAATTTTTTTGCAAACTGGAAGGATTATAAATAATTATTCCCAATGGTACATAAAGAATAATTCATGTGCAATAAAAGGGAAAATTTACAGAGTTAAACTGAAATTTTGATTGCAGTTCATTTTTTAAAACAGGTATTTAATACTCAGCATTCCTGTTCGAAAATGGTCCCAGATAAGAGAAACCACACAAACACACTTCAGTTCTCAACTGCACACCATTTGCCATTGAACACTTACTGAACTGTTGTCAGTTATAGAAGATTAACATATCAGAAAACTCATTCAGTGCAGTGAGAAGATCCATACCTTGAACACCTTCCAGGAGCAGATCGACCCCTCTCTGATAAAAGCTAATAGCAGCTTCATAGTCTTCTTCTTCCTCCTTCTTCAAGGCCAGCTTTATCAGCTGCCCTGCTTTTTCCAAGTAGTCTTGCTTGCCAAGCTTCTGTTTTAAGCTCCCAGGAAACAGACTACGGCTCTCACTCTCCCTCTCGCCTTCCGACTTGTTCCACTCACTATCAGAAGCAGTAGCACCTTGTCCTAAGGACTCTGAAGCAAGGCTGAGACCAAAAGCTCTACTGGGAGAATTCTGGTTGGATGCCATTCCATCATCTAATTCAGCAAGGGAGTCTACATCAACTGTCAAAGAGATGAGGTCACTATCACTGGAGAGACCTGGAAGTATGATCACAAGTGTGTACAAAGAAATTAAAGTAGCTAGTATTAGTATTTCTACTAATGCACTGAGAAAACAATGTCTTTCTTGTTACCCACCATGTATACTTGAGGGAAGCCTCCATAACTAACTGTCACATCTCTGATATAGGTCAGAAGAGCTACAGATGCTCTAGTTTTCTCCTCTACCATAACCACCATTTGGAACTCTCCATCATTAGACTTGCCATTCCTGTTCCATTTTGAATTTCAAGCCTCCCGTACAGACTCTTTACCTCACCTGGCTTTTAGATGCACATCATAAGCCTTCAGGTGTACAACTAGCCTTGTACACCAGCACTCTCTTGGGACCTCAAGATTTTTGAATTCCTATAGAAGCAGCCCAATTTTCTCCAAATTGTCAAAAGGCCAACTCTCAGACCAAATTCCTCATTAGGACAATGGAATGCAAGAAGGCTAAGCAACTAGTAGCCAATATATATCTTCAGGGCCCACTCTCATTTAAGCTTCTGGAAATGACATGGCTAACTCTGCTTGTGTGGATGCATGAAGATACAAAATTAATTCAGACTGCAATTGCTTACTGAAAAAAAAAAGAAAACTTCAGCTTGTTTTGAAGTTAGTAAAACTAGGGAACATACATTATTAAATTACCATTTTGATATTTGTGACTTATTTCACATACATTTTATATATAGGTTTATACTTTTTCTCTCTGTATATCTTCTCATGTATAAAAAGGCATCAAGTTTCACCTCCCAAATATTATTTTTGGTATTTGAATCTATGCCAGATATATAAAAAAACCTATTTCTAGATCTCACCTCCACATTCTGATTGACTGGTAAGCGTCACATCATCAAGTCCACTTAAATCCTTTTGAACTAAAAAGGACAAAGGAAAAAGGTATTCAATATATTTTTATAATCACAGAATAAAAGTTAATTTAATATCAAGCAAAGGGAAGAACAGACTTATTGATGCATTCTTATCATTGATAAAAGTGTGTACAAAGCAAATGCATTCAAATCTGTTTTCCAATGTATTCATTTTGGGTTGACAAAACGGATACACCATTATAATGGTGGTTTTAGTTCTTTCATTTCCTTGAGGCCTTAAAGGTTTAAAAAAAAAATTAAAACAGTAAAAGTGCCTATTTAGCCAGACTACATGAAGCCTCAGTACCATATTATTGTATCCAAATTCAACTGTGATGGCATTTAATCCCAAAATACAAACTATTCAGCTGTTTCACAATTCTTATGGAAATGTAGGGTTTGAGGGACTTGCAAACATGCATACACTTTAAGAAAACACACAAGCTTCCCATAAGAAAAGCAATTCTCCAGAATAACATCCTGTACCAGATATCTGGAATAAGCCATAAACTTGGCACTGACAGCTAGATCGCAAATGGGAGCTTGTTTTATCTTGACACACACACTCACTGAAGCAATGAATGAACAGGCCACCAGCGAAAGAAAATTCTGAGATAAACCCTGAAGTCTGCTGTCTTGTGCATTGCTATTGCACTCAAGACACTCTGCACACTGCCAGGTAATGTTTCGTGACTCAAGTGGTCCTTATAAACTAAAACAAGTTCCTATAGACTTTCTCCAGAGCACTAGAGACAGAGGGGTTTTGGGGGAAGGATGAGCAGATTTTTTGCAAAAGTGGTCTCTGGTGAGAAGAGGAGTGAGGGGAAGAGAAGGTAGGAGGTAGAGCCACTCCCACTTGCTCTTTCAGGGAAAGGCCTGGGGGAAGGCAGAGAGTGCAGGGCACTACTGTTCTTTTGCAGAAGGTAAGGAGAGAAGCTGGAACAGAGCGGCACAGGCACAACCAGCATTCTAAAAGGAGCAGAAAGAGGAATAGAGATTGCTGGGAAGCAGACAGTTTCCTGACCTAGGGCTCGGTGAAAGAGAAGGAGGGCCAGAATTCATCAGGAGGAGAAGGGGAGAGCGGTGCAAGGGGACAGCAGACAATACCCTATGGGAGCCTTTATTTATACAGCCCCAGCTGGGTTTTAATTGGCAGCTACCTGTGGAGCCTGGAGCTGCGGGCTCCACAATTTCAGCCCTCTCCCAGGCCAGGGTTTAACCCTTGTCAGGCCAGTGTGGGGCAGCTGCCCTGCCACACAGAGGAAGAGCAGTTCAGGGACATGGCCCCTGCTCTATGCCTGACTGCCATACAGAACTACAGACAGAAGTTACAGCTTTTTATCTCCCTCTGAGGTTCCTCTATTGAGCAGCCTCAAAGTGATTCAGCCAATGGCCGTGACCATACTACAGGAGCCACCATGCCAAGGAGAGAGATACAAGCAGAGCAGCTGCCACTCCTATAATCTGGCTCTGCAGGGAAGGGCAGTCCAGTCTTCATGGATCACTGATTTACATTCCCCCAGTCAAGCCCACTGACGGGGGAGGAGGGTAGATAAAGGGGACCTGCCCCAGGACCAGGGGCTCCCAGCCACCGCTATTGCTACTTGCTGCTCTGAGTGGCTCTCAGGGCCGGGGGAAAGAGGGGTCCTGTGCTGTGGACCTGTCTAAGGGCTGGCTGCCCCAGCCCTGCCCCTTCCACCTATGGCCCTGCCCCTTCCACCTATGGCGCGCACACGCGCACGCACACACACACGCACACACACACACACACACACACACCCCTTACCCAGGGGCCTAGCAAGCCTGTCAGCCCCCCTGCACCCAGTCTGTCACACCTAGGGATGTAATAGTGTAGTTGATTTGCCGATAAGCAAAAGCGCATATATAGGTTAATGCTATAGACTACACACATTCCCCCACCCTTGCCAGTAAGTTTTTAGCAGGCTGGCCAACAGCCCAGATCAGTCCTGGCTTGTCCCAGTCTGGGAACTATCCCAATACGGCTCTGCATTTAAAGTGTATTAGGAGTCAGGCGGGCAGGTAGCCTGGCTCAGTTCTGGCTCAGGCCAGGACTGGGAGCTCAGCCCCCTCCTTCCCAGACAGGAGCTGCTGCCACCCCATGCTGCTGCCTCTGTATCAGAGGCAGGAGCACGGGGCAACAGGCAACCAGTCCATGAGGCGATCTGGTTTTTAAACTGGCTCCCCTCGTGGACCAGCTCCTGCCTCCCTCCCGCCCCCCAATGCTGCTATCTCTGATACAGAGGCAGCAGTGCGGAGTGGCAGGGGACTCTTCAGGAGTGGGGCTGGAGCACACTGTCAGCTGGCCCCATCCCCAGGTACTACAGAATAGGGATGTTAAGGACTAGTCAACTATCCGACAATGCATCGACTATTTGATTAGTGAATTACACGATACTTAACATCCTTACTACAGAATAGTCAAGTAACCAATAGGAAGTCATGAGGTTAATCAACTATTCAATTAAGTGATATTTAACATTCTAGTCCAACCAGAGAACAGGATACAGGGAGAAAAATAAGATTAGGAAGGCCTTTTACCCTCAAGCATCAGCTACTATGAAGTAAAAAATAAAGTTACACACAATTATCCAGGTCTGAGAAATCTTCGCACTCTTCATAAGATTATGGACCTGCTAGATGCAAGATTCCAAATTAGATAAAACCTTGGCTTGTTCTGGTGTAGGTACTTCTCTATTCACATGTAGTTTGTTGCTTGGAATGGACTTTCAGATGCTGACTCAACCATACTGAACGATTTCCTCTTTTATATATAGATCCAGAAAATGAGGAAATCTTTACATGTAAACAAATCATACTGACACAAAAAACTCTCTCTCCAAGATTGTCTGTTTCAGAAAAAAATACAATAGATGTTGATTTTCCTGCTCTCTGAACTTTAGAAATGCAGATGCTTTTTGTTAGGTTGCTGAGAGTCACTAGTTGTTAAAATACTTTTTGCCTCTTGAAATGAAGCCTCTCTCTTTGCCCCCAAAGTCACCAAAGTCAAATAAACACCAAAGTCAAATAAATAAATCTAAGTACTAGCTCCATTCATGGTAGTATCCAAGTGCTTAAAAAATCATAACCAAGATTTTAAAGTCTGTTAAAATCAGTGGCCTGACTTTTCAGAAGGGCTGAGCATACAAAGCAGTTTATTTGAAATCACTGAAAGCTGCAGCTGCTCAGCCCTTCTGAAAACTCAGACTTCAGGAGCCTAACATCAAGAATCATAGAACCATAGAGCTAGAAGAGACCTCAGAAGGTCATCAAGTCCAGCCCACTGCTCTAGGCAGGACCAATCCCAACTAAATCAACCCAGGGCTTTGTCAAGCCGAGACTTAAACACCTCTAGGGATGGAGACTCCACTACTTCCCTAGGTAACCCATTCCAGTGCTTTACCGCTCTCCTAGTGAAATAGTTTTTCCTAATATCCAACCTGGACCTCTCCCACCACAACTTGAGACCATTGCTCCTTGTTCTGCCATCTGTCACTACTGAGAACAGCCTCTCTCCATCCTCTTTGGAACTTCCCTTCAGGAAGCTGAAGGCTGCTATCAAATCCCCCCTCACTCTTCGCTTCTGCAGACTAAACAGACCCAACTCCCTCAGCCTCTCCTCATAGGTCATATGCTCCAGCCCCCTAATCATTTTGGTTGCCCGCCACTGGACCCTCTCCAATGCGTCCACATCCTTTTTGTAGTGGGGGGCCCAGAACTGGACATAATACTCCAGATGTGGCCTTACCAGAGCTGAATAAAGGGGAATAATCACATCTCTGGATCTGCTGGCAATGCTCCTCTTAATGCAACCTAATATGCCATTAGCCTTCTTGGCTACAAGGGCACACTGTTGACTCATATCCAGCTTCTCATCCACTGTAACACCCAGGTCCTTTTCTGCAGAACTACTACTTAACTGGTTGGTCCCCAGCCTGTAACAATGTTTGGGATTCTTCCGTCCCAAGTGCAGGACTCTGCATTTGTCCTTGTTGAACCTCATCAGATTTCTTTTGGCCCAATCCTCCAATTTGTCTAAGTTATTCTGGACCCTATCTCTGCCCTCAAGCGTATCTGCCCTCATGCTGAGGGTGCAATCCATCCCCTCATCCAGGTCATTAATAAAGATATTGAACAAAACCGGTCCTAGAACTGAACCTTGGGGCACTCCACTAGAAACTGACCACCATCCTGACTTTTCGTAAGCTTCCTTTTTGTGCTTAAGTTCACCAAGGATTTCCCCTGTAAGCCAATCCGGTCTCCTACCATGTTTGCCTCTCTTGGTACACATCAAGATGGTTTCTTTCTGTGCCTTCAGTAAGGCTTCTTTAAAATACTGCCAGCTGTCCTGGACTCCTTTCCCCTTCATGTTAGCATCCCAGGGGATTCTGCCCATCAGGTCTCTGAGGGAGTCAAAATCTGCTTTTCTGAAGTCCAAGGTGTGTATTTTACTACTCTCTTTTCTTCCTTTGGTCAGGATCCTGAAATCTACACCCCTTTCTTAAAAGATGTGGCATCACACAGTTAAAAAGGCCACTGCGAGCCAGTTCACTGATCTTGTGGGGTCACTGACAATTCCTTGCAGAAAACTCAAGTTTTTCAAAGCCAGGCTTGCAGGACTACTAGAGTCAGCATTTATAGCCCCTGGGAACCAGAGAGTCAAGAGTGAGAGAATACTACAGAGCCTTCAAAAGTAAACCCCTTCAGCAGTCCCCTTTCAAAAGAGGGAGTCCTAAGATGGTTTAAAAGTCCAATAGTCATCCCAAGGCCCGGGAGGAGAAGGTGGAGTAGGACTTGGGAGCACCCACATTTAGCAACATGAAACATGCCTGGAACAGGAATACAGTTTAGTACTAGTACTGCCATCTAGAGGATTTGAATATAGTTATTTCTCATTTTCTCACTGTTTTAAATTCATTGTTCTATCCCAGTAATCTAATTAAATTTAGAAAGAACATCAATCTGAAAGCCACATTTATGCCTAACAATGTATGTCCTGTAGTTTCAACAACTACTGGAAATTATATCAGATGAAATATACAGACTTTTTTTAAGCTTGTTCACTTTGTGGATTCGACAGAAGAAGAAGTTACTCACCTTTGTGCAGTAACGATGGTTCTTCGAGGTGTGTCCCCGTGGGTGCTCCACATCTGGTGTCGGGCTCGCCCCGGCGCCGCGAATTGGAGGCTTCCCAAAGCTGTGTTCGGCTGGACCGCGCGTGCGCGAGCGCTCGAGGCCGTTCGCGCCTTTCCTCTCCGAGCGCAGTCCAGCCCCCGCCTCAGTTCCTCTCACCGCCTCATCTGAAACGAGAGAAACAGATGAGATTCCGTAGCGGAGAGGAGGGCGCGTCATGGAGCACCCACGGGGACACACCTCGAAGAACCATCGTTACTGCACGAAGGTGAGTAACTTCTTCTTCTTCTTCGGGTAGTCCCCGTGGGTGTTCCACGTCTGGTGACTCCGGAGCAGTGGTCTGAGCTAAGGTTGCGCTACGGAATTCGTGTTACGGCAGCGTTGGAGTACTGCCAAGGCTACAGCGGAGTCTGAGGTGGAGTGTTGAAGAATTGCGTAATGTTTCATGAAAGTGATGTTTGACGACCAAGTAGCTGCCCAGCAGATGTCACGCATAGGGACTCCTTTCAGGAAGGCCGTCGAGGTAGCCACTGCACGGGTGGAGTGTGCTCTAGGTTGTGATGGGAGGGACTTGTTACACAGATTATAACAGGTGGTAATGCAAGCGACAATCAAATGCACTTCGAAATGCACTGCGCAGAGAGTGGATGACCTCTAAATTGATCTGCAACAGATATAAAAAGACGGTCTGTCTTTCAGATATCACGAGTTCTATCAATATAAAATGCGAGGGCTCGGCGAGCGTCCAGCGTATGCAAAAGAGCCTCTTGAGGAGAAGTGTGAGGTTTAGGACAGAAAGAAGACAAGACGATGGGTTCGTTAATGTGGAAGTCCGAGCAGACTTTTGGCAGAAAGGTCGGGTGCGACCTCAGTATCACCGAGTCCTTATTAAAGATCGTATATGGGGGAGATGCCGTAAGGGCTGCAATCTCACTCACCCTGCGTGCCGATGTTATAGAAATAAGAAAAACAACCTTGGTCGTAAGTAGTTGGAGAGATGTAGTTGCAAGCGGCTCAAATGGTGGCCGTATCAACGCATCTAGCACGAGGTCGAGGTTCCACGCAGGAGGTGAAGGTCTACGTGGAGGGTTGAGATTAACGAGGCCCTTGAGAAACCTCTTCGTAACGGGGTGGGCGAAAACCGACTGGCCATCGACTGGGCGGTGGAATGCCGTGATCGCTGCTAGATGAACTTTAAGTGATGGTATGGAGATACCTGACGTGTGCAGGTGCAAAACATAGTCCAGGACAGCATGCAATGGTGAGGCGGAGGGGTTTAACCCTTTAGTGTCACACCATTGCATAAAGCGAGACCACTTCGCGAGGTATGTTTTCCTCGTGGAATCTCTTCTACTATTGAGCAGAACACACCTCACTTGATCTGAACAAAGGGTCTCCGACGTGTCGAGCCATCTAACATCCACGCAGTCAGGTGGAGGGTGAGTAATTTTGGATGGCGAAGGGACCCGCTCTGCTGCGTTAAGAGGTCCGGGAGAAGAGGGATCCGGTAAGGCGTTCGAATTGACAGCTGTAAGAGCGTGGAGTACCAGGCTTGCCGGGGCCAGGCCGGTGCTATTAGCAAGATTCGGGCTTTGTCGAGGACAATTTTCTCCAGTACTCTTGGAATTAGAGCCACAGGGGGAAAAGCATACAGTAGTACCGTGCCCCAGTGCAAAAGGAACGCGTCCCCCAGCGAGTGGGTGCCAATCCCTGCTCCGGAACAATAAACCTTGCATTTCGCATTGGCAGAAGTAGCGAAGAGATCTATGGCGGGTCGACCCCAGCGGTGGAAGATAGATAGGAGTACGTCTGTGCGGATCTCCCATTCGTGGTCGTGTGGGAAGTATCTGCTCAGTGAGTCCACGATGGAATTGCTCACTCCTGGCAGGTACAATGCTATGATAGTAATGTCGTTGCGGTTGCACCAGGACCACAGGCGAACTGCCTCTGCACAGGGGGAGCGGGATCTGGCACCGCCCTGCCTGTTGACATAGTACCTTGCAGCGATGTTGTCCGTAAGGATCCTGGTGACCGCGCCTTGTATGTGAGGTTTGAAATGCCTGCAGGCGTGAAAAATTGCCCTGAGCTCCAGTAAGTTGATGTGGAGCATCATTTCTGTATCGGACCATCGACCCTGGATAGTATACACGCCCATGTGCGCACCCAGCCGGAAAGCGAGGCATCTGTCGTTATCTGCCTCGAAGGCTGAGGTTGGTGAAAGGGAATGCCCGCCAACATGTTGCTGGGCTCGGTCCACCATCGGAGGGAATTCCGAACATGGATAGGCAACGCCACACGCTTTTGGATGCTGTGTTTGGCGGGGTTGTACACCAAAGTCAGCCACTGCTGGAGACATCGGAAATGTAATCGTGCGTGGCAGACCACCATCGTGGTGGCTGCCATATGACCCAACAACTGAAAGTGAGTACGTACAGGAAGTGTCGGAGAGAGCAATACTGTGTGAACTAGATCGCATATGACTTGGAAGCGGTCTGCAGGTAAGTAGACCCGAGCTGACCGTGAGTCGAGGCGAGCTCCTATAAACGTGAGAGTCTGGGTCGGCTCTAGACATGATTTTTCCATGTTTACAATTAAGCCGAGGGAGCTGAAGAGATTCCTCGTTACTGTGAGCATGTTGAGAGCTTCCGACTGAGTGTGGCCTTTGAGCAAGCAGTCGTCTAGGTAGGGGAAAATGGAGACCCCTATCTTGCGAAGATGTTCAGCAACTACCGCCAGGGTTTTGGAGAAAGCTCTGGGAGCCGAGACGAGGCCAAAGGGCAGCACTCTGTATCGGTAGGAAACGGAGGAAGCGCCTGTGTGCTATGTGTATGGCGATATGAAAATACGCGTCCTGCAAATCGAGGACTCCGAACCAATCTTCCTTGCTCAGTGACGGTATAATTTTGCTTAGCATGACCATTTTGAAACACTGCTTCTTGATGTATCGGTTTAAACGCCTCAGATCGAGAATAGGTCTCCACCCACCAGATTTTTTGGGAACGAGGAAGTATCGGGAGTAAAACCCTCTGTCCCTGAATCTTTTGGGAACTACTTCTCTGGCTCCTACAGCAAGAAGATGACGTACCTCTTGCTGGAGCTGAGTCTCGTGTGATGGGTCCCTGAAGAGGGACGGGGTGGGTGGAGTAGTGGGAGGTATGGAGACAAAAGGTATCGTGAGACCTGAATTTATTACTTCCAAGACCCAGTGGTCCGAGGTGATGTCGCGCCACTGGTGATAATATGGCTTGAGGCGGTGGTGGAAGAGAAGGGTGGTGGTGGGTTCTTCTACCGTGAGCACTGAAGATGTGTTTGTGTCCTCGACACATGAGTCAAATTTGCTGTTTGGCGTTCGCCCGAGCTGGCGCACGATTGGACTGCTGGCACTTGCGCTACGGACGCTGTCGGAATCGAGACTGGTCAGGAGCTCGCTGCTGATGTTTCTGGAATGGATAGTCATATCTCCTTTGAAATGGATAGTAGCGCCTACGCTTAAAGGGGGGGGGGGGATATACATCCCCAGCGTCCGCAGAGTGGTGCGTGAGTCCTTACCGGAATGTAGGACGTCGTCAGTTGAAGTAGCAAACAATCTCTTACGATCAAATGGGAGATCTTCGACTTTGTTTTGGAGCTCCTTAGGTGCTCCTGCTGCCATTAACCAAGAGGCTCTGCGCATGGCGATACCCGTTGCCATGGCCCGAGCTGCCGTATCTGCAACATCGAGGGCGATTTGGAGCGATGTCCTACATGCAGAATATCCCTCTTGGACAATTGCCTTCAGCAGCAGTCTCTTAGTATCAGGAAGGTGCTGCATCAGCTCAAGTAATTTGGCATAATTATCGAAATTGTGGTTCGAGAGAAGGGCAGCATAATTTGCGATCCTGAGCATTAGGGTCGATGATGAATAAATCTTGCGTCCAAACAAGTCAAGTATTTTTGTGTCCTTATCTGGGAGTGAGGTTCTGAACTGAGAAGCCTTGCTCTTATGGTGGACTGCATCCACTATTAAGGAGTTGGGCTGAGGATGATTGAAGAGAAAATCCATGTCTTTAGATGGGACAAAATATCTCTTGTCTGCTCTTTTGCTAGTAGGGGAGATCGTTGTGGGGGAGTCTGCCAGATCTCATGCGCCACATCCAAAATTGCCTCATCGATTGGGAGTGCGATCTTGCGTCGTTGCTGGGGATGCAGATTTTTCAGTAGCTTATGCTGCTTCACCTGTGCTTCAGACAGCTGAACCTCCTGGCTTTGTGCCACCCGCTTAAAAAGGTCCTGGAATTCCTTGAGGTCATCAGGTGGCGAGGTGTCACCTGGGGTCACAGCATCATCTGGTGCATGAGATGAAGAGCACACATTCACAGGCATGTCTGTTTCTGCATCCGAAATCTGTCCCTCCTCAGGGTCCGAATGGTCCTGCTGCGGATCCGGACTTCTTGGAGGGGGTGGGGCACGAGCTGGTGATCGCAGCTTCGACTCATCATGATGAGAAGGCGGACTAACCGAGCGACAGGAGCACAGTGACCTCCGATGGGAGCGGGAGTGGCTGTGATGAGTTGACACATAGTAATAGGGTCTGTCATAATGTATATAGTGACGGTCCAAGTACCCCGGGGATGAGTGTCGTGAAGAGATGACACTAGCGTGCCCAACGTAATATGCATGGCGTGGTGAGTGCACAGGAGAGCGCGGGCATCGCAAAGGAGACCGCGATCGAGAATCCCTTAGGTAGGCAACAGGTTCCCTGTGATGGTGATAATAGGGCGACAGACTTCTGCAGGCTCGAGTGCCTTGATCTCTGGTGGAGTGAGGTGCAGGAGAACGGTGCTGCAGAGATGGTCCGGGTGAAGCTGTAGGAGAAGGCAGAGGAGAAGCCGCATGCCTGCAGGATTTTGACGTTGCCTTCCTCGGTGCCGGAGCAGGCAGCTCTGAACGCACGGAGGCTGGTGCTGAAGGGACAGCAACCTGCAGAGCAGGGGGAGCTGCTGAGTCAGGCTGAAGATCTGCCGGTGCCAAAGCTGCGGACAGCTCCTGAGGTGGGAGGGGGGGAGCTGCAGCTGAGCGTGGTGAGGAGGACGGCAGTACAGCTGTCGGTGCCGGCAGGGCAGAGTCTTTCAAACGGCGCTCCGGTGCCGTGGCTGGTCGGGAGCACGGTGCGGTGCCGGTCGGCTTCTTAGAGCCAGAGACCGGTGCAGAGCCGGTAGAGGAGCCGGACGTGCCCGGCTTGTCTCCTGCGCTTATCCGCTTCTGCGGAACAACAGGCAGGGACCTGACCGGTGAAGGTTTCTCCCTCACAGAAGGGGTACCCTTAGGGGAGGGAGCCCGCCTCCTCCCTGCATCAGCAGTGGGATTAGTGGTGCCGTCATCCTGAGGCGCGAGCGCCTTGTCAAAGAGTATCATTTTCAGGCGTCTCTCGCGGTTCTTACGGGCTCTTGAGGTTAGGTTGGCACAGTGGGTGCACTGTTGTTGCAAGTGTGCCTCTCCCAGGCACCTAATACAGGAGGCATGGCCGTCGGAAACCAGCATAGCCTCATGACAGAGCAAGCACTTTTTAAAACCCGGAGAACCTGGCATTTTGCCGCTTGAGTGCTCCTGCCCGCACACCGCTCAGTTTGCGGTATATGTGCTCCTTTCTGTTCGTAGGTATCTTTATTTCTTGAATTGCCTTATTTCGCTTATCCTTCTTTCTTTCTTTCTTTCTTTCTTTTTTTTTTTTTTTTTTTTTTTGAGAGAAAGGCGGCTATGCGCCAACTGAAAACAACAGGAACGATAGGGACGGAGATAATAACTATTAAAACGTCTCTATTTCTACTTTTTTTTTAACTTTAAAGGAGATAAGGAAAGGAAGGCAGATAAGACCAAAGAGTAAATTTAACTATTAACAGGATGCTGAGGTACTCTGAGGAGAGGAGAGGAGAGGAGAGGAGAGGAGAGAGCTCCGTCCGTGGCCAGAGGCGGCTGAGAGGAACTGAGGCGGGGGCCGGACCGCGCTCAGAGAGGAAAGGCGTGAACGGCCTCGAGCGCTTGCGCACGCGCGGTCCGGCCAAACACAGCTTTGGGAAGCCTCCGATTCGTGGCACCGGGGCGAGCCCGACACCAGACGTGGAGCACCCACGGGGACTACCCGAAGAAGAACTTAGTGTTTTGCCTACATAATCAGTGTGTTTCTCACTTTCTAAATTTGTACATTTCACCTCTGTAAATTTCACAGGGAGAAATATAGTCCAGGGGACAGGGCCCTAGCCTACCACTTGGGAAACATGGGCTCAATTTCCTGCTCTGCCACAGATTTCCTACGTGGCCCTTAGGCAGGTCAGTCTTTTTCTCTCTCTCTCAGTTCCCCACCTGTACCACAGGAATCGTACTAGCACTTCTCTACTCCACTAGCTGGAAAGCTAGTCAGTCTCAAGGTTGTGAGTCACTCAGCTACAATGATGGAAGCCATATAAATACCTAAAATATATAATCAAGTAGCAGAGATATCCTTATAAACAAGGAACTCACTGTGTGAAGGTTGCACATCAGAATCTGAGTTGTAGAAAAAATAAATCTGATTTAAAAAAAAAAATCAAACAGTGCCCTTTTAAATGGTAACCCCTATTACACTGAAAAGTAAAACAGCTCAAGAGTTTGTTTCTTTTTGTGGATAAGCAAAACAGTCATAATTATATAGTCATCTGTAAATTTAAAAAAACCCAACACCTTATATCAACACACATAGGCTGTGTCTACACTGGCGCGATCTCGCGCAAAAGCGGCCACTCTTGCGCAAAAACTTGCTGCCTGTCTACACTGCCCACGTGTTCTTGTGCTAGTAAACTGACGTTCTAATGTATAAAATCACGGCTTCTTGCGCCAGAACTCTGACGCTCCCGCTCAGGAAGAAGCCCTTTTCTGCAAGAGTTCTTCCAGAAGAGGCCAGTGTAGACAGGCATCATGAATTTCTTGCGCAAGAAAGCCCTATGGTTAAAATGGCCATCAGAGCTTTCTTACACAAGAGAGCGTCTACACTGGCATGGATGCTCTTGTGCAAAAGCACATGCCAGTGTAGATGCTCTCTTCTGGAAGAGTTTTTGCACAAGAACTCTTCCGCAAAAGAGTTCTTGCGCAAGAAGCTGCCAGTGTAGACGCAGCCATATAGTAATTGTGAGATCTAAATATTAAGGACAGCCATACAACCTGTAACCTGCTAGCACTGACAGGGTCTTTTTTAATTGCTTACAAAAACCACAGAGGTCAGATAATAATCACAAAAGAAACTCAACCTTCAGAACTGCAGTCAGATAAGCTGTCAATCAAGGAATCAGATAAAGGCTCAACAGGACCAATCAATTCAGACCCATCATGCACCTCACCACCCTGAAAGAAAGGAGGAAAAGAATATGCATTTAACTGCTATGTGCCAGATATATAGTCTCCTTATCATACAACAGCAAAGAAGGTGGACATGGTAAATTTGGTTTGAGAGATCTAGTCAACTCCCAATTCATTTAATTTTAAATCAACTAGGGTCATTGAACTGGACTAGCTGAATAAGAGGGGGGAAAATACTCACCTGGCATCTGCTATGGAAGCTATTTCTGTCAAAAGCTGGTTCTGCAATTTAACAAACTCTGGTTCAAGATCTTTAGCCAGTGAATTCCAAATTCAGTGGTTTGACTTCTTAAAAATGTGGCAGAAAACGTGTATAGTGGAACCTCAGAGTTACAAAGACCTTGGGAAGGACAGTTGTTTGTAACGCTGAACAAGACATTATGGTTGTCCTTTCAAAAGTTTAGAGCTGAACCTTGACTCAATACAGCTTTGAAACTTTCTCTTAATTTTTTTAGTGGTTTACGTTTGACACTACTATATTTGCTTTTTTTTTTTTGGAGGGGAGGAGGAAGACAGGCATTTTTGCTGTCTGATGACAAACTTCTGGTTCAATATAGGATGTGTGGTTAACCTGTCGGTTCATCACTCTGAGGTTCTACTGCACTGGTTTACTATTATTTTTGTATTTAATTTATATATTAGTTTAATATAATAAATTTATGCCTTAGCACAGGTTTATTTTAAAAAACAAATCACCAAATTTTAAATTTTTAAAATCCAATTTACAATAAAAAGTCTAATTTTTAAATATATGTATCAGACTGTAATCCACTCTGGATATGGTTGAACCAGTATAGCTTCTCACATAGACAAGCCCATAAAGAATGATCTAAGCTACATTTTCAAAATGCTAGAAACCAAGTCTGGCATGTGGTTAGCAATTTAAAATGAAACAAACTCTGACCGTAGAAGTTTAAAGCACAGATAGTGTGGTCAGGTGTCCAGTTTTCAACTAGAAAGTCTGATCAAAAACAGGGATCTGATGGTGTCCAGTCAGATCTACTGACTAGGCACCCAAAATCTGGTTACTGCACGCAGGGGAGGGAAGAAGGCACCGAGTCATCACCTACACCAACCTATACTCAGCCAGGGCCACCACCTATTTGCATCAGGCAGCACCAGCTCCCAGCCTCAACTCTGCAGGCAAGCCCTTCCAGAGCCACATGGGGAACGAAAAAGCAGCAAGTAATGGAGGGAGGGGGAAAAGGGACAGGGCAGGGAAAGAGCTTGGGGGGGAATGGTGGGAAAGGGGAGGTTCCAGGACCCCTACTGCAGTGTCCAGTTTTTAAATATTACAAAGTTGGCAGCTCTCGGTACAGATGCTTTTTCTAATTTAAAGATGGACACTCAAGTACTTTAGCTCATAAATATATTTAAGCAAGGGAGATGATTTCATTGCGGGGTTTTTTTTTATAAACAGCACAAAACCTAAATCAAAATAGATTTTCAAAAAAGTACCCAAGCAGAAATGCAGTCATCAATACAGGAAAATGAAACAGTCCAGCCTATTAGCAGTGTGAGTGCCAAAGCTGGATGTCAATTAAAATAAGTATTTTAAAATTCACTTGTTCATAAAAGTAAAAATACACACCTCTATTAAATATTATTTTTATCTTTATATCACTATAAACACATAGGCCCTGAATTTCAGACATCTATGCAATCACATTGATTTCAACTGTACTATGTATGTAAAAGTATATCATGTATGTGTGTTTGCAGGATTGGGGACTAATAATGAAACATGTTGTAGGAAGCTGTTAAATTTGTCCTCTACAAATCAAACACTTGTCAATGTTGCTCTGCATATGGCACTTTCAATATGGAAAGATATGCTGATATTTTAATACAAAAAAATTCCAACCAAGTGAGTTACTGTCCTAAACCACATCCTGAAGTTTGATTACCATAAACAGTTATGCAACAGAAAAGATGTAATAGTCTGCAAACTCCTTCCTATATACAATATTCATTTTGTTACAGAACTATATTACAATCCCTAATGACAATTTCCACTGAAAAAGTTTAACTCATTTTCCCTTGGTTCAAAATATATTAACAGTTGCTTAAAACTGTAGAAATAATTATAGAATCATAGAATACTAGAACTGGAAGAGACCTTGAGAGGTCATCAAGTCCAGTCCCCTACTCTCACAGCAGGACCAAGCACCATCTGGATCATCCCTGATAGATGTCTGTCTAACCTGCTCTTTAAAATTTCCAGTGATGGAAATTCCATAACCTCCCTAGGCAATTTATTCTAGTGCTTATGATTCTTTATCATCATCCTTCAGAGCATCTTGGCTCAAAACAGCATTAGTATTGCTCTCCAGATTTCCAGTATGTTTAATAAGTTAATGAAAAAAATCAAAGCCCTTTCCCTAAGCACTCTGCAGAATATTTGATACTTAATGAGCAAGGATCCTGTACCTACTCCTCAAGGACCCCACTTCCAATTCCCAGCCAAGTCAATGGAAAGACCCTCATTCATCTCAAAGAGGGCATCTGATTGGGCCTAAAGTCACTTCACAATTTATGAAGTAAAGAAGCAGCAGCATTAAAGCTTTATTTGTATCACAGATACAAGGCACATCTGAATTATCACAGATAGATTAACAAACCTTAAAAAAGTCTTCAAACTGCTTGCTCTTATATAAAGCAGGGATATTGGCAGAAAACTGCAGCAGATCCTCAGCGCATTGTCTTCTTTCTTTAACCACAGATTCATCAAACCGCCCTAGGATAGAAACACGAATTGACATTTTGTAAGGACTAACTGAATATTTACTTTACAAGAAATCCTCAGAAGAGAATGCCCTGCATCTGTGAAAGTCATTCAAATGCTTCAGGAATCTGTGGCAATCTTCACACTTAGGAGTCTCAACTGTCCCTAGAGTCTTGTCTTCTGCAATCCACTTAAATGATGAAAGCTGGCAGCCATGACAGGAATCCTTGGCTCTCTCATTCTAAGAATATGTGAGGCAACACTCTTGATTATCCAAGAGACACTAACATGTGTCCACTAATATCTAAAAGTAACTGATGCATTCTCTTATTTGACAACAGTCTTGTAATTGTCAGTCTTAATTATGGCCCCAATCCTGGAAGAAGCTGAGCACTTGCCGCTCACTCTCCAAAACAGCGTACAGCAGGAGGGGCAGAGGAATTAGGGATGTGAATGGATAACCACTTCCCCTTCACAACTCCTTCCCGTGACCCCCTTAATAGGTTAACCACTATTGGTGAGCAGCCCCCACCCATACGCTACCATGGGAGGAGGGCTGCTCCAGCCCTACAGGGCTGCTGGCTCCCAGCCCACGCCAGCTGTGAGTCGGCAGCCTTGTGCGGGGCCAGAGGTGGCAGTTGGGGTGGGGGCAGGGGTTGCCGCATCTGGCCCTGAGCGAGGCTGTCGACTCCTAGTCCATGTGGGCTGGGAACCAACAGCCCAGCGTGGGGTCAGAAGTAGCCAAGCTGAAGCAGCCCCTGCCCATGTTGTGGGGGCCACTTCAACCTGCCCACCCCCCTTTAGTCAGTTAACCGGTTAAACTTAATGTTTAACCAGTTAACTAACACAATGGGATTTTACATCCTTAAGAGGAAGTGCTACTAAATGCAGAAGATCAAGAGAGAACATTATGGAGATGTATTGCCTCAGAGATCATTTACTGCGGCTATAAGCAGTGTCAGGGACATCCACCTAATTACAGACAGGCTCCTATTCCTTCCCTCGTGTATACAAGAGATTTGCAGAGCTGGGAGGCAACACAGCCTTCAAAATTCACACTGCTTCCCTTACTACTTCCCCATGCTGTGCCTCAAACTTCTCACACCAAGAGAGATTTTTAAGGAAAAATCCCACAGTTTCACCTTTTAGAGTTCCACCACCATTGCCTCTTCCCGGTGGTTGAGGGGAAAGGGAATGAATGATCTGGACTACTGACTATCTGTACATATTATGCAACTTAACCTGATTTCCTGACTTTCATATCAATTATGTCATGGCTATCATTCAAAATATATTGTTCCAAGTTTAATAGATGTAGAGGAATAGACTGAAAGAGAACAAAAAACAGCAATAGTGAGTACTCCTACATAGAAGAACAAGAGACTAGAAAACATTTTAAAGAAAAAGCATCTCCACAGCAGCATGGCAGAAAATAAGGCCACCTGACAACACTAAAGAAGATGACTGTAGAAAACCACATGGGGGAAGCAAACCTCTTTTACATTAGGGACATGCAAAAATAATCCAAACAGAAAGTGTCAAAAGTATGATTTTTTCAGCAATCCTTCAAGAACCGTTTCCACACAGGTCAGGGGTGGGCAATAAAAAGGCAGCAGCCCGCCAGGGTTAGTCCCTGGCAGGCCACCACCTCTATGTTTATCTGTGCATTTGCAGATATCGGATGACTGCAGCTCTCATTTACCACGAACCCCAGTTCGCAGCCAATGCAAGCAGTAGGAAGTAGCGCGGACCAGGACGCCGCTTCCTGCCACTCGCATTGACCGCAAGCGATGGTTCATGGTCAACGAGAGCTGCAATCGTCCGATACCTGAAAAAGCACAAGTAAACATAGTGGTGGAGGCTAGCCAGCAACCAGGGCCGGCCTTAAGCCGATTCGGCCAAAACGGGCCCCGCGCCTAAGGAAGCCCCGTGCCCCTGAACCCGGAAGTGCCGGCTGCCGGCGAGTTACAGAGCCAGGGGCCCTGCTCCACCAATATGTGGAGCTGGGTCTCTCCCCCGGCTCTGCCTGGAGCGGGCCCCGGCCCTCGCCGCCCTCAAGACGCCCTCCCACCCTGCCCCCAGAGCGTCCCCCTCGGCCCCAGACCATCCCTGCCGTGTGCGGCTCAGCGCGGCTCCCCCTCGCTGGCTGCTGCGGCTGCTTCCATGCGCAGCGTTGCAGGTGGGCGGAGAGGATGCCCGGGCGTGACATGACGTCACGGCCCAGGATTTTAAAACTCTTCAGAGGCACGTTGCGGGACTGCCTCCGGGTTCGGCCTCCGGGACCTGAGCGCAGACTCCGGCCCCGCAACGTGGAAGGCAGAAAGTAGGGGAAGGGGTGGGGGAGGGGAAGGAAAAGGAAGGGGCCGAGGGGAGGGGAGGGAGGGGAAGGTGCTTGGGAAGGTGCTTGGAGGAGGGGGAAGCAAGGGGAAGGCATCAAGAGACAGGGTAGAGGAGAGACAAATGGCAGGGGCCAAGTGCAGACAATGAGGGAAAGGGCAGGAGGAGGTGTCAGTGGGAGGGGGACAGGGTGATGCTGGGAGAGGAGAGGAGAGGGGAAGGGCATTGGGGGCTGGAGGGGAGGTGCTGGGAGAAGGCTTGAAAGAAGGGGTGGGCATGAGAAAGTCATGTGTGGGGGCACAGAGGGGCAGGAGGGGAACGGGGCAGAGAGTGGTGAGGGGGTGGGCATCAGGGGGCAGAGGTAGTAAGGGGGAGGCACCAGGAGGGTGCAGGGCTAAGGGAAGGTGCAGGTGCCAGGGATTCTGGGGTGAAGCAGAAGGGCAGACACCTGCAGGGGAGGGACAGCACCAGGGGAGAGGCAGGGCAGGTGTGTAGAGGGAGATGTTAGAAGAGGGTAGCTCACATGATCAGAGTGGGGCTACTGGAGGAGTGGGCACAGGGGGGAGAGAAGGGCTGGTGGAGGGGGGCAGGTCGCAGGAGGGCTGAGGGCAGTGAGAAGGGCAGGAGTCAGGACAGCAGAGGAGGGTGAGGAGTTGGGGGGCAGCAGGCACCAGGGGAGATGATGGAGCAAGGAGAGGAGACATGGCAGCAGAGAGAAAAGGTAAAGGTTTATAAAATATTTATTAATACTTGGTATGCTGCCCACGGCCAGTTTGTTTGCGCACGGTGCAGTTTGGGTTTATGTGGGGTTCAACACATGGCCGGGCGAGTGGAGCCAAAACAAAAAGTAGTCAGTGTAATGATCTTCTGTTGATATGTGTTTTAGTAGTTAAATTCTTGGACTGTCATTGCTCATGAAAAGTGCTGTCACATGGGTAGAAATCGGGTAAATATTGCATTTTATTAATATCAGCAGAACTGACTTAAATGGGGCCTGTGTGTTGTGTAGTCTTGCCTTAATCTTTGTATTCATGCCTGTCAGTGTGAGAGAAGCTATTTTGTATATATTTGCTTGCATATGCAACCACACTTAAGTTGAGGCCCTCAGCATGTTCTGTAAGTATCAGTGTGGCCCCTGGGGCTTCCAAAGTTGAGTTGCCTAGCTCATCCCCTGACAGGTGTCTGTCTAACCTGGTCTTAAATATCTCCAGTGATGGAGATTCCACAATCCCTAGGCAATTTATTCCAGTGTTTAACCACCCTGACAGGCAGGAAGTTTTTCCTAATGTCCAACCTAAACCTCCCTTGCTGCAATTTAAGCCCATTGCTTCTCATCCTAACCTCAGAGGCCAAGCAGAACAATTTTTCTTCCTCTTCCTTATGATACCCTTTTAGATACTTGAAAGCTGCTCTCATGTTCCTTTTTGGTCTTCTCTTTTCCAAGGTAAACAAGGGCAATTTCTTCAGCCTTGCCTCATATCTCATGTTCTCTAGACCTTTCATCATTTGTGTTGATCTTCTCTGGACTTTCTCCAGTTTCTCCACGTTTCCTGAAATGTGGCACCCAGAACGAGACATGATACTCCAGCCGGGGCCTAATGTAGATGGCTCATTCCCTGCCTAGGGGACGTGAGACTGGGTGGGTTAATTGCCAATCCTCCTGTTTATTCTTTTCCTAAGCCAGGAGGGCACAGTAGTTCTGATGGGGGCTCTGCAGGAAGGCAGCCCGCACTCACCCTGCCTGAAACCTTGTGCAGGTGTTAAACAGCTGTCCAGCCCACCCTAGAAGTGATTGCATTTCAGCGTGCCTGAAGCAACACTGCACCAGCAATGGACAGGAGAATGGCTCCTGGGCATGGCTTGCTCATGACTGCTTCAGTCCCGTTGATGGGCCTCAGCCTCTTTTCTTCCACTCCCCCGCTTTGCAATGGGGTTGTAGACTTTGGGGGAGAGGGGTGGAGGCTGGTAGAAGTGTGTCTCCCTGCAGCAGATGTAGACACGTCTCTGTATTAATCATTCTCTCATTGAAGTTTTTAGCTTTGTAGTGAGTCCTTTTACATGGAAACTTTGTATTACGCCTTGGTAAAATAGTCCCTAGGACAAGTGAGGCAGAGACTGTCCCTGTGGGGTGAATGAGGTGGGAATGGATAAGGCGGAAGGTGAGCACCTCTGGGCAGTTGCAAAGGTTGGAGAGGGGATGGAAGCCAGATCCAAGATCAATGAGCCCTGGGAAGTGGGCCCATTGAAAGGAGACTGGACCTGTGGATGCCTTGGGGTCTGCAGCAAGGGCCTGCTTTGGGAAGCCCTCTTTGGAGGTGAATGTGGCAGCATTGAGACACCACCCAAAAGCAGGCGCCACAGACACTAACTGCAGATTCATGGGACGGCTCTCACAGATCTTGCACATGCATAAGATGATAGATCTGCAGGAGGGAGGGCAGTGGCGTAGTGTGGGGGCCGGAGGGGTCAGTTGCCTCTGGGAGAAAAATAATATAAAATTTAGTTAAAAATAGATGTCACGCATTTTTAAAAGGAATACCATATCTCCTGCCTTTTGTCTATTTTTGTCTCTTTAGGCCCCCAGTTAAAATTTTCAAAAGCACTTGAGTGACTAAAGTCATTTTTGAAAATTGGACTTGGAAATCTAAGCTCAGATTTTCAAAGGTAATTAAGCTCCTAAAGAGACAGTTGCCAACTCGGATCTTCAAAGATATCTATCTGATCTTTACACACCTTTGAAAATCTGGTCATAAGTGTCCTAGTGAGTTCTGAACGTGAGATGTAGGATCCCAGTCCTAATTCCTTCAGGCTTTTTTTTTTTTTTTTTTTTTAATTTGAACATTTATCTACACTAATTCCTCTCCTTTCTCTTTCACTATCCAATAAATGCATGGATCAAAATTATAGGTGCTTTGTGAATATGCTGACTTGAAAGTGGAAAGATTTCATATTGTCATGTATGATTCCTGGTAACCCATCTCAAATATGAAACACTAGGTTGATACCTGTTCATATCAGGAGCTGTTGAATTCAGTTCACCATTTGCAGTATTTCATTAGGATGTTTAGTGGAGAAGATATTGGGGTTTTTTTATTTATACTGTGGGCAAAGCATGGGCTCACAAGAATTCCTCCATTGTTTTACCATGAGTCTCAAAACATTTGGTGTTTTTCTAAAGGCCTGGAGTCAATTGATTATGTAGGAATCTCAGCTTTCATTTAAAAAAAGTTCTCTATACTTCTGGGCCTTACAGCTAAGGAGGAAAGCTTTAAAACATGAACCCTAAACACTCAAGAAACAAAAGGCCAATAACAATCCAACGTTTTATTTTTAAAAAATCTTATGAGAATGGTCTACAAATCATAACTTTGTGTAGGCGTTCCTTGTGATTTTTGGGTTGGCAATACTGCTCTTTGATTGGTGAATTTAGAGAGGTCTCTCCTTCAGTTTCCTTTCCACCCTCCTTTTTGTCACAGGTCATCAGAGAATCATAGAGACAATGGAGAGTAGGGTGAGTCCATGACTATGGTTAATGACTGGTCAGGGTGACTAACTATTATCAGCCAGTGGTCTGAATGAGCTATCTACTGCCATCTGTTAATCAACTGTAGGAAAAGGCTTCACGAGCAGACCTTATTTATATAGACAACCTACTTTGCCACAGAGATCAGTAGACACACTTGCTGTGTCAAGGTGATCAATTTTGGCTCTTTGGGTTGAAATTCACTTAAGACTTGGAGCTGGGAGAATGAAATGTTGTTATCCATATTGTATGATTAAAAGGTTAAAGACCTGAACTTAATATGACCTGGCTTAGGGTCTACCATAACTTGAACACTAAGCAGAGGATAGTGAGTCACATCTAACTGAAAGTCACAGAAGATGGAAACAGGTTTTATTTCTGGTGGTGTAGAGTCTATTTGGGAGTCCTCAATTATATCTGACACTTTACATCCAGTGTTTAAAGGCAGAGCTGACTAGAATCAATTGAGAGTCCTTGTCTTGTCTCAGTGATCGCTTGAGCAAAAATCATTGATAAAATCTTGTGTAGACTGACCTTGGACTCAACATGCAGGCAGTGTGTTGAAGGGCAGTGCAAAGGAGGCAATGGTGGTGAGGTACCATATTACCTAGTGAAATCATTGGTGCTGAAATCACTAAGGACTGGAATTTGACCACAGAACTGACACTTTCTTAACAAAGACTCCATTTTTGCTATTTAAAAAGTAAATCAATGTAACAGAAAACTGCAACGCTCTCTGGTAACTTTTTAAAAATCAAACTTTAAACTTTATTGAAAAAATTGGATAGTTTGCAATTGAAAATATTTGACCTTCACTTAAGGCAACTGATTTAATTTTGTGTAAAATTTTGCATAATAAAGGATGGCATTTTTTTTGAAAATGTTCAACTATACTAATATACATTTTGATCAGATCTACTTCTGATGTGATATTTGTGTGTGGTTGTGGTTTGGTGTGTGTGTGTGTGTGTGTGTGTGTGTGTTTTCTCAACAAAAAATCCTGGGTGGGGGGGAGGAGGGCCCCCGCCAAAACGGTTCTAATTGGGCCCCGCACTTCCTAAAGCCGGCCCTGCCAGCAACTAACCCTATAGACCAGTAGGCTAGAATTTTCCCAACCCTGGTCTAGGCTCACAAATCAGTGTTTGGGGTGAGGAGTGTATTGTTTTTCTAAACTAACAAGGCAAGAACAGGGAGGAGGGGGGTCTCTCACCTCAGTAAACTGCAGTGACTGAAACAGCACAATTTTTTAAGTCTAAACTCTTAAATACAACTCAAACACCGACTTAAATAACAGAAACATTCTGAAAAGGTGTCAAAGAGCCAGATAGACTTGAACCTATATCAACACAAAACACATACTGAGCATTTGAACTGTTCCATGAAGTGATTGCAAAACTTTTCAGCTCATTAACTCATGCTGTCTCAGTTGGACCACTAGCAATTACAATACATGGAGGTAAGAGGTAGAAATAATAGATCACAGTGGCTTGGCTGTGCACTATATGCAAGTGCATGCACTTATGTAAAGCCATGTAAAAAAGCTTTTTTTTTTTACTGACTGCAGTAAAAAAAAAAAAAACTGATCACACTGATGGCCCACATTTCCTACACTCTGACCCACTCTCAAGTGGGCAATCTTATGCTGCTTCTGTATTTGGATGGCTCAGCCTCTCGGTTCTCAACCATTAAAGGCTAGATTCGCAAAGCGATTTAGATGCCTAACTTCTCAGTCTAACCTATTAAGAACATAAGAATGGCCATACTGGGTCAGACCAAAGGTCCATCTAGCCCAGTAGCCTGTCTGCCGATAGTGGCCAGTGCCAGGTGCACCAGAGGGGGTGGACCGAAGACAACGATCAAGCAATTAATCTCCTGCCATCCTTCTCCAGCCTTTGACAAACAGAGGCCAGGGGCACCATTCTTTACTCCCTGGCTAATAGCCTTTTATGGACCTAACCTCCATGAATTTATCTAGCTCTTTTTTAAACTCTGTTATAGTCCTAGCCTTCACAGCCTCCTCTGGCAAGGAGTTCCACAGGATGACTGTGAGCTGTGTGAAGAAGAACTTTCTTTTATTAATTTTAAACCTGCTACCCATTAATTTCATTTGGTGTCCTCTAGTTCTTATATTATGGGAACAAGTAAATAACTTTTCTTTATTCACCCTCTCCACACCACTCATGATTTTATATACCTCTATCATATCCCCCCTCAGTCTCCTCTTTTCTAAACTGAGAAGTCCCAGTCTCTTTAGCCTCTCCTCATATGGGACCCATTCCAAACCCCTAATCATTTTAGTTGTTCTTTTCTGAACCTTTTCTAATGCCAAAATATCTTTTTTGAGGTGAGGAGACCACATCTGTATGCAATATTCAAGATGTGGGTGTACTATAGTTTTATATAGGGGCAGTATTCTGGCACTTTTGAAAACCCACCTAGCTGCTTATCTGACTTTTGGTTATCTTTGAAAATCTGTCCTTTAGTGTTTTCAAACAGATTTCTTGCCTGAAGCCTTTTTATCCTAAAATCATCACTGCCACCTTCAATTCTCTGCACCTCTTAGACAAACTAGAACGGTAAATTCTCAGGGATACCACCATGTCTTCTATTTTTTCTCCAGTACTGTGCACATCCACAATGCTACCTAAATAAGAGTAATACCCTTGATGTGCAAATATGTGAACTGCTGTGCATAAAGATTACAATGGGTCAAAACTAGTATCTCAAATCATGCTTCATGGTTGTGCAGGAATCAAAATGAATCTCTACAGCCAAACTGACAATGGTAATTTCCTAGAAACAAATACTAGAATACCTTAACAATAACAGACACATGACAATTCAAAGTTTTAACAGCTGGCTCCGTTAACAGCACTTTAAAGTCCCATGATCCATGCCAATGTGTTTTTTCCTGTGCGGAGGGTGGGAAAAGTTCAGGTGAAGTACAGGAAAGCAATATGAAATTTTCCCCAATGGGTTTCATCCTGTGATGTAACCAGCACTATTGGACCAGAATTACACACACACACATACACTACAGCTTTTCATTTGCAAAAGTTGTAGGACTAAAGCATGAAACAAAAACATTTCAGTTCTGCAGATTCCTCAATTATTTATTCCTCTAAAGGTGGAAAAATACCATAGTTTTTCCATTTCCACTCTGTTCTTGGTGCCCCAGAGTGTTCTCTTCAACTAAGTGCTACAACCTGGAACACCGTGCAAGTTTAATATTTTCTGAACAGAAAATAAGAGCAGCTGTAACAGCTGATAAAGCTCATTGGTAAACTGCATCATCTATTTTTGTACCAAAAAAAGTTTTAAAAAATACATACATGTTTTAAAGAGTCAGCAGCTAATGGCAATGCTAACAAATACACTACCACAAAGGGGACAAAAAATCACGGGATGGAAGGAAGAATACAGCACAGCACTAACTGTTAATTCCTCAACTGGAATAAAAGGCAAATTCACCCATTTTTATTCCTTTTTTGTTTCCAAACACATAAATTATCATTTTATACATTACCTCTCTTTTCCTGTGCTTTTCTCTTGCTCTTATTTCAAATGCGATTTTTTTAAGAAAGGTTCTTTGTACAAGAAGCAAAAAATAACTACACTGAATACTTTTGTAGATTCCCTCCCCTTACCCTCTGAACTGTAGTCACTTTTGTTTGTATAAAACAATAGACTAAGGGTGTCTTTCAGAAGAGAGATTTCACCCACAATTCTACTCCACTTCACAGGGCTTAAGCAAGCCTGCAAAGTCTCAGACTTAAGATTTCTGTCCATTTTAATTACTTTTAAAATCTCTTTCCCAGGAACTCTCAGTTTATTTTTTGGGCACCTTAGCCTATAATGCTTTTCATATTTATCTTCTCTCCACTCCTAGAGCATATCTTTGTTTTCAATTTAAATCTTGGACAAAAAATATCAGCTCTGAAAGTTACTTTGCCCATGATCATGCTACTCTGTAAATTAGTTATGTAAATCAGCTCAAAATTCTATTGACAATGTATTCTCCACTTAACATTGCAGCATGCAAGTGCTGACGTGGCACCGATATTGGCTCCACATCCAATTTCACAGATAAGCTAAATAAAAATAAAGTTGACAGCAATTCAGCTTCAGCTTTGGAAGAGAGCCAAAGCCTCTGTAATACTTTAGGGGGCTCTATGCAAGAACCCATAAAATCCACATCACAACTCAATTTTCTTGTAATCACTTACATGTTTCATATCCACTATTAGTTATCAGAGGTAAACACCATTTTGTGTAAATGCAACAGGATCAGGTAACACACAGTGACCCCTACAATTAAGGTTACTTTACATTCTTCATTATCAGACCCTGATTTCAGTTGCTTTTAAAAAAATTTTTGAAAGTTTAACTATTCAGGCTGAACTTTTCCAAAATGGGCATCTGCCTCAAAATGAGTTGTATTTGGAAAGTTTCAGCTGAACCATTCTCTGAATAAGTCTGGTGCTCTATGGGACAAAATTGTAGTATATGATCATGTAATGTAAAGCTATTATAATGTCCACACACAAGGGGGTCAAATTAAAACTGAACCATCTTAATTCTAGCATTTCCAAACTTTCAAGTGCTTGATTTTGCAACCTAAGCCTTCTTTTAAAATAAGGTTCTATGTGCAATGGTAAGTAGAGAATACAAAAAATGCACAATGTATCTTGACAAAACAAAGAAAAACTAATGAATGTGGTAATTCTGCCAAGATATAAAGACCAATTCTGCAGTCATAGTGAGTGACGCTCTTTCATTAAAGTTTACAGGATTTTTGAGCATAGAGTGGTGTGCATGATCACTGTCAAGAGACTACCAAAAATGTCCTAAAACTATTATAATAGTCAAGTCCTTAAAGTATCCATTAGCTTTGAGGTATCACTTCAGGATACTAATTCAATTAATTCAAAACATTAATGAGAATTAGATTTTTATTTTCAGTCTAACTACTTAAATTTTAAAAAATCCAGACTGTTCTTAACTGAGAAGTTAGGTATTTATAAAAGTTTCAGGTGTTTGCCTTTTCAGCAAAACAATGAGAAGTCCTATGGCACCTTAAAGACTAACACATTTATTTAGGCATAAGCTTTTGTGGGCTAATGCCCACTTCGTCAGATTCATGAAGTGGAAACTTCAGTTTGGCAAGGTATTTATAGGGTACTATGCACACAGGCATGATTAAGAGATGTTAGTATTGCCACTGAATTATAATTATTTTTAAAAAAATCCTTACATTTAGAATTTTCAGTTGGGAACATCGAGTGTTAAGCTTTGTCAGTTTGAAATTTGGCAAAAAATGACATAATCGCTTTTAATCTTAAAAACAAAATTATAATGGCTAAAATGTAATTATTTTGAAAATTATAGACACACATACATACAAGTGTTTCCTAGATACTCCATATAGGGATAAGCAAAGTGCCTAGCACTGGCAATATCCTGCCCTAGTATTGACAACGCCCTCAAGCATTCCTAGATTCCACACGGATAATATCTCAGAAAGAGAATGAATGAAATAAGAGAACATAGCCCCATTTTATCCCACTGAGCACAAAGATATCTGAATTTGCAACCCAGAAATGTCTCTAACCGATTTTAGAGAGAGAGGTTCCTACTGCAGTTAGGCTCAGTTTCAACTACATAATAAATATCTATGGAAAGTAGAGGTTTATTCTTAATTGAGTGTTCTGGGGTACAGCTATGGAGCCTATTTTCCCTTTGATGTTTTAAAGGTAATAGGAATCATATGCACTTACTGAAGTGTGCTTAGTACGCTATAAAAAATCTACAGTAAGCTTAAGGCTGTGTCAAAAAAAAAACCCACAAGCAATTCTATATTGAGGAAATCAAACCCATCTCTCCTTAAAACACAGCACATTAATCTACTATAAAACCTGAACATTATATTTCTTTGGGACAAAAACAGTTCGGAACTTTTTTGGATTTATTATAACTATGCAGTTAATTCCAAGAAAACTTCCAATTCCTGGAGTTGTTTCAATTTTTCAGAAGTTCATTTACTTTCACTTTTAAAGCTTAATCACCTATGTCAAAAGATAATTCTCAAATATTTCTTACAAAAATATTTCAGGAAAACACTAAGAAACAGGTTCTATTTAATAGCTCACATTTTCTGCAGCTCTTCCTTTTCTCATTTTTATTACTAAAGGACAATAATACAGAGATAAAATCTAGGTTTCTTAGAGCTAGTTAGTTCTTGCTACTTATTCCTCACTTTAACTTATAATCTTCTGATGCAATATTTGATTGCTCTGATGCAATAATCAATTTCTCTAAATATAATTAATAGCAAAAATATACAGTAATTAAATAAAACTGGAAGTTAACATCAAATGTAAATTAATTTCCTAAGAGACAAAAATATTTTCCTTCGCTAAATGCTTACTAATTTAATATTAAAAAATCTTGAAAAATTACAACCACGTTTTCTGGAGTAAGAACAAATGTGAAATTATTTTTTAGCTGACAATATAGAAGTGTTCACCATACAATTAATACTAGTTGTATACAGTAAAACTCCAATAGTCCGACATCCAGTTGTCCGGCACTCCTGATAGTCCGGCATCAACTGGAACCCGGAGCTGCTCAGGTCAGCCACTCTCACGGCCAGGCCACTATGAGCCGCATGCGTGCTCACGGCCCATGCCGTTCCGCTCATGGTCCCCAGCACACACAGCGTCTAGCCTGCCCATGCTAGCTTCGGGCAGCTGCTTCGGGACCCGGACATAAGTTTGGGGGAGAAGGGAGACTGGGTGACAGCAGGGAGGGGAGGTGTTTGGCTCTGGGGAAGGGAAGGAGAGGGGAGGGGAGGGGGATTGGGTTGCGCACGGAATCCCGGCCAGCTCATTGAAAAGCCGGCCGCTCAGCACATGTGCCCCAGCGCCTGAAGAGAGGCGCGCGGCTGTACCGGCGGCTCCGGGACCCGAGCATAAGGTGGGGAGGGGGATTGGGTTGGGAGTATGCCCCCTTATAGTACCTCCTGGTACTCCGGCATATCCGATAATCCGGCACCACCTAGGTCCCAAAGGTGCTGGATTATCGGAAGTCTACTGTACTGCAAACTGCTCAGAACAGGGAACTCAAGATTTTATGCCTGTGAAGTGTAACATGCATCCATAAACATCCAAAAGACATCATTGTTTATCTGAAGCAAACAAGAGGATACAGTCTAAGTTAGTCAGATATCTTCAGAACAAATCACAACATTTTAAACCATGGAACTGTGATCCACCCCATATATTATTAAGATCCTCATAAGACAAAAGGAGTTGACTATTAAAACCAACGTAAGTTTTATCAATTGCTCATACAAAGGAGTGGCTGACCGCTTGAGAATGAGATATATTTATGACTCATTAGCTACTATCAAACAATTCAATTTCAGCAATTCAAAAAGAAGATATGCTTACCAAATACTATTGCTTTGGCGAAAGGTGGAAACAATTCTGTATGCTTATATATGTTTTTATGAATTTGCCAGAGATCTTTGTGCAGTTTCTTAAAGTCACTGTATCTTTTCCAAACGACTATCTGAAGCAGAAAAAGGAAAAAAGCATGAAAGAGTTTAACAACACTTTGTAATAACTGTTGCTAAGTGTGTCTGAAAGAAGGAGCATTTTATCATTATTGCACAAGATCATCCAAATATCTTTAAGAAAATCAACAGGCTAATCAATACTGTTAGTGGTTTCCTTTAATAGCTAGCTTAGCAAGTTTCTCTATAGGAGAAAAAAAATATCAAGCAATAAGACCTGTATAGTCTCAATTGTAAATTGTTCCACTTTACTCCTGAGTGCTTGCTACATAAGTTCTCTCTCAGGCCAAGTCTACAATGGCACTTTACAGCGCTTTAACTTCCTGGCTTGGGGAGCGAAAACACACACGCACACATGGAGTGCAGCAAGTTACAGTGCTGTAAAGTGCCAGTGCGGGGCCACACTTGCAGTTAAAGCTCTGTGCTTTAAACTGTTAAATGTAGACAAAGCCTTAATAAAGACATATTACTCCCGTGTTAGAAGTTGGTTTTATAAAATGGACAGTTCCTTGATCTGACAGACATCATGGCACATCAACCAAAACAGTTTCCTACAATACTGATACAATGGGCTATATGGCCTAGGATGTGAACGACAAGTCAACACACTAGTTGACTAGTCGTTTTGCCCCCACACACACACACACTTGCTGCCTCTATCAGAAAGAGGCAGCGGGGGAAGGGGGGCGAGAAGAGGAGGGGGTGCTTCAAAGCGGCAGTGCCACATGGAGCCTGGGGACAGACCAGGGAGTCTGGGAGTCCCCAGCTGGCCTGGGCTGCATGCAGCGTTTCAAAGCAGCAGTGCCGCATGGAGTCCAGGGTCTGCTGCTTTGAAACACCGCGTGCAGCCTGGGGTCAGCTGGGGACTCCTGACACCTGGCTCCCCGCGGCGTTTCAAAGCGGCAGCGCCGCATGGAGCCCAGGGTCAGATGGGGACTCAGAGTTACCCTGGGGCTGTTGCTACACTTCAAAGGTGGAAGCACCCTTCTTGACTAATCGAATAGTCGATGCAATTGATTAGCCAATTAATCAAAATTTAACATAGACTCATAGACTCATAGACTTTAAGGTCAGAAGGGACCATTATGATCATCTAGTCTGACCCCCTGCACAATGCAGGCCACAGAATCTCACCCACCCTCTCCTAGAATAATTCTCCCACCTATATCTCAGATATTGAAGCCTTCAGATAGTTCGAAGACCCCAAGATACAGAGAATCCTCCAGCTGTGATCTGTACCCCATTTGGAACATCCCTAACATGGCCTATTTTAATTGCATCTACAATCTAAGAGTCAGTGATTATCCGGGCATACATAACATACTTTTTGGCAGTATTCAGGATATACTGCCCCTGTATCTAGCTTCAAATGCATTTTTCTAAGGAAATAAAAAGATTACCTCTGACAATAAGTGTCTTAGCTCAGAATCTTTCCTTCTCTTATGTCTAATAAGAACAGCTTCATATCTACTATATATTTGAGAGAGTTTGTCTGACAGTCTGTGTGTTTGTCTGTTCAAGAACATCTCCTAAACAGTAAGAGCTAGATCACCAAATTTGGTATGCAGCTTCCTCTTATCATAACATAAAGCAGTGTTTCTCAAAACGTGGACCGCAGGCCCGCTTAGGAAAACCCGCTAACAGGCCTACGCCGCACTGTTTATCTAAAGGGTCTGTAACCTCACAGCTCCCATTGGCTCCGGTTAGATGTTTCCAGTCAAGTGGAGCCGTGGGAAGCCCACTTTGAGAAAAACTAACTTAAAGTAAGGGTTTGATTGTGCCAGGAAAACTGAATGTGCTTAGAATGGAATTGCTTTTCATAAAACAAACAGAAAAAAAAATGTCAGAATCACCAGGCAGGTGAAAAAGGTTGCCTAGGGGCTGCCCCAAGCCTGTCACCCCAACAGACACCCTTTAGGAAAGATGAGGGGGACTGAAGTTCACCCCACCCCGATTCGTACAGAGACATTGCTAGCTGTTCCTCTTCGTCAGGGAGCGAGGAGAAGTGCCCAGTTTTCTGCATTCCTTACTCTGGCTGGGATGAACAGGGAGCAGATTAACTTGGACCTGCCACAACCAGGAGACATGCCTCCTCCCCCAGCTGTGCCCAATAGAGCTGCAGCAGCCATGGGACAGGTGCTTCTCACCCTGGCCACAAACTGCTGCAGTGAGAGAGGGCTGGGGCAGTCCTCTCTCCTCAGGGCAGCCTGCAGACTGAACCCCACATTCCTAAGCACACTCCAGAGCAATGATTTAAATCAGGGTTGGGGAACCTCAGGCTCGGGGGCTGGGTGTGGACCTCAGCTTGCCTGGATTTGGCCCCCAAAGCTCCTGGGCCCTCCCCCCCAGCATTGGGGAGCCCGTGCTGGCACACCAACCTGCACATTGCCCCACTACAGGGCTGGAGCACACAAAATTTACCAGGCTGGGCTTCCCTAGGCTCTGGTGTGGGAGGAGAATGTGGGGAGTGTCTTTCTCCTCAGCTGGGGGCCAAGTCAAGTGAGGGTTTTGGGGGTTTTTTTCTTTTCACTTGTGTGCAGCCCCAAAAAGCTTCCCCATCCTGATTTAAATGAACCAAGTACATTTTCATTTTATTTTTCAAAAAACAAAAACTGAGTTAATGATCTGAGCAACACCAGCTAAATCTTCTAGTATAATTATATATGATTACCACAAGCAATCATTAGGATGAATTGAGGAAAAAATCCTAAAGGAGAAGATGAACAGGGGAAGAATTATGCTGCTTTCTGTCATTCAGTGACTCAATGCTGCCTGGGCAGCCAAAGGAGGAGAGAAGGAAAAAGAAAAAGAAGGCTAGGGAGCTATTCCACCTCCACCAGATGCAACAATATGTTGAGCATCAGCAGCTGAAAAAAACAGGAAGGCAAGAGAGACAAAAAAATTAGAAACAGAATGTTCATGGTTCAGGGAATCAGACACAGAACAATTTAATCCATAGTATTTTGTGTAAATATCTGATTATTTAAATTCATGCTTACATTTATAGACAGTTTTTCATGAACATCCCTTAACCAAAGAAAGACTTAACACCATCTTCTGTGTAATCTGAGCAAAACCTCGAGTAAGAGGTCACTGATACATTGTAACATTTGAGGATAAGGATTTCTACATACTATAAGTCAACAAAATGAAGCTCCACTCCATAGTTCTAGCCAAGTAATTGCTGAAAGACACCAAAGCCAGCTATTAATACAGTTTCCACTGTTCCTTCCCAATTATTCATGTTTCATCCTACAAGAGGTTGAACTATCAGCAGGAAAAGAATAGGGCCAGGCAAAGAAATCAGCAATTAAATCTGAATCTCACACAGCTAATACACTTTGGTTATGAAAAGAGAGATGAAGACATTTTACCTTCCAGCTCTGAGTTCATTCAGACCCTTTGCCATGTCTTAATCCATATTAAATATTAAGGTGTAACAACAGCGACAAACACATAAAGTATATTCAACAGCAGATCCAATGTTTTATCAGTCAGATTCATCTCTCAAGTTTTATGTAGCAAAACAGATTCCAAGTTAAATAGTCCTTTAACTAATTTTAAACAGTTTACTTCCCAGGTAAAAATCTGAAAGTATCAAAATTAGGGACCAATTCTGTATATACAAAACAAACCAGAAGTGTACCAAGAAATCAAGAATTAGATCTAGTCAAAAGGTTATCGTGGTTACGACACAATTTGGTAGGGAAAAAAAGTCTCATTTTGCTGTGTCCAGAGGGTATTCTAAAACACACTAGTAATGAGAATATGCATAAATCTCAACTCACATTAAAAATAGACAGTAAGGGCAACTCACTACAAAATGGTTAAAGCTTTCAGCTGTATAGATGGGACCTACCCATTTCTTCACCAGTCGCCATAATATTGGACTGTCCTAGGCTTTAATTTAGAACAGTGTTTCTCAAAGTGGTCCACGAAACCACTTTGAGAAACCTGCTAGCTGGCCATGCCGGTGTTATTACCTATTGGCGCCATGGCCATGGAGCCCCATTGGCTCCAGCTCTCTGTTTGCAGCCAAGGAGAGCCGTGGGAAGTGGCAGCCCCGCCTACACCACTTCCAGCGGCTCCCCTTCACTGCAAACAGCGAACCAGAGCCAATGGGAGCCTCTGTGGCCATGGTGCCGGTAGGTAATAACATCTGTGTGGCCAGCTAGCAGGTTTCTCAAAATGGTTTCACAAACCACTTTGAAAAACACTGATCTAGAAACATCCCAGCTACTCTACAAATTTTAAACATGTTATAACTACCTCTCCTGATACAGTTATGGCTCAAACTCTACTATATTTAGGCCTAGACTATACTACAAACATAGGCTGAGGTAAGCCAATTTGCATCAATCTAGTTGTGCGTGTCTACACTCGTTTCTCCCACCGATATAAGTGCTCCTTTATAGTGCAGTATCTCTCTTCACACTAAAGATTTACCTCTTGATGAAAGTCCTACGGTGATGGACAAATGTCGTCGGATGCAAGTGGAGAATACCACTGGAAGCATTGAGTCACAAACCTACACATAGGCAGGCCTGGTGTGATGGTCGTCTGTCTGCTGAATTGGAACAGCAGCAGCTCCCATATCCGGCCTGGGTGTCAAAGCAGCCCTATTTAGGGACCACACTGCTTTCTTCAAAAGAAGAGGGGGGAGAGAAAATAATCCCTAAACACAGCTTGTTCCAACTGCGCCCTGTCGGCTAACCGTGACCAACTGGATATCCAATTTTTGCGGTCACAAGGGAAAAACAACGACTAAACAGAAACTACGCTTTACAAACTGGAACGTATGCACACTTCTTGATCATGATGATTGCTGTGAATGCAGGACAGCAATCATTGGTAAGGAACTTGCATGTTATAAAATTGATGTTGCAGCTTTAAGCAAAACACGTATTTCTGGTACCAGCCGGTTCACAGAGGTTGGAGCAGGCTACTCATTCTACTGTGTGGGCTACCCTGAGGGTTATTCAAAGCAAGCAGAAGTTGGCTTTGCCATCAGGACACCACTAGTCCTCCAGCTTGAATCCGAGCCACATGCCATCAGTCCTCGCTTTATGACCGCAAAGCTTAGACTGAGACAGGGACAATGCCTTGTACTTGTTAGTGCATATGCGCCCACTTTGACTGCTGCAGATGATGAAAAGGAGGCTTTCAACACTAGCCTGAATTCAGTGATCTCTTCAGTACCTTTTAAATCAAAGCTATATATACACTAGGTGATTTTAATGCTAGAGTTGGTCAGGACTATATCAAATGGCCAAAGGCGCTTGGACATCATGGTATTGGAAGTGAGAACTCAAATGGCACTCTTCTTCTTCAAACTTGTGCACAGCATGAGCTTGCTATTTTAAGCACATTCTTCCAACAGGCAAACAAATACAAAGTAACTTGGATGCACCCTCGGTCTAAGCATTGGCATATGACTGACTCTCTCATGACAAAACAAAGAGATCTTTATGATGTCAAGTTGACTCGTGCAATGCATGGCACTGGCTCCTGGTCCGACCACTACATGGTACGCAGTGTTATCTCCTTGAACCTTTGTCCACCAAAATGTCACCATTCTGCTGTATGCCGGAAAAAGCTGGATGTAGGTAAACTTGAAATACCTGAGACACAAGTGCTGTTTCAACACAGTCTTGATGCTTTCTTAGGCATCCTCAATGAAGGTCCAGAATGGTCACCCACGATTGAGGAGGACTGGATTGACATCAAAGAAACAACCTACAGAACTGCTGTTGAGATCCTCGGTTTCCAAAAACGCAGGCATAAGAACTGGTTTGATGACAAGGACAGAGATGCCCAAGCTCTTCTTAATAAGATGCATGTTACACATCTGGCTTGGATCAACAATAAAGAGAATGCCTCCAGGAAATCGGCATATATTCAAGCTAAACAGGAGCCACAAGTCAAATTACAGCAAATGAAAGAGGACTAGTGGAAATATCAAGCAGTTAAACTTCAAGATGCGGCTGACAGACATGACTTTAAAGCATTTTATGACGGGCTGAGGGCAGTCTATGGGCTACGCATTGCTGGCTGTACACCAGTGTGCTCTGCTGATGGCCTTACTTTGATCTCAGATAGTGCTAAAATCCTTGACCGCTGGGCTGAACATTTCCACAAAGTATTGAACCAGACCTCAACTTTTGACAGCAGCGTTCTTGAAGAGATTCCTCAGTGGGCTAATGATTTACAGCTGGACATTCCATTAACTCTTGATGAAGTCCAAAAAGCTGTTAATCAGATGAAATCTGGAAAGGCACCTGGCAGTGGTGCAATTCCATCAGAAATTTATAAAATTGCTGGGGGCCAGCTGATGTACCGTCTCACCCATTTATTTAGCACCATTTGGGAGAAGGAGCTAGTCCCCCAGGACTTCAAAGATGCCCTGATTGTACATATATATAAGAGGAAAGGTGACCGTGTGTGTTTTGATGATCATCAGGGCATCTCTCTGCTCTCTAAAGCTGGTAAGATCCTGGCCTGCATCCTTTGCAACCGGCTTTCACTATATGTGTTCAAAAATGGCATAATTCCTGAAAACCAGTGTGGATTTCGTGCCGGTCGAGGCACTGCTGCTATGATATTTACAGCCAGACAGATACAAGAGAAATGTAGAGAGCAAAATCAGGACTTCTGTGTGATTTTCATTGACTTGACCAAGGCGTTGGACACGGTCAACAGAAATGGGCTCTGGAAAATGCTTGGGTAGTCCTGAAAAATTCAACATTGTTCGGTCTCCCCATGATGGCATGCTTGGTCGCATCCTTAACAATGGAGAGACATCAGCACCTTTTGAAATATCAAACGATACAAAGCTCCTCTCCCGTTCAACATCTACTTTTCAATTATGCTGTTAGTTGCTTTTAAGGACTGCACGTTGGGCATACCTATTCAATTCCGAACCGATGGCAGTATTTTCAATCTCCGGAAACTCCAGGCTCCCACCAAAGTGGTTACTATAACTATTCATGACCTTCTGTTTGCTGATGACTGTGCACTGTTGGCTTATTCAGAGAAGGATGCACAGGAGCCTCACTTTGTTACTTCTGCTCACCGCTTTGGACTCACAGTGAACCTCAAGACGACAGAAGTTATGCCTCAGCCTGTCTGGAAAGAGCCCAGCACTCCAGTGATCACTGCTGCTAGTACAGTCCTTAAGGCTGTTGACAAGTTCTGCTACCTGGGAAGTGTACTGTCCTCTAGCATAGACGTGACGTATCTGCTCGATTGGCCAAAGCCAGTGCTGCCTTTGGAAAATTTACCAAACGCCTATGGAATGACCATGGTATCAAACTCCATACCAAGACAGCGGTTTATCAGGCAATTTTCCTGAATACCCTGCTGTATGGCTCGGAGTCATGGACAACGTATCGTCACCATGTTTTGAAGCTCGATCAGTTCCATATGCGTTGTCTGAGGAAGACTGCCCACTTGAATTGGTGGGACAAAATTCCTAATACAGAGGTTTTTAAGCTGTATGGTGTCATGGGCATGGAAGCAATGCTTACGAACAAACCGTTTCGCTGGATTGGTCATGTTATGAGGATGGATGATACACGGATACCAAAGATGGTCTTCTATGGCCAGCTTGCTCATGGAAAGCACTCTATTGGTGGTCAGTATATAGACATCTTAAAGGCCAATATAAAGTCATGTGGCATATCTCCCAATGATCTGGAAACTCTAGTTCAGGATACATTATCCTGGCGGCAAACCACTGCACAGGGTCTTAATTGCTTTGAGAGTCAGCGTATCCAGGCATTACAGGAAAAGCGGAGGATCCGAAAAGAACGTACTACACCTGCAGCTGGCGGTTTTCTATGTGACCTCTGTAATCGGCTCTGCCGATCAAGGATTGGGTTAGTCGCTCATCAACGGCGTCATAGAAGATGAGATCCGTTGATCGATGGCTCAGTCCAAGATAGTGACACAGTAACATCACTTCCCCAAGTAACACTGGGCCATGGTTGATGTACTAAGACCAACACGACGCAAGCACAGATGTTATGTAACCTGCAAGTACAGATATTATGTAACCTGCTGGAGCCTATGCCAAAACCAACAGCGCTCCAGCAGGTGTCCCACAATGCCAGACACTGACCTGGCTGGTTGCAATCATGAATTCCACAGCCCAGGCATCCGGGACTGGAAGCCATCCACCCACTTTAAAACCCTTTGAATTTTTGAAATGCCTTTTCCTGGCTGTCCAGCCTGGTGAGGACACCTAGTAGATGTTTACACTATTTACTACTTGGTTACTAGTTACACTATTTGCCACTTGGTGAGGACATTAGCAGATGCAGCACTGTTGCACACAACTGCCCAGTTGAAGCTGTTAGGTACACACTCCAAACTAGGGGTGGGCAAAATATGATCTGAAGGCCAGATCCAGCCTGGCAAGCCACCAGATCTGGCCCGCAAGAGCCTCAGGTGGCTCCCTGCCTGCCACCCCCCTGCTCAGTACTCAGTGAAGCCAGTTACAGCAGGGCCATATGCTTCTGTGAATGCTGAGAGCATGGAGGAAGGGGGCAGAGGATTCTCACACTGCTCCTACCCCCAGTAGCTCCCATTGGCCAGTTTCCAGCTAATAGCAGTGGCCTGTTTGCAGGACAGGCAGCATGTGAAGTGCCCTTCCCCCCTCATCCGCCAGGCTCACATGGCCCCTGTAGCTGCTGTGAGCAATACAGGGGTGTTGAAGGCAGGGACCCTGGTTAAGCAACCTGCTGGGCTGCTGGCTGAGAGCCACTCAAGTAAGGTCTCCCAGCCAGAGCCTGTCTCTGGCACCTCAGCCCCTCGCTCCCCCCAACCTGCTGCTCCCTTCCCCCATGTAATCCAAACCTTCTACACCCCTGCTTCAGCCCCCATACTTCTTCCCAGACACTGAATCCCCCTCCTAAACTCTTCCTCAGGTCACAACCACTTCCCAGACTCTGCACCCCAATCCACTATCTCTGGTCACAGAGCCCACCCCTTCTGGGGTGACCCATGACCACTTCTGAAGTTCATGAAGTGGCCCCCCTTCAAAAATTATTGCCCACCCCTGCTCCAGACACTCTCCAGCCTGGAACAGACAGGAGATATTGGATCTCCTGGGCCTGTGGGAAGAAGAGAGTGTGCAGGCACAGCTACAGACCAGCTGTTAGAAATGTCAATATCTCTAAGCAGACTGCTCAGCAGATGCAGACAGGGATGAGCAGCAGTGCTGCATGAAAGCCACAGAACTACAACAGGCACCTGAGAAGGCCAGGGAACAATATTCCCTCTAAGGTCCGTGGCCACGCACAAAAAATTCTAAGCCCACCCACCTCCTTCACATAGCCACGCAGCCGCACTCACCTACCTGCTGGATCTAGAAGGTGAGTGGCGAAGCTGCTCTGACGGCTGGAGCCACGTGGCGGGCAGGGCTGGGGCTGCTACTCTGGCAGCTGGAGCTGTGTTGGGAGCCGCCTATTTCAACTGCTGCTGGGCTTTGGGGTCGCTTGGCGGGCCAGCGGGTAGCTGCCGCAGGGCTTTGGGGCCACTTGGCAGGCCAGCGGGTGGCTGCCACCGGGGTTTGGGGCGGTGGGCGGCTGCTGCCAGGGCTTGGAACCTCTTGGTGGGCCAGTGGATGGCTGCTGCCGGGGCTTGGGACCGCTTGGTGGGCCAGTGGGCGGCTGCAGGCGGGCGGCTGCCACCAGGGTTCAGGGCTGCGGGCTGCCACTGGGATTTGCAGCCACGTGGTGGCCGGGATTTGGGGCTATAGGCGGCCACCGCCGGGGTTTGCAGCCACGTGGCAGGCAGGTTGCTGACGCCGGGATTTGGGACAGTGGGCGGCCGCTGCCAGGGTTTGCAGCCATGTGGTGGCTGCTGCTGGAGTTTGTGGCCACGGGCGAGTGGGGTGCTACCACCAGGGGTTGAGGTAGCGGGAGGATTGCTGCCCAGGGCTGGAGGCAGCGGCTGGGCGTCTGCTCTGGTCTGTGTGGCTCAAACACTGGGGTGGGGGTGAGGGGTAGAAAAGACAGAATCAGATGAAGTGAGAGCAAAACCAGCATGTCTTGAGTGGGACTGACTCTGCTGTCACACAGCTGTAAGTCAGCAATAGTGATAAAATAGGTATGAAAATAAACGTTTACATTTCTTTTAAAAAAAGAACAAATGCACACAAAATAGCATTTGGGAGCGGTTTTATTACAGCACTAGGTTTGGAGCTTTTTCTGTTTGTAACTGTATATTCTGATGCATTAAAAATGGAATCACTCTGTTTTGAACTGTCCTTGAAGACTAAAATGTAGGGTTATTACAGCTTAATGTGTTTGGTGTTAGACTTCATTCTCTCAACTTGTGCTGAAATAAAATAATCTTTAAAAATGGAAGGAAAAAGAGATTTGCTGTAGTAATCATAAACTGTGGAATATGGAAAATCTAAACATTCCTCAGTATTGCACAAAGCAAAGCCACGGTCCATCTAAAACATACCTGTCTGTATTACCCTTAGCTTTAAAAAGAGAGTCAGGGTGAGAGGAAAGGTTCTGATTTTCAACCAGAAACCAGAAGCTGCTGGTGGTGCTTCTAATCATAGCAATACCAGTGCAGGCAGGAGCAACTCTTCCTTTGTATTCTTCCTTGAAACATTAATTAACCTGAAATTATTACATTAGGTGCCCTCTGTGAAACTATTCATCGTGAAATTGTTACTACTAAATGCAACTAAAACTGTTGTCAAATGCATTCTTCATCTCCCAGTACTGGCAAAAGCATTATTTACCAGCTTACCATAAGCTTCTTGTGCTTTTGCCATAATTACATGAGTCATTAATGGTACCCATTTCTGGTTATTCTTCCCAATACGGGCCAGGAGACACATTCCATTTTCCTCTATAGCTACAGTAAGTAAAAGTCGTCCTGTATTACATTAGTGTCATTTTGAGTCTGCATGTTCCTTTGGCAGACCCAATGAATTAACTGTAGATGCACATGGATAATAAATAGTTCTCCCCAGCTGGTGATTTATCTGGCTAGGACACTGTAAAAGTGTCTTTAACTATACACTGAAGACATTTGTCTAAATATCGAGCATGAATTGGCCCAGTGATGGCTCAGGGTACATGTGATTCTGTTATTGTCAGCATGTGCGCACAGGATTCTGAGAAGCTGCAGTTTTCAGGCTGCTGCAGCTCACTTGTCTGTCAGCAGGCTTGGCTATGTCTACACTGGCCACTGAACAACAAAGCTCGTGTCCTTCAGTGGTGTTACCCCTTGCCTCCCAAGGCAAAAGTTTTGTGTGCTCAGTGTGTGGTGGGCAGGAGCGCTCTCCTGCTGACAGCTTGAATGCTGCTCATTGGGGTGGAAGTATTTTGTCAGCATTTTGATAAACAGCTGATAAATAGCAGTTGCACTGCCTGACTTTTAGCGGCATGCATGTGTTGTTGCCGATCCCAGGAGCTAGTGCCCTGCCAGGCCCCTCGAGGTGTGGGGGCAAAGAGGGCAGTTTCCTTAGAACTCATTGATGACAAAGGGCCTGGGGCGCTGGCCACTGCTACCACAGTATGAGCAGGGCTGCAGTGTGCTGCTTCTTGGCCTCCTATGACTTCTATGGAACTGTGGACAGTGCAGATGTAGAGCAGCCTTGAGGCTCATCTAACATACTGAAAACTTTGCAGTATTTTCTTTTTATTTAAATGTTTATTTAATATGAAATCAAAGACATGTACCTTGTTAATTATCCCTTGTTTTAGTATTCCTTCTTCCACAGCATTGTAATTTTATATATATTTATATAAATAAAAATAAAATTAATACCTTGGGAGTCCTGATGGCACACATCCGAACAAGTGCACGTGACCTCAGTGTTGGTGCACAAGACAAAATTCACTCTACTCATAGGTGGAATGTCTTTGAGAGAACTCTGCCAGGGAGGCCAACAGTCCATCTGGTGCTGAGCTGCAGACTTGCCACTTTTACAAAGAACTGCGAGTTGCACTAGATGGAGACTCCACCATTAGAGCCCTGCACGGAAGCAATATTTATATCCATGGGTGTGGCTATTCATGGTCAGAAAGAAGATATCTGAGGAGCTGCAGGGCTCTATAGGAGATGCAGACTGCTGCATGAAAGGGACTCCTCTCTGGAAGTGTGCAAGCTGCTTGCACGCACTAGCACAGGGCTACTCAACATGTGGCCCACAGTGCAGTTTGGGTTTATGCAGGGCTCAACACAGGTGGGATCCTTTGAACATGGCCTCCACTGGGAACACCCTCCAAAATAGCAAGGCATCTCCCAGGCAGGGTGAGCATTGAAAGACCCAAGTGGATGGGCTGGCTAGAACAGGCAGGTACAGGGTGTTGGTGTTTCTAGCCCCCAGGGAGATGGTGCTGGGAGCAACGGGGCACTGTGGGAAGTGCTTTGCATTCGTGTCCGTCAGTGTGAAAGAAGCTATTTGCATATATTTGCATGTATATGCAACCACACTTAAGTTGCAGCCCTCAGCATGTACTAAGAGTATCACTATGGCCCCCCGGGCTTCTAAAGTTGAGTAGCCCTGCACTAGCATGACCAGGGACAGCTGCCCATGAGCTTAGTGCCTGCACGAGTGGGTGGAAGTAGAGGGCAGCACAGTCACACAGAAAGAGCTGCCTGCGTGGGGCATTCATTTCTGCAAGCATCAGCCCAATATGCTGCTGCTTTTGCCGCTGCTATTCCCAGTAGAGCCCTGCAGTTCCTCAGATATCTGCTTTGCACCAGCAGATATCAATTTTGTATCCATGCAAGGCTCTATCCACCACCACTCCACAATGAATATCTCTAAGGAGCCCATGTCACAGGCCCCTGCCATCAACAGCACGCACAAAAGGAGGAGGATGGAGGACATGTGATCACAGGAATCCAGGTATGCCACAAACCAGGACTTGTTTGAAACTCCACTGCAGTTCAGTCAGCCCCAGCAGACAAGCGCAAGCGAGTCTGATGAAGAGGAAAAGCCCTCCAATAAGCATGAAAATGATTTCTTATTACAGGAATGTACTAATGGCACCCTCAACTTGGCAGGATACAGCTATCGACTTTTCATTAAATTTATTCTCACTAGAAGTAGCCATACAAAGGAGAGGGCTAGCGTTCCCCTGGATAGTTATGTATGGGGGCTATACAGAGTAGTTTATATACATTTGGGGCCACAAGCTTGAGTTGAGGGAGGCTTAGCCTCCTCTGGTCTATGATAACCACCGCTCATGCTAAAGGACATACAGCTATAGTCTCCACCACTGAGCTGGTAGCTAAATCTTTTCTTGCTGTTACTGAGGTGACAGGTGTACAGTGTCAAGAGCCAGGGAACAAGAGGTAGGCTGGGTCCCCCAGGATCAAACACTCTAAGACGATAAGGTCATTGCTGAGAAACTAAATGAATTCTTTGCTTAAGCCTTTACGGCTGAGGATGGAGTTAGGGAGATTCCAAACCTAAACAATTCTTTTTAGCTGACAAATCTGAGGAATTGCCCCAGATTGAGGTGTCACTAGAGGAGGTTTCAGAACAAACTGATAAAACTTCACAGTAACAAGTCAGCGGGACCAGACGCCATTCACCCAAGAGTTCTGAAAGAAGTCAAATGTGAAACTGCGCAACTATTAACTGGGGTTTCTAACCTATCCTTTACATCAAGCTTCTGTATCTAATGACTGGAAGATAGCTAATGTGACGCCAATATTTTAAAAGGGCTCTAGAGGTGATCCTGTCAATTACACACCGGTAAGTCTAACGTTGGTACCGGGCATATTAGTTAAAACTATAAATTGAGAGACACATAGATGAACATAATTTGCTGGGGAAAAGTCAACATGGTTTCTGTAAAGGGAAATCATGCCTTACTAATCTGCTAGAGTTCTTTGAGGGGGGGGTCAACAAACATGCAGACAAAGGGGAAGCCAGCGGCTATAGTGTACTTAGATTTCCAGAAAGCCTTTGACAAGGTCCCTCACCAAAGGCTCTCACGTCAAGTACGTTGTCATGGGATAAGAGGGAAGGGCCTCTCATGGATTGATAACTGGTATTGATTTTATTAAAAAGAAAGGAAACAAAGGATAGGAAGAAATGGTCAGTTTTCAAAATGGAGAGAGATGTCCCCCAAGAGTCTGTACTGGGACTGATCCTATTCAATCTATTTATAAATCATCTGGAAAAGGGGTAAACAGTGAGGTGGCCAAATTTGCAGACAATACTAAACTGCTCAAGATAGTTAAGACCAAAGCAGACTGTGAAGAGCTTCAAAAAATATCTCACCAAACTAAGTGACTGGGCAACAAAATGGCAAATTAAATTTAATGTTGATAAATTTTAAGTAATGCACATTGGAAAAAATAATCCCAACTATATATACAATATGATGGGGACTAGTTTAGCTACGACTACTCGAGAGATCTTGGAGTATTGTGGATAGTTCTCTGAAAACATCCGCTCAGTGTGCAGCAGCAGTCAAAAAAGCAAATAGAATGTTAGAAGTAATTTAAAAAGCGATAGAGAATAAGACAGACAATATCGTATTGCCTCTATATAAAATCATGGTATACCCACATCTTGAATACTGCGTACAGATGTGATTGCCTCATCTCAAAAAGATATACTAGCATTAGAAAAGATTCAGAAAAGGGCAACAAAAACGATGAGAGGTTTGGAATGGGTCCCATATGAAGAGAGATTAAAAAGACTGGGACTTCTCAGCTTGGAAAAAAGGAGACTAAGGCAGATATGATAGAGGTCTATAAATCATGACTGGTGTTGAAAAAGTGAAAAAGAAAAAGTTGTTTACTTGTTCCCATAACATAAGAACTAGGGGTCACCAAATGAAATTAATAGGTAGTAGGTTTAAAACAAACAAAAGGAAGTTTTTCTTCACACAGTGCATAGTTGGCCTGCGGAACTCCTTGCCAGAGGAGGTTGTGAAGACCAGGACTATAACAGCGTTCAGAAAGAACTAGATAAATTCACAGAGGTTGGGTCCATCAATGGCTATTAGCCAGGATGGGTAGGAATGGTGTCCCTTGCCTCGGTCAGAAGCTGGGAATGGATGACAGGAGAGAGATCACTTGATGATTCCCTGGTCTGTTCATTCCCTCTGGGGGATCTGGCATTGGGATACTGGGCTAGATGGACCTTTGGTCTGATCCAATATGGCCATTCTTATGTACTAACATCACCAACAGTAACAGACCAGTTTAAGAAAGTCCCTGCTTATAGCTTTCTGGAAAGTCCTATGTTTTTACAGATGGGAGCATCATGCACCCTCTGTCCCTTTTAGGGATGTAAAGGGAGGGATAGCTCAGTGGTTTGAGCGCTGGCCTGCTAAACCCTGCGTTGTGAGTTCAATCCTTCAAGGGGCTATTTAGGGATCTGGGGCAAATCTGTCAGAGATGGTACTTGGTCCTGCTGTGAGGGCAGGGGACTGGACTTGATGACCTCTCAAGGTCCCTTCCAGCTCTGTGAGATAAGTATATCTCCATATAGTCAGATGGCTAGTTGAGTGACTACTCAATATTATTGGCCTAGTTGAGTGACTACTCAACTAGTCATTCCCTTCCTCTCCCCCCCATCAGGGGGAGCTGGTGCTGGGGCAGAGCTGGCTTAAAAGCTCATTTCCCCCCAGCACCATCTCTGCAGAGGAGACAGAGGCATAGTGGGGGGCTGGGAATCAGCTGTTCTGGCTCCCGCCCCATCCCAGACACTGCATCTCTGCTTTTACTACATTTAAATGACACCGCCACAGTGGGGTTAGTTCCCAGGGCCAGGAGCAAACTCTGCTGCAGCTCTAGTTTCCCTCCTTATCGACTAATCAATGGAAATTCCAATGACCACTCAATTAGCTGATTAAATGAAATTTAACATCCCTACTGGCCAGCCAGCACTGATGGTGGTGAGATATCCCTGGTGATCCAACAATGCTTGCATAACCATAGAAAAATAGTCCTCTCTGTTTTATGACTCTGTAGCAAGGTGAGCTGGTGCCACAGTAGGAATGTGTGCACCATCTATCACTCCACCACAGTGTGGGAATCCCACAGCTGCAAATCCATCCTCAATATCCTCCACTGCAGGAGATAATTTACAACTTTGAACACTTGCATGACAGCTGCCCCTGAAGCAGGTCTTCCAACTATGAAATTATTTCCAACTGACTAGTAGCAATCCTGTGTTGTAAGTTTCTAGTATGATAGCCATTTGCTTCTCCACTGTAAACGCAGCTCTCCTTTTAGTCTCTCTGAGCTGAAGCAAACTCTTCACATAGATTCACAATTACGGACCTGTGCATCCAAAAGTTCTGCAGCTATTGTTCATCAACCCAAGCCTGCATTATGACAATTCCAACAGTCAATGTTTGTTTCTTGGACCCAGAAATGGTGCTCCACCATCTGCAGATGCTCTATGAACACCACTATCAACCCTGAATTCCCACAATTATGTCACGTGCCAATTCAGTTTTTCTTACAGCTCTGCAAATAACTAAGGATGGTATGTCCTGTGCTTGCTACGCTTATGACAATAATGCAGAGTTGTGCAGCCTGCCTGCTTCTGCCAAAGATGTCAGACAGCAAGGATGGCCACCTGAGTTTTAGGCTTTAAAAAAAAAAAGTACAAAAATAAGGGGACATAGAGGGCATTGTATGATGGATTAAGTATAGCTGTAGCCATGTGGGTTGCAGGCTATGAAAGAGACAGTGTGAGTGAAAAGTTGGCCCAGTAAAAGATATTGCTTCACATACCTTCTCTCTCTAATTATAGCATGGAAACAGTTGCAAGCTGGGAAGTTTACTCCTTGCTCCTAGCTACGGCGTGTGACCTGTTTCTGTTCCACCATGCATTGCCAGCACTTTCCGAAAGACAGTGATGAGCTGCACACTGGGAAACCTACCCATGATGCACTGCACTGTGAACCAATACAAGCACCCGGTGATTGCATGAAGCACCAATACAAGGAGCCTAGTATGCAAGTACACAAGCAATATACTAACTATGGTGTCTTTATGCCAACAAACCTGTGCCAGCAAAAGTTAGCAGTATAAGTACACTCTTTGTAGTTCTCAGGTCTCAGGAGAACAAAGCAAGAAATCTAGCTCCTGATGGAGGTTGGATGCACACCTGGCTCCTAGACAGGCATGCATGCATTAGTACAGCTAAAAATGATCCTAACTTTAGCAACTGAAAACTAAGAGCTACTCAGGATCCACCTATTTACTAAAATTTGTGTAGACTATAAAATTCAGGAGTCTGCCCATTAAAAACATCAGAAAAACCAAGCAAAAAACTACACAGAAAATCCAGAGGATGCACAAAAACTTAGCCAGGTGTGGAACTGGCAACTAGCTTTTCGAGAAAACGTAAGAGTTTAAACCCACTTTCCAATGCAGTCCCAGGTATGGAGTCAATATCTGGGAGTTTCATAGTAGACATGTTAAAGTTTAACCAATTAACCATTTAACCGATACGCTAATACTTATCTGTTAAATTGAGCTGGATCCTGAATCCAGAGGGCAAGGGCTGGCAACCCTGCTCCTAGGGAGGCTTCGCTGTGGGCTCTAAGCTTCATACTGCAGAGCCCGAAGTGCGTGTAACCGCAGAGATTTGTAGAGATTACATGGTTTAGGATGTGAAGACTAACTGACTAGACAATTAACCGATAAACCTAGGCTTATTGATTAATCTAGTCAACTACTCACATTTCCCACCCCCATGCAAGCCAACTTAAAAGCCAGTTCCCCCACAGCACCGCTTCACGGTGCCGCCTCTCCAACCCCCACACTACTGCCTCTAATCAAAGGCAGCAGCATGGGGGATGAGGCACCAGGGGAGGCTGCCACAAAGCAGCCTCAGCCCACAGAAGACCCTGGCTTTGCGGCAGCAGCCCCTGTCCACAGGGGGTCCCAGCTTCCCGCAGACAGGGGATGCTGCCAGAGCAATCTCTGTCAGCAGCGAGTGTGGACCCCCCCCACGGACAGGAGCTGTTTCATGGCAGCCTCCCCTGCCCCCTTCCCGGCCCCCAGAAGCCTCTATCCACAGGGAGCTTGGATCCCCTGCAAATAGGGGACAACCCTACAGGGACTTCTATGATTCGTCCCATCACACAAGTATTTCTCATTGACCAGAGAATCACACCCCCCATAGCTGAAATAGAGAAACACCTTAAAAAGATAGCTACATGCCATATTCTGAAGTATTTAGAAGTCAAAATACAGCAGACCCTCTCTTTAAGGCTATGCTAAAGGAGCCAAAGAGCCAGCAATGAAGTAACTTTTATTATTGTATCACAAACTACTTCTTAAGGAGCCCGAGAGCACCCTACAGTAAGAGAGAATAAAAATCTACACTCTCCCCCTTTACGACCCTTCAATTTACCCTGTTCACAGATAGCAATAATTCAGGCTTTTCAGTGACGTATTAGGTGAAGCGAGAAAAGAACACTTACAGCTGAGACCTAGACTTAGATGGTGAATGTAGCTCTAATTTTACCAGTAAGGGTTAAAGTAAAGCTGAATTTCCAATTTCAGCCATGAGATAGGAGCTGCCAAGTTGGCAAAGCAGTTTTGTCATGAAAAGACAGTTTACTCTCTAATAATTTTATTTGAGGTCGTGATCATGATTCATGATTCCTTCCTCTCCCATCACCGATGTCAAAGTTGCAATATGCTACCTTAGCTATTCAGTTTTGAATTATGAAGGCAAAAGACAGATGGATACAAAAAAAAAAATTTGTTTTGTTTCTATGACAACACACAAAAAATACTAAATTAAGTAAAAGATACTTCAAAAGTTAATAATGAGTACATAAAGTGAAGTATTTCATAAGTGTAAATGTGTTACCTCCCGGACATCCTCTGGATTTCTTCTTGAAACAATCTGAAAGACAAAACAAAAACCTGATCAGTGCCTGAATTTCAGACTGCTGAGTTAAAATAGGAACATACTGCGATCTGCTGCTGATAAAAAGAAACCATGCAGAAGGTGCAGTGATATAGGCTTTTTTTTTTTCCAATTTGCAATCAGCAGATTAGTTTAGTGATTTTCAACCTATCAAAATACAAAACAGAACACAAAACCCCAAAGTATTTAGTAACAAAGCTAATTGTTATGTTAGGAACTGTAGCAAATAAATTACAAAATGGGTAACAACTTATGCCCTCTTCTACATCCCTAAATAAGTTTCTTATTAGGGACTGGCTCACACATGAAATATTTTTCCCATCCATTCTTCCAATTCTTTCCCAAAGGAATTGTTATTAGAAAGACAGGAGAAAAGTCACATCTCTTCTCCCCTCTTCACCCTCTCTCCCGAGATTTATCAGATTTGCTCTTGTACATTTTCCTTATGGTTTTCAAGAAGCCCTATGATTTGTTCCTCCACGCTTCCCTAACTTCAGCCTATCATTAATTCAAATAGTTGGCATGAGGAAACATGGGTTAACAACCCCATAAATCTCAAGCTGATAAAAAAAATTGAACAGGAAAATCTCAGAGTGGAATGATGCAATCAGCATCTTTTGTAAACCCTTATTGCAAGCAGCTTTCATGCACAAAAAAAACAATAGGCACACCAACATATATAAAATGCTCAATGCTTAAGAAGTTAGTCAGAGTATCCTACTTTTTTGCCTGCACTGCAGCTCTTGAACTTTTAATACTTGGCAGCCTTTTTAAAAAAAAATAAGAAACTAATTTTTTAAAAAATCTCCCATAATATTACTCTGGATACTATCTTCTTGTGATTCCTCATTTTTTGTTTTAGTCCTTTCAATCTTTTCTTGAATTGGACTGTTGGAATTAAATACAGAAACTGAAATGCATCTTTAACTTTGCAGATGCATGTAAAATATCTCATGATACAAAAGTTTAAATATAAAAAGGAATTTTTCCCTACTGTTAAAAGCTGGCTTCTTTTAAAATCATCTCCTAAAAACAGACCTTTAGAAAGATTTCCCAAAGTTAGCCCATCTTAGCATTCAGAAAGTTTTTGATGTGACCTACACCTCTGGTTTACACATTCAGGAAACTTTCAATATAGAGCTCTCCTACTCACAAATATTAAAGTGGTATTTTAATAGAGTGTATTTGACAGTAAAGCTCTTAAACCAGTTTTACACATGATCCATAAATTCGGAACTGGAAAGAAATCAGATCTTTAGTACAATGTGCTGAATACCCTAAATAACTGGCATAAGAGGGGTATTCAGTACACTGGGAAGGTCAACCTTACTTTTTTCCAGGCAGTCCCCCAAAGCTGCAGGTCACCAGTTCACGGTATGAGTGACACAGCCCCAGCAAGCATTGTGGTAGTGATGTCATATCAACCATGGAGCCAGCCAACTGCAGGGATGGGAGGGAGAGAACAAAAAGTGGTGGGGTCAGACAACTGCCTTAAACAAAATATTGTTGCATAGTTCTGAACAGCTTCTTTTAATATTCTCCACTGTCAAAATTTTAACCCTACCCATTATTATTACATGTCTGATTAGAGGATAAGCCCTTTAGAAGCCAGAACTGTGCACATTTCTGTGTTTATGAAGCCCCAAGCACAGTATCTGGGCACAATGAATAATATTTTATCACCTCTGGGCTATCAGGTGTTAAAATACTTTAAAAAAATACTATCAAGGGGCTTTAAATTAAGAAGAATCTGAATTACTCTGTTCACCAGCAAATTATGTGACCCTACCATGTGTCACGTGGAGTAGAAGCTGAGAACCTGCAACTTCAGGGACCTGATAAAACGTTGACATTTCCCTATTACTTAAATACAACTTCCATTCCGATTTGAAGAATTCAGCACATGTACTACAGCTGTGTGATGCTGTATTTCAAATTAACATAAGCCAAGCAGAATTCAAAAATGAGTGAAGAGTACTGTTAACCCTGAACAGTGCACCATATGGACAGTATGCAAAATGGAGTTTGTGAACTGAGGGACAATTCAAGATGGAAACCTGAGAAGCTCTTGCCGCTAAAATCACTATCTGAACACAGCACATGGCTGTGCACACTGCACCACGGTGCTGCACACAGTACGGAAGTTAGCACCCGGTTCTAGTTTTGCACCCAGCACCACGCCCTGCTTCGCACTAGAGACCCTTAGAGTTTTCCCGCCTTGAACTCTATAAAATCTAGACTCCTGAGGAGATCAGGTCGGCAGTTTCTCGCACCATCTTGGAGAAGAAGGAGTCCTGTCACAGAGAAGACCGTGGTGAAGGCCCAGTCTAGCTGACAGACCTACCTGATTCATTCCTGCCACCCTCAGGGTGCTTCGACCCATGCTGTGGCGATAGCCCAGCATCGTGAGCCTTAGCTACCTGATACCTGATTGCTCCCTACATCATCGGGACCAAAATAGAGCCTTAAACATCGTTCGGCACCTGCTGCGGTGAAGGCCCTCATGGCGCTTAGAACCGCTCTTTGACTATCACTCACAAACTGCGCGTCTGTCCATTGTGCAAGCAGAGACTTAACATCAAATCGAGCGTCTCCCCACATCCTCAAGGACGCCTCAGTGTTCCTCCCCTGACAGCTACCTTAAGCTAAAGGGTTGAAGGTCCTGAACATCAAAGCTGCCTCTGACGGACTAAGTATAACATTCTGTTGCCAGTTATATCTCCCCTATCTTCTTTTATTTCAGAGGGTGAGGGGCTGGGTTATCAATTCAGTGTTGTGTTGTTGTTACTTACTTGTTGTATTTTCAATATACCTTTTAAATTTGAATCTGACACGTGTCCATGTTTATTTAACGGGACTGGGGGTAAATCCGCCGGTGACAGATACGGTGGTTTCCAGGTCGGACCTCCTTCTGGGGACAAAGGCATTTTAACATCTAATCAGAGCAGGCCCCATTAAATTTCATTCACTAGTGCGCCTTTGCTGGTAACAGTACAATTAAGATAATTCCAAAGACTGGGTTCTGATATCCTCATTAAAAAGGTATTGCTTTCAGTTTCACTGATGGAATTACACGATTATATTGACCTCTTGGATTCAGCCTGAGTTCACCAGGATGAGATGTGAAGAAACTAAATGCCATATCTTCCTTGCCTCAGTCCCAGGACAAGCTTCTTTAGCACTGAACCTACAAGGGGAAAGTGTTTTCTCACTAACTCAATTTTTTTAAAAACCTGGTTTCATTTCACTTTAGTGTTTCAACATCTTTCATTGCTCTATGGAATAAAGAATCACACAGACAATTTGAATAATGTTTTGTTCTATATGATTTTACAGTTAATGCAGAAAACTGACACGTGACAAACACCTTGAGAGCTATGTTTATGTATATAGCTACATTCTATACAGACTACTTTCTAGATCCCTCTTTATATAAGAGGGTATGTGCAAATATGGACATCTCACACAGATGGAAAATTTACAACAACAGTAATTGTGAAAGGATATTGCTTTGTCCGGGGGAGGGATAGCTCAGTGGTTTGAGCATTGGCCTGCTAAACCCAGGATTGTGAGCTCAATCCTTGAGGGGGCCATTTAGGGATCTGGGGAAAATCTGTCAGGGATGGTACTTGGTCCTGCCATGAGGGCAGGGGACTGGACTTGATGACCTCTCATGGTCCCTTCCAGTTCTATGAGATAGGTGTGTATATATATATATATATATTCAATAAAAGTTAGCATTTCTCAAACACTTTCTTTCTAAGGATCTCAACATTCCCACCTCCCCCCCAAAAAAGGTCAACCTGCTAAACTCACCAGACATTACCATGAAGCATTATCCATCTGTGAAGAACAAATGTGGAGATACAGTAAAAACAAATGGCTTGCCCCAGAGAGCCAAAAAGACTTTAGCAGAACTAGGAAATGAAACCAGATATCCTAATTTCCAGGGTTTGCTTCCAACACAACGCCATCCTCCCCTTCTTCTGGGGTCAGATTCTGTTGCCTTAGTCAAGTTTGTTCTGCAATTAGTCCCACTGGTACTTCTCATTGAGCCACAGAGAGAGAGAGAGAGAGAAAATGACTATGTAGTTCAGTGCTTAAGGCACTCACCCTGCGGGTAGAAGATGCAGGGTCCAGTCCCTCTTCTCCAGTTGCTCATTATTTATCTACAGCAGAGTAGCTTCAACAGGAGAGACTGAAGGAGCCCCACATCAATCTATGCCATATCTAAGAGGTTAGAACAGTGTCCTGAAAGTGGCAGACCTCTGTTCAAATCCTATTTCTCTCCTTGTCCGAGAGGACAGAATTAAGCCTGTGTCTTCCCCATCCCCAGTGAATGCTCTAACAGGGCTAAGTTACAAGGTGGGCACTGCTTCCTCTGGCCATTTTATGTAGAACAAACCAAGAGCCTAACTCTTTCTAACAAGAAATGCCCCTGTGCCTATGCCATCTCACTCCCAGAGAGGGATTGCCATGAATGGACTACTACACAGAGAGGCACCTCCCAGTACCTAACTCTCCATTCCTGAGCTTCTTGCACTCTGAGCTGTCTGACGCTGGCCGCTACCTGGCACAGGGCCCTGTGATATATGGACTTTTGGACTGGTCCACTTTCACAGTTTCAAGGCAGCTAACAATTTTGGCACAGCATAAACCCTCAGACAGAACAACTATTTTTTGTCACTAAGCAGCATAACATCACCCGATTTAAGATGCTATCAGAATACCTGTGTTAGTCAGAAACTGAACAATAAAAACCAACAGTGTCTCATAGCTTCTGACAGATGATGCACATTTAAGAAACATGCAAAATCAAGAGTTACTGCGTATACACGGTTAACCTGACAAGTGTTTGGACTCTAGTCTGTCTGTCAGGATAGGGCAAATCCAAGGAATACTCATGAAGGTACTGAATGCTTTTCTCAACATCAGCACATTTGGTCTTATGAGTTGGTTAATTGTGTGAGGGTGTAACCCTGGCACCTGTAGACTTGGCAGTTCCTATCCCCAACACCTCTGGACTTGGCATGTTGGTTATTAAAGTAAAAAAACTGCTTGGGCCCCAGCACCGCTTTCATTGCAAATTAAGCACTGGTCTTGTGTAGCCTGCACCTAAAAGACATTTATCCAAACACAGTCTTCCCTCTGGCTTTATTGTTTTAAATAATGATAGCATAAAGAAATTCAAACTAAATTAATCAGCTTCAAGTACTACTGAGGGGAAATGCTGCAGTCTCTTCTCCATTTGGAAGAGGCAGAAGTCCTCATTTGGAAACTCATTTTGAGGACACCTGTTGAATCTGACTCTCAGTGAACCAAGCTTAATTAACAAACAAACAAACAAAACCTGCATTCAAAGTATCAGAGCTTGAGACACAACAGGCCTGGAAACAGGTATCTAGTGGCCTGGAAAAACCTGAAGAGCATGATGCAGTGTGCTTTAGGCTGGAAAGGGCAACCCCTAGTGTCAAGGTTATGACTGTTGGAATAATCTGCACAGACAGACTATTAGGCTACGTCTACACTGCAGGCAAAAACTTGCTGGGTATCTACACTGCATGCGTGTTCTTGCGCAAGTAAATTTACAGTACAGCGTTGGAAAACAGGGCTTCTTCCAGAAGAGTTATTCCTCTCCCCACAAGGAATAAGCCCTCTTGCGCAAGAGCTCTTCCACAAGAAGGCAGTGTAGACAGGCAACATGATTTTCTTGAGCAAGAAAACCCTATGGCTAAAATGGCCATCAGAGCTTTCTTGCGCAAGAGAGCATCCACACTGCCATGGACATGCTTGCGCAAAAGCATATCTCTTGTGCAAAAACACATGACAGTGTGGACGCGCTTTTGTGGAAGACCTTTTGCACAAGAACTCTTGCGCAAAACAGTTCTTGCGCAAGAAGCCTACAGTGTAGATGTAGCCTTAGTGATGTGGATTCAACTCCTGGAGTTAATACTTATAAAAAAATTACAATGAGTATACAGCAAAGTGGAGGCAGTATATGTTGAATTACAGCAACTATGTACTTTTAAATGTCTCACTGCCATCTCAAGATCATCTTCTCCCAATCCCCTAACAGTGAGACTCTGTAAAACAGATTCCCTTATGAAGAAGTTTCCTTCCTCCCTCTCTTCACCTCCCCAAAACATTCCTCACCCTTTCATTCCCACCACATGAGACTCGCAGCACATCAATAGAAGCTGAACAGATGCGCTGGAGATGTACTGAGCCAATCCCACTTTTGGGGTAAACGGCTGGGGTGTAGGGAAGATGTTTTCTACTTCATCCTCCTCTCATTCAGGAAGGCAGGAAGTAGTGAGGTGCATCTAAGGGGGCTCCTCAAAAGCATACGCAAGTCTGGAATAAGGAACTGGGATGGCTTCTGCTCTAGCCACCCACATCTTTCCATGCACTGGAGCAGGTCTGAGCTTCGTCCTGGCCCTCCCTTGGGATAAGCTCTGTGACAAGGGTGGATGCTTTTTGCCTGAGGACACATTCACAGAGACAAATTCCTGGACAGTGGGGGGAGGAGGGATACTCTCTGTCTCTCTTCACAAAGATCTGATATGGGGGGAAAGAATGGATGCTCCCTTCCCCCCCATCCCCCGTTCACAGGGGAAGGGGGTGCTGGCTCCCTCCCCCATTCACAGGAACAGGCCCAGGACGGGGGGGTTCTGGATGCTCTGCCCCCTTCCCCTGTTCACAGGAGCAGGCCGGAGACGGGGGGTGCTGGATGCCCCCCCTCTTCCACAGGAGCAGGCCGGGGCCGGGGGTGCTGGATGCCCCCCCCCTTTCACAGGAGCAACCCGGAGACGGGGGTGGGTGCAGGATGCCCCCCCCCGTTCACAGGAGCAGGCCAGGGCCGTGGGGGGGCTCGATGCCCCCCCCGTTCACAGGAGCAGGCCGGGACCCCCACCCGTTCACAGGAGCAACCCGGAGACGGGGGTGGGTACTGGATGCCCCCCCCCCGTTCACAGGAGCAACCCGGAGACGGGGGTGGGAGCTGGATGCCCCCGTTCACAGGAGCAGGCCGGGGCCGAGGGTGCTGGATGTCCCCCCGTTCACAGGAGCAGGCCGGGGGGGGGCTGGCAGCGAGCGGCTCAGAGCGGCGCTGTCGGACTCACCCGCGCGGTGACCTTGTACACGGTGTGTCCCCGAGGGTGGCGCTGGGGCTCGGTGACCGTGTAGAACCGGGCCAGCTCCCCCGCCAGCTCCCGGGCGCCGCTCATGCTGGCCCCGCCGCCGCGATCCACTCCCGGGTCAGGCCTCGGCTGGGGCGGAAGCGGCCCCGAGAAAGTCCCCTCCCCGCGGCAGCGTCACAAGCAGCTGCTCTCCGAATCGCACCAGTAGCAGTTACTGACACACTAACGCAGCAGTTTGGGCTTCGCTCAGTTCTTGCTGTCCATCCATTCATGGTTACAGGGGAGCTAATGCTGAGAGATGGGGGTTCACTGTGTCAGACTTGGCTGCCTGTGTCCAGCAGGCAAAGGCACAGAATGAGCTCAAACTAGCTACAGGAATAAAGGGAAACAAGAAGACTTTTTATAAATACATTAGAAGCAAGAGGAAGACCAAGGAGAGGGTAGGCCCACTGGTCAGTGAGGAGGGAGAAACAGTAACAGGAAACTTGGAAATGGCAGAGATGCTTAATGACTTCTTTGTTTCCGTCTTCACAGAGAAGTCTGAAGGAATGCCTAACATAGTGAATGCTAGTGGGAAGGGGGTAGATTTAGAAGATAAAATAAAAAAAGAGCAAGTTAAAAATCACCTAGAAAAGTTAGATGCCTGCAAGTCACCAGGGCCTGATGAAATGCATCCTAGAATACTCAAGGAGCTGATAGAGGAGGTATCTGAGCCTCTAGCTATCATGGGATACAGGAGAGATTCCAGAAGACTGGAAAAGGGCAAATATAGTGCCCATTTATAAAAAGGGAAATAAGAACAACCCAGGAAACTACAGACCAGCTAGTTTAACTTCTGTGCCAGGGAATATAATGGAGCAAGTAATTAAGGAAATCATCTGTAAACACTTGGAAGGTGGCAAGGTGATAGGGAACAGCCAGCATGGATTTGTAAAGAACAAATCATGTCAAACCAATCTGATAGCTTTTCTTTGATAGGATAACGAGTCTTGTAGATAAGGGAGAAGCGATGGATGTGGTATACCTAGACTTTAGTAAGGCGTTTGATACGGTCTTGCATGATATTCTTATCAATAAACTAGGCAAATACAACTTAGATGGGGCTAGTATAAGGTGGGTGCATAACTGGCTGGATAACCGTACTCAGAGAGTAGTTATTAATGGTTCACAATCCTGCTGGAAAGGTATAACAAGTGGGGTTCCGCAGGGGTCTGTTTTGGGACCGGCTCTCTTCAATATCTTCATCAACTATTTAGATATTGGCATAGAAAGTACGCTTATTAAGTTTGCAGATGATACCAAGCTGGGAGGGGTTGCAACTGCTCTGGAGGATAGGGTCATAATTCAAAATGATCTGGAAAAATTGGAGAAATGGTCTGAGGTAAACAGGATGAAGTTTAATAAAGACAAATGCAAAGTGCTCCACTTAGGAAGGAACAATCAGTTTCACACATACAGAATGGGAAGCAACTGTCTAGGAAGGAGTATGGCAGAAAGGGATCTAGGGGTTATAGTGGACCACAAGCTGAATATGAGTCAGCAGTGTGACGCTGTGGCAAAAAAAGCAAACATGATTCTGGGATGCATTAACAGGTGTGTTGTGAGCAAGACCCGAGAAGTCATTCTTCCCCTCTACTCTGCGCTGGTTAGGCCTCAGTTGGAGTATTGTGTCCAGTTCTGGGCACCACATTTCAAGAAAGATGTAGAGAAATTGGAGAGGGTCCAGAAAAGAGCAACAAGAATGATTAAAGGCCTAGAGAACATGACCTATGAAGGAAGGCTGAAAGAATTGGGTTTGTTTAGTTTTGAAAAGAGAAGACTGAGGGGAGACATGATAGCTGTTTTCAGGTATCTAAAAGGGTGTCATAAGGAGGAGGGAGAAAACTTGTTCATCTTGGCCTCTGAGGATAGAACAAGAAGCAATGGGCTTAAAGTGTAGCAAGGGAGGTTTAGGTTGGACATTAGGAAAAAGTTCCTAACTGTCAGGGTGGTTAAACACTGGAATAAATTGCCCAGGGAGGTTGTGGAATCTCCATCTCTGGAGATATTTAAGAGTAGGTTAGATAAATGTCTATCAGGGATGGTCTAGACAGTATTTGGTCCTGCCATGAGGACAGGGGACTGGACTCGATGACCTCTCGAGATCCCTTCCAGTCCTAGTATTCTATGATTCTATGATTCTTCCCTTCAGCACCGCCCTTCCCATGCCACCCAATGGTCAAGCAGTGATTTACAGGGCCCAGGCTCTTTTAAATCCCTGGACCCTGGGGCAGCTGCCCTTCTCCTCTCCCTCCCAGTCGTGAGCACTGGTTAGACACTAATTCAATTTCTAAGTACTAGGACTTGGGGTGTGTGACGTAGTGGGGGTACCTGGCTGGTTTCTATGCTGGCTCTGTGGTAACCCCCACTGGCTGCCATCGGTACCACAGCCCAGAAGGACAGGGGATGAGTCATTATGCTCAACCTGTCTGACCAGCTACCCCCAGGAGAGAGACAAAGGAAGGGGAATGCTGCCTGGCTGGGGGCAGGGCTGGACGAGAGTGGGTTAGTTTCTGTCTGGGATCATGGAGGAACCAGCCTAAGCCAGGGGCTGGGATTTAGGGCCCAGTCTCCCCCATCTCAAGGGGGGCTGAGGCATCCTAGGCCTGCCCTATAACCAGATTACATCTGTGCTGTGCTGTGCTGTTTCCTGGAGAAGCAATAAACTCCCTCCATTCTACCGGCTGGTGGAGTCTGTTCGTGCCATTACGGGGGTGCAGGAGTCAGGGGACCCCAACGCGCCGTCACAGGGTGCATCTACACTGCAGCGTTTTTCTGGAAAAACAATACTTGTGTCCACAGTGCTATCTTGTTCTTTTGACAAAAAGTCGAAAGAACAGAGGGGTTTTTCCAACAGCGGTAAACCTCTTTCTGCGAGGAAGAAGCCTTTTTCTGAAAAAGCTTTTTCAGAAAAAAGCGTGTGTGGACACGGAAGAGGGAGTTTTTTTCCAAAAAAAAAGCCTCCAGGAAATAACACAAATGCCCTGCTAGCCTCTCCGTCCAAACTAATCAGAACTCTATAGTTCCTGTCTCCTGCCAGCTCTTAAAGCTGAAGGCACCCAGGACAAGCCTTGTGGCAGGAAGCTGGCCCAAACAGCTGCACCTGACTCCCACATTTTGGACACAAGCCCCCCAAAACCTCCCTGGCCCTCACAGTGAGCAACAGCAGGGCTCCCAGGACCAGGCCAGGGGCAGCAAATGGCATGCGCCATCGTGGTCTAGGGCGGAGATCCTGTCCCTCCTGGAGCTGTGGGGTGAGGAGGAGACCAATCCCAGAGGCACAATGCAGGATCTCCAATCCCAGAGGCACAATGCAGATAGGCAAGCACAGGAGGATCCATGAGGACCTCATGGGACATCACGTGGCTGTCCTCCATGACATGCAGCAAACCCTGGCACGGAAGGTCCAGGATGATTCCCAGTGGTGGACCCGCATGTGGGACTAGCTTGTGCGGCACAGCGAAACCGTGTGTGCTACCATCTGCAAAATGATGGCACACCAGGCTCCTGTCCCTGCTCCTGCCCGCCCTGCCCTCTGCCATACCTGACCCCACTCCAGCCCACCTCCTACCTACCGCCCTGTTGTCCCAGTCCCCACCTACCACCGAGGTCCCTGGACCCGAGGCGGCACTTCCAGCCGCACCATACGGCACTCCCAGTCCTGAGCCCCTCTCCATCTTCCCCCATCCAGGTTCTCAGCCCCCCTCCATCCTCCCCAGTTACTTTTATTAAGAAAAAAAATACAAAGGTTTTGTTTTTCAACTCAAAACTGGGGTCTTCATTGACTGTACAGGGAAGGGAGGGGTTGTGGTGGGAAAGGCATAGGGGGCAAGGCACAGACCCCTAGTGGTGAGGCCCTGGGGAGAGTTACTAGGGTCCTTGGGAGAAACTCTCCCTCAGGGCCTCCCAGATGCGCACCCCCACCTGATGGGCCTTGCGGATTGCAGCTGTGCACAGCTATTAGAAACCTTCCTGGCCAGCCTCTGCCCCCCACCCTGATAGGAAGGTCTCCCCCTTCCTCTCCATGATGTTGTGGAGAACACAAAAGGCCAAGACCACCTCAGGGATGTTGTGCTCTCCCACATCAAGGTGGATCAGGAGGCACCCGAACCATGCTTTCAGGTGCCCAAAGGCACATTTCACCTGCATTCGGGCCTGGCTGAGGTGCGCATTGAATTGGTCCCTGCTGGGGTCCAGGTGGCTGGTGTAGGGCTTCATGAGCCACGGCATGAGGGGGTAGACCGTGTCGCCCACAATGCACAATGGCATGTGCACATCCCTAACGCGAAAGTCAAGCTGGAAGAATGTGCCAGCCTCCAATTTGTGGCAGAGGCTGGAGTTTTGGAAAATGCGGGCATCGTGTGCCCTGTCCCACCACCAGATGAAAATGTCCATGAGCTATCCGTGGTGGTCTACCAGGGCCTGCAGCACCATCGAGAAGTAGCCCTTTCGGTTGATGTATTGGGCAGCTCAATGATGTAGTATGTGGATTGGGATATGGGTTCCATCAATGGCTCCCCCGCAGTTCAGGAAGCCCAGGGCAGCAAATGTGGTGACGATAGGGCCCAGGTCTCCCAGGTGGATGACCCTGCGCAACAGGACAGAGTTGATAGCCTTCAGCACCTGCAGAAGGAGACAAAGAAACGCATAAAACAGAGAAAGAGTGAATGCCTGAGCCCTTGGGAGGTGCCCGCCCCCGCTCCCCTCCCCACCTCAAACACCTCAGAGGCCACCCCCCCCCCCCCCCCGCAGGGCTGTGTGAGGGTGGGATGGCACAAACCCCCAGGGTTGGGGCTGCCCCCCTACCCCCAGCCCACCCACACACATCCCTTTCTCTAGGGTCCCTCTTTCCAGGACTCCCCACCCCACCCTGGAGGACTGCAGCCTGAGACGGCTTTACCTCCACCTCCATGAGGAGGGCCCCGACAGTGGACTTTCCCACACCGAACTGATTGCCCACAAACCGGTAACTGTCTGGGGTGGCGAGCTTCCAGATAGCGATGGCGACCCGCTTCTCCAAGGGGATGGCAGGTCACATCTGGGTGTCACATTGTCGGAGGGCAGGGGCGAGCCAGGCACACAGCTCCAAAAAGGTGGCCTTCTTCATTCAGAAGTTTTGGAGCCACTGCTGGTCGTCCCACCGCACCATAACCAGCCGGTCCCACCAGTCAGAAAAGAACGGTTACTTACCTGTAACTATTGTTCTTCGAGATGTGTTGCTCATGTCCTTCGAATCAGGTGTGCGCACCACGTGCACCGCGTCTTCCGGAGCGTTTTCCCTAGCGGTACCCGTAGCACCGGCAGGGCACCCCTTGGAGTGGCGCCACCATGGCGGGGCATAAGTACCCCTGCCGGCGCTGCCCCACCTCAGTTCCTTCTTGCCGGACGCTCCGACGAAGGGGAGGTAGGGGGGGAATCGAATGGACATGAGCAACACATCTCGAAGAACAACAGTTACAGGTAAGTAACCGTTCTTCTTCGGGGATGTCCCCGCGGGTGCTCCACTATGGGTGCTGGGCTTGCCTCGGCGCCGCAGACGGAAGCTTCTGATGAGCAGTGTTCGGCCGGACCGTGCATGCGCCGCGGGCTCGCGGCTTTCGCTCTCTTTTTCTGTCTCGCGCGGTCCGGCCCCCCGCCAGTTCCTCTTCACCACCTCAGGCTGCAGACGCTTGGAACCGTGCTCCTTACCTCACTCACTGAACTAGACTCCTTCTAGTTCCTCCCCTGTACATACAATCCTATTTTCCTCCTTTTCCCTTTTTTTTTTTTTTTTTTTTTTTTTTTTTTTTTAAATAAGGAGAAAAAACAAGACAGAACTATCGGGAGTAAGAACAGAAACCGCATACCTCTCTTACCTCCCGCCTCTCAGCTGTTCTCCCGTCAACTCCGTTGTACATAGTTGCCTCCACCTAAAAAAAAAAAAAAAAAAAAGTAAAAAGAGAAAAGGAACAAAGACAACAGAACAGAGACATTATCACCAAGTTACCAACATTTGAATAACTAGTTGTCTCTTTGCTACTTAAAAAAAAAAAAAAAACCTGCCTCAGGCTGCCGGCAATGTCTGCGACCGGCTTTAAAAAATGCGGCTCCCGCCGGGAGGCAATGCCAGCCTCCGATGGCCATTCGGAGTGCATTCTTTGCCTGGGGGAATCTCACATCCCCCAGAAGTGTACCCATTGTACAAAACTCACCTCCAGGGCTAGAAAAGATAGGGAGAGGCGCCTTCGCATGCTCCTCTTTGATAAAGCCCTGCAACCAACAAGCTGACTCTGATCAGCAGCCCCACAAACGCCGGGCTTCCTCCCCCACTACGGGACTCCAAAAAAAGGCAAGGCTGTCCCCAGCGAGATCCCTGCCAGCTGCCTTTAATGGCAGGGAAAACCAGGCAGACACACCTGGGACGTTTGGCAATGTAAAGCCACGTCCCCCTGCCTCAGTGGCTCCGAAGCCTAAGCGGCTACGGGAGGCTTCCTAGACGCTGGCTCCCCAGACAGCACCAGCTCCCTTCATTCTGGCGCAGAGCTCTGAGCCGGCTCCGAAAGCAGCCTCGGACCCGACCATCACGGCACCAGTGCCGGCACCGCTTCTGGGTCACCGCGCGGTGCCGGACTACACGGCGCCGACCCGCTCCACTGCTGGCGCGGCGCCGGACTACACGGCGCCGACCCGCTCCATTGCTGGCGCGGTGCTGGACTACACGGCGCCGACCCACTCCGCTGCCGGCGCGGCGCCAATAGCTCCTGCCCTTGAGCCGCCAGAGCAGAGCAATCCAGCGGCTAGCGCTTCAGCGCATGCCGCCAGACAACCACCGCAGAGCCCTGCTCCTCTCCTATCTCTGCGCCGCAGCTGCTCTCGCTCCCGCCTCCTCTCCCTGGCACCGTCCTCTCCTCTGTGAGCACTGCGATCTCCACGCAGGTCCACTCACTGGCATGGGTCTCCCCATGCCTCCTCCAGACTGCCTTCTCCGTTTCTAGCTGCTGCATCTTCTCATCGCAGGCACTACTACTCTGCTTCTCCTGCTTCCTCCAGGGCATCACACATCCGCTCCTGTTCGCCCTGCTCCCGTACCACTATCGATATTGCAGCTGCTCTAACTATCATGACGACCGTTCACCGCGACATAGCACATACCATCGCGGCGACCACTACTCCCGAGGTTCACGCAGTGGGTATTCTTGCCAATCACGATCTGCCTTTGACTACGCTTCACGCAGGCGCTCTGCAACTCCGGCTCCCCTTACCCCTCCGCACCATTCACCACCACCATCTCACCATCCATCGGAGCCGGAACATACCCCTTCAAGGACCAACTTTGGGGACTTCCATCCCAGACTGCCCCCGCCAGATGAGGCAGTCACGCCGGGTGACAGCTCCCACCAGATGACCTCCGTCAATTCCAAGAGTTGTTTAAGCGAGTAGCTATCACACAAGAGATCCCGCTGCAGGAACTCAAAGACAAGCAACATAAGCTTTTCAGGAATCTCCAACCGCAGCATAGGTCACGCCTGGCCATTCCTCTTGACGAGGCATCCTGGAACTGGCTGATGAAGTGTGGCATGCTCCAGCCGGCTCTTCCGACCAACAAACGGGCCGACAGGAAATATTTCATACCACCGAAGGGCATGGAATTCCTCTTTGCCCACCCACAGGCTAACTCCTTAGTAGTCGACACAGCTCAACAGAGGTCTAGAGCCCCACACCTCAAACAACAGGGCTCCGACAGAGACGTAAAGAGACTTGACCTCCTAGGCAGGAAGGTCTACACTTCAGCAACGCTACTCCTTAGAATCACCAATTACTCGGCGCATCTCTCCAATCACACCTTTGATACGTTTTCACGCCTCACCCCCCTCATGGATCATCTCCCTGATTCTAAGAAATCGATCCTGAGGTCAGTAATCCAAGAGGGCTACACATCAGCGAGAACGTCCCTCCAAATAGCCATGGACGTCCGCTGATACCGCTGCTCGCTCCACTGCTACTGCCATCGTTATGCGCAGAGCTTCTTTCCTTCAAGCGCGGAGTTCCAAAGGAACTACAGGCCAAAGTCGAGAACTTACCCTTCGACAAGGATAAGCTCTTTGCAGAGACCACGGACTCAATCTTACACTCCTCTAAAGACTCCCGAACAACTTTGTGAACTCTGGGGATGTGCACCCCCCCCTTTAGGAGACGCCAGTACTCACCATACCAGCGCAGATATGACTACTCCTACATCAGACATCAGTGGCAGCAACACCACCAGCAACAGAGGCCCTTCGACAACCAACGCTCTCGCCAGAGGCCTCAGCGACGCCGAAACCCAAACGTCAGGACGAACATGCCTCCCAACAACAAGCAACAGGTTTGATGCGTTGGTCGGGGGCGAGCAGACAGTCACAGGCAGCATCACGAATCGTACGACCCAGCTCTTTCACCACCGGCTGAGGCCCTTTCTACATCAATGGGCAAAAATCACCACGGACAGATGGGTCCTCGAGATTGTTCAATCTGGCTACCCTATCCCTTTCATAGCCATCCCACCAACCACCCCTCCCACCCCGTCCCTCTTCAGGGACCCTCTCACGAGACCCTCCTCCGACTAGAAGTCGACCGCCTTCTCTGTCTGGGTGCCATAGAGCCAGTTCCAAAGGATTTCAGGAACAGGGCTTTTATTCACATTATTTCCTCACCCAGAAGAGGTCCGGAGGTTGGCGCCCATCCTAGATCTCCGCTTTGAACAAATATCTCAAGAAACAACAATTCAAAATGACGACTTTAGCTGCCATAATCCCTGCGTTAGATCCACAGGACTGGTTTGCCGCCCTCGACCTCCAGGACGCCTATTTCCATGTCCCTATCCATCCAGCTCACAGGAGGTTCTTGCTCTTCGTCGTGGCAAAGGACCACTTTCAATACAAGGTCCTTCCCTTCGGGCTATCGTCAGCCCCCAGGGTGTTTTCAAAGGTTCTATCCTTGGTCACGGCCTTCCTCCGACGCCAAGGGGTACTCATCTTCCCTTACTTGGACGATTGCCTACTCAAGGGCTCTTCTGCACACGAGGTCTCCCAGATGGTTCACCTCACAAGGCAAGTCTTTCAATCGCTCGGACTCCTCCTCAACGAGCAAAAGTCCGTTTTGCGCCCCACTCAGAACATCGAGTTCATTGGGGCCCGCCTGACTCACTTGCCGGCAGAGCGTTCCTACCCTTACAGAGGTTTCAAGCCATCCAAGACCTCATTCACACCATCACCATCAGCCCTACTGCTCCACTCATCGCATGCCTCAGACTGATGGGCCATATGGCCGCCACAACATATGTGGTGAAATACACCCAGACTACACCTGCGCGCCTCTTCAGTACTGGCTGACTCTCGTATACGACCACACCAGATACGATCTCCACAGGCTGGTAACGCCGCCACCTGGCGTTCTCCAATCACTCCTATGGTGGACCAGCCATACAAACCTGCTGTCAGGTATACCTTTCCATCGGCAGGAGCCACTCCACCAAATCACAACGGATGCCTCCCTACTAGGCTGGGGGCTCTACATGGGCTCCTCTCAGTCCAAGGCCAATGGTCCTCACAAGAAGCACGGCTACACATAAACCTTCTAGAGCTACGCGCCATTTTCAACGCATGCAAATCCTTCCTCATCTACATTCGAGACACCACGGTGAGGATACTCACGGACAATATCACAGCCATGTACTATGTGAATCGCCAGGCGGCGCCGCTCCCGTTCCCTATGCATGGAAGCCATCCGCTTTTGGAACTGGTACATTCGCCACGGGGTAACTCCTATGGCATCTTACTTACCTGGCACCACAAATGTGACGGCAGATTTCCTGAGCAGACATTTCCATGTGAAACACGAATGGGAAATGCACAACGGCGTTTTACGCGACATCTTCCAACGTTGGGGTACTCCCCGAGTGGACCTCTTCGCAACTCCCGCCAATACAAAATGCCGCAAGTACTGCACCAGGGCGTGCCTGGGCCGCGCATCCCTGGGAGACGCCTTCCTTTTGACTTGGCGCGGACCCCTCCTTTATGCATTTCCCCCCATACCTCTGATTCCCAAAGTCCTTCAGAAGCTGAAGGCGGACAGGGCTACACTAATCCTCATAGCCCCGGACTGGCCTCGCCAGCACTGGTTTCCCTTCCTGCACCATCTCTCTGTGCGGACACCGATCCACCTTCCGTCTCTCCACGATCTCCTCACACAAGACCGAGGACGCCTGAAACACCCCCAGATACAAATGCTGAACCTAACAGCATGGTTCCTAACTGGCTGACTCCATTCGAATCTCTCTGCTCTGTTCCAGTCCAACACGTCCTAGTACACAGCAGGCGACAAACCGCGAGAAAAACTTACCTTCACAAGTGGCGCAGATACTCCTCCTGGTGTACCTCGAACCACCACGATCCGATACATCCGTCAATTCCTTCCGTACTGGACTACGCACTACACCTAAAGAACAAAGGCCTCGCGTTAGCCTCCATCAGGGTGCACCTCACAGCAATTTCAGCATTCACATCACCGATAGATGGCGTTTCTGTCTTCGCTCATCCTACTACTAAAAGATTTCTCAAGGGCCTTATCAACATGGCCCCATCAAGACGACTCCAGTTCCACCTGTGTGGAGCCTGGATGTAGTACTCGACGCCCTAATGAGGCCGCCGTTCGAGCCTCTGGCGACTGTATCCTTACATTTCCTCACTCTGAAAACCATTTTCCTGCTCGCCATAACATCAGCACGCAGAGTGAGCGAGCTTTCCGCCATGATGGCCATGCCACCATATACATTTTTCCGTAAGGATGGAGTAGTCTTGAGACTACACCCAAGATTCATACCCAAAATCATCTCACATTTCCATGTCAACGAACCAGTGATCCTGCCAACCTTTTTCCCGAAGCCCCATGCCTCACCACGAGAAGCGGCCCTACACTCCTTGGACACCCGCAGGGCCCTGGCATTCTACATAGATCGCACTAAACCTTTCAGGCGTACGGACCACTTATTCGACTCCCTGGCACAGAGGTCAAAGGGTCAACGCCTATATTCCCAGAGGATTTCCAATCTTGTAACCTCATGCATAAAGCAATCGTACGCAGCGAAAGGCTTACCCCTTCCATCCCAACCACGCGCCCACTCCACTAGAGCCATGGCCACATCTATAGCGTTTCATAGAGGGGTATCTCTGAAGGACATCTGCAGGACGGCGACCTGGTCCTCACATGAGACCTTCGCCAAGCACTATTCTATTTCTCAAATCACTCGTTCAGATGGGGCAGTGGCAACTGCAGTGCTCTCCACAGTGGATAAATAGGGACTCCTTCCCTCCTTTCCATTCTGGCGACTACTGCTACGCAGTCACCCATAGTGGAGCACCCGCGGGGACATCCCCGAAGAAGAAAGCGAAGTTACTCACCTTCGGTGCAGTAACTGTCGTTCTTCGAGGTGGTGTCCCCGTGGGTGCTCCACTACCCGCCCTCCTCCCCGCCTCGGAGTCCTCTCTCTCTCTGCTCTTGTCTCTTACAGACTCCGAGGCGGTCTCGAGGAACTGGCGGGGGGCTGGACCGCGCAAGACAGAAAAAGAGCGCGAAAGCCGCGAGCCCGCGGCGCATGCGCGGTCCGGCTGAACACTGCTCATCAGAAGCTTCCGTCTGCGGCGCCGGGGCAAGCCCAGCACCCATAGTGGAGCACCCGCGGGGACACCACCTCGAAGAACGACAGTTACTGCACCGAAGGTGAGTAACTTCACTTTCTTTTCTTCTTCGAGTGGTTGCTCATGTCCATTCGAATCAGGTGACTTCCAAGCCAACCCCACTCAGAGGAGGAGGGGTCGGAGCACTGAAAGAGAGATGTCCACAAGAGCTGTGAACAATCCAACAAATTTATTCAACTAAGCGAACAGCATAAAACGTAGAAAGTGCAACAGTACAGGAAATGGCATATTTACAAAACAGAGCTGAGGACTGCCGTGCCCACGCTTGCATCCTCCCTAGCCTGCTGTGCCAGCGCATAGTGTGCCGTAAAGGTATGGAGTGACGACCACGTGGCTGCCCTGCAGATTTCAGTAATTGGAACCTGCGCCCCAAAAGCCACAGAGGACGCCTGTGCCCTGGTGCAATGTGCTGTAACCCGGGCCGGGACCTTTCCGGCCAAGGCATAACACTCCCTGATACATCCCGTGACCCAATTGGACAACCTCTGGGTCGATATGGGGAGCCCTTTCATTCTGTCAGCGACAGCAATAAACAATTGTGTGGATTTGCGAAAGGGGTTAGTCCTAGCGATATAAAAAGCTAGTGCACGCCTAGCATCCTGGGAATGGAGCACTTGCTCCTTAGGGGAGGCATGGGGCTTTGGGAAGAATACCGGGAGGTAGATTTCTTGGGACAAATGAAATGGTGACACCACCTTAGGGAGGAAAGCCGGGTGAGGGAGGCATCTGTGACCAGAGTGAGCGAGGGGGGAGGCACGGAGAAGGGGATCCCGCTGCACACCACAGACTCCAGAGTCCACCATTGTAACGAAACTATTACCTCCGGGGGCACCATAAGAACCGTGTCCCAGAGGCCTCTGGATTGGTTGAATGCCCTTGCCAACCAAGCCTGCAGAGGTCTGAGTCTCATTCGAGCATGGCATACCACGTACGTGCACGCCGCCATGTGCCCCAGCAACCTTGAGCAGACCCGGGCGGTCGTGATAGGGGACCGAGTTAATTCGGAGACCAGCTCCACTATGGCCAGGAACCTGGTCCTGGGGAGAAGCGCCCTCACCAACCTGGCGTCCAGGAGGGCACCCACGAATTCGAGGTGCTGAGAGGGGGTCAACGATGACTTTTCCTCGTTCAGCATGAGTCCCAGCCTTACGAAGAGGGCCCTTGTGAGGGACACGTGGGCCTCTACTTGTTCGTAGGAACGACCACGGATTAGCCAGTCATCCAGGTACGGGAACACGTGTACCGCTGATTTGCGGAGGAACGCCGCCACGACTGACATGCATTTCGTAAAAACCCTGGGTGCTGTAGAAAGACCAAATGGGAGCACAGTAAACTGGAAGTGGCACCGGAGACAATGAAACGGAGGAAACCTCCTGTGGCAGGGTCTTATCGCCACATGGAAGTAAGCATCCCTGAGATCGAGAGTGGCGTACCAGTCTCCTAACTGTAGAACCGGAATGACAGAAGCCAGGGTTACCATTCTGAATTTGGATTTCACGACCGCCTTGTTGAGATCCCTTAGGTCTAAGATGGGACGGACCCCGCCCTTGGGTTTGGGAACTATGAAATATCGGGAGTAAAAACCCTTGCCCTCCAGGTGCGATGGAACCCTCTCTACCGCTCCCTTTTGGAGGAGCGCCAGTACCTCCTGGCGGAGGGTGCCTTCGTGAGAGGTGTCCCTGAAAAGGGACGGGGAAGGTGGGTTGGAAGGGGGCGAGCCCAGAAAAGGGATGGTATAGCCACTCCTGACTATGTTTAGGACCCAGGCGTCGTTTGTGATTTTTGCCCAGGCTTAAGCAAACCGGGATAACCTGGCCCCAAACGGGGGGCCAGGGTGGGAGGCTGGTGCGCGACTCTCTGGGAGCCTGTCAAAACTGATGTTTTTGCTGTTGGGAGGGACCTTGACCAACCCCACGGGGATTGTCTCCTCTCGGGTGACGCCTACGCCCCCTTGAGGACGATGGACCTGCAGCTGCCCCCGTACCCTCACCGGAAGCACGAAGACAGCGTCTCCAGTAATCCCCACGGGGGACCTGGGACTGCGGTCTCCCCTGCTGTCTGTAGGGCAGCTGACGACGCTGAGGAGCCGGTGTGTGGATCCCCAAGGACCGAAGGGTAGACCTCGTGTCCTTGAGCGTATGGAGCCTCGAGTCTGTATGCTCCGAGAATAACGCCTTGCCGTCGAAAGGCAGATCTTGGATAGTAGACTGGACATCAGGAGGTATTCCAGACACTTGCAGCCATGCACCACGGCGCATAACCACACCTGACGCCATGGTGTGGGCTGCAGAGTCGACCGCGTCCAAGGAAGCCTGGAGGGCTGTGCGGGCGATGGCCTTACCCTCAGAGGTCATGGCCAGAAACTCCTGATGGGTCTCGGCAGGGAGCTTATCCTTGAGCTTATCCATGGCCTGCCATGTATTAAAAGCATAACGACTTAGCATCGCTTGCTGATTAGCGATGCGGAGTTGCACCCCACCAGTGGCGTACACTTTCCGGCCCATTAAGTCAAGGCGCTTGGGCTCCCTAGCTTCCGGGGACGGCCCCGGCTGGGGGAGTTTTTCCCTTTGGGCCGCTGCCTGGACGACCAAGGACCCAGGGACAGGCTGGGAGTACAAGTGTTCGTGCCCCAACTGGGGAACATAGTAGCGCCTCTCGACACCCTTGAAGGTATGGGTCAGGGTCGCCGGTGTTTGCCACAGGGCATTGGTAATTTTTGCCACCGTTTTATTAAGTGGCAAAGCCAAACAGGCAGGCGCGTCATCTGAAAGAATATCGATCATAGGGTCCGTGTCCTCCACGACTGGCTCCACTGGGACACCCAGGTTGGAAGCCAGACGCCTGAGCAGCTCCTGATGCGCTCGGGCATCCATAGTAGGCAGCGCCGGTGCAGGATCTGCCAGGGCTTCGTCAGGAGACGATGATGACGATGATGACGACGACTCCTGTATCGGTGCCGGATCTAGCGCAGGAGCCGCGTGTGGTACCGGTTGGACATATGGTACCGCCTGCGGGCACGGCTCCGGCACCGAGGCCTGTGCCTGTGCCACAAGGTCCGACGTAGGCGGCCTCTGGGGGGAAGGATGAGGTCACGACAACGACGCCGATGGTTGCGTTCGGGCGACCCGAGGCTCCTGACACCACCGAGGGGAGCATGGGCCCTTGCCACTGGTGGTAAGCCCACGGTGTCCAGAAGGGCCACTGCGGATGAGCGGCCAAGTCTGCTGCACCTGTGAGCAGTCACGTCGGTGCCGGGAACGGGATCTATGGGCCGAAGAGGCTCCTGAGGACCCTGACCTGAGGGATGTCGCATCGGAATCCGAGGAATAATCAGACTCTGGCCAGGGAGGCGCCGATGAGGCGTGACCTGTAGCCGACGGAGGGGCAAACCTGGCCATGGACTCGGGCTTGCCCGCATGGGCATGGTGGGGACGTGCCGGTGCTGGTGCCGGTGCCGGTGCGACCGGTGCAGCCGATGCCGTTGCCGTTGGAGGTGGCTGTTGAGGCACCGGGGGAACAGAAGGCTGTTGCGGCACCGAGGGAGCGGGAGCATGCTGCAGTACCGGGGGGACCGATGGCTGTTGTGGCACCGGGGGACCCAGTCCCGGTGCCGAAAATGTTGTTGGCGCCGAAAGAGGTGCCGAGGGTCCCAGTGCCGGTGCCGGTTGCATCTCCGGCGCTGAGCATGGCGGTGCGAGGCGAACCCGAAGAAGTCGACATCACCGTCGGCTGGGGCACGGCAAGGTCCACATGGTCGGTGCGGTGCTTGCGGCGGTGCCAAGGCGTGCGTCGGTGCTGAAGAGCCGGTGCCAGCGTGAAGGACAGTCGGAAAAGTACTCCTGGCGGTGTCGAAGATGGCGGTGCGCAGGCGTTGCCACAAGGCTGGGGTTGGTATGGCACCGGTGCAGCCAAAAGGGGGGCTGGGAGAGATCCCAACACCGAGGTAGGCCGAACCCAGTCGGGTGCTGAGTGAGGCTTAGGAGCCGGCGTCGAGAACAGTGTCGATGCCGAGGCAAGCGGTACTGGTCCCACTGGGGACGGTCCTGTCACATAAGTGGCCTGAGCCTGCCGGTCTTGCCGGTGCGGAGGAGAAGCCAGAGCCAACACGGCCTCTGTTGTAGGCGACCTCGACCCTTCCGCCTCAACCGACGACGGAGGGGAGGTGGTGAGACTGATGAAGTCCTGCGCCGCCTCAAAGGTGTCCGGCATGGATGGGCGGTACGGGGGCAATTGCCCTGGACAAGAGGGACGTTCCGCTCGCTTACGCCGCACCGTAGAGGATGTGTGCACCGGTGAGTCAGCACCACAGTGCAGGTCCGGCGTGGTTTTCCGAGACGGGGACCTCCCGCAAGACTTTCTCGACCTCTTCGATGCCGGAGAGTGAGACAGGTGCGGGTCCTCGGCGCGAGGCCGGGCCGAGGCGGAGCATCGCGCGTGGGCGCGGTGCACTGTGCACCGCAGGGTGCCCAGCCGGTGCCGGCTGTAAAGCCGTCTCCATGAGGAGGAATTTTAGGCGAGAGACTCTCTCCCTTCTAGTGCGTGGCTTGAAAGACTTACAGATCTTACAGGCGTCCGTAAGATGGGTCTCACCCAGACACTTCAGACAGCTGTTGTGTGGGTCTCCTTTGGGCATGAACTTTGTGCAGACAGCGCACGCCTTGAAGCCTTGCGGCCCTGGCATTCCTCACCCCGAGGAGGAAGAACAAGAACGAAGTAGACACTAACTACCTAACTAATTGAACTATTTACAATGCTAAGAGAAACGGGAACCATTAACTAATCTAAGAGAGACACACGCTCCAACGACCGTCACGGGCGGTAAGAAGGAACTGAGGTGGGGCAGCGCCGGCAGGGGTACTTATGCCCCGCCATGGCTGCACCACTCCAGGGGGGCGCCCTGCCGGCGCTATGGGTACCACTAGGGAAAACGCTCCGGAAGACGCAGTGCACGCGGTGCACACACCTGATTCAAATGGACATGAGCAACCACTCGAAGAAGAACTTGTTACTCCGACTGCTGTAACCCTCATTGTATGAGAAATAAGGAAAGTTGGAGGAAGAATGCTCTCTTTTGAAATAAGTGCTGTGCAGACACTCCCAATTTTGAAATAAGCTACACAATTGACATAGCTCAATTTGCATAGCTTATTTCGAGTTAAGCCCTGCTGTGCAGACATACCCATAGAGCAAACTAACATTTCTGGTACAAGTTCATCAAAGTGTAATAGGTTTTTAACCTTGGAAAAACACCTTGGGAAGGACATGCCTACTAGACATTGGAACGACAGTCCACATTAATCCATGGTAAATACTGAAATAGAGCTAAGTTAAATCACATAGCCAGCCCAGTTATCTACCAAGAGGGCCTCTCCTTTTTTAAATGTGGGTACACTGCAACAGATGTCTTGTCCCTTCAGTTATTAACAAGCTAGAACACTGTACTAAATGGTGCTTTTGGGGGGATCTAATTCTTGTAATCCTTTGGGGATACACCAGCATCTCCAGTTCCTCCATTACTATGTCATGGGAAAGTATCAGAAAGTGAAACTCTTAAACAGCTGTTCTTTGAAGCTACTTCTTGAAAACAAGAAACTGGCAGACTCTTAACTTTTACAGACACCATTCTCTCATCATAATAAGTCAGTATTCCAGTTCAACAGTAATGAAGCCCATCTATAAAAAGGAAGAGCTGGTGTGATGTTTGGCATTTCCAAGGGCTATGAGGTACCTTATGCTAAGGGCTGTTGGTAAGAAGAGTTAGCTGTGTCTGTTTTGGATCAGCTCCCTGAAACCACCACCCTCTGGTGAGATAATCACTGCCTTCCAGACCTTTGCAGGAATTGCTTGGTCTATATAGGTTTGTAAAAGGCATGCACCAGCTGTTTTGAAACATGGGTTAGGACTCCAAAGTTGGCTGCAACCCCCTTTAAATGATGTTACCAGGGTTGACTTAGATTTGCTGGGAGCTGGATTTGAACTCTGAGTTCCACTGCCCAGGATCAAAGCCAAAGCCCAAAAGCTTCATTCCTGGGCAGTGGACTCAGGTCGCAGCCACCCTGCCTGGTGCTGAAGCCATTGAGCTTCAGCTTTAGCCTTCCCCCACCCCATCCCCACCCATAGCAGTGAGGCTCAAGCTTTGGCTCCTGCACTCAGAGCAGTGGAGCTTGGGTGGGCTCAAGCTTTGGTGTGTCCCCTCCTTCCCCCCTCTGCCGGGGTCATGAAGTAATTTTTGTTGTCAGAACAGGGGCATGGTGCACTGAAATTTGAGACCCCCAGCATACACCAACCCTAAAGTCTTCTGACCATTTTTGCACAGCTTCTTGTCCGCTAGATCCTCACACCATTACCAGGCCTGCTGTTCCTTAAGGAACAGCACACAGCAACTAGTAAGAATCAAATCAGGACCATCTCTCCATAATATAGATCATATTTATATATAGCATTATTACTAGTATACAGTATTCTATTTATAATGAAAACAAGTTCATTATTTGAAGAACAGAGATTCAAATGATAGTAAGAACATTGGAAAGAAAATCTCACCGAAAATTCCCTCCAGTATTTCCAACCAAGCCTGGTTGAGACTTCTTTTCACGAAGCAAACTCAGTGTCCATTTACTTCTTATGTGAAGAGAATGACAGGGTGTCCCCCTCTATCCTCAAATATACTAGAGCAAACCTTTGATGTACATATTAAATAGGATAAGCTTAAAAAAACAACAAATGGTCTGGTAGCACTTTGAAGACTAACAAAACGTGTAGATGGGATCATGAGCTTTCGTGGGCACAGTTTTCCGGTCATCTGAAGAAGTGGGCTGTGCCCACAGAAGCTCATGATCCCATCTACATGTTTTGTTAGTCTTTAAAGTGCTACCAGACTATTTGTTGTTTTTTTAAGTTTATCCTGTGCAGAGGTGGTCTCCAACCTTTTTAAGCACAAGGTCACTTTTTAAATTTAAGAGCAATCCAAGATCTACCTCAAACCCAAATGCCCTTGCCCCACCTCCTTTGTGCCCCTTCTCTGAGGCCCTGCCCCTGCTCACTCCATCCTCCCTCCCTCCCCCATTTTCCCTCACTTTCACCAGGCTGGGGCAGAGGGTTGGGGTGCAGCCTCTGGTCTTGGATTAAGGGATTTGGAGTGTGAGAGGAGCTCTGAACTGAGCTTGGGGCAGGCAGTTTGGGTGCCGTAGGGGGTTCTAGGTACAGTCTCTGGGAGGGTGGTTGGATGCAGGGGTGCTTGGGGATATGGCAGGGACTTGGGGTGCAGGAGGGGGTTCATGACTGGGATAGGGTTTTGGGATGTGGGCACCAGCTGGGCACTACTTACCTCAGATGGCTCTTGGGTGGTGGTGCAGTGGGGCTAAGGCAGGCTCACCCCTGCCTTGGCTCTGTACCACTCCCAAAAGCAACCAGCAAACTCCATCCCAAGTCCTGCTGTGCCCCCTCTCTGCTCTGTGGAGATAGGATACAGGATGGGAGAGGGGGCACCTTGATCAGCACCCTTCTCAGTCTCCCCTACCCTAAACAGAAAGCAGAGGCTCCTGAAGGGACAGCTCCAAGGCAAAGGACAGGAGGTTTGTAGTAGTCTGGGGACAGCTGAAGTGCTGTGCTTGATAACCTCTTGGCCAAACCAGTCAGGATCACCTGTCAGAGGCTCCAAGATCTACCAGCAGATCCTGATGTACTGGTTGGTGACCACTGCTGTACAGACTACTCAGCTACCCCCTGAAGCATATTAAATAGGGTTCTTCCCTCAAACACAATTCACTTTGTTACTGTTCTCTCATTAAAGTTTTCACTGTCCTTCTTTAGCATTTGATTTAGACTGGTAAGAGGAGACCCATTGTGAACCAAACAGTACTTACTCCTGGAGGAATTCTGTACTGCTGTGCACATGCAGAATTCATGTCCCCCTGCAGACGTTTTTCTCCACAGAAAATTCTGCTGAAGAGGCACTGCAGTTACACCTTCCACCCACCAAAGGCAGATGCGGTACAACAACAGCAGACAGCCAGCTAGCTCATCAGCCACAGCAGCCAGGAGCTGTTAAGACAGAGGTGGACAAGACACCTCTCGCAGGCTGGATCCAGCCTGCTGACCACCCTGCTGGGACCCTTAGGCATGCAGCACCCACTGTTTTAAGCATAGGACTGGTCCGTGTGACTCTGTATTCTGGAGGTAGGGGGAGCCTTTGGGTGATCTCCCCGCTTCCAGCCCAATCCTCAGCTCCTATTCGCTGGAAACAACCAGCCAATAACAGCTAAGAGATTGTCTGAATGATGAGGGCAGTGCAAGCCTCTCCATTCTCCTGGAGCGGAGAGCCACATGGAGGGAACAGCCTGCAGTTTTAAGCTATTTGGGGCTGTGGCAGGCAGGGGGACTAGCCTCTCTCGGGGGTGCTGCAGGGCTGCTGACTGGGAGATGCTTAAGTAAGTGCCTCCCAGCCCAAACCTATCTCTGGCACCCCTCCCCCCCCACACCCCAACTCCCTTCCCCGGATCATCATCCAAACCCTCTGTACTCCCCCCACCCACCGCCCCAGGTCATAACTCCCTCCCAGACCCTGTATCACCTCCTACACCTCTCCCCCAGGCCAGAATCCTCTCCTGCACCCACACTCCCTCCCTGACCCTGCACCCCATTCCCCTGACCCACGTCACAATCCCCTCTTTCACCTAAACTCCCTCAGACCTCACACCACCTCTTACACCCCAGTCCCCATGCGCCCGTCTGCACCTAACTTCCATCCTAGATCCCGCGCCTCTTCCAGAGAAAAGTGTGGCCCTTGACCACTTTCCAAGATCTTGGAGTGGCCCCACCACCAAAAGTTATTGCCTACCCCTGTGTTAAGAGGAAAGGCTGCATTCCCATCTGGCCCCCCAGGCAGGATCCAATGAGGAGTCATGTGATATGGCATGGAACAGAGAGCAGGGCACATGGAGTTGCTGGGGGGGGATGTCTCAGACTGAGGTTCAGAAGGGCTGCAGGGGGCAGACTGGGGCAGGAGCCAAATGGGAGTGGGGATACAGCAACAGAGTGATGCGGGCAGATATGCCTGACTGGATGGGAGAGGCTGGGGTCAGCTAGGGTCTGCATTGGAGAGTCTCCCCAAAAATACTCCAGGTTCACTATTCCCAGACTGCTACCCAGCAATTACTTCTCTCCTCTACCTCAGCTCCTCTGTTACCTCTGATTCCCCTAAGCCTTTACTCTGCTTCTGAGGGGAGTGGGAAAAATGTGTCTATTGTACTTTAAATGAATTATTATTCAAAATTCTGTACTAATATACCCAGTAAACAATCTATTTGTTAAAAACATTTCCTGTATCTTTTTTGTTGTCAGTATTGTTATAGACATACTTGCTGACAGGTATTTTGAGCTACAATTATGTTGGTAATTTGTTATTTTGACAAATATATGTAGAATTTTGCAAAAAAATTTAATTTTTGGCATAGAACTCCCCCAGGAGAAAATACTAAATTTACATATAAACATCAAGAGAGATGAACATTTCTTGTCAGCCAGAAAACCTCTTTTTCACCTTTGCTGGCGACCCGGCCCTAGACATAGACCTTAAGAACATAATTTTTACTGTATATACACAACTCCTTATACAACATCTATACACACATTTTACAATGATGTTGATAAGTAGTGTGATACCAGCTTTTATCTGAGACTACTTGACACCCTTTGGTGAATTAGAATGTACACACCGATCCTATGCCCCTTCCCAAATGGCATTACAAGAGGTTTCTGGGTCATAGCTTGTAACTACAAGATACTAGCAGGTTCATAGTTCCAGAAATGGTATTTAACTGCCTTGGTAACGCTAAGGAAACTTTCCACTGAGAGTCTTATATAGCCTCAAAAAGACACTGAACGCAGCAAGAAGTCATTTGAAAGCTCAGTTTCTGTAAGAAACAGATTTGAGCAATGTCATGGCTGCAAAGTATAGTACCCCAGTGTTTCAATTGGTGTATGTTAGCAAAGAGAAAATTACTATCTTAGAGATGTTTCCTCCGTGTGATCCTCGTAGAGACAAGTACACTGTCTCTGGCTATGTCTAGACTGCCCCCTCTTGCGCAAAAAATATGCAAATGAGGCGAAGCGTGGAATATCACCGCGCCTCATTTGCATAATTAATTAGGCTCTGGTTTTGCGCAAGAGGGGGTTTTTGCGCAAAAAGGACACGTGTATACGTGTAGAAAATTATTTCTTTGCTGAAAACAATGCAGAAGAATGGCCCTTGTACAAGAGGGGGGTTATGCATAAAAACAGAGCCTCATTAATTATGCAAATGAAGCACTATGATATTCCACGCTTCATCTCATTTGCATATTTTTTTGCACAAGAGGGGGCAGGGTAGACATAGCCAGGATGGATTTATACACTAGTATGTACAAACTTTGAAATTGCTTCCCTTGAATCACATTGGCATGTGCAATCAGATTTGCTATGACTTTAAGATGGAGTGGAATCCACACATCAGTGATGAAAGGAGCCTGTGGCGATTATATGTTTGCACACATCCAGATATATAAAGCCAATAATGAAGTAACTTATTAAGTTTCACTTGTTCATTATTTCCTATTCAATTATTCCTATAATTTAGCAACATCTCTCACTCAGGCTGTGTCTACATTGGCACCCTTTTTCGGAAAAGGGATGCTAATGAGACCAGTCGCAATTGCAAATCGCGGGATTTAAATATCCCCAGCGGTATTTGCATTACATAACTGCCGCTTTTTCCGGCAGGGTTTTGCGGAGAAAGCGCCAGTCTAGACGAGGATCTTGCGGAAAATAAAGCCCTTTTCCGAGATCTCTTGCCTACTTGAAAGTAGGCATAAGAGATCTTGCGGAAAAGGGTTTATTTTCCGCAAGATCCTGTCTAGACTGGCGCTTTGCCAGCAAAGCCCGAGCCGGAAAAAGCGCAATATGTAATAAATACGCGGGGATATTTAAATCCCAGATTTGCATTAGCATCCCTTTTTCGGAAAGGGGTGCCAATGTAGACACAGCCTCACTGTTGCATGCTAGGTGTAAAGTCACAAAACCAAATGGTTTAGATTATTGCATTGCAAGACGACATCTAAATACTACATTTTCTGCCATACAAACAGGAACAAGTCAGTAATTAGTCCTACCAATACTAGCCTTCCACTCACACCACCATTGTTTAAATTCCATGTCTAATTTCCCTTCTCTAGGAATATTGTTTAACAGTAGTTTGCTGTAATTATTTCTTTGCTGTCCCTCATCTCGCAGAAAGACATATAAAGGACTGGGTAGGGATCGTCGAACTGAGGAAGTTAATGTGTGGTTGCGCAGGTGGTGGCAGAGAAAGGCCTTTGGTTTCTTCAACCATGGGTCTCTGTTCCAGGCACAAGGATTGTTAGGAAGAGATGGGATCCACCTAACAAAGAGAGGAAGGAGCATCTTCGCGGGCAGGCTTGCAAACCTAGCGAGGAGGGTTAAACTAGGTTCGTTGGGGAACGGTGACCAAAGCCCTGAGGGGAGTGGGGAAGTCGGATACCAGGAAGAAATACAAAGAGGAACAAGCAGCAAAGGAGGACCCCTGATTCGAATGGAGAGGGTAAGGCGATCAACTAGTTATCTAAGCTGTTTGTACACCAATGCGAGAAGCCTGGGTGACAAACAGGAAGAATTGGAGGCCCTGGCCCAGTCCAAGAACTACGATTTGATTGGGATAACAGAGACTTGGTGGGATGACTCTGAAGGATAAACTTAATTTGTTGTCAGTATGACCTCTGTGTGACCTGGATGTTAAGTCTGGTCTTTGTAAAGAGGTACGTGCTTGAACTCAGGTGAGCAAAGGGGGGGGGTAGGAAAAACTGGTTTGAACTTGTTGTAAGGCCTACAAAGGGACTGTGAGGGGACAGATAATGATTGGAGGGAATTTGGTGCAAAGGGGCATGACCTGTATATGCATGCAACTGTAAGTGGTCAGTGAGAAAAAGGTCATTACCATGTAAGGTAGTACAAAAGGCCTTGCCTTTTGTTTGGGAAGTTGCAGAAACTTTTCCTGAGAGTATCCTGGAGATTTTTACCCTGGAATGCATTCCTGAATAAAGCTGGTTGCTTAAGAAGGGTGTCTGGAATTGATCTGGTAGGGGTTTTGGGCCCCCATCCGAACCCTCGGATTAAAATTCTCCGTCATTTATGGTGTCAGAAGTGGGATGGATCGGGACACCAGGTGATTGTGACGAGCCGGACCGGAGAGACTGAACAGAAAGGCGCCATACAAATCGGTAAGAGATCCGTGTTACAAAATCTCACTGTTCCGTTCCTCTCTCCTTGTCCTGAACGGCTGCTTTCACTGGCGGTAAGCGTCCACCCTACGTTAAGAACATCCTTCCCAAGCAACTGTAAGTCTTTTTCCCTTCTCTTTTTCTTTTTATTTTATTTTTTTTTGAATAAGTTTGTTAAGAGGGGACAGTGGGAAGACACTGAAACAGGGTCAGCTCAGGCTTGAAGCTGAGAGGAAGGCAGGTTAGTGCCGGATTGGAACTGTCTTATAGGTAATAGGACAGGGATTATGGGGAATAAAGGATCTAAGATAGATCCAAAAACCCCATTGGGTAAAATGCTGCAGATTTATAGTCAGCCAGGGAAATTGCCAGCAGGTCTTAAACTCAGGAGGCTGGTAAAGCTCACAAACGCGTGGAATGAATATACTTATGTAGAATCAGAATTACAATTCCCAGTTCAAGGTACCTTTCAATTAGACAAATTAAATTATTTAAAGGGTGTCTTAGAGTCCAGTCACCCCTCCCAGATGAATTATTGGCACCTCTGGGATGATCAGGCCTCTAAATTAAGAGATAAATCCATAATGGCTAGCCTAAAGGACTCAAATGAAAAACTGAAAAAACAATTGGCAGAAATAAAGGAGAAATCTGACTCCTCTAAAGTTTGTCCCCCTCCGTACAACCACATTCCTACACCAAGCGCGCCCAGCGGAATCTACCTATCCATCTCGAAACCACCAGCTCCGCTGCCAGATCCACCTGAAGATCTATTGGATCTGTGGGTCCCCAATTTCCCGGCTCCCCTTCCCATCAACCTGCCCCAGCATCAGCAAATATTGCTTACCGATCATTCAGCTGCACCAGCCCAATTTGAATCCCCCGCACATACTCATAGTTCTGCAGGGGTGGTAGGGAATGCCAACCTGGCCAATGAAACTTCGGATTCTGAGCATACTCAGAGTCCAGTAATTCTAAAGCTGTCAGAAGTCTCCACACAAATGTTGCAGCGAACATTGGCTAAAGACTTAAAGGACCTGGGGTTTGTTATAACTAAAATAGATCCCGAAAATAACTCAGTGACTATAAGTAATGAAGTAAACAAGGATGTGATTATTGAAGTTGGACCTAAAAGTTTTCCTGGACTGTTTAAAGAGAATATTAAACTTCTCCCACTAAGACAATTTCCTAATCCAGCAGGGGCGCACTTGTCCACGTCCCTGGACACCTAATGACATCATGAATTTTAGACTTACTCTTCCAAAAATAAGAGAGGATCCTGTGGGCTTGCAAAGGAGTTGTGTCAGATTTTGAAGTTTATCAGCCTACCCACAGAGACATTGACATGCTACTCTCGGGAATAATGGAACCCCATGAGAAGCAAGCTCTTTACACCCAAGCAAGGCGAGGTCCTGGGGATACTCCTGCCCACCTGGGTGAGCAATGGCCCCAAGATTTGCCAGGAATTCCTACTACTGCTGCAGAGCGTTACCGAGCTAGCAAATGACCGTACAGGTCTCCTGAATGCAATTACCGAAATGGTTCCAGTGCAAACCGATTGGTCTAAAGTATATAACTGCAAACAGAAGCCAGATGAAAGCCCTATTGATTTTCAGGCAAGGCTCTTTGCAGCCATGAGAAGTATAGCACCTTTAACCCAAATGATGCCAATATCGCACTATGGTAGTAACCACCTTTGTGCAGAATTTAAGACCAGAAATTGGGGACAAGATTATTAATAATATGATTGGATGGAAAATGGAAACTACTGAGAAAATTTTGGAAGCTGCAACTCAGTTTTTGAAAACTTGCAAGTAGAAAAACAAAAGAAAAAGGAACTTAAAAATACCTAATGGCACTCCAAATACAAGATTTACAAGGCCACAGGCAACCAAAGGTCAGAGGAAGGCCCAAACAGACCCAGTAGTTAACCTAATGATGTGTGTAATTACTGTGGTAGGTTTGGCCATTGGAAAAAAAGACAACGACAAAATAGATTTAACCAGGGCCCCAACAGACAGTCCGGACCATTGCCACAAGGACAGAGGTGGCCCAATACTAACCCCTTTTCAGCAGGAGCACCCAACAGAGGCTACCCTCTGGAGGACCAACAAAGGAGTAATCCTTACTGACTATGCCAAGAGGTTATTGATAAACCATTGCAATGCTCTCTGTTACCTTCTGTCTCTCTTTCTGCTACACCTGATGCCTTAGTTTCATTTTCCGTTAATGGAAACAAACATGAATTTCTAATTGATACTGGTGCCTCTCTTTCCACAATACGAGAGGATGAAGCTCCCAATCTGGCCAGAACTGGAGAAATAGTAAATGCTGTAGGGGTGGGAGGAGTAACTATACCCCATGCAATGAGTGAACCATGTTCCTTAACCATTGGGCCTTTGACAGAGGAACATGCCTTTTTGTTATCCCCAGTACACCTGTAAACTTGATGGGTAGAGATCTGCTGTGTAAATTGAATGCTACAATTTATTGTTCCCTGAAGGGGTCTTTGTTGATATACCCCATAATCAGGCAACAAATTTCCTCATGATGTTAACAACAGATGGACAAGGTATAGACCCAGACTCCAAACTGGAGAGTGTGGAGCTGGATCAGGTACCAACGTCTTTGTGGGCTTCTCATTCCAATGAAGTTGGGAAACTGTTAACAGCAGAGCCTGTAAAGATCAGGTATAAACACGGCCGACCTTACCCTCGAGTGTCTCAGTACCCCTTGTCCCAGGAAGCGGAGGAGGGCATAGCGCCTGTAATCTCCTCCTGTTGGAACAAGGAGTGCTCATAAGAACACAGTCTGTGTGTAATACCCAATACTTCCGGTCAAAAGGAGAAATTTGATGATCAAGGGAGACAGATATATAGATTTGTGCAGGACCTAAGAGCTGTAAATCAGTTTGTTATCCTCAGATTTCCTGTGGTTCCTAATCCAGCTACAATATTGTCCTCTATCCCTGCAGGTGCTAAATGTTTTTCTGTCATAGATTTATGTTCAGCTTTCTTCTCCATTCCCATTGATAAGGATTCACAGTTTTTGTTTGCTTTTTCCTATAAAGGGGGCAGCTGACTTGGACCAGACTTCCTCAAGGATATACTGAAAGTCCACCCTTTTCTCACAATTGTTAAAAGGGACCTTGATTCAATTTCTTTGCCAAAAGAGTCTACCCTTGTTCAGTATGTTGATGATTTATTGATAGCCTCACCTGATCGGGAAGCATGTAAAGCACTTATTGCTCTCACTCGTGCCTGTATTTTAGCTACTGATCAATCTGTTAACATTTATACTGACTCAATGTATGCTTTTAATATCTGTCATTCTATAGGTCAGATTTGGAAACATCGAGGATTCTTAACGTCCTCGGAAGTGCCATTTCTAATGGATCCCTTGTTAATGACCTCTTGCTTGCTATTCAATTACCTTTTGCTATTTCTATTATGCATTGCAGTGCTCATACTGATAAAACTGATACTGTATCAGTAGGAAACAGACGGGCAGATTTTGCAGCCAGGAATGCAGCTGTCTGTGGACCTCCAGCTCCGTTTCAAATCAAATCCTGGTCGCTGTTTCTGTTCCTCTGACTCTAAATGATTTATCCCTGTTGCAATCTAGGGCACCTGAGAAGGAACAACACAATTGGTACAAAGCTGGGTGTCATATTCAAGATAATAACATTTGGCTTTCACCAGATGGACGACCTGTGGCTCCTTCTACTTTGGTGTCCCAGTTGGCTACCATTACCCATGGATTAGGACATATGAACAAAAGGGGGGTAGCAGACCAGATTCTGAAGCATTGGTATGCGCCCGGGATTCACCAAGCTGCTGCTAAAATCACCAGCAATTGTGCTACTTGTCAAAAGTTCTCTACCCAGGGTGGAGAAAAGACTACTCTGAGTGCTCATACTTGGGCCTATGGACCCTTCAATATTTGCAGATTGATTTTATAGAGTTAACCCTTTCCTGTGGGTTTAAGTATTGTCTGGTTATTGTATGTGTGTTCAGTGGTTGGGTGGAAGCTTTCCCTTGCCGCGACGGGCCTACCACTGTGGTAAAGAAATTAGTTACTGAGGTGGTTCCCAGATTTGGAATCCCTTTAAAAATTGACTCGGATAAAGGAACCCATTTCACGGCCAAAATCCTGCAAGATCTGTGTAGAGTTAAGCAAGATTATCTCTGATACTGGATTAAAGTGGCCGCAGGCATTGCCCCTTGCCCTCATGCATATCCAAAATACCGAACGCAAACATGGTCTCACCCTCATGAAATTCTATTTGGGAGACCAATTTTACTTGGATTTGAGCCTCCTGGAAAAATTAATCCTTCCCACTTGTCTGAATGTTATGACGAACTACTTCAATACTGTATACATCTGTCTAAAATTGCTTTCAGTCTCTCCTCTCAGGTTGCAGAAGCCTTACCTGTCCCAAACTGATGTGCCTTGCCATGACGTGCAGCCAGGAAATTGGGTCCTGATAAAAGAATTCGGAGGAAAGACTGCCTATCTCCAAGGTGGAATGGTCCCTTCCAGGTCCTGCTGACTACCAACATGGCTGTGAAGGTAGCCGAGCGAGATTCTTGGATACACGCAAGCCACGTGCGCCGCACCGTTGACCCTCATAAGTTGTGTGAACTTACCTCTCCCGACATATCGCCTCCTACTGAACCTGTCAGCCCAGAGCCAGAAGAAACCGACTTTCTACCGCTTTCTGAGAGAGAAATTGAATCACTTCTCCTGGGCAAGGGATATACATCATCGGAAATCAAAGACCTGGACCTTGTTCACTATGCTCTCACTACAGGCCAGATCCCTTCTGGTCCTACTAGTCACGGTGACATTTCACACGAATCTACACCCGACCTTGCCATTGACCCTACCGGCACTTTGTCAGAGGATGGTGGGTTTTCTAAAAGCTGTTTTCCTTCCTCCAGACTTACTTATAACCTCCGTCCGTGCAAGCGCTGAAAGGATTACAATTCCTGCACAATGGCTAAACTCTTGTTCCTCCTTTGTATAGGCCTTATTTGGCTCCAAGGGGGGAATGGTATTGGTACTAATACCTTTCTGCAGCTGGCAGAAGGTATGGCACGAGCCATAAACAAAACTAACTGTTGGGTGTGTGCCTGGGCACCACAAAGCGCGCACAGTGGATACCCAATAGGTGCCCTTCCATTAAACAAAACTGGACTAGTAAGTGATGCATTACTGGAACAAAATGACCAAACTGTGTGGTTCAACCAGACTGGGTGCATCCAATTATCATTTAGTGGTACAAGTCCCCTATGTAGGAATCTTACAGGTACCACCTTTGTCGGGAAATCAAGCTGTACACACATTATAACAAAGGTGGATGGGACACATGTATGGCATAATGGTTCCACTATGTCTACCGCAAACCTTTGGTGTACTCTATTCAAATCAGAAATAACAACCATATGGGGAGGGACCACTAGTACAGACCTTTGCAAGGAAGGTAACACCACCTTTGCAAACCGAGCCATGATGATATATCAGTCTGACTCGTGGAACGTGTACAATTATTGGTGGATATGCGGTAAATTTGCCTATAAAAGGCTTCCGCAAAATGTCTCAGGGTTTTGTTACCTCGGTCTCGTGGCACCAGCTATGAGGACTGTTGACACTTTGCCACCAGGGCATATCAGGAACAAGTGGGATGGGTCTTGGGAGAAAGCATGGAACTGGATAGAACAAACTACCCTTGCAGTAGCTGAAACTACCATCCCATGGGTAGGGCAGGCAAAAACAAATCATGATTTGAAAACAATGTCCCTGCTTATGGAGAAATTCATGAATACCACCGAGGGGGCACTAGGTGTGGTACAAGAAAATTTAAATGAATTGCGAATCTTTACCCAGCAAAACAGACTGGCTATTGACTATCTACTAGCAGCTCAAGGAGGGTATGTGGATTAATAGGCCCAGAGTGTTGTGTTAAAGTTTCTGATGTGAGTTCAAACCTAACCACAAGGATAAAGGAAATCCAAACATTGTCTGTCCAGACGAAAACATTTAGAGAGCAGTTGCAAGACTGGAATTCTTTGAATTGGTTGGGAATAGGGTTAAGCGAATTCATGAAGAAAGTGGTGGTAGGAATATTGATGTTCCTTGTCTTAATATGCTCTATATACATAATGATACAGCTAGCCTTATGCTGTATTAAAAGGTGCTTACAAAAGATAGAGAATGTAGCAGAAAACAAGGTACAACAGATGCTTCTGCTAAATGTGCAGAACCCTCCCGAGAAAGACTACAAAGACACTTGCACGTTTGAGGATGAATAGGAAAGGATGCTTAAGATTAATTGTGATCCACAAGTGGATCAAAGGGGGGAATGAAGGATAAACTTAATTTGTTGTCAGTATGACCTCTGTGTGACCTGGATGTTAAGTCTGGTCTTTGTAAAGAGGTATGTGCTTGAACTCAGGTAAGCAAAGGGGGGGAGGGGTAGGAAAAACTGGTTTGAACTTGTTGTAAGGCCTGCAAAGGGACTGTGAGGGGACAGATAATGATTGGAGGGAATTTGGTGCAAAGGGGCATGACCTGTATATGCATGCAACTGTAAGTGGTCAGTGAGAAAAAGGTCATTACCATGTAAGGTAGTACAAAAGGCCTTGCCTTTTGTTTGGGAAGTTGCAGAAACTTTTCCTGAGAGTATTCTGGAGATTTTTGCCCTGGAATGCATTCCTGAATAAAGCTGGTTGCTTAAGAAGGGTGTCTGGAATTGATTTGGTAGGGGTTTTGGGCCCCCATCCGAACCCTCGGATTAAAATTCTCCGTCAACTCGCATGACTGGTGCGCTGTCATGGAAGGGTATAAACTGTTCAGGAAGAACAGGCAGGGGAGAAAAGGAGGAGGAGTTGCACTGTATGTAAGAGAGCACTATGATTGCTCAGAACTCCAGTATATAGAGGGAGAAAAGCCTGTTGAGAGTCTGTGGGTCAAGTTTAGAGATGTAAGCAACAGCAGTGATGTTGTGGTTGGTGTCTGCTACAGGCCGCCGAATCAGGTGGATGAGGTAGATGAGGCTTTCTTCAGACAACTGAGAGAAGTTTCCAGATCGCAGGCCCTGGTTCTCATGGGGGACTTTAATCACCCTGACATCTGTTGGGAAACCAATATGGCAGTACACAGACAATCCAGGAAGTTTTTGGAGAATGTTGGGGATAACTTCTTGGTACAAATGCTGAAGGATCCGACCAGGGGCCGTGCACCGCTTGACTGCTGCTCACAAATAGGGAAAACTAATAGGGGAAGTAGAGGTGGGTGACAGCTTGGGAAGCAGTAATCATGAGAAGATAGATTTCAGGATCCTGACCAAAGGAAGAAAAGGGAGTAGTAAAATACACACCTTGGACTTCAGAAAAGCAGACTTTGAATCCCTCAGGGTACGTCTACACTTGCACCCTAGTTCAAACTAGGGATGCAAATGTAGGCAACCGAAATTGCTAATGAAACAGGGATTTAAATATCCCATGCTTCATTAGCATGATCTCGCCGGAGCGTCACTCCGCTGAACAGCTGTTTCGAAAGTGAAAGTGCGTGCTGGGACGCGTTAGTTTGAACCAAACCCCTTGGTTTGAACTAACATTACTCCTCATTTTTGGAGGAGTAATGTTAGTTTGAACCAAGGGGTTTGGTTCGAACTAACGCGTCCCAGTGTGCACTTTCACTTTCGAAACAGCTGTTCAGTGGAGTAACGCGCCAGCGAGATCACGCTAATGAAGCACGGGATATTTAAATCTGCGCTTCATTAGCAATTTCGGTCCCCTACATTTGCATCCCTAGTTCGAACTAGGGTGCAAGTGTAGACATACCCTCAGACACCTGATGGGCAGAATCCCCTGGGATGCTAACATGAAGGGGAAAGGAGCCCAGGAAAGCTGGCAGTATTTTAAAGAAGCCTTATTGAAGGCACAGAAAGAAACCATTCCAATGCGTAGCAAGAGAAGCAAATATGGTAGGAGACCAGATTGGCTTACCGGGGAAATCCTTGGTGAACTTAAGCACAAAAAGGGAGCTTACAAAAAGTGGAAACTTGGACAGATGACTAGGAAGGGGTATAAATGTATAGCTCAAGAATGCAGGGGAGTTATCAGGAAGGTGAAAGCGCAATTGGAATTGCGATTTGCAAGGTATGTGAAGGATAACAAGAAAGGTTTCTTCTCTTCTGCAGACTAAATAGACCCAACTCCCTCAGTCTCTCCTTGTAGGTCATATGCTCCAGCCCCCTAATCATTTTGGTTGCCCTCCGCTGGACCCTCTCCAATGCGTCCACATCCTTTTTGTAGTGGGGGGCCCAGAACTGGACATAATACTCCAGATGTGGCCTCACCAGAGCCGAATAAAGGGGAATAATCACATCTCTGGATCTGCTGGCAATGCTCCTCTTAATGCAACAATATGCCATTAGCCTTCTTGGCTACAAGGGCACACTGTTGACTCATATCCAGCTTCTCATCCACTGTAATCCCCAGGTCCTTTTCTGCAGAACTGCTACTTAGCCAGTCGATCCCCAGCCCTGTAACAATGCTTAGGATTCTTCTGTCCCAAGTGCAGGACTCTGCACTTGTCCTTGTTGAACCTCATCATATTTCTTGTGGTCCAATCTTCCAGTTTGTCTAAATCACTCTGAACCCTATCTCTGCCCTCAAGAGTATCTACCTCTCCACCTAGCTTAGTGTCATCAACAAACTTGCTGAGGGTGCAATCCATCCCCTCATCCTGCTCTTCTATTAGGCTATGTAGGGTAAACTGAGGCAGCCCTAAATGTGCTAGTAGGCCTCTAAACAGCATGACTCCATCCTGGGATTAGGCCTGGGAACACCACAGCCAGGATAAGAGCTGCAGACAGTAAGATGGCCCTGGGCACCATAGCAACCACATTCTAAGACACTCGGACAGGACCCCAGTTAGTAACGTAACACACTTTGTTCAAAATAACATTCATAAAATGTGCTTAACTGTCTTGCTTCACTCCTAGATAATAAGCCTGAGAACCAAGCGCTGCACCAACTCAAGGCCATACCCTCCTGCTATAGAAACATCATCATTTATGCAGACTAAAATGTTATTACTGTTTTGCTGACATGTTTTGGCGTTTGAACAGTAACTACCTGTATATTAATGAGTTGTTACTTTGCAATGGGCGGAGATATTATGTAATCTTTAGTAGTTCTATTGGCTTATGTGCTCATTTCGTCTTGCTGCTAGACCTATCAAATCATTTTTCCTCCGTCCACCTGCTGACTATATAACCTATTGTATTGTTTTAATTAACCAGTGTTCACCAGGGTAACCCCTGCGTGTCACTCCATCAGCTGGTGTATAATAAATCCTCCGCTTGTTTTCACCTGCATCCAGAGTGTCCTGGATTATTTCCAACAAATTGGGGGCTCGTCCGGGATTCAGGCTTGTTAGCTGATCGGGAGCTGGAGACAAAAATCCAAAAGAGGTGAGTATATTTAATTTACCACCTCATTAGGTCTAGGGGTTGACGTTTCTGGTTTCCTTCAGACACATCCTGGTTCTGTTCCCATTTGAGGCGAGATACCTGGACGTGGGTGAACCAAGCATATGAGGTAGGCCTGAAAGAGGGGGGAGGAACATCTAACCCCCCCTCTCCCCGGGGGAACGAGCACAAGAGGGTTGTGTACTGTTAGAACTAAGGGGCTTGTTACGGAGAGACTGGATAAATCACCAGGGAGTGATTAAGCCGTACGTTAAGCTCGGGATTGGCCGAGTACTCAAGGCGGCAGGCAGCATGAACTGGTGACCCACTCTCTCATTGCACGTAACATTGTAAGACCTGGCGGACGCCCCCCCAACAGGCACTTAACGTACACACTCTCGCATAGTGCAAATCCCCGCCGGCAGTTGGGAAGGCACCAAGGGGTGCTACAAGGTGCAAAGACCGTACGGTATAGGCCACACACAGAATCTCGGGGGTAAAGGCTGATTCCTAAGGGCGCATCTGAAAGACGTAGCTCTTGAGGGACAGCTAAGCCGTGTGTGGAATCCCCGAGGAGAGGAGGTACAGTAATGTCCAGCGACGCTGCACACGGAATCTCGGGGGTAAAGGCTGATTCCTAAGGGCGCTTCTGAAAGATGTAGCTCTTGAGGGACGGCTAAGCCGTGTGCGGAAGCCCCGAGGAAAGGAGGTACCAGTGGCTGTGAAACAGGGAGGAAAACCGCGCGCAACCTCCATAAGCCCCAGCTGGATCGGGAGCCAAGGCACCCGAGTCTGGGCTGGAGGAGAAGGAACCCAGCACCTGTCCGGAGGGACTGGGAAGGTTTGAAAGTGAGCTGTAGCTGTTCCAGCTGGAAAGTGTGACCCGCTGAACCTCTGAGTTCTCCGGACCGAGGGTTGTGTGTTTATATGTCATACCCTGTCATTATTTGTCAGGGATTAGGATTGCCAGCAACCTATGACTGAGTACACCAATCCATGGGCTGTTTTAGACAACTACTGGGATTTGGAGCAACCCAAGGGATTGCTCCTTTTCCTGCTAGGGATAATCCTATTCCTCCTACTGATAGTGTGTTGGAAACCACGATTATAATCACTTATCTGAATGAATGCAAATTGATGATGTATGAGGAGTGAATGTCGCTGACCAGGTCTGAGACTTAAGCTGACTCCAGCCGCCCCAAGACTCCTGCGAGGGGAAACCTGATGACCGGGATATAGGTCTTGAATGCAAGGGGGGTCAGCCGAACCTCGTGACCCAGTGGATATATGAAAGAGTAACAACTCCCTTGTTTTATGAGCTGCGGATAAGGTCTAAACCCGAGACCCAGCAAACCTCTCTTTCAGTGTAAGAGTGCGTGAACAAAAACACAAAGGGAGAATTGAGTCCAATTTTCACAGTAAAATATGGCATCACAACAGGAAGCAAGTGTTAGCCCTCGAGAATATCTAGAATATAAACATGCCCAAACCCGGCAAGTTGCTACTAAAAAGGTTGGCTATCCAATAGCGGTATCAGAAAAGGATCTGAGCAGGTGGTGGTCAGAACAAAAAAAAGATAAGACCGAGAAAGCAGTGATAGCAGTGTTAGACATCCTTACACTAAAGGAAAGGAAAATTAAAGCCCTGCAGGCAGAGATTAATGCCCAAAAGCATAATTCTTCTTTTAGCAGCGAACCATGTAATCCACACGCTGCAGCACCTCTGTGCCAGGAGGATGTGAAACAGGGAGGAACCAATCTTGCAGTCCCTGCACCCATGCCAACCGCACCTCCTTTGTATCCCTCATTATATCCGGATCCTCCAGAAAAAGCACAGATGATAGTTACAAAAGGCCAAACCACTTTTATGGCCCCAATTAAGACGCAGACTCGGCGAGTCCGAAATGTAAATGAGCAGGGCGACCAGGTCCGAGGATTCCACTCCAAGACTGTCTCGGTGTATCGCCCATTTACATCCTTAGAGAAACAAGCTTTTGTAGCCGAGTTGCCTGATTTGAAGTGAGACCACAAGAATACTGAATTTTCGGACAAACTGGAAAGTATGGGGGAAATGCATGGGTTACACAAAAAGGATCAACACCTCCTAATTAAATGTAAATGCCCCAAGGATGTGTGGGAAAACCTGGAGGACCGATGGAGAACTGGGGTTTGGGCTGAGGACCCTATCCCGGACCCTGAACACCCCGGGCAAGATCTCGCAAATGATCAGGAAGGAACATTAGCAGAGTTCAGAGCCGCCCTCTCCCTTGCTCTGGGGGCACGCACCACCAATTGGGGAGCATTGAGTTTAGTCACACAACAGAAGGAAGAGCCGGTCACTACCTACGCAGAAAGAATATGGACCACCTTCTGCTCCTACTCTGGTCTCGATGGTGTAACAAAGAGAGACCATGAAGCATTTTTACAGCTCTTAACGGAAGGGATGTCAGCAGACCATCAGGCTGTGCTATCCTTAGGCATACCGGTGGGGAACACATACGTAGATATAATGAAATGGGCTTCTGACTTAGAAACTAGGAGAAAGAGGGAAGCAAAAACAACCCCAGTTAATGCAGTCAGGGGAGAAACCACGATCAGTGCCTCAGCTGCCCCTCGTTGCCACGGCTGTGGGAAATTAGGACACATGGTCCGGGAGTGTCGTAATAAAACCAAACCCCAGTGTACAAACTGTAAACGGTTCGGCCACTTGCTAGAGGACTGCTATCACCCCGGAGGGGGTAAGGAAGGCCAATGGCCGGTAAGACAAAGCCGACACCCGGCTCCCAACCCACAAGGGAACAGAGACAATGTGCAGGAACATCGCCCTAATAGCCAGCAGTAAAGTTACCACCCCAGTGTGGGGTGATGGTCTGGCCGAAACTCTGTGCTCGCTATATCCCGGGGTCTGGGCCACTACAAGCAAGACTGTGGGTTGGTAAGCATAGAACCAGTAGTCATAGAAGGACCCACGCACAAAGCCCACCGACAATACCCTATAAAGCCCGATGCTCTAGAAGCTGTCAAGAATATAGTTCAGGATTTGGAACAAAGGGGAGTAGTACGGAAAACAACCTCTACTACTAATTCCCCAATTTGGCCTGTGAGAAAGCCTGACGGAACTTGGAGACTAACTATAGACTATACCCACCTGAATAGGGTGACCCCAAAACCTCACCCAATAGTGGCAAGTCCTGCCACCATTCTAAACCTCTTAAGACCGATGCATTCAGTATTCACAGTCCTGGATGTGGCAAATGGGTTTTGGAGCATTCCTCTCGGCAGTAAAAGTCAGGACAAGTTTGCCTTCACCCTTGGAAACCAGCAGTATACTTGGACTCATGTACCCCAGGGATATCGTGGGTCCCCTTCAATTTTCCACAAAGCCATGGCAAAGGTCCTAGAACACGTCCAAACAGAGGGGGACACAGTGATATTGCAGTATGTGGATGACCTATTAATTGCCAGCTCTAACGAGAAAGACCATCTGAAAACTTTAAACAGGCTATTGTTAAACCTGCAGGAGGCTGGATTTAAACTGAGTGCTAAAAAGGCCCAGCTACAACAGCCAAAGGTCTTATACCTGGGGTATGAAATTTCCCAGGGACAAAAGGCCCTCACAGGGGTCAGGAAAAAGGCCATTAAAGAATTACCCAAGCCCCGAACAGTCAGAGATGTCCGCAAAATCTTAGGTCTTCTAAACTACTGTAGAGCCTATATCCCTGAATTCTCCGATATAGTGGAACCCATCCAAGCCCTGGTACGGGGAGGAAAACCAGCTAACGACCCAGTATTATGGGAAACCCCTCAGGAGGAAGCTTTTAGAAAAATCAAACAGGCTCTTGCTCCAGCACCCTGTCTCGGCTTGCCTGATATGCAGCAGCCGTTCCATCTCTATTGTAACCATAGTAAAACTCAGTATTCCGCTGTGCTGTTACAAACTCACGGGGACCGCCCACGCCCTGTTGCATATCTGTCCACCCCAAGGCCTCCTGTTTCACAAGGATTACCGGAATGTGTTGCAGCTCTAGACTGTGCCACCTGGGCTGTAAAAACTTGTGAACCATACACCCTCACCGGAATCCTGATTTTACACACACCCCACACACGCTTATCGACCTCCTTAACACTGGGCGACTCAAATCCGTAACAGATGCCCGGTGGGGCCAATGGGAATCCGTCTTGTGTCTCCAGAACCCTAACTTTTCAATAGTAAGAGACAAAGGAATTAACATAGCTGAGTTTCTAAATATTGAAGGGGGAAGTGCATGAGTGCTTAGTGGATAAGGAAGAAAAAGTACTTGGAAGGGTCAAAGAGCAGCCCCTAGAAACCCCAGACTTAACTTCGTATGTGGATGAATCGAGGAAGTATATCAAAGGGGTACCCTCCACGGGATGGGCTGTAGTGTTAGGGGATGGAACCGTAATTGCTGCTGGTAAATTGGAAGGTTCCAAATCTGCACAAGAAGCAGAGCTGACTGCACTCACCGAAGCTCTCTATGCTGGACAGGGAAAAAGAATCACTGTGTATACTGACAGCCGGTATGCCTTTGGAGTAGTGCATGATTATATGGATGTGTGGTCACGTAGGGGCTTCTGCACCACCACCAGCAAACCCATAAATCATTTGGAAGCTGTCCAAAGACTGGTAGAAGCTATCAAGCTCCCTGCAGAAGTGGCAGTGGTTAAAGTTAAGGCACATCGCAAAATTGATAGTGAAGAGCAGAGGGGAAACTATTGGGCAGACTTCCGAGCTAAAGAAGCAGCACAAGTAATGCCACTAGGTGTTAGTGCAGCCGGAGAGATAGCCGGAGAAATTAAAGAGGAAATAAATCTTACTGCCCTATACTCTTCCCTAAGTACGGAGGAGGAACAGAAATTGGAGTCTCTGGGTTGTGTGTATAAAAAACCATTATGGTACGCCCCCGGAGAACAACAGCTTGTGGCACCCACCTGTATACGTAACCTGTTGTTACATGCTATACACTCCCCTGCCCATCTGGGCTGGAGGCAAAGCTGCTCTGGAACCCTGGTGGTGGCCAACCAAAGCAAGGGACACAGCCCGGTTCCTCAAGTGGTGTATAATTTGCGCCCAAGTCAATGCAGGCAGAAGGAAAAAAATTCCCCTAAATCACCAGCCACGACCAGAGGGGCCCTGGCAACACCTACAAATAGATTTTACGGGACCCCTGCCACAGAGCCGTGGGTATAAATACATTTTAATGATTGTGGACACCTTTACTCGATGGGTTGAAGCTTTTCCCACTAAAAACTGTACTGCTACCACAGTAGCCCGTATTTTAGCAGAAGAAGTTATACCGAGATGGGGATTGCCTCACTCAATCGACTCCGATCAGGGAACTCATTTCACAGGAAAGGCAATGAAAGAAGCCTGCAAAGCTCTTGGAATTAAACAGCGATTTCATATTCCATACCACCCTGAAAGCTCAGGGATGGTCGAAAGAATGAACAGAACTATAAAAACTGCTTTAACAAAGGCAGTCCTGGACACCGGAGATAGCTGGGCACGTATGTTACCAGCTGTACTTTAACGGATCTGAGGCAGCCCAAATAGACTAACACAACTAACTCCATTTGAACTAATGACAGGGAGAGCTATGCGAATGCCCACTGATGCACTCCTACCAGCCCAAGAGTCAGGCCCATTTGCCAATCGGTTGCAAGTATACATCAAAGCAATGGATATGGAACTTAAGAATCTATATAAACAAGTAAAGGCAAATCAAACCCAATTAGATGACAATACCTGTTTGGAGAAACCAGCATTTCAGGTCGGGGATCTGGTGATGTATCGCATTTACCCTGAAGTGAAGGGAATTCTGAAACCTAGATGGCAGGGCCCAATGCGAGACTTCTTAACTACCAGCACATGCGCCAAAATTGGGGGAAAACTGGGAACATTTTGGAAGCATCAAAACCAATTGAAATTGTTCAAATCCGTGAACGAAACCACTAACATTGTCTCTCTAGTTTCTTCTCCAGGTACCGCAGCCACTGACTATGAAGCCACTCCTGCCGAGTCTGCTGTTATCACTGTGGTATCACCGGAGAGGAACGAAGGGAATACCCTGTGAGCAAGTGGACTGGAATTGGATCTTAAACCCACCCCCTCCGGGGGTGCTACGGTTCACTTGCTATACTAACCAAACCCTTAGCTTTTGTAAGTCCCAACAACTAACTCCTACACAGGTTTGGCCGAAGGTAAGGGCCAACCTATGGCTGGGACGGGGCCCGGTTGAACACCAGAAGGTGCTCATTAAATCATATATTAATGCCCATAGAAACAGGGAGACGAGTAATGTCACCCTTATCATCACTGCAGAGTGTCCCGTCCTCCGTTGGTGCCAGGTACCAGAGATATTGGGGCCAGATGGGCATACATGGAAGGAGTCATGGGAGTGTATTGCGCAACCACTTAGAGCCCTAAACCCAACAGATGATGTTCTTGAACCCTGTTGCAGACCCATAAGGGGGACGGTAACCACAGTAAATAAAACCAGTATTCAGGTTATCTATTTAGAGGGGCAAATAAGAACGGGTCACCATGGAGAATACAAGGCCTTGGGCCAGCCCTCATTCACACATAATTATTTTGCTTACTGCGCCGATACCAGCCCCCGTAGGACCCAAACCACCCAGTCCTCCGTGTTAGAATTTATGTGGGATTTTGTAGGAAAAAAACTCAAATACTAATAGCAAATCCTGCACCAACTACACATATCAAGTGCCCATCGAGGTAGGAAGTGGTGACTCTCCATGGAATATACCACTAGTAGCCCAGACAAGGGTTTCCTTAAGTACATGGCAACACTTTCTCAGTCAATGGCCATCATTGACCTGCCCCTCCTTAAATACCATTAACCAGGTTCTAGAAACCAAAGTTGAACCCCCCGACTGTGTATCTTGTCCTGAACAAACCCCCGTCCTAGAACCAGGACTTGTGTTAATAGGACCGCGATTATCAGTCCTTACCTCTGTGGTGTTCCATACTTATCAGGTCAAAGTCCAAATCGCCCTAGATAATATTAGGCAACACTGTGCTAGCCTCACTAAATTAACTACCCAAATTAGTGAACAACTACCCAGACAAAAACGGGGTTTAACTGACACTATTGCAGGATGGTTTGGAGCAGGAAATTCTATTAGTAACACTTTTGTTATAGCCCAACAGTCAGAAGAATGACATTGCATAGAATCCAAGTTAGCAAATGCAATAATATCAAATGCCCGAGGCGGTTTAGACACTAGCCATGCCGGCCAGCTCATCCTCAGTAGCCTGAGGGAGTTGTCTAGTTCAGTATCAACGTCATTAGACATAACCAGATACCTAGATCAACAACTTGTGAAATTGCTCATTAATGGTACGAAATTAAAGGATTTAGAAGATCAGTGTTGGAGACTTGAGCAAGCCTCAGCTATCGTACTCTAGGGAATCATATCTGACTTACTGGAGGGCCGGGTTCATTCTACTCTTACGAAAGTGATAAGGCCTCATCTTCCCCAGACAGACCCATGGATATGGGGACATAGAGAATCCATGCGGGTACAGAAACCTGGCTGGACAGGTAGTAGTATAACCTTCCAGCTCCTAGCTCCTCTGTGTATACCCCATGTGCAATCAGCCAGAATGGTAACTGCTCTACCGGTACCTGAACAGGGTCATGTGGTAAGAGTGGAAGGTATCGCATATTCCGAAGGCCCTAGGGGAGCATAGTTTCCCCGAGATTGCTGTACCCACTCTGATAAGGAAGTTTTGTGCACCTGCCATTATAACACCATGACAAATCTGTCTAGGTTTGAAGTGGCCGTCACAGAAACACCTGCACATACCGAGCTGATCCAAATGAACGGTACCTACTGGTGTTTAACTGCCCAGACTAACCACTCCATTCAGTTAAATGAACAAATATGCCCCTCCTCATATCCATCTGTGTGCACTGCAGTCCCTCACAGGTCAGTCCTAACTGTAAATGAAACACGACTGTACCGTACACCAGCTATATTCGGTAACTTTACTTGGGACCCTGAATGGCACAGTGGCAGTAAATATCTAGAGAAGGGTTTGCTGGCCCTGCAGGCTAAGATTGAGGAGCTGGTAACCCTTGCCAAAAGATGCATTGCAATCGGTTGTCTGCGGTACACACAGTTAGGTAATACCGTGGATCATGCCAAGACTCACTTCTCTGAGGCACTCAACCAGGCAGTGGAGGTCCAACATGTAATCATGGGCAGCGCCTTCACAGGTGAAGAAATACCCTGGGAGTGGATTTGGGTAGTGTTTTGCCAAGTTATGTGGGGAGTTTCAATCATATCATTCATACTGGTACTGGTACTGTGCCGTCGCTTCCAGCGCAGAATGAACACCCTGAAATTACTGTATTTGACCTGGCGGGTCAAAGAACCCTAAGGTCAAAAGGAGGGAACTGTAGGGTAAACTGAGGCAGCCCTAAATGTGCTAGTAGGCCTCTAAACAGCATGACTCCATCCTGGGATTAGGCCTGGGAACACCACAGCCAGGATAAGAGCTGCAGACAGTAAGATGACCCTGGGCACCATAGCAACCACATTCTAAGACACTCGGACAGGACCCGTTAGTAACGTAACACACTTTGCTCAAAATAACATTCATAAAATGTGCTTAACTGTCTTGCTTCACTCCTAGATAATAAGCCTGAGAACCAAGCGCTGCACCAACTCAAGGCCATACCCTCCTGCTATAGAAACATCATCATTTATGCAGACTAAAATGTTATTACTGTTTTGCTGACATGTTTTGGCATTTGAACAGTAACTACCTGTATATTAATAAGTTGTTACTTTGCAATGGGCGGAGATATTATGTAATCTTTAGTAGTTCTATTGGCTTATGTGCTCATTTCGTCTTGCTGCTAGACCTATCAAATCATTTTTCCTCCGTCCACCTGCTGATTATATAACCTATTGTATTGTTTTAATTAACCAGTGTTCACCAGGGTAACCCCTGCATGTCACTCCATCAGCTGGTGTATAATAAATCCTCCGCTTGTTTTCACCTGCATCCAGAGTGTCCTGGATTATTTCCAACAGGCTACATCTACACTGCAGGCTTCTTGTGCAAGAACGCCTGTTCTTGCGCAAAAACTTGCTGAGCATCTACACTACATGTGCATTCTTGCACAAGTAAATTTACAGTAAAGCATCAGAACAGAGGGCTTCTTGCATAAGAATTATTCCTCTCCTCACGAGCAATAAGCTCTCTTGTGCAAGAGCTCTTGTGCAAAAAGGCAGTGTGGACGGGCAACAGGGGTTTCTTGCACAAGAAACACCTATGGCTAAAATGGCCATCAGAGCTTTCTTGTGTAAAAAGCACATCTCTTGTGCAAAAGCACATGGCTGTGTGGACGCACTCTTGTGCAAAATAGTTATTGTGCAAGATGCCTGCACTGTAGACAAAGCCTTAAAGGTTTATAAAACTAGCCAGAAACGACTTATGCCTGCGACAGTGAGGGCACCCAGCTCAGCAGTGCTAACGCTGTATGTGCAGTCTGCCTGACCATGCTTGTCAGGACAAGCCAAGCAGAAACTGATCAGTGACCACACCCCAAACCGCTAGCAATAAAAAATTGGAGGCGTTCTGCAACGGCAAGAACAGGTACCAGATCAGGGCAAAGCCGGAGTACGCGGGAGGGAATCGGCCCCCTTCGCACCCTCCTAGCCCCGTATAAGGGCCTGAGACCTGCGGACACGCATTCATACGTTGCCTGTCCAAAGGAAGCCATGTGCCAGAAAGGCCTGCGCTTTGAGGCGTGGCCAGAGCGAAGATGGCTACTTTGCTTCCGCCTTTAGTTACTGAGGGCTTTCCTGCCCGGCTTCAGCCCTACATGCAGATATCCCCCAGCCTCCTACCCTTAACTAAAATGGCCGCCCGACGGTCAGGCTCCGAATATTCCGCCCTAGACCGAGGCGGCTGCTCAGCTTCGGTGCTCTGAGCTAGTCCGGCTTCCCTTAACAAAAATGGCCGCCGGGAGCGGTGCCTAGTGGGGCGAGGCGGTAGAACTACGTTTCCCATGAGCTTGTGCGCGTAGGCCCTGCCGGCTGGCCCGAGCAGCTGCCTGGAGCGGCTAGTGAGGCTCCCTGTCTGGAGGTAAATACGGGCCGCGCGGGGGGGCTGGGCCGGGGGGAGGGGCGCTGAGGTGGCGAGTAGGGCCGGCGGGCCCAGCTGAGCGGGGACACAGGCAGTGGTACCGCCTCACATGGGCCAGGGAGCTGCCTTGGTTGGAGTAGCTACATACTCCAGCTTGTGTGGCCCGCACTGTTCACTCGGCCCCGGCTCCATTCTGCTTCACAATCCATTGAGTGAATTGAAGATTAAAACGGGGAAGGGGGGTTCAGTTCCCATGAAGTGGCACCACGCATGCCAACAGCTCGCTATGCTAGGGAAAGATGTATTTCTCCTCATGAAAGTAGAGCTGCAGGCTTTGAATGAGAACCAGCAAATCCTAGACAGATAACTTACAGTTCAGTCAAATTCAGATAAGCCATTAGAATACCTGAAGATAAATATATTAAGGAAAGTAATCAAATGTTAAAATCATGCGTTTAGCAGAATAGTTTTAGTTCACTCCAATTGTCTCATCTCACTGCATGTGCATCTCACTTCCTGTGATACATATGAGTGCAATTATTTGATAGTGGGACCAACCAATCAAAAATATTTTAGTTGTCTTAACCAATACAGAGCTGACAATGTATTTTTCCAGTGACACAGCCTGTTGTGAAAGTATCATTACATTAGCAATTTCAAGTTAATGATGTGTCTGCAATTTCATGAGCAGCAACTGGACAGTAGCTTCAACTGGCCTAACCTTAGTTCTGTGTATTCAATGCTTTACCAAAAACTGGAAGGCTACTCAAAGGCAAACAAATGCTTTAAACTGCAATGGGAAGTTTGATAGTGAAAGAAGAGCATATTTGTATACTTAATACCCCTACAGATTAGAATCAGCAGGCATTCAGGTAATACAATTAAGTCAAGCATGTTTTTGTACTTCTCTTTGTAATTCACTTGTGGTTTCCAAAACACGTGAAAAATGGTATGACTTTAAAAGGCTTTACATCCGAACTATGAACAAAATCTAATCTGAGTGATTATAAAACAAACATTCTAAAAAAGAACTTATCACATAATGGTGTGAACATCACTTACATCTTAAGTGAAGCATGACACACTCATTTGTGTTAGTTTCTCTATGTAAATGACCAGGAATGGTTGTAATAAAAAGTTGCTGCTAGAGGAGAAGAATTTGGTTCAATTGAGAGCCACAAGTCTGTTTATACAGGTAGACTGAGTGGAAGTCAGGAGACAGGCCCGGCCCCCAGCTGGGACCAGAGAATTTTAATGGTTTAACCAATTAACTATTTTAATGAGTCTGACCAAATATGGCTGTCTGTTCGTATGTTCTTAAAGTGTTAACTGTGAAGGGTGTAGAGATGTTAAATGGTTAATCAGAAAGCACACCAGTAAGCATGAGGCTTACCACTATGGTTACTGGTTAACTGACTCTTGCTGGTGAACTCCAATGGCACCCAGCTGGTGCCACAGCCAGGGTCTGGTGGCAGAGTTAAAACGGTTAACCAATTAACCATTTTAACATCCCTAATATGAATCAGTAGCAGAAGTGGGGCTAGATCACAGAACTGTCCAATTTTGGGGCTTGTGCTTAGCTCAGTAGACCATGTGGCATCTGGCAAGCTTCTACCATATTTTCAAAATTCACAAGTATGGCATGTTGAGAGTAAGTGGATTTCTGATTCCTTGCAAATTCCCTCTAATGAAAAAATGCATGCAAAATGTTGAAACTTTGTAATGTGCTCTAGCTTTGTACACTCAAAAATAGGTAAATTGTCAGAAAATGTTCTGATCATTCTTTACTCAGCTGTAGTTGATTTAAGTTTCTGTTTTAAGACAGCTTCCCACATGCCTTGGTATAGTAAGGTAAGTGAGTATAAAAGGCACTTCAAAATAAAAACAACTGAATTATTTGCCCAAGAACATCCAAACTCAGAATAAACCTATTCCACTAGCCTGCAATCTTGAACTTTTACCAAAAGAAAGAGAAACTTTAATGGGAAATCATTTTAAAAATCTTTTCAAATCTTTTTATATATTTAAAAAAAGAGATGCAGGCTCAATTTCTCTCTCCTCCCTTGCATCCCTCTCCCCATTGTCCCATCCTTTTAAAATTGTTAGCCTCTTTAAGCTAAACATTTAGTTTTAAAGAGCAAAATATGATTTAGAAAAACTAAATCTCTTTGTGGTGCTAAAGAACAAAATATGCTATAAAGAGGAAACCCACTTATGAATATGTTCTGTGACAATTTTTCTTCTCTAAGGAAACTTCAGTGTAGAAGTCACAGTGCATGGTATAAGAACCTGTATAGAATAAATGAGGTCCCAGCACTGTATCTACCATCTGACCTCCCTTATCAGTACTCCTCATATAGTTATGGAGTGAAAAACCATAATCAAATATGAAAAAAAGTTATAACTAAGACCCTTCCAAATTAATGGCCCTGAAAAATGTGTCAAAATCTGCTCTTGTGTGCTTTTACGCTCTATTGTAAGTATTTCATGGGGGAGACCAGCACTTCTCAAGTTGGGGGGTCCTGACCCAAAAGAGAATTACAAGGAAGTCGTAAGGTTATTTTAGGGTAGTCACGGTGTTGCTCACTTCTGTGCTGCCTTCAGAGCTGAGCAGGTGGAGAGTGGCGGCTGTTGGCCAAGCACCCAGCTCTGAAGACTGCACTCCACCAGCAGCAGTGCAGAAGAAAAGATGTCAATACCATACCATGACACCCTTACTTCTGCGCTGCTGCCTTCACAACTAGGCAGCCAGAGACTAGCAGCTGCTGACTGAGGATCCAGGTCTACAGGCAGCACTCAGTGCCGTAGTAAGGATGTTAAATTGTTATCTGGCTAATTGTGTAGTCGATAAAATTTGTATCGACTACACGATTAGTCAATAAGGACCAATGTGCAGAGCCACAGCGGAGGTAGCTCCAGGAACTGGCTCAGCCAGGACTCAAGCCAGGCTTGGGATGGGCAGTCCCGGCTGGTGCCAGCTCTGGAAGCCACCTGTGCTGTGGCTCTGCATTTTAAATGTAGTCAGGGCCACCGGGAACATGGGGTGCTTGGTAGCAGCAGCCCCTGTCTGCGGGTGGGGGGGGACATTTCCCCACTGGGACCCTCTTGTGGCCAGGGGCTGCTCTGCAGCAGGCTCCTATTCCCCTGTCCCTCCTGCCTTTGATAGAGGCAGTGGGGGAGCAGGGCAGCACCACAGAGAGAAATGGTGCTGGGTGGAACTAGCTTTTAAGTCTGCTCCCTCCAGCATTGGCTCTTGTTCTCTCCCTTCCCTCCTCCTCCCCGCCCTCTGCTGCCTCTCAGAGGCAGCAAGTGGGGGGGGAACAAGTAGTAGATACTTCAGTCGACTACCCGATACGCTTATGCTTATCAGGTAGCTGACTAGTCAACTACTCGCTAACATCCCTATACCGTACCATGCCATCCATATCTCTGGGGTGCTGCTGGCAACAGCTCTGTCTTCAGAGTTGGCCTCCTGGCAAGCAGCCACTACTTTCCAGGTGCAGCACAGAAACAAGGGTAGCAGTTTGGGTTGCCAACCCTCCAGAATTGGCCTGGAGGCTCCCAGAATTGCATACATCTCCCATTGACTATTGAAAGCAATCCTGGAGATTTTAATAGGATATTTTAAGAAAATGACGTTATGTCTTGGAAAAAAATATTCTCCTGGAATAGCTTCAGAGTTGGAAATGCTAGTAGCAGTACCTTTTTGGGTAAGGACCCCTACAGTTACAGCACCATAAAAATTTAGATTTAAATTGCTGAAATCATGAAATTTATGGTTTTTAAAATCTTGTTACAGAATTTTGTAGGACCCTAGTTATAACAGCTTGTTAATCTATATATTTTAAATAGGCCAACTGTTTAAATTGTATCTGAAGGAAGAAATGGAAGTTTTATAAAATATGTTTGGCTTTGATAATGAGATTCTTATTCTGTGCATCCAAGTTTCTGAGTGAGTTCTAAAAGGAAAATATTATTTCTGCTATCTTTGTATACATTAATGTATTGGGAAGAAATATCCTATAAGAAGTCATGATCAGTAATTAGGAAACTTATACCTGCAGAGACGTCTGCATCTCTTGTTCTGTAAGCAGAACTAGTTGAATAAAAAACAATGTTTTTATTCATTTATTGTAGACACCCCATGCTGCCCCGTCACATGCAGAGGCTGGGCAGAGATTGGGTTGCCCACTGGGATGTCCCTCAAAGATTCTGCTGGAACAGTCATCTCTCCAGTTGTATAAGGTGGGATGGTCATCATTCTTGGGCTCCGTATCTCAGCACTGGGGACTTTACAGTGAATTGGAGACCGCCCCATTTTTTGGGACCTTGGAGACCGCCCCATTTTTTGGGACCTTGGAGACCGTGTCAGTACTGGAACTGGCAGCCTGATAACTTCACACAGAACTCTCTTTTTCATCCCTCTCGTCCTAATATGATATCTGAGGGAGATGAACCTTCTTCAAAAAGGAGAAGACACAGTGGTCAGTATGATGTTTGCAGTCCTAGTGAAGAAATTAACAGTTCTAATCAGAATGAAGCAGTCTGTCTTTCCACTCCACCAAAAAATGAAGAAGCAAATACTGCAAACATAAGAGGTAAAAATGGAGTTTGCTATTTCTGTAGTGTTTTCCTAAATATTTAACAGGCTTTAAGCATCATTTTCTAGTGCCCTCTATATTCCATCTCTTTACTGGTAACTACACTAGGAGAGCGTTGGCCTTTAAAAGGTATTACAAATGTCAAGAACTGTAACTTAGAGCCCTTTAAACTGTTTTGATTTTTGTGCTCTTAAAAACCTTAATCCAGGAGACGGAGCTGAGTATATGCTGCTTGAGACTGTCAGAGTCTTATTTTATGAGTGGCATTTTTGGTTTTGTCACTTTATTTTGATACATTATAATTTTAGCAGGTTTTCTGCAGTTTTCTTTACCTATTTAAACATTAACCAAGTGTACCTTTACAGATTGTGCATTAAGATGTGCACTATTTCTTAACTCAAAATAATTCAGTCTATAAAATTCCAGTCTTATCAGGTCTAAGTGAGAATCACTGCGTCAGCAATAGAATTATTTATGAACAGAAAGCCAGAATGCTTAGTTATTTAAAGTAAACATGCTTTCAGTGGTAGGAAACCTGCAGCTTGAGGGCCACATGCGGCTCATCGGGGTTCCATGTGTGGCCCACAAGACATTTAGTTTATTGTTGCCTACACAAAGGGTTGCCAGATTCCTCTGGTTTCTGCCCATTTTTTTTTCATACCGGTATTACTGAAGTGGCATGCATGCAAAGCAAGGGCACATGAAGCAGGGATGTAAGCTACTAATCGACTATCCAATAAGCAAAAACGTATTGGATAGCTGAAACAAATAACAGGACTATGTAGCACTTTAAAGACTAACAAGATGGTTTATTAGGTGATGAGCTTTCGTGGGCCAGACCCACTTCCTCAGATCAAATAGTGGAAGAAAATTGTCACAACCATATACACCAAAGGATACAATTTAAAAAAATGAACACATATGAAAAGGACAAATCAAATTTCAGAACAGAAGGGGATGGGGGGGGAAGTAAATGTCTGTGAGCTAATGATATTAGAGGTGATAATTGGGGAAGCTATCTTTGTAATGGGTAAGATAATTAGAGTCTTTATTCAAATTTGAGTGTAAAGTGTCGAATTTAAGCATGAATGATAGTTCAGAGGATTCCCTTTCAAGTGTAGTCTTAAAAGGCCTTTGAAGCAGGATGCAGGTAATCAAGTCGTTGAGACAATGTCCTTGCTGGTTGAAATGGCAAGAAACTGTTTTTTCTTTGTGATCCTGTCTAATATCTGTTTTGTAGGCATTGATCCTTTGGCGAAGTGTCTGAGACGTTTGCCCAATGTACATAGCAGACGGACACTTTCGGCACATGATAGCATAAATTATATTCCTGGATGCGCAGGAATATGTGTTCTTGATCTTATAACTCACTTGGTTAGGTCCAATAATGGTATCAGCAGAGTGAATATGTGGACAAAGCTGGCAAGGTTTGTTGCAAGGGAAGGTACCAGGGTTGGTATTAGTGTGGTATGTCCTGTGGTTGTTGGTAAGAATCATCTTGAGGTTAGGTGGTTGTCTATAGGAGACTATGGGTCTGTCTCCCAGAGCCTCTCGGAGTTTAATATCCTGTTCCAGTATAGGCTGTAGTTTATTGATAATGTGTTGGACAGGTTTAAGTTGGGGGCTGTAGGTGATGACAAGTGGTGTTCTATTGTTGGTTTTCTTGGGTGTGTCTTGAAGTAGTTGGTTTCTAGGTATTCGTCTGGCTCTTTCAATTTGCTTTTTTATTTCTCCGGGTGGGTAGTTGAGGTTTATAAATACTTGGTAGAGATCCTGAAGTTTCTGGTCTCTGTCGGTGGGATTAGAGCAGATGCGGTTGTATCAAAGGGCTTGGCTATAGATGATGGATCGTATGGTGTGTCCTGGATGGGAGCTGGAGGCATGTAGGTAACTGTATGAGTCAGTGGGTTTTCTGTAGAGAGAGGTGTCTAATTTTCCATTGCTGGTTTGTACTGTGGTGTCCAGGAAATGGATCTCTCGTGTAGAATGGTCCAGGCTGAGATTGATGGTGGGGTGTAGGTTGTTAAAATCTCTGTGGAATGTCTCCAGTGTTTGCCAAGGTACCAACCCTGGTACCTTCCCTTGCAACAAACCCCGTTGCCAGCTTTGTCCACATATTCACTCTGCTGATACCATTATTGGACCTAACCAAGTGAGTTATAAGATCAAGAACACATATTCCTGCGCATCCAGAAATATAATTTATGCTATCATGTGCCGAAAGTGTCCGTCTGCTATGTACATTGGGCAAACGTCTCAGACACTTCGCCAAAGGATCAATGCCCACAAAACAGATATTAGACAGGATCACAAAGAAAAACAGTTTCTTGCCATTTCAACCAGCAAGGACATTGTCTCAACGACTTGATTACCTGCATCCTGCTTCAAAGGCCTTTTAAGACTACACTTGAAAGGGAATCCTCTGAACTATCATTCATGCTTAAATTCGACACTTTACACTCAAATTTGAATAAAGACTCTAATTATCTTACCCATTACAAAGATAGCTTCCCCAATTATCACCTCTAATATCATTAGCTCACAGACATTTACTTCCCCCTCCCCATCCCCCTTCTGTTCTGAAATTTGATTTGTCCTTTTCATATGTGTTCATTTTTTTAATTGTATCCTTTGGTATATATGGTTGTGACAATTTTCTTCCACTATTTGATCTGAGGAAGTGGGTCTGGCCCACGAAAGCTCATCACCTAATAAACCATCTTGTTAGTCTTTAAAGTGCTACATAGTCCTGTTATTTGTTTCAGCTACACCAGACTAACACGGCTACATTTCTATCAGTATTGGATAGTTGACACACTAGTCGACTAGTCACTCCCCCCTTCCCTTGCTGCCTCTATCAGAAAGAGGCAGCAAGGGGGGGAGCCAGCTTAAAAGCCGGTTCCCTCAGCTCCAGCTCAGTCGGAGGGGGTAGGTGCGTGGCAGCAGTGTTCCACCTTTGAAATGCACTCAGAGTCCCCTGCTGGCCCCAGGCTCCATGTGGTGCTTCTGCTTTGAAATGTACAAGAGAACTGGGCACATGCAGTTAGCAAAACTACCCTATCCCAGAAGAATTTTGCAGCCCACTGAGCGGGAGGGCTACTCATGCGGCCCACTCACTAGCCTAGGTTGCCCATTTCTGAGCTTGATGCTAAGAGCACAGTGAGGTCTACTGCAGTAACTAACATATTCCCTCTAGGACGGGTATACTCAACTGTTTATTTAAGAGCTTTTTAAAGTAATCTGATTCTGAGATTTGTTTGACATTATGAATAGCCCTTTTTTAAAAGGGGTGAATGAGGCAAAAAAGAATCATTTAAATTATTCCACCTACCCTAGCCCAACTTAGTGTCTGCAGTCTGACCTATCAGCAGTAGCAGGAATTTCTAAGTTTTGTTGGCATCACCTGTTTCTGATGCCTTTCATTTTTTAAATATCTCCTTCCACACAAAGAGGCAAATCTGGTCTCTTCTCTAATAGACTCCTTTCAGATACCAGCCTCTGGTGCTACCAAAAGAAATTAGTGATAGGTATTAATGCCGAGAGGCTTCTGTCAGGTTTGTACTTGGTATTATAAATAATTTTTAAAAAGCAAAATAAGTATGCTATATATAAAATATGTTCAGTGACACTTCCCACATGCCCAGTTCTCAGCAAGAAATGTCAGGGTTTAGGTTTTTTTGGAGATGAAAAATATCAGACCTGTCTGGAAAATGTAATCCTCATCCAAATAACTTAGTCTAGAGCAGTGATTCTCAAACTGTGTCAGGATCCCAAAGTGGGTAGCCGCACCCTGTTTTAATGGGGTCACCAGGGCTTAATGGGGTCACCTGTTTTAATGGGGTCACCCTTGCCTGGAGAGCTTCAGCTTTATCCCCCACTACTTGAGGCAATAGGACTTTAACTTTGGCCTACACCACCTAGGGGGACAGGGCTAAGACAGACTCAGACTTCAGTCTCCTCTGCTCGGGTTATGACATTTTTGTTGTCAGAAGGGTGTTGTGGTACAGTAAAGTTTGAGACCCGCTGAGCCCTTGTCCTGAAATGTAAGCGTGCGTGTACAGAGCATCTTGCATAATTAAATCCCATAAAGGCAAGTGGCTTGCAATAGTGATGGAGAAGAGGTATATAATTACTTATACAAAACAAGTAAATGTATGTTAAAATTTAGATATGTATGAGCTATCCAGAACTGACCCTTCACCTAGACATCTTGAGTTTGCTGACTTCTTGCAGGAATCCCAGCGATGGGACTTGGAGGAGAAGATGGTGGTCTCAGATCAGCTCAAGGAGCACGTTCTATGCACAAGAATGGCATCAGAAAAGCAGAAATGGGAGAATTATCTGAGCCATCATTGGTGGAGCACAGGGCATAGGAAAAAATGTGATAAATGACCATAAGATGAGGGAGGAACATGGGTGTAAAGGCCCTGATATGTGAGTGGAAAAAGAAGTCAGCGGAGGGATTCAAAAAGAGGAATGACAGGCAAAAAGAGGAGTGATCAATGGGCAGTGTCCCACCTTGAGTACTTTAGCATGTGCAATTTCTCTCCACTCTGAGATGTGGAGTTACAGTGATGAAGTGTGTTATCTCTGGAAAATCTTTCAGATTGCTGAGGACTCTGGGCAACACCTCCCTATACTATTTTTTAGTTTGGAAGTGGCAGGAGGGGAGGCGGTGGGGGGAGAAGGATATTCACTGAATGCTTGACTACTTTAAGCACAGTGACAAAATTACCTCATTGCCAATCACAGAAGTCCATTTTAGGATTTAGAATGGACTAGCCCAAATATAGTTAAATAGCAGAGATGGGATAGCCATTGGCATAACATTTCATCAGAGCATAGTTCAGGTATCTGTCCTTCCGCTTCCTTTTAAGGAAATAAGAGGCATAATTTTCATACATCTTTGGCCTCGGTTATATATAAAATATATACTTACACAAAATGGTAAAAATATATTTGTATATCAAGGTAGCTGAACTGAATAGCTTTTCATAAAAAGTCAACACTTCCTAGGGGTATACTCATTGCTGCAGGAGTCCCTTAAATAAAAGTAACGGTTTTGTTACCTGTTTCCAGATCCTCTATCCTTCTTGATTAAGGACGTTAAGAAGCGAGTAATTGACTAATCATGTATTCAATACAAATTGTATTGAGTACACAGTTAGAATACATGATTAGTCGATAGGGCAACCCAGCTCCTACTACATTTAAACTGCAGAGCCACAGCGGATGTAGGTCCGGGACCTTGCGTGAGTTGGGAGTGAGCAGTCCTAGCTCACGCCAGGTCCCAGACCGCTGCGCCTCTGCCTCCCCTGCCCCCTCTCCCCCCACACTGATGAGACAGTGCTGGGGAACCGCCTTTTAAATGAGTAGTAGGGTAGTGACTACTTGACTAGTTGCTTACATCCCTATTCTTGATATGAGAGAATGCAAAGGTGTGAAATGGCATTTTCAGTGGGTTTTATGGCTCCAAATTTAGAACCATACGAAAGCTTTTGAGTCTCTCATCCCCAAACTTTACAGGAGAGTTATAAATACAGTGAGTAGTATATCTGTGGATGCTGTGACCATAATGAGATTCACAGGATATATTAGGTAGATTACTCCAGCTTTATAGAAGTCTGAATTGAGGGAAACATAGTGGCTACAAACAATGGAATTTATACGAGCACAGTTTATTACTTCTATCTCAAATGGAAGGTCTGAAATATTTCTAATCAAACAGATACAAACTTGCTTATAAATTTAAGGAAAGTGAGCTCTCAAGAGAAATAATAATTTAAGTCCAATATGTAGTACAGTAGTCTTCCGATAATCTGGAACCTTTGGGACCTAGGTGGTGCTGGATTATCAAATATGCCGGACTATCAGGAGGTACTATAAGCTGGTTATATATATATATATATATACTGTATCCAGTATATACTGTATATAAAGTGTTTTAACCCTTTTTCTTGTACATACTGGATACAGTATACTGTAATGTTTTATTTTTTTAACCCTTTTTTACCCTTTTTGCTCGGTTCAGCTACTGCTGCTGCTGCGTTGTGACTCATTTTTGCCGAAGCTCACTCACTAGGCTCTTGCCATTTTGATGCCAGACTATCAGGATTGCTGTACAATTGGATGCCGGACTATTGGAGTTTTACTGTATATGAAATAAGTTGTAAGATCAATATGTGGTGATGCAAATGTATTACATGATCATTTATTTTGGTATTTAATGTTTTAACAGGCATAATCAAAAGGCACTGGGAATATTTCAGTCACCAAAGTAAAAAAATGAAGATTCTTGAAGATAAGCAGATTGACCAAAACAATACAGAAGATAAGGGAAAATTTGATTTTACAGTAATGTCCTATAATATCCTTTCACAGAATTTGTTAGAAGATAACTCCCACCTGTATAAACACTGCAGACAGCCAGTGTTATTCTGGGGTTATAGATTTCCTAACATTCTGCGGGAAATCCAACAACTGGATGCAGATGTAAGTGGAAAACTAACATGGGTTTTATTGAGAACCAATTTAACAAGTAAGCAAAAGTAGTTTTAGATAAGCTGTGTAATGGATGTCCTTTGAGTTTTCACATCATGCTTATTAATACTGCTGGTTCATAGTTATCAAAATACAGTAAAACCTTTGTTATCCGGCACTCTGTTAACCAGAAAACTTTGTTAACTGGCATTGCCCCCAGCCATAATACTGTTGCATCTTCAGGCGCACAGGCCTGGCTTGGTTTACCGTGGTTGGCTTAACAATTTTTATTTCAGAAGTACTAATCATCTTTAACTCAAAATAGAAATGTGAGACCAACTGCCTCACGCTACAAAACTACCAATATTAAAAACTTGAGTTTTACTATTATTATCCATTGGTTTTTCCTAGGTTGATGGGACCCTCAGATAACCGGAATTTTTAGATAACCAGAATGCCCTAATCCCCGAGCGTGCCACATAACACAGGTTTTACTGTAGTATTTTCTCAGTGATCCAAGACTGAGGCAGTGGCTACTGGCAGTGTTACTGTAATCCCCACTACTGTAGTTACACATCCACATCTGAAACTCTCCTTTATGCATCTACTATCAAACAGTTTCTGAGTCCCATCATTCCTGCACTTTCATGACTCCATTTCCTTTTCTCTTCCTGTCCTTTGAGTGTCTTGCTCAGTGAGTCATCATCCTTCTCTTCCTTTCTGTGGGAGGTCCACTGCAGAGCTCTGTCGCTGGCAGTCTCCTCTTCTCCCTCAATATCTTATCTGTGGTTAAGCTCACTTGCAAATGTGGCTTTGACTACCACCTTTATATAGTTCATCCGCAAATTCAGTTCACATGCTAATTGGCTCAGTCGTGATATGGGTTGGTTGGGACGCTATCTACTTAACCACTGAAAGTGCTAACAGCTCCCTGAGTGGTATCCAACACCACATTTTACAAACCTCTCTCCTCTGATCCCACTTCAGAATACCAAAAGAAACTACACTGTCTCCTTAAAAAACTCCCTACCTCTACTCGGGACCAAATCCACACAGACACACCTTCTGAACCCCGACCAGGATTGTTCTATCTGCTTCCCAAAATCCATAAACCTGGACACCCCGGACGCCCCATCATCTCAGGTATCGGCACGCTCACTACTGGATTATTCAGCTATGTAGACTCTCTTCTCAAACCCTACGCAACCAACACTTCCAGATATCTCCGAGATACTACTGACTTCCTGAGAAAACTACAAAACATCGATAACCTCCCTGATAACGCCATCCTTGCTACCATGGATGTAGAAGCTCTCTACACCAACATCCCACATGAAGACGGATTACAAGCGATTAGAAACACTATCCCAGAGGATACCACTGCCAATCTGGTAGCAGACCTAACTTTGTTCTCACCCACAATTATTTCCAATTTGGGGACAACTTATACCTCCAGATCAGCAGCACAGCTATGGGTACCCGCATGGTCCCACAGTACGCTAACATCTTTATGGCTGACTTAGAACAACGTTTCCTCAGATCCCGTCCCTTTTTACCCCTTCTCTACTTACGCGACATCGATGACATCTTTATGCTCTGGACCCATGACCAAGAAACACTGGATGCATTCCACAGAGACTTTGACAACCTACACCCCACCATCAACCTCAGCCTGGACCATTCTACACGAGAGATCCATTTCCTGGACACCACAGTACAAATCACCAATGGTAAATTAGACACCACTCTCTACAGAAAACCCACTGACTCCTACAGTTACCTACATGCCTCAGCTCCCATCCAGGACACACCATACGATCCATCGTCTATAGCCAAGCCCTTAGATACAATCGCATCTGCTCTAATCCCACTGACAGAGACCAGAAACTTCAGGATCTCTACCAAGCATTTATAAACCTCAATTACCCACCTGGAGAAATAAAAAAATAAATTGAAAGAGCCAGACGAATACCCAGAAACCATCTGCTTCAAGACAGACCCAAGAAAACCAACAATAGAACACCACTTGTCATCACCTATAGCTCCCAACTTAAACCCGTCCAACGCATTATCAATAAACTACAACCTATACTGGAACAGGATACTACCCTCTGAGAGGCTCTGGGAGACAGACCCATAGTCTCCTATAGACAACCACCTAACCTCAGGATGATTCTTACCTACAACTACAGGACATACCACACTAATACCAACCCTGGAACTTTCCCTTGCAACAAACCCCGGTGCCAGCTTTGTCCACATATTTACTCTGCTGACACCATTATTGGACCTAACCATGCCTATTACAAGATCAAGAACACATATTCCTGTTCATCCAGAAATATAATTTATGCCATCATGTGCCTAAAGTGTCTGTCTTCCATGTACATTGGACAAACTTCTCAGACACTTCACCGAAGAATCAATGCACATAAAACAGACATCAGACTCTCTCACAGAGAGAAAGCTGTTGCTTGCCATTTCAGCCAGACTGACCATTCTTTCAATGACCTTAAAACACGCATATTGCTTCAGAGCGATTTTAACTCCAGATTTCAAAAGAGAAGCTTCAGAATTGTCATTCATGCTTAAATTTGACACTTTATGTATGGGTCTCAACAAAGATGCTAATTATCTCACCCATTACAAAGACAGCTTCCCCAATTATCACCCCTAATGTCATTACCTCACAAACACTAATCTTCCCCCCCCCCACACCCCTCCTCTGTTCTTAAACCTGATTTGTCATTTTTATGCGTTCACTTTTTTTTGATTGTATCACTTTGGTATATATGGTTGTGCCAATTTTCTTCCACATATTGATCTGAGGAAGTGGGTCTGGCCCACGAAAGCTCATCACCTAATAAACCATCTTGTTAGTCTTTAAAGGGCTACATAGTCCTGTCTTTTGTTTCAGCTAGACCAGACTAACACGGCTGCATCTCTATCACTTCCTGTCTTGGGAATCTATTGACTTTGATTTTGATCTGCTTAGGTTTAAGTACCATTCTCCAGATACTTAATGATGCTCTGTCCCCCCTCCTCTTCCCCTCTCCTATTTATTTCGAGTTTTCATATCCCAAACTCATAACTCTGGTCATCTGAAGAAGTGGGCTGTGCCCACAAAAGCCCATGATACCATCTACGTGTTTTGTTACTCTATAAAGTGCTACCAGACTATTTGTTACCTTTATATTGATGACCTGCAGATCATCTTCTCCATGCTAGACCTCATTTGTCCAACTACACTAAGATTTAAGCTTGTCTTGTGTGATGTCTCCTCTTGGATCTAGCTGCCTACTAAAAATTAACATGGCCAAAGCAGAGTTTATTATTTTCTTTGAAAATAGCTTCTCTCCTGCCTCTCTATTAGAGAGGGCAACAGTCTGTCATTCAGGCCTGAAAGTTTCGCTTCATCTTTGGCTCATCGAACTTCCACATCCAAAGTCCTTTCCAAAACTTCCCACTTCTTGCACAGCTCCTCTAAGATGTAATTTTTCCTCTCTGCCCACACTACCAAAATTCTTATCCAAGTCCTGATCTCTTCATCCTTTGACTATTGTAATCTCTTTTCTCTGGCTTGCCTGCCTGCAACCTCATCCCTTGAGTCTCTTCAAAATGCTGCTGTTTGCTAACAGATGCTCTTGCAGAGTCCTTCACAGTACATCTGCATTACCTATCAGCCCTTTTAATATATCATGAGGTCAATTCCAGCTTTTCCTTCACCAGTGATGCCAGGCTTGATTCTGCAACAGGCACTTCCTTATATGCTGCCCCTTATGAGTGGAAAAAAATCTCAGTCAAAATTTGGAATGCTGCTACTTTAGCCTCCTTGAAATCTTTCCCCTTCCATACGGTATATATGAAATGTACAACCTGAGAATGCTTAGGCTGGTGACAAATTGTGATTGTTCCTGATTTTCTAAAAATTGTGCACATTCTTCTTATCCTGTCTTCTCCACTCCCACACTGACTCGCCCATTTTATCCACCTGTTATATTGTTGTTCAGATTGTAAAATCTTTTAAGAGACTTTCACACCAGCTCTTAGTGCAGAGCTGCCTGCCCTCCCTTCCCCCGCCTTGTGCCACAGAGGCAGCAGCATGTGGGGAAGGAGAGCCAGTAGCTCCGCAGAAGCCAGTGTATGTAGGGAGCTGGCTTTTAATCTAGCTCCCTACTCATGTTGGCTCCCGCAGAGCTGCTTCCCCCCTCCTCCTCCCCACTACTGCCTTCCACACAGGCAGCAGAGTGGGGAGAACGGGAGCTAGCCCCCTTCCCTGCCCGAGTGTGTAAATGTGTAACCACTGAAAATTTCAGCATTTACACAAACACAATTTAACATCCCTAGTTAAGACAGTTGACTGCTGTTTTGGAACATTGATTTCTAGCCCTACCTCTGCCACAGAATTCCTGTGTGATGGTAGGCAAATCTGAGGTGACTTTTCTGAGATGGTCACTAATTGTGTATTCTCCATTTTCTGTGTACCCAGACTCTGGAGCCTGACCTGCAGAAGCGCTCATTCACAACAGGCACTAAGACAGTTGGAGCTTTAAACATATAAAATTGAAACTGCTTGGCACCCTGAAAAAAAATCACTGCATCATAATTAGGGATGTCAGCAACTAGTCAACTACCCAATAAGCAAATGCTTGTCGGGTAGTCGAGTAGTGACTTGACTAGTCGCTTCCCCCCACTCCACTTGCTGCTTCTGTCAGCAAGGGGCGGGGGAGCAGGAGGCAGTGCTGGGGGGAGCTGACTTAAAAGCTGGTCCCCCCAGTACCATCTCGGGTGGTCAGGGGAGGTAAAGACATAGCGGAAGACCAGATGCTGCACCTCTGCTTTTTAAATGTATTAAGAGCCATATTAATACATTTTAAAAAGCCAGATGCACAGCATGGTTAGCTCCCAGGGCCAGGAGCTAACTCCACTGCAGCTCTGCAGTTTCCCTCATCAACTAACTGAGTAGTTGATGAAAATTCCATTGACTACTCAATTTAGCTAATTACACACAATTTAACATACCTAATGATAATGTATATGCACAAAGGAGCTGAATTAAGGTTGCACAGGCAACCTTAATTCTGGCACTTACTAACTTTTGATAGCCTGACTTTGCAAACTTAATGTTCTTTTAACATAGTTTTTTGTGAATAGTAATGATGTCTATTTCAAGGTATTCATTATATGAGAGGAGCCCTTCCTGAAGTCTTGCTTCAATACTTCAAAGCCTGTTTGGCAGAAAAAGCATAGGAGCAGCTGTTTCTCTAGGGATCCTTGATTAGAAAGGCAGACACACTACATTAATATAATTATTATTAAATGATAGAGTTGCTATTGGTCTCAATTTCAAATACGTGGGCTCCCCAGACTTAAGGGCTGAGTCAGTCCTTCTGAGATTAGAGAAATGTGGTTGTTTGCAAAGTGTGTGTCTTTCAAATGAGACTTAGGCCTGGTCTATGCTAGGAAATTAGGTCACCATTACTATGTTGCACAAGGGTATGAGAAATCCACACTGCTGAGCAGAATAGTTAAACCAGCCTAAGTACTTATGTAGACAGTGCTAGGTAGATGGAAGAATTCTTCTGTTGACCTTGCTACCACCTCTTAGGGAGGTGGTTTACCTACTCTGATGGGAAAATCCCTCCTGTTGGCATAGGTAGTGTTTACATTGCAGTGCTATAGCAGCACAACTGCAGCCCTATAAATGTAGCCCTTAGAGCAGAGGGGGGCAAACTAGGGCCTGACAACTGCATCAGGCCTATCAGATCCTTCAGTTTAGCTACTAAGCTACGGCTGGGTAGTGAGGTCAGGACGGTCTTACCAGGAGGACCCTGCCTTGCTGGGAGGACAAACTCCCAGGTAGCATTGTGAGCAGGGGTGACTACCCCTTTGGTTCTCCCCTTCTTTTCTCTCCTCCCCCGCCACTCCAGTCTCAGCTCCCACAGTGCACTAGTTAATGAAGTGAAAGTTTGTTAATATCTTTGTTAATGTATTAAATTATTAAATTCAAATTGGAAAACCTCCTTTAGGTACTGTGTTTGCAAGAAGTGCAAGAAGACCATTATGGAATGGAGATCAAGCCGAGTTTGGAATCTTTGGGTATGATAAAACAGTTTTGCCTCACATTTCATTAACTTTTCCTTTTTAATGTTTTTGTAAGAAATAATCCATGTGGAATGAAGAGAGGTGCATTTTTGATAGGGTAAAAATTAGATAAGTAGGTGTTATTTCGGCACCTGGTCTTGTGCTCCTTTTCTTGGCAAAATCATTAATGCCTGGTTTTGCCTGCATATGAAGTTCATAACTGCATATGAACTTCATAACTGCTTTCAAATGAATTTACTTAAGACCTAACCCTGTAAGTTGCTGAGTGCCCTCAGCTTTCATTGGCTTCAGAGGGAAAGGAGGCTACTCATCACTTCACAGGAGATGCTTAAAATGTGCATGTCGGTCTCTTAAGTTCTATAATAATGTAGACATTGGATCTCAGAATTCTAGTTATCATTGAAGCTTACAACTCAAAACAGTCTTCTAAACTTTAAATTACATATGCTTTAAAGATTAGTGCAGGGGTGGGCAATAAGTGGTTCGTGGGCTGGCCACATTTTGACAAAGTTAGTCCCTGGAGGGCCAAGAGATACTATATTTACCTGTGCATGTGCAGGTATGGCTGCTCACAGCTCCAGTTAGCTGTGGTTCACAGTTCCTGGCCTATGGGAGCTGTGAACAGTCATACTTGCAGCCGCATATAGGTAAGTAGGATCTAGCAGCCGACCAGGAGCTAACCTTTGCGAAACAAGTCCAGGCCTCTTATTGCCCATCCCTGATTTGGTATAAGCATTTATTTAAGGCATTGTGTGTTCCTGAAATTCTAACTTGATTATTTAAAGAATATTTTCATAAGTAGTTATTTTTAGTTGCTGTGGAAGATATAGAGCTTCAGTCATACAGAAAATTGTAGAAAATACTTGCCTTGTGTGACAATTACAATTAATGGAAAATATTATAATACCAAAGTAGTGCATCTGTAATGTTGCATATAAGTGTCTTGCTCAGTGTGAAAAGAAGTTTAAAAAAAGCTTGTCATTTCTAAGATGTGTTGGGTTGAAGGCACTCAGTATATTTAGAAGGCACCTGGAAGCTTATATTGAGACCGTTCAGTTCTTACTATTGTAAAGCAAATTTCAGAAAGTTGGGTGATTATCAATCATAACATTGTTGTTTTAATGAAAACTACTGGTGTTTTTAAAACAGTCATTTCTGTCTTACAGGTCTGTCAAATAATGTTAATAGGAATATTTTGCAAGTAAAGCATTATTAAGCTGTTCTGTAAGCACCCTGAATAAATTTTAAAGCATCAGTCATTTTACGTTTGACTTGTCCTATGACACATGGAAAAAGTCATGCTGAGTACAGTAGAGTCCCGATTATCCGACCTAAACAGGACCGATAGGTGGTCGGATTAACGAAAATGTCGGATAATATGGAGTACAGAATTACCTGTACCCCGTCGCTCCGGGCACTGCTGCTCCTGCTCCTGTGGGGCATGGGCCGGGAGAATGGCCCCGCTCGCTGCCCCGTCGCTCTGGGCACTGCTGCTGCTACTCCTGCCGGTGCCGCTCGGTCCCCATTCCTGCCTGGCCCCTTCCATCCCTGCAGCGCCCGGAGCAACGGGGCAGCGAGCGGGGCCATTCTCCCAGCCTGTGCCCGAGGGCTGCAGGGAGGGAAGGGGCCAGGCAGGAATGGGGACCGAGCGGCGCCGGCAGGAGCAGGAGCAGCAGCAGCAGCAGCAGCAGCGCCCGGAGCAACGGGGCAGCGAGCGGGGCCATTCTCCCGGCCTGCGCCCGGGGGCTACAGGCTGGGAAGGGGCCAGGCAGGAATGGGGACCGAGCGGCGCCGGCAGGAGTCTCAATTGCCCGCCGTGCACTGCAATTCAAGGGACGTCAGCAGCTGGGGAAGGAGAAACGGGCCAGGTCACATGGCAGGCAGCTGGGGGCAGTGCGGGGTTTTAGTTTTGCTTTCAGGAGCCAGCTACGTCGGATAAAGCGGAATGTCGGATTAGCAAAGGTCGGATAATCCGGACTCTGCTGTATCTTAAATCATTAGTTTAGAAGTATGCACACCACAGAAGATACTGGCTTGAATTTATTGTTCAAATAAGAAAGAATACCAAGGTTTTCTTCCCTTCTGAGTACCCTGAGTGCATAATGTGTAGCCTCAGGAATCTGTTTTATTGTAACAAGTCACATGTGAACCTAGGCATATCAGTAAAGGAGCATTATCTTTCAGAGAATGCAAAAGTGAACATTTTCCCTCCCAGAAAATGTAATTGTATCGGAGGCTTGATATTTCAATTGTTGAGCTATAAATTCTGTCCTCTTGAGATGGCAGTACAATTCTACAGCAGAGCAACCTTTACTTTGAAAGATGAAGGTTGTGAGCCTGATGCTCACTTACACTAAGGCCTCATTTACACTGCTCAGTCAACATACAGAGCAGTATAAACAGGCTTTTAAGTAAATGAGCATCAGGCACTGCATTGTGATTCAGTTTTTTCCTCTCAACAGCAATGAAAGTAATGTTTTTGGGGTAGGAATATGTGTCAGGAGTCATATTTTTAGACATTTAGACTTTTTTCTCTTTGCATATGTATTTAATTATGCAAAATAGCTTCCATTATAATCACCCTGCTTTCAGATGCTTGCATTCTTTTTATAATTAGTTTTCAGACAGAGACTAAGCATGGCTTGTTTCAGCCCCAAAAGTGAAGAGCTTAATGCTAGGAACATTTGAAAATGGGCACAGTGGAAACTTTTTGCCACATTTACCTATAGCAGGCTCAGTTATTGACTACTATGGAAAAACAATAGCATGAGCTATGTTTGTTTTGTTTTTCCTTACAGTAATTCGCATTTCTTTCTTGCAGGTTATCATTGTGAATATAAAATGAGGACAGGAAGGAAACCCGATGGCTGTGCCATTTGCTTCAAAATTTCCAAATTTAATCTTCTCTCATCAAACCCAGTGGAGTTTTTTCGCCATGATATTCCACTCTTGGACAGAGACAATGTTGGACTAGTGTTACTTCTGCAGCCCAGGTTCCACTGTAAAGCTACTGCTGCAGTCTGTATAGCCAACACACATCTGCTGTATAATCCAAGGCGAGGGGACATTAAACTGACCCAGTTGGCAATGTTACTGGCAGAGATTGCCAGTGTTGCCCATCGGAAAGATGGTAGATTCTGTCCTATTATCATTTGTGGTGACTTTAACTCTGTTCCTGGTTCTCCACTGTACAGTTTTATAAAGGAAGGGAAGCTGAACTATGAAGGACTACCTATTGGCAAGGTAGGTGTTCCTTTCATCTCAAGTAAGAATGTTGGTGGAAAAGGAACATTTTATGGAGTGGCACTGGCCACCTATTACAGGACACACCACCTCCTGCTGATCATTGGTGGTTAGCTCTCAATCAGCGCCCCATCTCATGGTCACATGCCATCGCACTATCTGTGTCTCTCTCAACTCTGCAGCTCCTCCTGTCCCTAGAATGGCGGCATCCTTATGACTCAGCCCTCCAGCTAGGTCACTCAGTCCAGGAACTTCACACCTGCAATTCTCGGCTTTCCTCTTCCAGCCTTCACTGCTCCTTTCCTGGACTGCTTCCTGCAATTCCGGGTTCCCCTTCCTGCTCTGGATATAACAGCTCCAAACGTTTCTCCCTTTTCCAGGGAGTGACTGCCCTTTCCCAGAAGCAGCCCCTCTCTTTTGCAAGCTTCCTAGTTTTCTAGGCTCCTCCTCTTCCTACCCAGCTCAAACTGCTTGCAATCAATTCCCTACTCCCTGGCTTTCCTTTCAGGTGCAGCCGGTAGAGTTAATAGGCCCACCTGCCACCTGAACCTATATCAGTTCTGTGTGGAGATGAGTTTCCATTAGAAGCCCAGTTTTGACCTCCACTCTAATAGCTACAAAAAAGGAAACTTCTGCCACAGAGTTACTATGCTAGATCTGAGGCTGACTCAGTGTTTTGTTCCAGAAATATAATTTTAACTCCTGACTTGCTGACTAACATTTTAAACCTATAAACAATTGTTCTTGAAAGTAGCATATGTCCAGTTACAGATAGTATCTGAATCTTAATTGTGACTTAATTAATTTACACCTTGTGTTCTCACAGCACCACCGTAGCCCTTAGTGAAGACTTTGCTGTGCTAATGGAAGAGTTTCTCCCATTGGCGTAGTTAATCCACCTCCCCAAGAAGCGGGAGCCGTGTTGGCAGAAGAAGCTCTCCTATTGACATAATGCTGTCTACACGGGCATTAGGTCATTAAAACTATGTCCCTCAAGGGTGGACTTTTTATACCCTTGAGTGATGGAATTCTATAGATATCGGTCTGTAGTCTACATCTGGCCTTATTTTTCTGGTAACTCTTTAAATGCCAACTCTAGCACATAAGTGTTCCTTTTCTTTTGAGGTCCAAAATACAGGTTGGACCTACAGGCTGGTCCCAAACAAGAGAATTTGCTGGACCAGGGGAAGTCCCCTGTCACCGGTCTCCCAGGCACCCACTGACTCTGCTTCTGGCCCCCACTGCCTTTAGCCTGCTGTGCTCCTGGCTCTGGCTGGACTCATCAGCCCTGGGATTCCTAGCTGTCCTGCCTGAGCCCCTTGTCGCAGGGCTCCTAGCCTCACCGCGGGGCTCCCTGTGCTACCTAAGCCCCTGCTGCGCTCTTGGCGGCATTGCCAGAGCTTCCCACCCCACCTGAGCCCCTTCTACAGGGCTCCTAGCTCTGCCAGTAGGCTCTCTGCACCACCTGAGCCCCTACCGTGGGACTCCTGGCTGCGCCATCAGAGCTCCCCGGACTGACCACGTCCCCTATCGCAGGGCTTCTTGCACTGCCTGAGCCCCTGCCGTGCTCCTGGCTGCACCGCTTATACAAGGCTGCTCCCTGTAGCGATCTGCTGCTAGTAGACCCCTAAGTTCTCCCTCAGGCAACGTGGGGAGCACAGCCTACAGGGAACAGCTCTGTACAAACCACCAGAGCTCCCTGTGCCATCTGACCCCCTTGTGCCTCAGGACTCCCTGCACCGCCTGAGCTCCTCCTGCTGGACTCCTGGCTATGCCACCAGAGCTCCCTGCACTGGCGGACCCATTGCTGCAGGGCTCCTTATGCCGCTAGAGCCCCCTGCCACAGGGCTCCTGGCCACGTTGCAGGATTCCCCACGCCACCTGAGCCCTCTGGCGTTGTGCTCCCCATGTTGCCTGAGCCCCCATCCAGCACTGGCCTCCCTGCCCCTGGGCTCTCTGGTCCAGGAACAGCTGTGGCTGTTGCCGGACCAGAGAGTCCCGGTTTAGGGAGGTATAAGCTGTAGTTTTAAGTAACTATTAAGGCATTCCTTTTGCAGCAATACAGCAGGGCTTGTGTTATCAGTCACATTACCACTGAGCTTTCTTTTTTGGTAACTTGGCTTAATGTCCATCAAACTTGTGGTTCTACTGACTAAGTAAAACTTTACGCCATTACTAGTTTTGTTGTAAGCGTTGCAGGTTTTGTGTGGAAGAGATTTAATCGCAGACCTGCCGTTCCTTTTCAGAAGGGTTCTCATATTATGGATAGGGCCAACGCTGTATTGATGAGTGAAGGTTTAAAGCCAAAGTTATGGTCGTTAAGTGACCAAAGCAGAAGTCCTGTTTTAGTGTGTCACCTCATTCTAAGCCATTTTATGTCAGTTTAGTGTGAACATAGCTGCTAGTGATATATGGAATGCTATTTAATTTGAAATGCTTAAAGCATCTACATTAGGGAAATGTGAAATTTTCCATTATTGGTGTTAACGTCCATCACTGCCAATCCCATCTTCAACTCTCTTTTGAATATTCTCCCAGAAGAACAGATACTCCAATGTTAAAAGCAACATCAGCAGTCAGCAAACTGTTTACTGACTGTTTACTGTTTAAACTGTTACTGAGCTCCTGATGCTGCTAACAAGAGGCCTTGGTATTCTCTCAGCTTAATCTTGCAAGAACTATTTTACAAAGTAGGATTGTTGTAAAGATATGAAGTGAGAGGAAGCAGTGAAGTTGCATATAAAGAATATCATGATTTAGTAGAGAAAGCTTTGAAGAGCTGCTACAAACATGCTGTTTGTAAGGCACATGTAGAAGAGTGGATTCACTGAAAGTTTGCCCCCTCATGGCTGGGAGTAGTGTTTTAGCTTTGTTTTCTTTAGCACCTGCTACTGATGGTTCTTCTGGTCCTTTAGTGGTCCTCCTCTTCTCACCTTTTTTGTCCCTCCAGCCAGGTCACATTTTAGTTGCATGCTCTTTTCATGATAACAAAGACCCACAAACAAAAGTCCAGCAAATCAATTCCAGACCTTGTGTCAGGTCTTTGGCCTCTGCCTCTGGGTCCTTTGGCCCTTACCCCCATCTCTCCAGGCTCTGAATTGTCCTAATCCCCTTACTTCAGGGGGCTTCACATACCTTTCCCACTGGCTGATATGGAAATGGAGGCCCACTTTCTATGCTGGGTATTGGTCCTCAGGATGAGCAGCCAACGTCTTCTCTGTTTGACTTGTCACCACCTCTCTGAACTCCTGTGTGTCATTAGTCTTTCCACAGGCCTTTTTCTCAAGGCCTTTCCTTGGCTTTTTGTAAGGACCAGCACCTCCCTAGAGATCTAGTTTGTACCCCTACATTGGGGTCAGCCACAGGACCTTGTTCCAGACTTATGTCTTCCAGATATCTTCCACTTTGTAGTGCCGTGAGTGTGACTGCAGAGTTTTTGCCTGTCTCTCTGTATCCACTCAAAGTCCAGTCCAAATGCCTATGAAGATTTACTTATCACAGCCTCTTGGACTTCACTGCTTCTGGTTTTGTGCTGACTCACGACAACCTGTCTCTAGCCCCAGGCTTCATTGCCCATTGCCTCCCAATCTTACTCCTGGCTTACGGTCCTCCAGTTTGGCTCTAGGGTTTGGCCTACCAGACTTCTCAGTCTTCAGCCCAAGAGAGAAAACACCTTTACAGCTCACCTGAATATCCTTTTCTTCGAAGGAAGCACTGCCCATGCTGCTTCCTTTCTAAAGAGCCAGCTCCTTCCAGTTTAAGCTTGATCACCATTTATGCCAAAGCCTAACTGGCCTTAGCAGCACACTGTTTACCATGGGTTCACATACCCCATTGCCGCATGGATAAAATACGTGAACTCTCTAGCAGTAAGTGTCTTGTTAATTGGATCGCAGTTAACATAAAAATAGGGGGTTTTATTAAAATTTTGCACAGGTATCTTGTGAACTAAATCAGATGCTGTTTGAAACAATCCTGTATCTTTCTTAGGTGTCTGGGCAAGAACAGTTTCCTAGGGGACAAAGAATCTTAACTATTCCAATTTGGCCTCCAAGTCTAGGCATTTCACAGAGCTGTCTGTATGAGGTACAACAGCAGCAACAAGAAGACAACACAGGTCAGTTTCTGAACAGGTAAACTTGGTTCTCTGAAAACATCACCCAGACTTCTTGTTGAAGATCAGATATTTTTCCATTAGAAAAAAACGGGCCCTAGTCGTGCAAACATAAGTTCAGTGAGACTACTTGGGAATGAAGTTTTTCACCTTCCTAAGCTTACAGACTTAGGTCTTAGATAAATACAGTGCAAGCTTTAAGGTGCCACAGGACTCCTCACCGCTTTTGCAGATTCAGACTAACACGGCTACCCCTCTGATACAGTGCAAGCTTTGTTATCCAGCATTCATGAAGAATGGGGGTTGCCAATTAATCAAATGTGCTGGTTACTCAAGCTTTATACCAATGGTTCTCTTTATTTTTGTAGATGCAGAGATAAAAGAAGGAAAACTGGAAAACACAGAAGAGATCACAATAGCACCTGAAAAGTAAGTCTTAGAAAATCTGAGAAGTCTGTTTATGTCTCCTTATTTTTTTTAAAAGGTAAAACCAAAATCCCGAGCATATGTAGTATGATGTCAAATTGGATATCTGATAAAACTATACTTGGTCCTCTAATTGGGTTTTGTATGTGCCCATGTGGGTTATTAAAATATACCTATTTGCAGGTCTCTATTAGCTAATGTGCATGTATATAAAACACACACACAGCAAAAAAGACATTTTCCAAAATAGTCAACACCACACCTAAACCCTTATCTTCTCAGTAAGAGTCTCAAAAATGAAGTCAATGCAATTTTTAGAGCTAATGTAGTATGTTTCCTCTGACAACATCTAGCAATAGACCACTCATATTTCACAACTGTGTTCAAGTGAGTTAGTTCCTGCACCCTTGAATTGATATGAATAAAAATAAACTAAAATTAAATTGCCTATTTCATCATTCTTACACAGGTGGTATTACCTTCAGCAACTATTATAGTTCAAAAGCATGGCTGCCTATTGTTTTCAAAAGTAATAATTGGAGCCAGAACCGAGAAAAAATATGGATTAGGATAACTATGCAAAGGGCAAAAAAAAATCATCTTTCATTGAAAAGTGGAAGAAAAGATAACCACAGATGGGAAGGATTTCAATTATGTATTGTAAAGGACCATTTCTCTGTGGGGCTACTGATGCATGTTATTCCAAATATGACTGGCTACAGGACAACTTCCATCTCACCTCATTAAACATTATTTTTGACAACTGTTTACTTTTAGACATAACCAGAACTCCTTGTTTTATAGACTTGTAGCAAAGCCATGGAATTTGGGGCCAGCTGCAGAAATCAGCTTATAAGTGGCAGCACTATCCAGCTGCTTAAATTCTCGTATTTCCTCCCTTTTTGATCATTTTGGAGATGCTGGTTTATAAATGCTAGCAAGTATCCTTATTGGGAAACCCAGAGCTGTGGTAACAGGGAGGAAATAGTAGATCAAACTGGATAAAACAGGAAAATGTTTAATTATTTAAAAACCCCTCATCCCCAAGAAATCTGTATTGGGAAGTCATGGAGATGGGTACTTTTGTTCTTTTTTAGTTAAATTCTTTAAGAATCATTAAGACTCATATATAAGGTTTTTAAAAGAAAAAGCCTAAAAAGCATTTAAAGATTCCATGTGAAAACTCCTACTTAGAGCCATGGGCGTCCCGTGGCTTAGGCAAGGGAAGGCTCTGCCTTCCCAAACCGCCAGCCTGGCCACACCCACACTCCACCCCCGGAGCGTCTCCAGGGCCCGCTCTCCCAGTGCTCATGGCCAGGGAGGCTGGTACCACTTCCTCTCCTCCCCTAGTACTCCAGGAGCCACGCTGTGCGCACACTCCCCTTCCCTTTCTTCCCCTCCCCAGTGCTCCCAGGAGGCTGGGGAGTGCCCGGCGTGCTGCCCCACCTTCTTTCCTCCAGGGCCTCAGCAGAGGGGGCAGGGCAGTAGGTGGGGCTGGGGCCTGCCTCCCCTAGCCTCAGCTACACTAGCCGCTCATGCGTAGACCCAAAAATTCACTTAAACATCAAAAGTGTGGCTTCCAGTTTAGACAGGCATGAGGTTGCTTTCAAGAGGAAGGGAGAATACAATACTTACATGGATGGAAGAGCTAATCAAGCACTACAGAAGCAAGATGAAGCACTATATAAGGACCAAAAAAAGCCAAGGTTCAATCAGCTGAACAAGTTAAAGAAGAAATAAAACAAAATGGACTGAACTGAAAATGGAACGGAGACAAGGAGATAGTGACAAATTGGTAGCATTTGTAGGACCAGTCTGGGGAAACTTGGGATATGTCTACGCTGCAGTGGTGGCACCATAGTGCCATAGTGTAGACATTTCCTAGGTCAATAGTAGGGATGTTAGCATGTAGTCATTTACATGATTAACCAATAAACCTGGGCTATATCAGAGGCAGTGCCCATGGGGAGCCAGCTTTTAAGCCAGTTTACTGCCTGCCTCCCACAGAGGCAGCAGCACGGGGCGCGGGGAGGGTGGCAGACAGGAGCCAGTGCTCAGGTGAGCTGGCTTTTAAGAAGAAAAAAAGCTTCTGTGGAACTACCTGTACCCAACTCCCATGCACTGATGCCTTGATAGAGAGGCAGCAGCGTGGGGGGCAGGCGGGAGGAGGTTCATGCTGGGAAGCCAGCTTTCAACCTGGCTCCTTGCGTGTACCAACTCCCACAAATCCGCCTATATCAGAGACAGCAGCACTGGGGGCCAGGCGGGAGCTGATATGTGCAGGGAGTCAGCTGCCTCTCCGTGTGAGCCCGCTCCCTGAAGTGCTGCCTGCCTCCCACAGAGGCGGCAGCACGGGGGGCAGTCGGGAGCCAGCTCCTTGTGCATACTGGCTCCCACGGAGCCGCCTCCCTGCCCCCATTCTGCTGCCTCTGTATCAGAGGCAGTGGGGAAGGGGAGCAAGTGGAAGCCAGTAGTCCCACGTGCATGTAAACATGTAACTGCTGAAAAATTCAGCAGTTACACATTTACAAAAATAAACATTTGCTGACATCCAGGGGGGCGGCCCGTGACTATAGGCTGACTCGGCCGTCGCCTAGGGCGCCGCCTTCAACAGGGCGCCCGGGCACCCGATGATGACGTCACTCCATTGACGGCCATGCAGGCGGGGGCGCCGATCGCGCGTTCCGCCTAGGGTGCCAGCTGCCCGCAGCCCGCCTCGGACTGCTCTTGCTGACATCCCTGGTCAATAGAAGGGCTTTATCTGTCAATGTAGTAACTTCTCTGTGAGGTGAGAGCTAGGTCAACAGAAGAATTCTTCCATGAACCTAGCTGCATCTACACTAGGGGTTACATCAACCTAACAGCAGTACTTAGCATGTACAATTTTTCACAGCCCTGAGTGGCATAGCAAGGTCTGTCTAATTTTTAAGCATCAACTAGGCCTTCATAACTCCGTAAACAGCTCTTAAATGCTTTCTGTACACTGCAGGTCTGAAGTTAGATAATTTAGTTAAAGCCTTATTGTCTCAACTCGTATGGACACGAATACAAATCCTGAGTACGTATGAGGGGAAATATATAAAAAGTGAAGGTGTATTTTATATATGTGACTGCTTAAAAAACACAAGCATACAGTAACATTTTCAGAAATGCCTATATAACTTAGGCTATGTCTAGACTGCAGAGCTTTTCTGAGGGTATGTCTACACTACAAAGTTAATTCGAACTAACAGCCGTTAGTTCGAATTAACTTTCATAGCGTCTATACATAGAAACCGCTAGTTCGAACTTAATTCGAACTAGCGGAGCGCTAGTCGAACTAGGTAAACCTCATTCTACGAGGACTAACGCCTAGTTCGAATTAAGTAGTTCGAATTAAGGGCTGTGTAGCCACTTAATTCGAACTAGCTGGAGGCTGGTCCTTCCCAGGTTCCCCCTGGTGGCCACCCTGGGCCAAACCAGGAAAACTCCTCTCCTCTCCCCCAGCCCCGGGGCCCTTAAAGGGGTAGACTCTGGCCAGACGGCACTTGCCACAGCCAGCCCTGCCATCAGTCTCTGCCCCGACCCAGTGGCCGCAGGATGAGCCAGGCAGCCAGCAACAGCCAGCCGTCCCCCGCCCAGTCCCCCAGCACCCAGGGGCCAGCCAGGGGCCGTAGACGGCGCGCGCCCTCCTGGACTAGTGCGGAGGTCATGGACTTCATTAAGGTTTGGGGGCAGGCCCCCAACCTCCATGATCTCCGCACTAGGTGGAGGAACGCGGCCGTCTACGGCCGCATAGCTGCCGCCATGGCCCGAAAGGGACACAGGCGCATGCAAGAGCAGGTGCGCCTGAAAATTAAACAGCTGCGGCAGGCATACACCAGGGGCGGCGCCGCAGCAGGGGCTGCCACCTACCCCTACTTCCCCGCCCTCGACCGACTCTTGGGGGGCAGGGCGGTCCGCGCCAGCCCGGGAGGCAGCGAGCCGAGACCGGAGGGCCCTGACCCGGGCGCACCGGAGGGGCCACTGCAAGGAGTTCCAGCACCGGAGTCGGCAGGGTCGTCCAGGGAGGCCATACCGGGTAAGTGCCAGCACTGTCCCTTGCCCGGGGGGGGGGAGGCGGGGAGGGAGACCAGGGACCGCACGCGTGGGCCATGCCCCCCACAGATCACGCAGCCACCTGTGCACGTGCGAGCACATGCCATGCCACCCTTGGGCAGGTGGCTCCAGCTGCGTGACACCCAGGGGCCATTGCCCAATAGGCACATGCGTGTGTGAAGAGACCTGACATGCTCCCGACCCTGGGGCGGGACCCAGCAGGATGCTTTCCCTTCACACGTCCCCTCTACACAGAGGCAGGGGACATCTTCTCCTCCCCACCGCCCCGGCCACACTATACTTGGCACAGGGACATGGGTGCGGTCTTGGGGCAGTTCCCAGTCCCGGGGAGAGCCAGACTTCCTGACCATGGCCTCTGTACAAGCACAACGGCTCTGATGGTGCAGGGCACGGTCACCCTCACATCACGGGGGGGGCTGGGCATCATCCACTGTGTCCCCAGGGAGAAGTGACCACTTCTCTTCTTTCTCTACATCTGCACCAGCTGCTCGTGCAGGGCGCACCACCCCGCCCGGGACATGCTCCCGCACCCGCGGCCTGCTCTGGACCACCAGCACGGAGCAGGAGTACTGGGACCAGCACCTGGGGTCCCTGCAAGCCCTGAACCGCACCGTGGAGGCCTGGATGCGGGCAGACCTGCAGCTCCGCCAGGAGCAGTTGGCTGAGGAGCGAGCCAGAAACGCAAACCTGCAGGCCCTGCTGCAGAGCATGCTGCCCCGTGCCAGTCCTGCACCTGCTGGTCCCCCAACAACTGTCCCTTCTCCCACTCCTGCCCCCACCTCTTCCTCCTCAACCCCACACCTCCTCCTCAATGTCCACACCCCCACCTCAACCTCTGCACCCTCCATCCCATCCCCCCAGGGACACCGAGGCCCCTCCTCGCCGTGCTGGGAGGCGGTTGGCCCGGCGAGACCCCCACCCCTGATCCCTGAGTTTCCCCTCCCCCTCCTTCCCCTTGCTTCCCCCTTCCAGCTCCCTCCTCCCAGTTTTCCCCCTCCCCTCTCCCACCCTCTCTCCTGCCCTCTCCCTCCTCCTTTCCTCCATCTCCCCACAGTTTTATTCCCCCTCCCCAGTTTTGTTAAATAAAGAGAGTTTCTATTTTTGAACACACGTGTCCTTTATTTTTTTACATCAGGAAGGGGGGCTAGGGAGGGGTAAGTGGAAGGAGGTGAGGGAGGAATGGGGCACAAGCCCCCGATGGGGAGGACTGGGGTGGCTCTGCGGGCTCCTCGGGGTGGAAGCTCTCCTGCAGGGCCTCCTGGATCCTGACAGTCCCCCGATTGACCCCCCCTGGATGGCAGCCTGCGGGCTCCTCGGGGTGGAAGCTCTCCTGCAGGGCCTCCTGGATCCTGACAGTCCCCCGATTGACCCCCCCTGGATGGCAGCCTGCGGCAAGTGCAGCCGGGCTGATGGCTGAGTGCTGTGATGTGCCGAGTGTGGGCACTCAGGGCACTCCAAGACAGGACTGCTTTGCTGTCCCTCATCGAGGTAGACAAGCAAGCGGGGAACCCTGAGAACTGTCTGTCCGGGGTGGGGTCGGGTCCCTTTAAGCACAGCCCTAGCCTGAGGCAGCAGCTCCACACTCTAAGCCCTAACCTGATGCCCTGCGGCACTGGTTCCGGCCAGCCTTAACTTCAGTTCAGGGTCCACTCAATGTGGACATGCTAGTTCGAATTAGCAAAAGCGCTAATTCGAATTAGTTAGGTCTAGATGTACTAATTCGAATTAGCTTAGTTCGAATTAACTAATTCGAATTAAGTTAGTTCGAATTAGTGCTGTAGTGTAGACATACCCTGGGATACCTCTGGTATCCCGGAAAAGTTCTGCCATGTCCAAGGAATGCGTCCGCATTTTCAGAACAGTTTCCGAAAAAGCGGTCATAGTGTTTTGGCATTCCTGTATTCCTCTCAGTGAGAGGAAGAAGGGATGTTCGGAAAGAGGAAATTTTTCCAAAATTTGGCCCCGGATAGGTGGGCCAAATTTCAGGAAAGCCTCTTCCAGAAAAAAAGCAGAAAAAGATACATACATTGTAGTTCGCAATTTGCGTATCTTTTTCTGACTTTTCTCTGCAGTGTAGACATAGCCTTAACCTAAGCGCTGGCCTATACCACAAAGTTAGGTAGACTTAACTGCATCACTCAGGGCAGCGAAAAATTTCACTCCCTGTGCAATGTCATTAAGCCATCCTAAGCCATGATTGACAGAGGAATTCTTTCATCAAGTAGCTACTGCCTCTTGCTACAGCAACAGAATAATCCCTTTGCGGTATTTCTAGTGTAGACTGTCCTAAATCTCATTGGAAGTTAATGGGACAGAATCATAAGTATTAATTCACTTGAAAATCAGAACTCAGGCCACGTCTACACTGTCACTTACGTTGACAAAACATAAGGCACTCAGAGAAGTGAAAAAACACCACCTGCATGGTCAACATACTTTTTTTGCTAGCAAAAGTGCTTGTGTGAACTCTCTCCTGTTGGCATAGAGTGGCTAGACGAGCAATCTTATAACAGTGCAACTGCATTGATACAGCTGTGCTGCTGCACGTTCATTGCTGTAGACATGGCCTTAGACTCTTGAAAACTGTACCTCAGATCCCTGCTCCAAGACACCAACAAGATGCAACACGTGAGAATGTCACTTAGAACCTTCAAGGTGTGTTAAAAAGGAAGACTTTGTTTATTCAAACTTACTGGTCATAGTAACTAAGGGTACGTCTAGATTGCATGCCTTTTTCCACAGAGCATCTAGACTACAACCAATACTGTCGACAAAGCAAGCCGCTTTTTCGAAAGAGAGTCTAGACGCTCTCTTTTGAAAAAGCACAGTTTGCATGCAATAGCGCCCTTTCTCAACAGAGTACTATCGAAAAAAGGCGTTATTCCTCATAGAACGAGGTTTACCGCCGTCGACAAAACTGCCGCGTTCTGTCGACTTCCTTACTGTCGACAGAATGCAGCGGTAGTGTAGACGCAGGTATAGTTTTGTCGACAAAAGCCCACTTTTGTCGACAAAACCCTGTAGTCTAGACACACCTTAAGTGTGTTAATGACTGTCTTTTACTTAGGAGCTACAATGAAGTAAAATATTTCTGTGTAATTCCGGTTTAGGTTTCCTTCAAAATTACAACACCACTTTAGATTGTCTTCAGTCTATTCTCATTACATACCTGAAAGTGGGATCCCAGAAGTAACAACTTGCCACTCCAGAAGTGCTGTCACTGTGGATTACATTTTCTATTCTACAGCAAAGGAGGATAGCGCTGCTCACCCAGGTAAAGAAGCTGAGGTCAAGCACTAAAGTTTTCTCTTAAAGACAATCTTCCTGTTGAATGATAAAATTGAGAACCTAGCCTAAAAGGATGCATATTGATCAGTTTCACAGATCTCAAGTACACAAAAGATACTAAATGTTGGGCACCTGTAAAATGATTTACAGGTGCCCAAACATTTTGAGCATGTGAATTAGTCCCTCACAGATTAAGGCTCATGGTCTTAACTCTTCTTGTCCTTTTCTTTTCCCCTCACTGATTCATGTTAGCTTGTTGCTTGCTGGGATCACTGTAGTATGTAGGGCATCCTCTGTAGAACACTGCCATCACTTGCATGGTCTCTTACCAAATACTTTGACATTTATATGGCCATCATGGTCTTCTGGACTGTAAAATTTAAGAAGTTGAGTGCTCTTGAGGAGCATTGATTAGCAAAATGAACACCAAGGTAACATCGCTGCCATTCAGAGTCCTGGATTGCACCGCTTACTGAATTTGTGGTCTTGTTGTGGGCCCCTGAGACAGAATTTCCATGTCTTACAATTGGCCATTCACTTTGCTTCATCCTACCTTATCATGAAGGATGATGAGCCTTTTGTATTGCTTGAGTAGTGCAGCCTGGCCAGCTGAATCGTTCTGGGGTAAATCCCAGAACAGAGAGACGTGGGTTCCATTCCTACCTTATGCACAGTCTGATGTGACCTTTCCAAATTGCTTAACCAGCTATGTGCCAGTTTTCTATATACACTTGAACCTCTTTCATCTGGCAATCCTGGAAAACAGGGTGTGCCCAATTAAGGAGTTTTTCAGGCCATGGAGAGAGGGAAGGAGGGTGCTTAAGGGTGATCGGGAGCTTACCTGGCGTTCCACTCCTGGGGCACACATGGCTCCATGCCCTCTGCCTCTCCCAGGCCCTGCCCTCCACCATTCTGGGAGTGGCAGGGAAAAGCCTCCAAAGAAGCATGTTGTTGCGATGCTGTTCCCCCAGCAGGCAGTACACAGAGCAGCTTCATCCTCCCCCTGCCAGGGTCCGTACCATGGGTGCTTCCGGATCAGGGACACCCAGAGTACGGAAATTCAGGTGTACTACTAAATGTAAAAGGAAAAATGCAAGAAAGTTAATCTAGCTTCAAGGACTTGATTTTGCAAGGCCCTGAAAACTTCTTTGAGGTGCCATGTGCCTTCAACTTCCCCTGATTTTAGAGAGAGTTAAGGATGCTCAGCACCTTGCAGGAATGAACCATAAATACCTATAGGGATATAAGTGACTAGTCACTTCCCCCTCCCCTTTGCTGCCACTGTCAGAGAGAGGCAGCAAGGGGGGGAGTGGGAGCCAGCTTAAAAGCAGGTTCCCCCCAACACCCTCTCCGAGGGGGGCAGGGGAGGTAGAGGCGCAGCAGGAAACAGCACGAGTGGGGACTGAAGCAGTCTCCACTTGCACCACTTCTGCTGCGATTCTGCTTTTGAAATGTACAAGAGCCCTCCAGGGGCTCTTGTACATTTCAAAGGCTCAGGCGCTGCAGGGAGCGCAGGGCCAAGGCTGGAGTCCCCTGCTGGCCCTGCGCTCCCTACAGGGCTTCCACTTTTGAACTGTAGCAAGAGCCTGGTAGGGCTCAAAGGCAGTTCAAAGGCGGAGGCGCCCTTATAGATTAATCGAATAGTCAATGGAAATCCCATCAACTATTCGATTAGTTAATTAATCTAAATTTAAAATCCCTACTGTGGTAGTGCCATTGCACGCCGTAGTTAAGGTTATATTCAATTTTACTCTGAAAACGGGAGTTCAGGCTCTTTGTTTCATATGAAAAACAGGATATCTTCCCCCAAACTAAGCAAATGAGCAGAGTAAAACTTGAATTTTCTGAGCAATTACAAGAAAATCAGCTAATTAGTTTCCAGGTGTTAATACATTATTAATTTGCCTAATAAAGAATTTGGATTCTAAATCTCGTAATGTTTTGGATCTTGCTAGCTTACAAACTATAGGTTATAGAAATCTAGACTTTGTTCAGAGAAAGTTTGGGGGTGGTGGGATCTCTGGAGCTAGGTCATATGGTTTATTAACAAAAAATGGATTTTATATCATAACTATTGATTTTCTTAGTTGAAGGAAATGATGGTTTGAAAGCTAGGGTCTTCTGTGAAGCAAGATCTTTTGTAGCCCAGGAGTTCTGTGGTACTGTTCAAACAGCTCAGGAGTGCCCGAGCCAGTGTCATCCATAAAGATCAGGATATGTGCCCCAGCAACTGTAGCAATGAAGATCAGGATATGTGTGAAAAGTTCAGCTGGTTCAGGATCTGCACTCTGTACTGAAGCTGTGCTCCTGAGCTGACTGGCCAGTTTCACAATGACTAACTAGGCTTGTCTCAATGTAGTAGTCATAGTTGCTGGCTTGTCAGAGCTCTCCGCAAAGCTGTTCAGCTGCTTGAAGAGTGAAGTTCTTGAACCAGCTGAGTAGATGCACAAAGTAGCTGCTGGCTTGTTGGAAACCAGGAGTTCTGTGAAACTGTTCGTTCAGCTGTGAAGCTGCTGCCTGCTTTTCATGGACAAAGCGACAGCTGCTGGGTCAAAGGCATTATTTCCTCTGTATTGCACACGCTTAACTCTCGCACAACATAGCGCATGTGTTGTGACGTGATCTGTGCAGATTTTTGTATAGCATCATTGTTACCAAAGCACTGGATTAACACATCACAAGTCTTCCTTCCCTGTATGGGATGGACGCAGGTGTATAAGATCCAGCTCACACTGGTGTGGTCTATACATACTTTTCTTCTTTTTGTTTATGTAGGAGCTGAAGATGCTTTTGATGGCGGTCTGAAGCTTCTTGGTCGATTATCACTTTTAACAGAGCAAGATTTGTGGGCAGTGAATGGTCTTCCTAATGAACATAATTCTTCTGATCACCTCTCCTTACTAGCTCAGTTCAGGCTTACTGAACAGTAATTCCCAAATTATTTTTATATCTTCACTTTCTCCCTGTAACTTTTTTAATTCAAGGACTGCCAGACTGGTTAGAGTTAATTTCATCTGCATGCTGAATTTTTAGTGTTATATAGAATTTTTAAAGAGATTTCTTTGTAAAGGTTGGACTCATTAAGACAAAAAAACAAGTTTACATTAGCTTCCTCTTTTTGATAATGGAAAATGTCTGTGCCATAGTCTGAAAATGGCATTATTTTTCAAAAAGATGTTTTTATTGTAAATCATAGTAAAATGTGTGATAGTTCTTAAGTACAGCATACTTCTTTCAATCCTTCAAGCAAAAGATTGTGTTTGTTGTAAGCTCAAAGTAGATTTCTATGTAATTTTAAAATGTGCTCTATTTCAAGTTGCTTTTGTTGCCCTCCCCAAATATCTGAATATATACAGCAGGGGTGGGGAACCTTTTTAGTTCCCCACCCCTGCTGTAAATACAGAAAATTCAGTTGGGGGCTGCACACAGTGAAAAACAAAAAATAACCCCAGAAATCAACCCATCCCTTGCTGATGTGGCCCCTTGCACACCAGAGCTTGGGAGAGGCAGCAGGTTTGTGTGCTCCAGCTCTGCGGTGGGGCAATAGGTGGGCTGGAGCATCAGCACGGACTCCCCAATCCTGGGGGGAGGGGGCCTTGAGCCTCAGGGGCCAGATCCAGCCCAGGAGCGGGCAACATCCAGACCCTGGGCCTGAGGTTCCCCACCCCTGATTCACATTCACAATCTTGGAACATAGCTAGTGCAGCAGGAATGGGCCTATTCTTGCAGTCTGGTTATTAGTTATGCTCTAAAAAGTATTTGAGTAATGATTAAGCTTACAAGAGTACATGTTTTGCTGATACTCAAATGCTTTAAAAAGAACCTGAAATGAAACCAAACAGTCAGTTGGTGGTATCTGAAAACACAGTGCTTTGATTCATGATGGAGTCTCTATCCTGTTTTTTTAAAGGTAACTGTGGGTAGATTGACATGTTCCCCTGTTTTTTTTTAAATGGTTCCACTGTGGCGTTAAAAGAACACTGGGAAAGTCTCTAGCTTTATATAACTGAAGTGAGGAAAAGGTGCGAGCTCAGCCCTTTTTCACCTCTCATGTGATTATGCCAGAAATTCTAGCACTTACATCTTATTCTGACTTGCACACTATGCGGCTGCGTCTAGACTGGCATGATTTTCCGCAAATGCTTTTAACATAAAAGTTTTTCCGTTAAAAGCATTTGCGGAAAAGAGCGTCTAGATTGGCATGGATGCTTTTGCGCAAAAAGTGCTTTTGCACAAAAGCATCCATGGCCAATCTGAAACGATTTTATAAGAAAGTCCCGATCGCCATTTTAGCCATTGGGGCTTTTTGCATAAAACAGTTCTTCGCTGTCTACACTGGCCCTCTTGCGCAAGTATTCTTGCGCAAGAGGGCTTTCCAGCCGGGGCGTGAAAGTATTTGCGCAAGAAGCACTGATTTTGTACATTACAAAGTCAGTGCTCTTGCGCAAATTCAAGCGGCCAGTGTAGACGCAGCCTGCATGTTTAACAGAGATGCTAAGTACTCTACAGTTCCTTGAATATCTTTTCTGAGGACAATTGACACATTTTCACTCAAAAGTGTTTGCTGGCTAAGGGGAACCAAAGATTTCCACTGAAGCTGGAAGTCTGTCAACTTTTATCTGCAACTCACATGATAAAGATAAATTAATTTAAGTTCTAATTATTTTACTGAGGATGTTACAATAAAAACATGAGCTTCCTTATAAATATACACGATGAGGGGATGCAAATGTAGCCTGTTCCCCCAATTAAGCGAGATGGGCAGAATTTGACATGTAGGCTATATACCGCCTATCTTGTGACATACTTTTCAACTCGCTTGCAGAGCTTGCACAGCTAGGGCCAAGCCACTTCTCTGGTTCAACTAGTGCCAGAATTCTTGTGTTTTTTGATGAAAGCAAGAGTCTGGCCTGAAAAACTAGAACTCCCTTAGCACTGACTGAAGCCCAAGCAACACTGTTCCTCCCCTTACAATTTTAGCAACTCATCACTAACCCATCACATCACTACACACAACATTAGGTGGCGGCATAACAAGCTGGACTCTGTATGATACCATAGCTTTCTCCCAACTCCCGACTGCACAGGGGAAGGGGAGGTTGAGATCTCATTTTCTTTTGCCAGTGGCTTTTTAGTTCTTCCCCAGGGATTGTCTTGTGTAACCCTCCGCTTATGGCTTTGTAACAGGCAGTGCTGATACAAGCCGAGGCTGTAAAGAGCTACACCCAGCAACATTTGCAGGCTTGGTGTACTCAGTGCACATACTTGTCACCATCAGCTCTCATACTGCTGTAATCCATACTAACCTCTTAGTTCGTGCATGCAATTGGAGACCTGACAAACGTATACAGAAAATAGTTCAAAGAAAAAAAAAGTTCATGCTGAAAAATTGAGTTTCTTCCTCCAGTCCGCCTCCCTGCCCTGCAAAGCATAAGCTTGGTTTGGTAGAAAGAGGATATTTTTCTTCTATCAACTGGCTTGTTGTATCGTAACAGCCAGTTAACACAAGTATTGAAGGAAGATCCCTGCATACCTCAAGGACATTCCCCCATGTCCTGCCTGCCTAAATCTAATCCAAAAAGGCCACTATAGCTGTTCTGCTTCATCAGCACATATAAATTGGCAAAGAACCTGAATTACTTAACCCCCCTCTGGTGACAGTGCTGTAGGAGTCAGAGCAGAAACTTTACTGTGAGGGCAAAGCAGCAGCCATTAGGAGAGTGATGTAGCATTCAGTACTGCTGAAAGATGCTGAGTGAGTATTTATTTTTCCACAGAGATTAAGGCTATGATACTGTCTCCTTTCAGTTTCTTGAGAAGTGCTTTCACTAGTGGAAACAAGAACCCACTCTGTGATGAAGGGCTTAATGCTTATGTTGCTCTGTGCCAAATAGTCATCAGTTGATTTAATATTGAAGATTTATTAACATTTTCATTACCCCTTCTTCCATTCCAGTGCTACTAGCCTACAGTGACTGCTTTAAAAACACTTTTCCCCACACCACAAAGACTATTAATTGAGTTCACGCTGCTACTACCTGTACATCAATCTCAAGCCAAAAGTCATATTAGGGCATTAAAAAAGACTGCAAGACATTTTATTAAAATTCCATGCTGCACATAAACATACAAATGATGAGAAAAGCAAGACTTGGAACCATGCACGTGTATTCTTCTAGAATATCCTTTGACAAGTTTGCAATGAGCTAGAAAAATAGGCTGTTGAAATCACAGTTTTAAAGGTAAGACTGAAATGTAAGTGCAAGAGCAAATTGAAAAAGAATGAATAAAATTCACTTGTACTTCAAAACAAGGTACAAAATAATATGTCATACAGCTTTATCGCTTAGAAAAGCTTCGGTGTAGTAAGTTAGAAGTTCAGATAAAACATGTAACCTCAAATACTCTGGATGCCAGTAAAACCACATTGTCATTAAGCTGAAACAAAATTAAAATAGGGTACTGTAGAGAAAAAGAATATTTTTCAGAATCAAGTATTCTAATGACACTAACATACAGCTTTTTGTTATTACTTCATTAATGAGGAAGCAGTTGTATAAGCTTTATGCTTAAAGTCACAACATTCAAGGCAGCAATTCCATATTGCTTTAGAACTGAAATTCTCTTAATCATAATTGCTTAAAATTTGACACTAACAAACCATGATCTTTTCCCATTCCTTACCCCGTACCTAACCCTTTGTCCCCTCCTCCCCAAAAAAGCCCATCCTTTTCCAAACCTGATACATACACAAAACACTACTGTTGTGGGCTGAAATGAATCCTTATGTTTCACTGCAGGGAACCCTCTCCATCAGTGTTCTAATTTTTTCCATCCAAGTGTGGAATAAGTTGTGCTGCCTGCACAAGGCATGTGCAGATGTGCACCACTACTAGAAACACATGCTGCCAGTGGTGGGCACTCTGCTAATCAGCTGGGTGGAATCTGAATCTCTCCTGAGTGGCCGCCCAAGCACTCAGCTTAGAGGAAACGCTGCACTCCAGAACTCAGTCAGGTCATCGTCTCTGGTGCTATTCTTCAGAGGAATAATTTTGAGTAATCAAAATCAAATGCGAACTAGGAAAATTTAGCAACTGTTTTGTTTGTTTGGTGTTGGGGACAAAAAATAACTAAAGAAAAAGGGGGAGGTATATGACCTCAGTCTTGCAATGGGCTCCACACACATCTGTGGCAAACTCAGCCAGTTTCAATGGAGCCCTTTCAATTGCATCAGGACATTCCAGGGCTCATTGCCAGACCAAAGGTTTAATTTATTCTTTAATCATTTTGTAGCTTATTTCACATTGTGTATTGCAAAAATTCCACATTTATAAAAAGTCATGTTCTCTTCCTCCCACTCTTCTTCCTCCCGGCATAAGAAAGGCCAGACAACAGATCAATACGTTATTCAGTGTTTATGCACTTGCTTGCTTGGGGAAACTTTTCCATCTGACAAACATAAAAGTACTGACAGTTAATTTACTGTAAACAAAAAACAGCCACATTTACCCCTCTCTGCCTTGCACCTTTTGATTTTAGGATTCACACCTGACCTGTGCAAAGTGAGTAGTAATGCTAACACTCTGCACATGTAAACATGACTATGAACCTGAAAGGCCATGGAAAATCCGACTCCAACTCTGGGGACTGACTTCTCTTTAACTGCTAAATACTTATTAAAAATCTGGGACTCCTACTTTTCACAAGATTAAAGCTTTATCCTTATGTATCTAGTATGTTAGAGGTTTACTGGAGTCTTCTGAATTATCTCAAGTACAATTGGAATTAACCTGAATGCTGTATGCTAGCCAGAAAGTATGGAATGGAGGAAAAAAGTTAAAGTAATATTGCTCCTGTGATTTAAAAAAAAAACACCATAACTTGTCTGAAGATATATAATGGGTTGGGGGTTTCTGCTTTTTTGATTTAACCTAACAAATATTTAATGTTTATAACATAAAAACTTGTTTTGTATTGTCCTCTTGTCCTTTCAAAAATAACTAGTCAGCTGTTCTGGCCGAGTACTTGCCTACTACACAGTAAGAAAAGCTTCCTCTGCAGGACTGTATTTTCTTCAAATTACTGCTGGCATTGCCATCTGCTTCTGTACTCATTTCATCACTGGCTTATTCACATTGTTCCAAAAGTCTAAGTGCTCTAGTAGGATTCTAGTAAGTACTATTTTTGTCTGCTTTTATTACTTCTCCACCTCATCTTCTTAGAGAATCAGGAGGAGGACAAAAGGAACCAAATGCCCCATGTAGCTGGGTTTGTTTTTTAAACTTTAAAAAGCATGGCATACTGTGTACATTTTAGATTTCCAGAGCCGCTCACCTCCCATTTATGCACCTAAATAAACTGGCTAAACTTGCAATTACCCAGCACCCACTAAATCCTAGAAGAATTCAGTGAGAATCCCTGGGTGCTGACCACTTTGAAAATCTGATCACTTCAGAAATGTAACTACTTCTATTAGGTCCCTAAGGGTGTGTCTACACTGCACCCATTGCTCGAAATAAGCTACGCAATTTGAGCTACGCAAATTGCGTAGCTTATTTTGAGTTAATTTCGAAATAGCACTCTATTTCATAATTAAATTTTAAATAAGCTATTCTGTGGAACGAGGTTTACAGGGACATCGGAATAGTGAGCCCGTTATATTTCAAAATAACGGGCTTGCTCAAAAGATGTGGAATAGCTATTTTGGAATACCGGAAGTATCATGAAATGGCACTGCAGTGTAGATATACCCTAAGAAGAAGCTGAGTAGGGCTATGTCTAGACTACAGAGTTTTGTCGGAAAAATGGCCGTTTTTTTGACAAAACTTGAGTTATGTCCATACTGCAAGCACGTTCTTTCGACAGTAAATCGAAAGAACAGAGGGATTTTTGCGCAATTTATAATCCTCATTCTATGAGGAAGAAGCCTTTTTGCAAAAGAGCTCTTTCGGAAAAAGGCATGTGTGGATGGGGAAGGGGGAGTTTTTTCGGAAGAAGAGGGAAAAGGAAAAAGCACAGGTGCCCTGGTGGCCATTCTATCCATAGCAATCACTGCTTACATGAGAAATAGCGTCCAGACTGCCTGGATGCTCTCTTTCGAAAAAGCGCATCGTTTTTTCGATGTGCTTTTGCAGTATGGACGCTCTCTTGTGCAAGAAGTTTTTTTGGAAGATCTCTTCCGAAAAAAGCTTTTTGCACAAGAAACTTGTAGTCTAGATGTAGCCTAGGAGTGAAAATCCTACCAATCATCCTTAGTACTAGTTGAATTCATCAGTAAAAGGACACTATGAGGGAGGAGAAGATGGACAAACTTGATTTTCAGATATTTGTTTAAGAAAAATTATTATTGCTGCACTTAACTCAAACAAGAATTTCTTCATCCAAATCTTTGCAAAGGTTAACATAATGCATATAAAGAACCTTCCCTAAGTTGTGATGTCCAATCTTAATATAAGACATGAAAGCATCGCCACCTTAAACTGTTTAACCTCAGAGACAAATGATTCAAAGTTGCACAAAATATGGACAGAAAAGTAAACTTTCAAGGAAGCCTGCTCATTTTGACATTGCCTTGTATATCTGAAAATGTACCAACATTTTGACTGGTATTACAGCAAATGCTAGTTTCTACAAAACAACGCTCCCCAGGTCTTGTGCTTTAACACTGTAGTCTGCAAAGTTTAAAAGCTTGTGACAAAGTTTTAAAAAATTGAGAAATTTTAAAAATTCATTGTTGGTCAGTTATTAAAAAAAACCAACAGAAACCTCGACCGGTTCTCTGCATCTCTAATAAGACAGCAGTGCTTTCAAGAAGACATTTGCATATACTCACACCTTAAACTTTTTCATAGGCATGCACAGAATAAGATTGGTGGGGTGCATCTAATGTGTCATATAGTACTACCATAAATGCTTGGAAATAGTACAAATTGGTTAGAAAATTAAAATTCGGTCAGTTTTGCATATCTGTTGTATACTGAGGTAATAGACACTGTAAAAAGTCACATCCACCTCTGCACTACTATTTTTATTGCTGAATAAAATTAATACTGACTTGATGTTTAAACCTACTGCACCCCAGCACATTAACATTAATGACAAACATGATTTCATCATCGCTCCTAATACTACCAATGTAGCACAATATTCAAAGCCAATTAAATAGGTTAGAAAAAATTATTTAAATTTTAAAAAACACCACATTAATTCCCTCCTCTTCGATGGAGGGGAAGAAACCCTGGTGAAGGTAAGTTAGTTTTTCATAGATGCCACTTAATGAATTTAAAAAAATAATACTGCCATCATTCTAGAATTTCTAGGTGACACTTTAAATAAATCCACAAGTTCTTAATAAATAGTCCTGGGTTTTTTTACCCCCTTCCTTCCAATGGACCGAAGGGTAACGTGCAGTGAGAAGCACCATGGAAGCCCTCCCCGTGGCCTATGGCTTTTTGTTAGATGCGTAGTTGATAGCCCACTTCATTCAACGTAGTGAGATCACCCACTTTCTTGTCCATCGCTGCAGGTCTGCAATCAAAAAGGGAGGAGATGGTCAGCATCTCTCACAGAGATTTGCAATTTAAAACACCACTGCTAAAAGAAAGCAACGAATGGGCCAAAGTCTCTTGTCACTTAAGCCAAGGTAAAAATGAACTAAACAGGAAGCAGCCATGTTATCAGTTGAACATTGGGAGGGCAGGAAGATCAGAGCTACATGCAGAGTCAGGGAACAGTGGGTAAGCCATTAAAACAGCAAAAATATTCTCAGAAATGCAGGATTTATTTAGAAAAAGTGAGAGAAAGAGAGAGTTAAAAAACCTCTTCCAGCATTTTTCCCTTTTTTCCCAGTGAATATTTATTTAGCCTGTTCTAATTGGATCGAAAATTCTGGGAGCTGTTTTTGGTGGGTGTATCATTTACTAATTAGACTTTTTTCCTGCAACACTGTCTCTACCACATTGTTTGGACAAAACTTTCCAACTGAGTTGTAACTGGAGCAGTTTTTGTTTTTGTTTTACTATTAGCTGAGTGTATAGCTTCTGCTCTGGTTCAGTGAATTGCACCCTTTAAGGAGAGGGCAGAAAAGAATATATTTCTACTATGAATTCACATAGTTTTTGAGATTTGGGAATATTATTGTGAGTAGCTAGTGCTCCTCTGACTATTCACAAGCTATTTGTTCACTGATCTGGTTCTACAACTAGTTCTATAAATACTTCCATCCTCTTCTGAATTGTTACCATGTGTCCTATCTCGTGTCCTATTTAGCTTCTGAACACTTTTCAGAAAGGAAAGTGTCTTAACTATAGGCCCAGTCACCTGTGAGAGGGGATTAAGCCTGCTTTCCAGTTTCATGAAGCTCAATCAGAATGCCCAACCCCGCTGCTTTGAGTTTAGCAGAAAGAACAGAACCAACCAAAGGGCCCATCGTGTGCTACGGCAGCACTTTGCAATTTAGAGGGCTTGAGGGGAGTGTTTGGTTTTTTCGCTTTACCCTTGTAAATTTTCCCAAAAGGATAACAACATGTAGCTTTAATTTATATGTATAATTAAATAATATGTATCACCCTGCGGCTTTCAAGTGAACGTGGGCCTGAGTCTCTTCTGAGCATTACGCTGGGAGGACGCCAGTGAAAATAAGAGGGGACTCAGACTATGCAGGCCTGGTCCTGCAAATAGTGCCTGGCATAGTGCTCAGCATCCACAGGAGCAAGCTGTTGACCCGGTAGTGCCTGCAGGATTAAACTCTAATTCAAACGCAACTAATAATTAATCTCATTACTCATTTGAGTGCATTTCTGTGGAAAGCTAAATGCCTGGTGAGATTCTTCCCCCTGGTTTGATCCAGATGGGTTGTCTAATTAGAAGTTTTCATGGATTAATCTATCCCTGTTGTGGTTCACTTGTAACTACAGTAAATGCACAGAATTAACTCAAGATTGTCTTTGGAAAGCCTGGATTAGCATTCTTCTCTCTCTATTACTAGGAAAATGTAAAACTCATTAACCCATAATGAGCAATGGAAGGAACTGAAGCTGTTCTATTTGGATGCATTTACATGGGGCTGGAGATACCCTATGGGCGTAAAAGGCTGGAACCTAACAACATAATAGGGGACAATATTTCAGACCACTCCCTCCACTGCATCCAGAGCACTGCACACCCAATGGGGGCTTATTAAGCACTGGCACGCATGGTGGGATAGATATGGGGCAGCTCTACCAGGGGTGCAAGTAAACTCACAAAAATCAAGATTAATGAATGTGCATTGGGTGCACTTGCAAGGGGCCAGTTAGGTTTGACCCAGCCACTTTGCTGTCACAACAGAACAGCTGCTGGGCCAAATTTGACTGAGTGTTGTTCCCTCCTGCCACATGGGGTCACAGCACCACTCAGGTTTCACACATGCCCCAGCAGGGTCCAGATCCCACTGGTGCTACCACTGGATTCACTGCATTGGACCTAATGCAACCCTGCTGGCCAAGAGCCCAAAAGTGGGAGTGGGGTCTGGGGTACTACTCCCATGGCTGGTGGGGCCAGAGCTCTGGGAGAGACTGGAATGGGAGCAACCACATGCAGGTAGAGCACTCTCATCCCTGCAGAGCCGGCAGCAATCCTGGTCCCTCTCATGACCTTTCCACCAACCCTGCGTCTATTGAATCGTGAGGTGACACTGCCTTGGGGGCGCATATAATCCACCTAGAAAAGGAAAGTCACAAATCAGCTCTTGAGCTCAGGAAAACACTTTTGTGAAAACATTTCAACTTCAGTACATTGAGTCGCCTCCCAGGAAGGGCCTATATAATCTTACTGTCGACAACAAGCAGCATGTAATAACAGCTTGCCATCAGCACGTGAACACACTCCAGCAAATGCCACGTATCTTATTCAGCCTCTGCCAGCTTCGCCCAGGATGGGTATTGTGTGAAGGGCCTCTCGGCTCTCTAACTGGCTATAATTAGAGCATGCAAATAAGAGATTCATAAAGAGAAAAGATGCACAACGCTCATATACACTCCCTAGCTGTTCATTGTTTGGTTAGGAATACGGATGCCTGAACATTTTTTTGTTAGCTGAGTAATTTGAAGGCATCTCAAAACAGCTAGGTTCTTCCAATTTCCAGCAAACGAGGGTGCGGAGTGCATAGGTTCCATTATGTATTTCCTTCCCTGCATTAGCTAACCTTTGGAAACCTCTTAACCTTGCAAGACCAGCATATGCTCAATCAATCCTCCCAGTCACTTAGGCCTTGTCTACACTAAAGGGAAGATCACTGCTGCCCATGATCAATCTTCCAGAGTTCAGTTTAGCGTGTCTACTTAAGCCTACTAAATTGAACTCGGGGGGGGTGCCTTTGCGAGGGAGTAAGGGAAGCCAATGGGAACTTTTCCTCCATCAGCCTCCTACTGTGGGGACACCGCCAAGCTCAGCTTAAGGTAAGCAGACTCCAGCTACGTCGCTAGAGTTGCGTACCTTAAGCTGAGCTGCTGGGTTTAGTTTAGACCTGGCCTAAGTGCCACTAAACACACCTCTTTGCCCATTCGCTTCACTACCAAGTCTGATAGCTCCAGCTGCACTAGACTGGAGCAAACAGTTGTTTAGCCAGAGCGGGGCAAAGGCTCAGAAAGCCAGGGGATACTGGAATTGGAAGGGATGGTCTCCCAACAAGAGGCTACCTACAATCATTGACCCGTCTGCAGGGCAGTTCCACATGGCTTGGCTAAAAAGAGAGGCGTGTGGCCACTGGCCGGTGCCCAAACTGCTGACTGCAAGTTAGTGTGTTTTTGAAACAAGGGCTAGATTCTGCTCACTCACCTCAGCATTTACAACTGTAACTCCGCTGGCTTAGTCACACCTCATTTACCCCGCGTAAACGACAGCAAGTCATGCTCCATGGGCCAGAGCGTTAAATGTATTTCAGTGCCCTAGGACACAGCTAGGCTCCAGTAGGATAGCAGATGAGGCGATTTTGAAAATTCCACTAGATGCCTAGCTGCATCTTTAGGCACCTAAATACCTTTGAAAGTCTGGCCCTTGGTGACTATAGTGAACCACATTCTAGTGTGAAGAGGCTGTAGAAATTATGCTCCTTTTATTCTGATGTGCCGTCATTTAACACCAGCTTCTTTAATCTGTACCTAAACCAGGCACCTCAATCCATATCCAGGCACTTTTATTAGAGGCATGATTTCCAAAGGAGCAGTTGCAACTCCCCTACAGGTCAGTGAGCAGGAGTGAGTACTGTGCACCTCTGAAAAGCAGGACTCTTTGTTAGATGCTTGAATATGGATTTAGACATCCAAGTTTAAAATTCTAAGCCTAAGTCTCGTTCTCTGATGGTGACCAATTAGTCCTCACAGCTCGGTCTTTGTGGAAAGGCCCTAGACTGCACACAGACTGAAGAAGGCCACTGAAGAACACGCATATAGTTCTTGTGGTTTTCCTCATAGAGTAGGTCTGATTAATCTATATTCCAGGCTGAATGGCAGCCCTGACATTACTCCTGAGTGGTACAGGGTGTCCCCACTATACGACCAAGATATGTTCCAAAAAACGTGGACATGAAGCGAAACGACATAAAGCAGGCAATTTTTTTCCTGCAGCAGACTTCTGTTTGTGCTAATTGGTCTTTTTTTTGGGGGGGAGGGGAGGGGTACAATGTAGAAGCAGGGAACAGGAGGACTTATAATGCAACAGTTCCTACAAGCGTCAACAACTTTAGTGTGAGGTGACATATGCCGGGACAACGGATAGCCGGGGAGCCCTGTATGGCAGCTGCAGGCTACTGGTGGACTTCAGGTCAATGGGCAAACATCCAGAGTTACTATGTAAGTAATCATTTGGCAACTTTGACTTCTCCTCTTCTCTCACTCCCAGGGAGTCTAAGTCTGGTCTGCTCGGGGAGAAAGGAGTGGCCTGAAATCTCTACAGCACTACATGCTGCAGCCCCAGCCCCAATCCATGCCCCCAGGCAGGGTTGAGGGGGAGAGCATGGCTCAGAAAGCAGACTTACAGTTGTCTTTCCAAGCTGCTGTGCCGAGGAAATCCTTCCCTAGCTGGATGCAGAACTTCAGATCCCCTTCTTTATGCCACTAGCCTAGCAGGAGTGAGGCTCTCATGCAAGGAGACTCAGTTCCCCGCTCCAATCAGATCTGCTGCCTAGATACGAGTCATCACTATACAGTTGAAGTCTTTCTTTTATGATAACTCTATTTAATATCATTAGAAATGGAGCACAAAACCACCAGGCAAGTGTAGGGTCCAAGGCAGGTGTGTGTGTTTCACATGGAAATGCAGACCATGGACTCCCCACATGGCCCCAGCGGGTCAAAGCTAAACTACTTTTATTTTGCTTGTCCTTTCATATTAAACAAAGCAGTAAGGAGCAGATTGTTGTACAGCTGATGCTTGCTCAGCAGTTGGCTCTCAGAAACCCTGAGGCTTCTTTGTAAAACCAGCGACATTGACACTCCTCTCCAAAATGAACATCTGTGCCATTTGAACAACTCTGGTAGCAGCGTTAGAAACCCAGAGATGGAAATATCCTTCGAGGAGTGCAGGGCAAAGGAAAGTGCCAGGAGTGGCAGGGCCTAGAACTACTATAATTATCCAGACACTAAAGGAGGACTGGAGCCCTGCTAATAGACCCAAAACATAATGAATATGAATTCACAAGTAAAATGTAAACCTGCTATTAAATCCTCAGCTGCTCTATGCATTAAAGTATATTTAGTAAGTCAGCCTAACATCTTTAGCTGCTAACAAAGAATTATACCAAAGGCCCTCTGGGAACTTACTGAAAAAGTGATCATTATAAATGCTGAATAATTTGTGGCCACATAAGTCCTTCCTAGTTGTGATTCTGCTGCACAGCATGGACTTGCAGAATTTTACTTCATCCTGGCTAGCATCCTCCTACTCCAGACCCACAGACCCTTACCACTTAAATTCAGTGAGACTCTCCTGCTAGCAGTACAGAGCCTCTGATACATAGTTTTGATTTTATCTTGTAGAGAGCCGTGCCACACACAACTAGCCAGGATTTCACAAGGTAGTTAAAGGAAAAGTGCAATGATTAGCTGTAAGTTTTGAGATCGTGAATTACTTTACTAAGAACAACCCCTGATACAAAGTATTTGTCTAACTTTGGGGGGCAATGAGGGTGAAAGGAAAGTCTCTGCTCATTTCACTGTCTCCACAACACAACGTGTTCTCTCCACGAGAGCTGCCATGTAACCCAGCAGCTAGTCTTCGCCCACATAGCAGGGCAGAGAATTGAGATCCGGTCTGAATGAACCCAAGAGCAGGGACTCTCCGTGCCGCTGCCGTATATGTTCTGTTGTTTTTATTATACACCCTTTTGGTGACTACAACATCTCCCCCATCCCACTCGTCTCCAGAGAGAGAGCCACACCAAAATTAACGAATACTTAACAATGGGATTCCTCTTCCAACATGCACAGCAGACACGCAGCATCAGCCCAAACCTACAAATCCACCCCCCCGCCCCAGCAGCTCTGTTATTAACAGACCTTAGGAAATTGAGTAAAGAGTTTGCACAGTACCACCCCTATGTTAGCACCAACAGCTAGAGCCAGAGAGTTAACTGGAATACGTGGAGCAGAAACAAACAGGGAAACTGCCATGGTGGATGAATCCCAACTCCAAATCTATGATGTAGCTTTAACTGTGTCCTTACCCTGAATTTCCGACCCACCAATGAATGGGGCATCAGCTGAAAAAGAACACATGAGCGGTAGGAATGCAGAAATACTCACGACTTGTCTCTTCTGCACACGCGTCTCTGAGGACTGCCTTGCCTTCGGCGAGGGGACAGTGACTTGCCCCGTGATCTCTCTTTGATTGGAGAATGGGCACTTGCTGGTTTCAGAATCTGGAAGGAGGTGGGGAAGAGAGGCAGTGAATAAAGACATCTAGTCATCATTATCTAAAAATCTAAAGATCCCGTGATAGCACTGGAGACACAGAGTGTAAGTCCGTTGAAGTCAGCTGGATTCTCAGCAACCCATCCCTTGTCCATTCAGACATCTGGGAAGAGTTTCTGTAGGCTGACTGTTCATCAGCATTACATTCACACCAGTTTTTATTCTAAGGATCTGATCTTTTAGAGACAGCATGTGCATTATTACAACCAATGAATAGCCCCAGGGAAGTCCAGGGGTGAAATCCTGATCCCCCCACAAAAAATCAATGGGAATTTTGCCATTGATTTCAATGTGACTTTGATTTCACCGAATGAGATTACTCACATGTGCAAGATATGCATGTGCTGAAGTCTTCACAGGACCAGGGCCTTGAAATTGCAACATTCTCAAGATAAGGACTTTGTCTTTTCCATCTTCCGCATGAGGCTGGGCCCAATGCGTATACATAGTAAAAATAATCTGTACTTGCCTACTTGATTAGAATGCACTTCAGATACCAGCATTCTGTCTGGTACTAAACGGGTAACAGAAGGCTGAAATCATTCTAATTCCATATGCAATTAAATGTATTACACTAAAATTAGAATATAACTTAAGCCTAAAGCTTTCATACCATCGCAGAGCTTGATTTTTCTCTCATTTAGCTTCATTTTTACATTAATTCTACCAATCTCGATGGAGTAACTCCTCATTTACCCCAGGATGATAGGAAGAGGAATTAGACCCATTATTCTCGGTCTAAAAAACCCATAAGGATTAGCCATCTTTTAAAAATTGGGCAAAATATAGTGGGCCAGTTCCTCAGCGGGCATAATCAGAGTTGTCCCATTGTGGCAATTTACACCAGCTGAGTGTCCAGCCCTCAGTTCCTTTGGTGAAAGAACAACAATGCAAATGCTGTTCCATTTCTCCCTGTGGCACACTGAGCCGTCACAGTGGGACTGCCTCCCGTGCAGCAGTTCATCTCATCCCAGGTTGGAAGATGAACACTAGAAAGCTTTGGGGTATGCTATAGGAGCACAGGATGACCCTTGTTTTCCACATCTGGAGACCAAGAGGAACACTGTTCTCAGTTATATCAGTGTAGATCCAGAAGAGTCAGTGAGTTCCTCCAGATTTACATCTGTGGAACTGAGCAGCATATGGCTCCCTAGCTGGTTTGGTCCAGCATGGAAATCAATCTGGTGTTTCTTCCTGCATTTCGGTCTGATGGACACTAGGCAAATGACTCGTCAACAATATTTATCATCCATCCACCTTCTCGACAACCTTCTGTTTAACACATAAGTCGGAGTTGATGGAAACAAATCTTTTCCCCACCATCACAGGAAGTATATGAAAAACCACAGTCTGTCGGTAGAGGGAGGGAAAACAGTGGGGCCTCAACTACAATGTTCTCAACTATCTGAGAAAACCCACTGGCAACATTTCCCTTGTGGATTTGGACTTTTGTTGGTGCACAGCATAGGCCACCAGAGTGTGGAAGAGCAGGGTGCTGCAGGTTGCTGGGGGTCCACTGGCAAAGCTGTACAGGGGAGCTTTTGTGTCACCTGAAAATACTATAAGAACATAACATAAGAACATAAGAACAGCCGTACCGGGTCAGACCAAAGGTCCATCTAGCCCAGTATCCTGTCTGCCGACAGTGGCCAGCACCAGGTGCCCCAGAGGGGGTGGACCGAAGACAATGATCAAGCGATTTGTCTCCTGCCATCCCTCTCCAGCCTCTGACAAACAGAGGCCAAGGACACCATTTTATCCCCTGGCTAATAGCCTTTTATGGACCTAACCTCCATGAAATTATCTAGCTTCTCTTTAAACTCTGTTATAGTCCTAGCCTTCACAGCCTCCTCTGGCAAGCAGTTCCACAGGCTGACTACACGCTGTGTGAAGAAGAACTTTCTTTTATTAGTTTTAAACCTGCTACCCATTAATTTCATTTGGTGTCCTCTAGTTCTTCTATTTAGGAACTAATAAATAACTTTTCTTTATCGGCCCTCCACACCACTCATGATTTTATACACCTCTATCATATCCCCTCAGTCTCCTCTTTTCTAAACTGAAAAGTCCCAGTCACTTTAACCTCTCCTCATATGGGACCCGTTCCAAACCCCTAATCATTTTAGTTGCCCTTTTCTGAACCCTTTCCAAGGCCAAAATATCTTTTTTGAGGTGAGGAGACCACATCTGTACACAGTATTCAAGATGTGGGCGTACCATAGTTTTATACAGGGGCAGTAAGATATTCTGGGTCTTATTTTCTATCCCTTTCTTAATAATTCCTAGCATCCTATTTGCCTTTTTGACCGCCGCTGCACACTGTGTGGAAGTTTTCAGAGAACTGTCCACGATAACTATAAATTGTTGACACTCACACAGTTAACCCCTTGCTTGTATAAGCACTACATTCGCTCAAGTTAAAATCTCCAGAAACATAGCTGTGGCCTAATTGTTACAAATTCTCCCCCTTTGTTACATAAAGGAGCTTCACAGGAATTTTTCAGCAGTTACATGTTTACACACGGGGGGAACTGCCCCCCCCCCATACTGCTGCCTCTGATTCACAGGCAGCAGTGGTGGGGGAGGGGCAGGTGGCTCCATGGGAGCCGGTACCTATGCATACCCGCTCCTGCCTCTCCTTTCGGCCCCCCCACGCTGCTGCCCCTAATACGGAGTCAGCAGCGTGGGTGGAGGGGGCTGCGGGTAACCGCGCCCAGGCTCATCAGTTTCACATCCCTAAGAGCTGCAAATGAAAACCACTATGCAGGAGCTTACTATTAGGCCAGCAACGTGCATGGAGAGAGAGCCCCACATATCAATCTGTGCATTCTACCCTGAACAAGGAATGTGCTCTGTCACACAGGTCTTGCTCCAAATCTTGCAACTTCTTTTTGCTTTCTCCCTTTCAGTACCCTTCTGGCATGCAGGCACATTTGAGACATTACATGTCGGGGAGGAATCCTGCTTGGTCCTTACTCATGGAAGGAGCCCCCCAGACTCCAATATGCAGTATCTGACAATATCCCCTGAGGTTTAAAAGGCCTAATCCAAATAATCTGCCAAAGGCTAACAGGCTTTGGGAAACCAAGAGATCTTTGTAAGCTGCCCTGACAGGCCCATCAGCTACAATGGGTCTGGACTGCAATGCAGAACTTTGCAGTGTTGCTGTGGGACAGAGCGCCCTGGTGCTTCCCGAGCCTGCCCTGCCAACTTCCAGAGTTTTTGACCAATAACACAAGCCAAGCAATGGGCTTCAAACTAGCCAGACCATCTAAGAAACTAACAATGGGTGAAATTCCAAAGAATGATACGCGGCATGAATCAGTTCCATTGCCTGCAGGTCAGACAAGTCAGAGACTATCCAACTTACTATTAGAATACTAGCACTGGAAGGGACCTCAAGAGGTCATCAAGTCCAGTCCCCTGCCCTCATAGCAGGACCCAGCATCGTCTAGAACCCTCCCTAATAGATGTTTGTCTAACCTGCTCTTAAATATCTCCAGAGATGGAGATTCCACAGCCTCCCTAGGCAAATTATTCCAGTGTTTAACCACCCTGACAGGAAGTTTTTCCTTATGTCCAAACTAAACCTCCCTTGCTGCAATTTAAGCCCATTGCTTCTTGTCCTATCATCAGAGGCCAAGGAGAACAATTTTTCTCCTTCCTACTTGTGACACCCTTTTAGATACCTGAAAACTGCTATCATGTCCCCTCTCAGTCTTCTCCTTTCCAAACAAAACAAGCCCAGTTCTTTCAGTCTTCACTCATAGCTCATGTTCTCTAGACCTTTAATCATTCTTGTTGCTCTTCTCTGGACCTTCTCCAATTTCTCCACTTCTTTCTTGAAATGTGGTGCCCAGAACTGGACACAATACTTCAACTGAGGCCTGATCAGTGCAGAGTAGAGTGGAAGAATGACTTCTCATGTCTTGCTCACAACACTCCTGTTAATGCATCTCAAAATCTTTTTTTTTTTTTTTTTTTGCAACAGCGTCACACTGTTGACTCATATTTAGCTTGTGGTCCACTATGACCATTAGATCCCTTTTTGCAGTACTCCTTCCTAGACAGTTGCTTCCCAGCATATATGTGTGAAACGGATTGTTCCTTCCTAAGGGGAGTACATTGCATTTGTCCTTATTAAACTTCTTCCTGTTTACCTCAGACTGTTTCTCCAGTTTTTCCAGATCATTTTGAATTTTGACCCTATCCTCCAAAGCACTTGCAACCCCTCCCAGTTTGGTATAATCTGCAAACTTAATAAGTGTACTCTCTATGCCTTCATCTAAATCACTGATGAAGATATTGAACAGAACTGGTCCCAAAACAGACCCATGCGGAATCCCACTTATGCCCTTCCAGTAGGATTGTGAACTGTTAATAACTACTCTCTGAGAACAGTTATCCAGCCAGTTATGTACCCACCTTATAATAGCCCCATCTAAGTTGTATTTGCCTAATTTATTGATAAGATCATGCGAGACTGTATCAAATGCTTTACTAAAGTCTAGGTATAGCACGTCCACCGCTTCTCCCTTATCCACAAGACTCATTATACTATGAAAGAAAGCTATCAGATTGGTTTGACATGATTTGTTCTTTACAAATCCATGCTGGCTGCTACCTATCACCCTATTACCTTCCAGATGTTTGCAGATGAATTCCTTAATTACTTGCTCCATTATCTTTCCTGGCACAGAAGTTAAACTGACTGGTCTGTAGTTTCCTGGGTTGCTCTTATTTCCCTTTTTATAGATGAGCACTATATTTGCCCTTTTCCATTCTTGTGGAATCTCTCCCGTCTTCCATGATTTTTCAAAGATGATAGCTAAAGGCTCAGATAGCTCCTCTATCAGCTCCTTGAGTATTCTAGGATGCATTTCATTAGGCCCTGGTGACTTGCAGACATCTATCTTTTCTAAGTGAATTTTAACTTGTTCTTTTTTTTATTTTATCTTCTAAATCTACCCCCTTCCCACTAGCTTTCACTATGTTAGTGTTAGGCATTCCTTCATCAGACTTCTCGGTGAAGACCAAAACAAAGAAGTCATTAAGCATCTCTGCCATTTCCAAATTTCTGGTTACTGTTTCTCTCTGCTCACTGAGCAATGAGCCCTCCCTGTTCTTAGTCTTCCTCTTGCTTCTAATATATTTATAGAAAGTTTTCTTGTTTCCCTTTATGTCTGTAGCTAGTTGGAGCTCGTTTTGTGCCTTTGCCTTTCTAATTTTGCCCCTGCATACCTGTATTGTTTGCTTATATTCATCCTTTGTAATTTTTCCTAGTTTCCACTTTTTATATGACTCCTTTTTGAGTTTTAGATCATGCAAGATCTCCTGGTTAAGCCAAGGAGGTCTTTTGCCATACTTTCTATCTTTCCTACGCAGCAGAATAGCTTGCTTTTGGGCCCTTAATAATATCCCTTTAAAAAACTGCCAACTCTCTTCCCCTTAGTTGTTTTTCCCCTTAGTCTTGCTTCCCATGGGACCTTACCTACCAGCTCTCTGAGCTTACCAAAATCTGCCTTCCTGAAATCCATTGTCTTTATTTTGCTGTTCTCCCTTCTACCCTTCCTTAGAATCGTGAACTCTATGATTTCATGATCACTTTCACCAAAGCTGCCTTCCACTTTCAAATTCTCAACCAGCTTCCTCCCTATTTGTTAAAATCAGATCTAGAACAGCTTCCCCCCAGTAGTTTTTTCAAACTTCTGAAACAAAAAGTTGTCTCCAATCAGGGTTGCCAACCCACAGAAATGTCACTTACGGACAAAATGGGAAAAATTTATGGACAGACAAATTTTTTAACTGACATAATTTTTATACTATATTAAGATGACATAAATGGCCAAAAGTGAAAAGTAATCGTTGTCATTCATACATCACAACAACAATGTATATAGATTTTGACACTGTAAACTTTAACGGTAAACAATATTAAATTACATAAATTGCCAATGTGCTGACGGTAACTCAGAGGGTTAATGTAAACGATAACATCACATGGATCACGTGATTCACGTTAAGTCACCTCAACCATTGATCTAAATAAACAACTAAAACGTCCAATTTCTGCTGCTCCACAGTAAAATGGCTGAAGCAGCAGAGAAGAAATTTAATTGCTATAGAATAATTGCTGTTTTTTGAAATGTTATTGCACTTTTTTTTGATGGACTTTAACATGTCCAATTTTGGCTAATTTTTTACAGACTGTCCGTAAATTTACTGATGGTTGGCAACCCTGTCTCCGATGAAGTCCAAGAACTCATTGGATAGTCTGGGCCCCGCTGTGTTAGTTTCCCAATAGATGTCTGAATAGTTGAAGTCCCCCATCACCACCAAATCTTGCGCTTTGGATTAATTTATTAGTTGTTTAAAAAAGCCTCATCCACCTTGTCTACCTCGGTAGGTGGCCTGTAGTACACCCCTAGCATGATATCACCCTTGTTTTTTACCTCTTTTAACCTAACCCAGAGACTCTCAACACATCTGGTTCCTACGTCCATCTCCATCTCAGTCCAAGTGTATACATTTTTAATATACAAGGCAACACCTCCTCCCTTTTTTCCCTGCCTATCCTTCCTGAGTAAGCTGTACCCTTCTATACCAGTATTCCAATCGTGTGTATTATCCCACCAAGTCTCTGTGATACCAACGATGTCATAGTTGTATTTATTTATTAGCACTTCCAGTTCTTCCTGCTTATTACCCATACTTCTTGCATTTGTATATAGGCATCTAAGATACTGATTTGACCTTGGCTCCCAGTTCTGCCTTGTCCCTCCTTTTTCTCTGCTATTATAGCCCACCTTTCCTCCCATTTCCGACCCATCTCCCAGGTCTCCATGTTCTTCATTTACCTGTGGCTTTTGGTCACCTGCCCCCATTAAACTAGTTTAAAGCCTCCTCACTAAGTTAGCCAGTCTGCATCCAAATACGGTCTTCCCCTTCCTCAAAAGGTGAACCCCATCTCTACTTACACTCAGGAAGGCAGGGGCTCTCCCTCCACTGCCTTCTTGGATTCCTAACTGCTCTGCACAGCTCACTGGCATTACTTTGAGGTGAGCAATCTGGGTGACGAAAGTGCTTGAGAACAGAAAACAGGGTGAGGAGAATCACGTCAGACTCACACTACATCCCACACATGTGTACATCGGCAGGAGAGGGGCTGTAGCAGCAATACTAGGAAGTCTCCGTTAGGCAGATTTACTACCCATTTTCCACTTGCTATTCAGAGCCTGGCACAAACTGGCGCAGATTCCTTAACACCACGTCACAGGCATTCTCGGCCAGACATGAGGAGAAGGGAATCAGAAGTGGCATCTGAAGTAATTTATGAAGGATGCCGCATAGCTCTTTGAAAAGAGAAGCAGCCCTGCACTTCCTGAGTGCACCTGCTTTACCCTAATTGCCGACAGATGGCTGGAAAGACATCAAAGCCAACGGCACTGCCACTGCAACCGGCTCTTCCCCCTCAGCTGTCACTGAAGCACCCTCAGGAACTCCAGCCAGAAAGGGACTCATATGCTCGGCTCTTTGGCAACTGCAGACCTTTGTCTGCAAGTATCCTCTAAGCTTTTCAATCTGACTCGCCAGCTGGGAAGTGCCACAAGTCTAAGGGACTAAACAATACCAAAGAAAAGTTATCATGCCGCTGATCCTGACCCAGAGCACCAATTCTGCTGCCATCAGTGACAGGTCGGACAGCACATGTAATGAAGGGCTAAGCCCGTTCCAGTCATCTGGGGAGGAGAAACTGTTTACAAGGACAGCATGTGCTCGTGGACCCTGGAGACATAGGGTACTGCACATGTAACTCCTCCTCAGACTTAACTTCAGGTCTCTCATTGGATACCCAAGATAGGGCACCAACTGGCAGGCTTTCCTATGCCACAGGAGGCCCTGGCCGACATACTTTCTTGGCCTCGTTAGACACATGAGGTCCTACATCAGGGCTGGGGAACCTCAGGCCCAGAGGAGTCCAGGCTTACTCCAGGAATGGAGCACACAAAATCTGCTAGCCTGGCCCCCATTAGGCTCTGGGGTGTGAGGGGAATGTGGGGAGTGTCTGTCTTCTTCTTAGGGACCACATCAGTGAGGGTTCCCCAGCCCTGTGCTATATTAACCCAGCAACTCAGAGGAAATAACAGAACTGCCTGACACCGCACTCTCACCATGTCCCTTCCACAATGAAATTCACCACCTCCCAACGCCCAGCAGGGCTCACACCCTTGGCAGGGGAGAGCAGGTTGGAAGGCAGTCATGACTCTGGCGACACAAAGGGGTGGGAATATAACCCTACTTCCTCCTCTGACGAGTCCTCAGTGGGGGAAGAGCTGGCATAGCTGGCTCCTACACTTCCCTCCCACTGCTCCTACTGCAGAAGAGAGGGCATCGCCGGAGTAGGCTGCCAATGGTTATACTCAGCTGCCTTGGAGCTGCTGTAACATGCAACATGGCTGAGCAGCCAATCAAGTAGCCATAACAGGTTCCCTGGCAGTATGGGACCACCGCTGTGCTGTCCCAAGCAGGAAGCTGATGCAGCAGAGAGTCCAGGCCAATAACTGGAGAATGCCCATGGCTTCCCAGACTCCTGTCCCCCACAACAGAGATTCACTAGCTCTGCTCAGTGATTTTCTTCTGAGCTCAAGACTCAGCAAGCTATTTGTTAACAGTGCACTGGTTGGGTTACAGAGGCAAGGGGCTGGCAAACATGGGCCACTTATAACTAGGAGAAGTTCTAGTCCACTAGTGTCAGGTGAGAAGGGAGAGATCCTACAAATAAAGTTACAGAATAGGCCTTGGAAACATGCACCATGCAGTTCAGGAGAAACAGAAAAGGATAGAGTAGATGGACATACCAACATACCTGGTCTGACTCTAATCTCACACTGGTTTTACTCTGGTTTGACTCCATTAACATCAACTGAATTATTCCCAGTGTACTCCAGTGTACAGGAGATCAGACCTAGACTCCCAGGGACTTATAGAAATCGTGTCATACACTTACCTTCATTCTCATATCCCTGGCATATTTCTCCAACTCCTTCCTTATGTCTGTCCTCATCATCTTGGCTACATTGAGGACCAGCTGCTTCCACTCAATGGGCTGGAAGCTGTGCGGTTCGTGCGGGACGTATAATCCAATTTTTACTTTTTTGACTGAATGTAAATACTTTTTATAGGAATCCTCAAATTCAAAGACCAGATCAGTCAGAGTTCGATACGTCAGAGGTTTGTCCATCAGATCAGATCGTCTGCTCATGCCCAGTGAGCCATACCGACCATTGCAGTAAAGCCCAAGCACCACATGATGAAAATAATTTCCTGAGAAGTGGGTTTTAAAGCTGATTGGGAATCGTTCCACAGAAGGCTGCCCATTGGTCAGGTATCTGATACGGACTGTGTCAAGGCAGTTTGGAGTAAAGCTTGCAAAACAAATCTAGTTTTAATTCTAAGGACAGTCCCCCTAGCCTGCCTACCCTAGGGGCTGAGATTCCATTACAGTACCTCTGCAAGGGAGGTGCTAGAATACTCATTGCACTGACTGGTGGTGAGACATAGAAAGTGCCAGGCCATGCATCAAGTCAGTAGCAGAGGCAGGAAGGGCCTGACTCCTAGGGCCCTGACCGTGCCTGTATGAAAAGCAAAGCTAGATCAGGATGCAAGAAAACTAGCACATCTCTAATCCCAATGCAGAGTTCCTCAGTTTGGCATTCCCAAGAACCTTCCTCTGATTCCATTTTGGAGGTGGCTGCTGCTCAGAGTTTTGAGAGGTGGTTTTCTGTATGTCCGCAGCCTTCAGGTACTATGAAAGATCCTACTTCATGGGTCTCTTTTTTATATTCCTTTACCTTTCTTCTGACAACCTGTGCCATGGGACTGTTTTGTCATCAGACAGCCCATTAAACGCATGAACCAAGAACAGCTAGATTAAAGAAAGGATTCAGGCCAGACACTGGCCCAAAGAGATGACCAGGAGTCTTTCGGCCTGGCCTGTTATGGTGATTCCAAACACACCTTGAGAAGTTTCAGAGGAGAGCTGAGTTAGTCTGTAACTGGAAAACTTAAAAAACAACCAATAGTCTAGCAGCACCTTTACAGACTAACAAATCATGTAGATGGGATCATGAGCTTTGGTGGGCCCAGCCCATGAGAAATGAGCTGCCTTACAGCAACATAACACAATATTCCACAGGGGAGCTACCTGTAATTCATTGCTTCAACCCGTGATGCCACCTCTGTGTGATCATCTGTCGAGTGGCTCCCTGCAGATTCAGGACGAGTGCTGATTGGCTCCTGTGGGAGCCAACTCCAGCCATCCTCTGCCAGCAAGGAGACTGGGTCAGGAAACAGACAGAACCCTGACAACCTTGGGCAGGCAAGTCTCCCTCTGCGCATTAGGACAGATGGGTTCTGCCTTTGGAAAACCTGGTTTCTTCATTTATTAATCACAACAAACCAAACCAGGCAAGTCCCTCTGGGCAGCAGCCTCTTTTTTTTCAGGCTGTGAGAGGCCATTACAAATTCTGGAGGTGACATTTGGCTGCTTTCTTTTTCCTTTCTCACCACATCAACAACTGACACTAAATACCTACCCTACTCCGCGTGTCTGGAATGCCACGCACGTGACAGTGGCTGTCCTCTTGGCTGTCACACTGGGGACTGAATCAGGGACCTCAGAGCCGAAAGCATTAGCTGCTATAGCTCGAACTTTAGCTGTAGACTAGCACAACATATATCCACTATATATTAACACAGCATAACACCCACCCCACTACTGGCTTACAGATGCAAGGGGCACAGACAAGGTCAGCAGCAGCACCTTTCAAATTCCACTGATCTAAGATCCCTTCCCTCAGGGCCATGGCCATGGCCAGGGCTCACTGAAACAAAGCATGAGCTGCCCACACCCATGGCACAGCCCTGCACTCCTCCCTCACACAGCCAGCTGGTTACCCACAATCCTCAACTGCTCCAGTAGCATAAAGAGTCTGGTGCAGAGGCCAGGATCTGGGTCCTCAGCTGCAGTATGCTGCTTTGCCAGTGAGATTGTTTGGCGAGGAAAAGCCGCTAACCCCTCTCTGTGGTGGAGACTGGGGTCAGGGCAATGGGAATGATAGTGTTGTGGGGATATCCTCATGCGCCACTGCACTCTGGCTGATGGAACAGGCCTAGAGCAGCCAGAAGATGCTAGAGAAGTGCTCTAAGTTGTACTGGGGAAGGGGTAGAAGACTAGGCCGAGCACAGGTCAGCCCAGGCTCCAGAAGGACAAAGGTGGTGTAAGACTATCCCTATGCACATGCACCCACCCTGCCCCGCCTGCAGCTCAAGATCCAGACCAAAATCTCTCTCACTGCAGAAAACAAGGGTTGACCATTCTTGATCCTGGGATCTTTGGCATTCTCTCCCCCCCTCAAAAAACACCACTCCACATTCTTTAGCACAAACACAACATAACAGGCATTACATAGTTGAAATGACATAGAACATTAGTCTGAAAATTCTCCCTGCTTTCCCCCCCCCCCACACACACTTTGTGCATGCCAGGAGTGCCTGGCAGCTGTTTAGAAATTGGAGAACAAAACACTTTTTACCAAGAAAAGAAAAGATCAGGGTCCTGATTCTCATCTCACTTGAACAGACATTACATATTTGTGCCAGCAAAATGCCATTGAAATCGATGGAGTTACTCCCGATATACAGTAGCATGAACTCAAATTGAGCCCTAGTTTCTAAAGCTGCGTGAAGGAGAATATCCCATGATCCTTACATATCCTCCAACATTTTTTCTTGAGGTGGTTTCACTGAGCTGGCATTTAGCAACTCTCCTTTTTTTCCTATTCTTATGTTTCAAGCATCACCACGATCCAACTGAAACACCTCCCAGTCCCCTGGTGCTTCAGCTCCAGGAGGAGAGGAGAAGGGAGGGCTGAGGTTCAAGGCCTCAGGCCAGATTTATTCTTCTGGGATTCCAGGGTGAGTGGATTTTGTGGGCCCCCCGAAGCTCTGGGGTGGGGCCAAAAATGAGGTGTCCAGTGTTCGGGACAGGGCTGCCAGAGAGTGGGATAGGGATGGGGGTGCAGGAGGGAGTGAGGGTGCGAGGTCCGGGTGGGAAGTAGGGTCCAGGAGCAAGCTGGGAGTAGGATGTCTGGCCAGGGGGAGAGATCAGGAGCGGGGAAGGGGGCAGGAGCAGGCTGGTGGGAGGGTGTGGGGCCAAGGGGAAGGGTGCAGAAGCAAGAGAAGATGCAGGAGCAGGTTGAGGGGCTGGGCTCTGGGTGGAGGGTGTGTGTGAGAGGGTTGGGAGGTCTCAGCAGGGCAGTGATTGAGGGTGCTGAGGGTGCAGGGTCTTGGCAGGGCAGTGAGCGAGGGGCTGGGGGTGCAGGGTCTTGGCAGGGCGGTGAGTGAGGGGTGGAGGCGGGGTCTTGGCAGGGAGGTGAGTAAGGGGCTGGGGGTGTGGGCTCATCTGAAGAACTGGGCTGTGCCCATGAAAGCTCATGATACCATCTACATGTTTTGTTAGTCTTTAAAGTGTTTACCAGACCATTTGTTGTTTTTTACTAGACTATTTGTTGTTTTTTAAGTTATACCAGGTGGTTCAAGTCAATGGACATGCACCAGAGTAAAATAAGCCAGAGGAGATTCAGACCAAAAGCTTGAGAGGCTTTGAAGATGGGACAGATTCTCAGCCGAGAAGTATTTTAACACATTAAAATATAAAAGTTAATGTCATGCACCAAATAATCATTTCCTTTCAGTATAAAAACTGGCAGATTCTTCGTTCCAACACATTGGCTTAACTCCTGTGTAATTCTGCTGAAATCAACACAGTTATGCAACTGACCAGTCAGAATGTTACATATCCCTCTGTGTGGGTATGTCTAGACTACATGGCTCCGTCGACGGAGCCATGTAGATGAGTTTACTAGAAATAGGAAAAGGAAGCGGCAATTTAAATACATCAAAATGGCCACCGCGCTGTGCCGATCAGCTGTTTGGCGGCACAGCAGGGCAGTCTGGACGTGCCGCGGTCGACAAGGGAAGCCTTTGTCGACTGCTCCGCTATGCCTCCTCATTTTTTCAGGAAGAACGGCTCTTGCACAAGAGGGGGTTTTTGCACAAAAAGGAGCCATCTACACAGCTCCTTTTTGCGCAAAAGCCTCTTGAGCAAAAGCAGCTGCTAATTAATTATGCAAATGAAGCGCAGCGATATTCCACGCTGTGCTTCATTTGATAAGCTTTTCTGGAAGAAGGCTACAGTGTAGCCATAACCTAACTCAAGCTGTAACATCAGATTTGGGAATTGCCCAGTTCAGTGCCCAGGGTTGGCCAAGGTGGTGGCTACCACAGTTACACCAATGTAAGGCTGATGCAAGCAAGATCAATACCTGGAACAAAGTCATCCTAGAAACACTTAAGCATTTCCATTCACATCCCTTCACTCCAAAGCACTGTACAGACACATGAATCACATTGTCTACTGCTGACAGGCAGCCACTTCCAAGGTGAAACATGGTAGCTGTTTAACTATACACAGCTATTTAGGGCAGTGACTGAAGCAGAGTATTTAATCAACCAACTAGTACGTCAGTTCACTTCTATGGCTCACTAACAAGGTCTTCTAAAACTGCACTGCTCCCATCTTTGTCCTAAACTTCCCTGAAGTTTAATTATTTTCAGGCACAGAAAGAGCTTACTATTATTTTAAAATGGAATCATCATAGTTAACAGAGGTGAACCCAACCCCAAATTCTTGCTCTGAACCCCTCTGCTATTCAGATCCTTGGAAAAGTTTAGATCCAGATCCAATGTTCATACACTGGGTTTCACCCTGTAACTGACCTGAATTAGCACACAACACTGAAAGACACCTGAACCTCAGCGCTTGCCTGACTTTCCTCGCACACCGGTGTGAGTGACAGTGAGAAATCCCACCACTGCGGGCAATGGGATCATGTTGGCTTACATCAGTGTGCAATGAGAATCAGATCCCTAACCCTCTAATTTGGATTGATCACATCTTGCATTGACACTTGAGTCCATCTTCTAGAGTGAACAGCCAGCCAGTGTGAAACATCAGGACACTATTTTGGGTGGGGGGATGGGGAATGTGTCTATAAAACAAAGCCCCTAACATCAGGACATCTGATCACCCTAAGTCTGTCTAAAAGCAGCTCATGGACACTGCATTCCAAACCCACACTTCATTCTCAACGGAAACCAAGATAATTTCACTGACAGCATGATCATGGCTGTTAAGTTAGATGGAAGCACTCATTCAGGCTGCCAGACGTCGGTGGTCAGTGGCCTCCAACCATTTTACATCCAAGATCACTTTTTAAATGTCTACCCCCTCTTGCCTTCCCAAGACCCCATCCCTTCCTTGAGGCCCCGCCCTCTCTGTTTCCCTCCTCTCCATCACTGGCTGTCCCCAGCCCTTACTCGCTCTCACTGGGTTGAGACAGGATGTGCAGGCTCTGGGGTGGGAATGAGGGATTTGGGTGTGGGCAGGGGTGAGAGGTGCAAACCCTGGGAGGGAACTGGGTGCAGGAGGAGGTGGAGAAGGGGATGCTGGTTCGGGGAGGGGGCTCCAGGCTGGAGAGTGTTGGGCTCAGGTGGAGGGTTGGGGAGCTGAGCAAGCTGTAGACTTGTGAGTGTGGGGGTGCAGGAGTTTGGGTTGGGGTATATGAGGGGCTCAGGGCAGGGGGCACGGGTGTATGATGGGCTTAGGGCACAGGTTCGCAGTGTGTGAGTGGTGCAGAAGTGTTGTGACACAAGACTGGAGATGTGAGGGGTGCAGGAGTTTGGGTTGGGTATATGATGGGCTTAGCGCACAGGTTTGTGGTGTGGGGGTGATGCAGGAGTGTTGTGTCAGAAGACTGGGGCTGTGGGGGTGCAGGAGTTTGGGGATGTGGGGGGCTCTGGACAGAGGCTTCAGGTGTATGATGGGCTCAGGGTTGGGGTCTGGGGGGGGTGCAGGAGTGTTATGATGCTGTGGCCAGATGGGGGCTTGGCCCCAATTGGGGGCTTGCTGGCCAGGCTTCATTTTTAAATAAAATACTATGTTCAACACACAAGGTTTCAGCATTGTCTTTAGTTATGGGAGGGGCAGGGAACCTTTTTTGGGCCAGGGGCCACTGACCCACAGAAAAATCAGTCAGGGACCATACAAGTGAAATGCAAAAAACCAACCCCTACAAAACCCTCCAGGCCTCATTGATGTGGCCCCATCTGGGACACCTCACTCCTCTGGCACTCCAGCCCCATGATGAGGGGGAGGGTAGGTAGGACTGAGGTTCACGGCCTTAGGCCAAATTAACTCTTCTGGAGTTCCAGGGTTAGTGGATTTTGTGGGCCCCTCTACGCTCTAAGGTGGGGCCAAAAATGAGAGATCCAGTGTGTGGGACAGGGCTGCCAGTGAGTGCGATAGGGATGGGGTTGCAGAATCTGGGTGGAAAATAGGGTGCAGGAGTAAGCTGGGGATAGGTATCTGGATAGGAGGGAGGGGGCAGGAGCAGGGTGCTTGTGGGTGTCTGGCCACGTGACAGGGGCAAGGTGCTGGTGGGGAGCTGGACAGGGGCAGGGTGCTGGTGGGGGGTCTGGCCAGGGACCAGGGTGCTGGTGGGAGTTTGCCCAGGGGGCAGGGTTCTGGTGAGGGCCTGGGCAGGGACCAGGGTACTCATGGGGGTCTGGACAGGGGGAGAGGATAGGGACAGCTCAGCCGGTACCTGGGGGTCTCACAGTTGTGCACCAGATCTGGTGTCTCAGGAAGTACGTGCGCTGCTCCTCCCATCTCCCCAAAACAGCCAGCACGCTTCCTGAGAAGTCAGATCTGGTGCATAGCCGTGTGGGACTTCCTTCCCCATGCTGCCTGCCTTCCTGTGGCGGGGTGGGAGGAGAAGTCCAGTGACTGTGCACCAGATTCAGCATCTCAGGAAGAGTGCACTGCTCCTCTCCTTCCCACAATAGCGGGTGCACTTCCTGAGAAGTCGGATCTGGTGCACAGCCATGGGACTTCTCCTCCTCCTCCTCCTCCTCCTTCCCTCCCCTCCCCCAGCACAGGAAGGCAGGCAGGCAGCACGGGGAAGAAAGTGCCCAGCTGTGCACCAGACCCAGCTTTTCAGGAAGCACGCCAACTATTTTAGGAAGGGGAGGACCAGTGCATGCTTTCTGAGATGCCGGATCTGGTACGCAGCCGCGGGAGTTCTCCCCATGCCACAGGAAGCCGGTGCTACCTCCATTTTCCCAGGAGGTTGTGGCACCAGCGCAGGCTCCTTCATGGGGATACAGAGACTGAAGTGGGGGGCTGGACAACCTCGTGATCGACTGGTCGTGCCCCCGCAATCAACCAGTTGATCGCAATCGACGGGTTGATGACCATGGCTGTAAGTAAAAAATCCAGCAGTCACATACTAGTTTTCACCCATTTGCAGTAGAAAGTGATAGCAGCCATTACTTTCTGTCAACACCACTGATGCAACAAAAGCTTTACAAGTTACAATTGAAACACAATGCCATATTCATAAGGGTCCTAGCAGGAATAAAGTATGTTCTCTCCCTGCCACTACCAGTGATTACCCTGAAACATACCAAGAGTAGCTGCAGGTTGGGAGACAGACTTCGAACCTTCCTTGACAATCCTTATTTATTCTCCATCAGTGGCTTCCAGATCAATTTTCCTCTGTTCGTTAATCTCCACACGATTTTGCTAAGTGCGGGCTCCAGTATCAAAGTCAAGCTGTGTCTCTGGGCTGCACACATCAACAGTAAAGTTTCTGGAATAGGCACAATGCAGCTGGCAATATTGATGTGATGGCAGCTGGCTTTCCATGGCTAGATGAGCTCAATTTACTGCCCAAAAGCACATTTCCACAGAGCCAACAATACACAGCATGTAGGACTGGACGAAGGCACGAAGGCCTTAACCAGCTTGTACCCTGAGCACAATCTTGTTGACACTGATGGGAGCTTGGACTGAATAAAGACTAAGGCATAAACTGTCCCCTGGGAGAGAGGGGAAAACACCTAGCAGCCTTCAAGAGGAACAGAGGTGGGCAGACAGCACTGCTGCCTTCAGTGAATCAGACCCCCATTTCCTAGATGCTCAGGAAGCTCCTCCACCAGACAGCTGCAGAGGCCAAGATTCACAGCTGTGGGAGAGAGCTGCTCTCCGCAGCTTTATTTCCCACCAGCTTGCTGGACTCACTCCCTACAGCTCAATCACGCTCCTCTTCTGCAGAGTGAGGGGCAGCTGCAGAGCCAGCAGGGAGTTCTCTGGAGCTGACTGTTGGAAGCATGGAGAGATATGCCAAGGACCAGTAGCTAGCTGCAGGATTTGAGAGCCAAGCCCCTCTCACCAGGGCTGTAACAAGGCCGGGGCAAGTGGGGTGCTCGCCCTGGGATCAGGGGCAAAAAGATGCAATAAGTAAAAATAATAAGCTGCAAAAGTAAGGCACACAACGCATGTTAACCTAAGGAGAGGGGGCATATAATTCATATTTTGCCCCAGGGTACAAAAACACGCAGTTATGGCGCTGTCTCTCACAGCCCTGCCAAAGGGATGATCCATGAGGGGAAAGTTGCCTAGATATCACTTCCCTTCATGGGATTTTTCTTAGGTAAGGATTTGAGAATTTGTGCCACGGAGAGGCGATACAGACAACAGCGTGGAGCTGCCCTCAAAGTATTGTGCCTTGCTATGGAACAGTAAATTGGAGGAGCGCTGTTCCACAAGTTAGACTCACTTCATCGAATGGCCAGGACTGTCCAGCTATGAAGGAACTGCACAATGGAGTAGCTTCTATAGAGATAAACCTTTCCATAGAGTCTGTTTCAGGCAAAATGGCCTAGCTGCGAAGTTCAGACCCAGATCTGAGTTTCTCTCAAGGTCTGGGATAGGTTCAATACTCAAATTTGGGTTCAACCCAGCATAAAAATAGGGTTTAAGACACCAAAAATATCAGATCCGAGTTCCAGAGTCTATGCTTTTATGGGGGGAAAAACTAATCTGTGTCCTTATAGTTGAGAGGAAAAGCTTGAAAATATAGATCTGAGCATCACTCAATGCAGCAATGCCTTCCTGAATCTGCAGATAGCTTCACACCCTAGCTTTGGAAAGGTGTGAATTGTCCCATTCCACCGAAGCATTAGCTCTGGAAACAAAGGACAACAGTTTAAATGCCAACATTGTTAACTACTTCACTGATGGTGACTGCATCAGAAACATTCAGTAACCGCACTTCTCTCAGGCACCAATTTCTCTCATGTTCCTTTCCAGGGGCCAAAAGTCATAGCTGCTTTTTCCTCAGGGGCCACGGTATCTAGATTTGCTCCTATATGCAGCTACGTGTTTTCAGTACAAATATCTATGGCCTATTGAATGGAAATTGAAATAGCCCAAGAGCATCTCATTCAATTGACCTTCAGATAATAAGCAAGACCCTGCTGTACTGATGGTGCTGTTCAACTTCATATGTAATTCACTAAAGCCCTCCATTATTCTGTGGAGCCCCAACCTGGCAGTATTTGGCAGACTGGGGAAGGGGAGCTATGAGACCCCGGCATGCGCATATTGGGATTGAAAGTTTTATTCTTTTTATATTTGTATTTTAGGATTAATAATGTAGCAATCTAAGGTAACATATTATCACATTTAATATTTTATTAAACTAAGCCCTTTAGTAAGATATATATATATGTATATATATATTTTAAAGTTTAGTAAGTAAAGAGACAGGATCTCAGATTGTGTCTACGTCAATGAGATCAGAGGAGTGTTGAAGGCCCGAGCCTTCAGTGTGAATTGTTTTAATTACAAAATTTAGTAAGGCAATTTACAATGCTGTTTGCTTTTGTTCAATATAAAACTCTGCTGTTTGTATCTCTGTGAAAGACTGTTTGTATGAATGAGATATGGTGTGAAGGTCATCGTTAGAGCTAGATGGTCAAGAAAGAAGGGGGAGAATGCGGGGTGAAGACAAACTGTAAAAGACAAACTGCGAAAAAACATATTGGCGTCAACAAGATAACACACAGGTCACAGACTGACACAGTGAAATTCATAGACTTCAACAAAGAAAAAGGATTATAAAAGCAGGGTGCCTTGCTATGGAACTTTGGGTTCATCTTGCCACCAACTCCAGATAAGCATCGGATCGCAACCGATGAAAGGCCCTGCTTTCCCTCTGTGATCAATCTGGCTGGCCACTAGATTGATCCAGACTCTGGACTGGTAACTATAACATCGTCTGGCGGAACTGTGTGTGTGGTGTTTGTGTGTGTGAGTGACTGAAAAGCATATGCAACTGTTGTATTCTCAATAAATGTGGCATACTGCCTTTTCCCCTATAAAAGATCTCGCGTGGTTTGTTAAAGTATAACACACACTGCCATGGGGGAGGAGATGTCGCAAGGCTCTGCACTCTCAGTTTGCTAGAAAAGAGAAGGGGTAGGAACAAACAGAACGGGAGGCAGCTTGAGTTCAGCTGACACAAGTGAGGCTGCTAACTTGGAACAAGAAGGCAGAGGGGGAAATGAACCTCCCACCTTTGACACATTTGTCAGATACGGTTTAAGGCTTCAGCAAGAATGGATTAACTACTTGCAAAAGTGGCATGAAACTGCTAGCAACAGAGAGGCAGATGGCCTCACAGGGCCAGCTGTACGCAATGCGAGAAGCCCCAAGCCACGAAGTATGGATTCAGATCCAAGTACCCCAGAGGCCAAGGATCTGGTCTAGCTGCTTATTATTGGAGAAAATAGCTACAAAGTTTACATCTGGACCTGATCTTCACCAAGTGTTTGGATCCAGAATTTTGGTTAGTCCTTCTCTACTGCTGACCATTGTGTGTGAGAGCTATGGCTCCCAAGGGATGCAGGCAGGGCTTGAAACAGAGCAAGTGGACAAGATGGGTGGGCCTCTCCTCTCACACCTGCCTTGCCATCATTGCCCTTCCTAGACTACCAGCCTTCAGTGTCCAGCTAGAATTAAAGCTTCCCAGGAGAGTTTTCAGTTACGTAGATGCTTTGATAAAGATTCGCTTTGCTCCCTTTTGACAACATTGAGTATTAGCTGTCCAAGTGGTTACAGCTGTTAAGTGGAAACCTTCCAACATTCCAGCTACCCTGCAGTAAGGGAGTATCATTTTTACAGATCTCAGTGGTAATCAATGGGATTCACCCCGCAGGGGAGGAAACTCTTTGCAGGACAGGTAGAAATGCCGGCCTAGAATGGTAGCAGTGGTGTGTGTCCTGCAAACTTCCATCAAGCGAGCACATGGAAGGTACAATAAGCCATTCAATCGCCTCAACTCTCCCCTTCCTAGTGTGGCTATGTGCTGATCTCTTTCCCCATTCAATTGCTTTCAATATACTTTCTGGCCCAGATCCTCAACTGGTGTAAATGGGGGTAGGTGCTTTGAAGTCAGCGATTATAAAAGCTGATTTATACCAATTGAGGATCTAAGCTGCTTTGCACATACGATTTTCTAACAATGTGTCCTTGACAAACTCCCCCCCATGATTATTTCAAGAACACCTGTTTTAATAAAATGCACGTGGGGTGGGAAAAATTCCCATGGCACTTCTTGGTTAGCCTCGATCCCTTTGCCTTTGTTCCCTTCCTTGACTAGAATGCATTCAATGCTGTCTCACAGTGGATGCAGTAGAAGTTCTGTTGTATGATGGATTTAACCAGGACTGAGCCGTGCAGAGAGAACATGTGACAGGAAACATCCCTGCATGGCTGTGCCTGCGCCGATGGGGTGAGGCCAGGGAAACAGACAGTTCGATTAAGTGAGTAGTTTGGTTAGACAGATGCATAGTCAAGGAGTCCTATAGGTCCTCCCCAGCCATGGATGTGGAAGAGCTGCCACTCAGCACAGCTACGCTCTCTCTGTATGCAGGCGCTACAGTACCACTTGCTAACTCCTCGCCCTGCCCAGCTGCTCTGAGACGCTCTCGTGCGAGAGGGAGTTACATAAAACCTAATTCCACATGAGGAAGGATTTCACAAGTGGTTAAAAAAGTCGCAGTAAAAGCCGATGGCACAAGCTGGCAAGCAGCCTGATTAAAGTGACATCTCACTAATCTGCTCTGCGCTGGAAGGGCTCGACTTAAAGGCTCCCACAGAGGCTGCCGTGTTGGTCTCTGCCCTTTTTAGTATCCAAGCAACAGTGAAGCTTGTCAGCACACAGAAGTTATTATAACCCCTATCTTATTGCCACAGACAGAGAAGGGAGCCGGAAGGTGACCCAAAATTCAAGGATCCATGGCTCAGACATGTTCAGAAAGATCATCCTGACGGCCAAGGGAGGGACATAGGCTAGAGGAGAGAGGAGGGAATGACAAACAATGTCTCCTAACTGGAAACCAAGCCACAGACGCTGCCTACATAGAGAGGAGAGCAGCTGGGGCCAAAAATACCCATCGGCTGTGACAAAACAGGGGCCTGATCTCAGGCCCAGTGAAGTCCATGACAAAAAAAAAAAAAAAAGACTCTCACTGACATCAGTAGGCGTCACACAGCGCTTGCCACACAAGGGCCTCCCACAAGCATCCCTGCCAAGATGCTTTACAGCAGGGGCAGACAAGATATGGGGCCCCCGGGCTGGATTCGGCCTGCCAAGCCACTGGCTATGGCCTACAGGCTGCCCCACCAGAACCCTCAGGTACAGAGCAGCTGGCCACTTCAGGGTAGCCCCAGGCCGCTTTAAGCTGCTCCCTGTGGCTCTCTGCTCTGGGCGCTGAGGAGGGTGGGGAAGGCTTCATGGAAATCAGTCAACAGAAGCTGAGAGATTTTGCTAGGGGCGGAAGCAGTGTGAGAAGTCCTGGTGCCAGCCTAGGACTGCGGCAAGCTGGGAGCCTGCCTTGAGGTCCTGCAGGACTGCTGACCAGGAGCCACCTAGGTAAGCACCTCCTGGCCACAGCCTGCCTCTAGCACCCCAGATCTTCCCTCCCCTCTGTTCCCTGCCTCAGGTCACCATCTAAACCCTCTGCACTGCACCTCCTTTCCCTATGTCACAATTCCTTCCCAGACCCTGCAGCCCCTCCTACACTCCTCCTCCAGGCCAGAATCCTCTCCTGCACCCATACACTCTCTTAGACCATGCACCCCAACCCCCTGACCCAGGTCACAATCACCTCCTTCACCCAAACTCCCTCTCAGACCCCACACCTCCTCCTGCACCCCAGTCACCTACCCCAAGCTCCTTCTGCACCCAACCTCCCTCCCAGACCCCACATCCCTTCCATAGAAAAGTGCAGCCCTTGAACATTTACCAAAATCTTGGAGTGGCCTCCCATCAAAAATAATCGCCCACCTCGGCTTTACAGAAATGCATTCCCAGCTAACTCAGTGGTGCTCTGGGGCTGAAGCACCCACCAAAAAATAAGTGGGTGCTTGGCACCTAGTGGTGGGCTCCTCCTCTCTCTCCTTCCCCCCAGCACGTCCCACCAGCTGCAGGCCCTGCTTCTTCCCCTCTCTCCCCAATGCCTCCCACTCACAGAGGATCAGCTGTTCAGAGTATGCAGGAGATGCTGGGGAAGGGGAGGAAACAGGAAGAGGCGGAGTGAGGACTGGACTGGGTGACATGTCTGGGAGAACATCCCCAGATGCCGGGGAGCCAGAAACAGAAGGGGGCAGGACCAGCCCCTTCTAGCAGCCAGGATGCTGCTCTGCAGCATGAGAACAGGAAAGCTGTTTTTTGTTCCATGAATTATCCAAAAACTGCTAAAAGTTTCCAGTTTAGAGTCTGTCCAGTTTGCTGACAAAAGATACGTTTTCAAGGGACGCTGATTATTCCCGTAAAAATGTTAATTTCCTTGAAAACCACATTTTCTGACAAAAAGGTTTCATCAGAAATTTTTCTACCAGACCTAGCAGCAACATATTTAGTTGACATGCCCATAGCAGTCTGTATGGGTGCAGGTATATTCCCATACGTTTATGTGTATATAAGTAACAGGATGCCATATGAGCATAACACCATGACAATAGGTATCTCAGATCACTTTTGTTCCTGGAGTCAGTCTTTGGCCCTCACGTCTTGAGACCACAAGTGTGCATAGGATTCATAGACCTGCAAAGTCATTGTGCTAGTAGCTGTCCTTTTGGTTTTCTTTAGGGTAGGGAGAGTTTTAGCTCTGGGGATTGTCTCTCCACTTTTCTAGAGCCAAAATAATATAAGAACTGATTTTCCCTTCTAATTCTAGCATCCAGAAAGAGAAATACTATCAGGTGATCAGAAATGATGTTATATTTGCCCCACAGATGACTTCATGAGGCTTTAATAACATTTCATGAAAACCCAAATGAGTCACTCGCCTGCCCCTATTTAAAACCTGCTAGAAAGTATGTTCATGTCCAAGAGAAAGAACCCATCAGTAGAGAGGTAACAAAATTCTGCAGGCCTGATTCTGAACTTTCCGTTAGATGTAAATTCAAGTTAGTGAGGATAAAGCTGGCACAAATGAGATCAAAATTAAGCCCAGTATCTCTTTTCTATCATTTTAACTAAGCACAAATCATTGTAGAATTCAGGAGCCCAAATACACCTTCAGAACAGCTCATTGTAACATGGACTTTGCTGACCCAACAATCACTGGTCAGGCAGTCAGTTCTATTCAGAGGAGAGGATTGGCAGTGGTGCTTTTCAGTTGTAGCACTGGTATTTTAAAGGACGTCTTTGCAAATGAAGATCAAGTTGTAAAGATTCTGGCCTTGAATCAGTTCCCAGTTTCACTGCGGCAGTTTGGGTGTGACTAGAAGCAGATCCTAGTCCTTACTCACGTACATCAGAGGGGTGGCCGAGTTAGTCTGTAACTGGAAAAACTTAAAAAAACCACAAATAGTCTAGCAGCACCTTAAAGACTAAAAACACCACATAGATGGTATCATGAGCTTTCATGGGCACAACCCACTTCTCCAGATGAATGGAGTTATTAAAGGTCCAATTCCAAAATAAATAGGGAATGGGGGGGGGGGGGCAGAGGGGAGAGAAGTAAAGGAAAAGTGGGGGGGGGGAGTCAATTAGAGTGTTCATGTTACATGAAGCTGAAAGAGAAGGTGCAAATTGTTCTTAAATACCCATGTTTGCTTGGTTAAGTCATTAGGATGTGGAAGGTAATGTGCTAGCCGGGTAATGTCTTTATTCATACCTTTGTGAGGGGTCCCAAACTTGTAAATGAAGTTAAGTTCCTACGCTTCCTTGTGTATTTGGCTTGTGGAATTGGCCTGAAACAACACTCTAACTTTGAGATCCATTAATGCCCAGGCAGGTTAAAGTGTTCTCCAACAGATTTCTGTATTGCCTTTTCGGATATCTGATTTGTGTCCATTAATTATTTCCCATAAAGACTGTACAGTTTGGCTAATATACATGGCAGAGGGGGCATTGGTGGCATTTGATGGCATAGATCACATTAGTGGCTGTGCAGTTAAATGAGCCCCTGATGTAGTGGCTGATGTGGTTGGGTCCAATGATGAAATTGCTTGTGTAGAAGTGTGGGCAGAGTTGGCACCGGGGCTGATTGCAAGGGTGGGTTCCTGGATGATTATGATGGAGGTGTGTTTCATGGTTACTGGAAAGAATTTGTTTGAGGTTAGGGGGTTGCCTGTAAGCAAGAACTGGTCTTTCCCCCAAGGTCTGTGAGAGTGAGGGGTCATTTCCCAGGATGGGTTGTAGATTGTTGATAGTGCGTTAGAGGGGTTTAAGTTGTGGGCTATAGGTGATGACAAGTGGAATTCTGTTGTTTTCTCTTCTTGGCCTGTCTTGAAGGAGTTCATGTCTAGGTACTCTTCTGGCTCTGTCGATCTGTTTTTTCACTTCTCCGGGTGGGTATTTCAGTTTTAAGAATGCTCTATATAGATCTTAAGTTGTCTACACTGCCTTTTTCGAAAGGGGATGCAGATGAGACAAGTCGAATTGTAAATGAAGCGGGATTTACATCTCCCGCTCCATTTGCATGAACATAGCTTTTTCGGCTCGGGGCTTTGCCGGAAAAAGCGCCAGTCTAAACGAGGATCTTTCGGAAATAAAGCCTTTCCGAAAGGTCCCTTATTCCTGATTTTAAGAGGAATAAGGGACCTTCGGAAAAGGCTTTATTTTCCGAAAGATCTCGTTTAGACTGGCGCTTTTTCCGCAAAGCCCCGAGCCGAAAAAGCGCAGCTATGTTTATACAAATGGAGCGGGAAATTTAAATCCCCGCTTCATTTGCAATTCCGACTTGTCTCATCTGCATCCCTTTCCCGGAAAAGGGGTGCAGTGTAGACACAGCCTAGGTGTTATAAGGTGGTGGAAATGTGTCCATCATGTAATTGTACTGTAGTGTCAAGGAAGTGGATCTCTCATGTGGACTGATCCAGGTTGAGGTTGATGGTGGGGTGGAAGTTGTTGAAATCACTGTGAAATTACTCACATAGTTTGCATGGAAGATAAAGCTGCTATTTTGGTCATAGGGAAGATGGATGGGAGAAGCAACATTTCAGATGCCATGAAATAGTTCTCCTGGAGAAAGCAAAAGCTCTTACCTCACCCTTTTGCATTTAGGACTCTGAATCCTCTGTGTCTGCTGATTTTCCCTGGGAGCAGGATCAGAACCCACATGGTATGCAGCAGCACCCACAGCCTAGCCTTGTGCCACTACAGCATCTTAGGACAAAGTACGGATACCAGTTGTGGTGGGGAGTCTAGCCCCACGTAGCTTGGACCTGGGGTCGAGTCCTTCACAACCAGGCCCAGAGGCCTAGTCCTTTTAAACACAGGCCCTGAGGCCTAGTCCTTTACAGTATCCGCACTTACTCCGGGGTGTGGGAAGAAGGGGTAGGGGGGCCCAGGCCCACCCTCTCCACCGGGCCCCAACCCAGGGCCCTATCAGTGGTGGGTGGTTCCCACCACTGGCTCGGCGGGGAGTTTTTCCCGAAACTCGCCGAGCCCACCGGGGCTTTTCCTGCTCTCTGCCCTGGGTTGCTTCCTATCTCCTCCCCCTGAGCAGCAGAGGTCCCACCTGGAGATGAGGGTCTGACTGCGGCAGTGGCGTTGGCAGGCACGGCATCTGGTGCATCCACGGCTGGTGTGGCGTCAGCGGATAGGTGGGCTGTACAGCGTGACTGGAGTTGCGGATGCTCGGCCTGGGGATGGTAGTGGTGGGGGCAGCTGGTCCGGCGGCTGTGGCTGTGGCTGTGGCTCCTTCCACTCCGGAGGTCAGTTCACACTGAGCTGCTTTGCAGGCTTTTATGCCTAGGCTGCCCTGGGATCATGCCCAGCAGGGCCACGGGGGAGGGCTGTACTCCACCCAATAGGCGTGCTTGCCCCCCTCCTGCTCAGTGCGGGGTGGGCAGACCCCGTCACACCAGTACAAAACAATCAAGGAGAGCATCTTAGCCTGAAACTGAACAGCCTTTGCATTTCTGGGTTTGAATAAGAACCAGGGATAAGAACTTTGCAGTAGTTTAAAGGTTTAGCTACATTACAACATTTACATGCTTAGTTCGCTATACAGTACAATTACAGGGAGTAAGCGACAAAAGGCATGAAGACTCAAATAGTACTCTGCTGGGCACGTGTTAAAGAAACCTAGATAGTACAGACTTGAATTTCAAACTCAGTTAACAGGCTGTTAATGATTTGCTCAGGATGGCTCTGGAAGGGTTTAAGAGATGGACTAGAATCCTATTTATCTAGGCATTTAGGGTCAGATCCTCAGATGATGTAAACAGATGTCAAAATCAATGGAGTTTACTTTAATTGGCTTATGCAGATTTAGAGGGTTGAAGATCAGGCCCCTCGACCATGCTGAGTTCCTGATAAGGAGGATTCTTTTATTCCATAAATCACTGAAAACCCCTTAAACACAGAGCCCCTTTAACTCACCTTCCACTCAGGTTGTCATGCTGCTTCCCTGAAGTGCAGACAAATTAACTAGCATTATTTGTAAGGATTTACCCTCCTTGGAACAAGGGGAACAGGGAGAAAAGGATACATCCCCAGGATAACTGCTTCAAGGCATTTGATAGGTAAGGATTCCCTGGTCATTTCTTTTGCCATCTCCATTAACCTAGGATAGAAAAAAAATTGGTCAAAATAGTCAACAAAAATTAAAGATTCCTCTTACCTTATTAGGGGCCAAATCCCTCTGGTTTTATGGGGCCCAATTGTTCTTTCAAGGATGTAACTCCTTTGATTCCTATGGAATCACTCCTCATTTACAAGTAGGTCTTAATCTACAGGTAGCCAGGACTGAGTGGCAGCAGATGTATTAGAGAAGCCAGATGTCTCAGAAGGGTCACCTTTAAGTAATTGCTTTTGCTAGTTCCTTTAATTGCTTTTCCCTGTTTACCCTCTGTCATGTTCAGGAGAACCGTACACCAATGGAAACCAATGACACTACTCATGGAGAAAGGATCTACCAAAATCTGAGCCTCACACAAATCTCTACTCCGGGCATCTGAAGCTCATGATCCTATCTACATGTTCTGTTAGTCTCTAAGGTGCTGCAGGAATATTTGTTGTTTTTTCAATTTGACTAATCTCTACAGAGAAGGTACTATATGTCCTGATATGCTTGCACAAGGCATAGGGACTCTAGGTGCTAGTGTAATGCAAATTACCAACACTAGCATAATGCATTCTTATGTCCGTAGCACAACAGGCACGCATGACATTCTGATTTCAAAACAAATGCCAGTGATACATTCTCATTATTAACAGCAGCTTTGCGTTCATCAGGAAAAGCTGGTACATTTTCAAGTAAGCTGGTACATTTATGTCTCCTACAGCAGCAGCATCTGACTATAGAGATGCCTGCCAGCAGAGCCCCAGCTGCTGAGATTTAAAATCCCACCCCGAGGAGTGCACTGCATTCCCAGCGTCTCCTCTGCAGAGAGCGAGATCCCCAAAGCAAGAGTTAAAGCAGAGCTGCCACGTCTCATGACAGCAGGCACTTGCCCAAGTAACCCCACATGCACCCCATGAATGCACATTCTAAAGCCCCACCCCCCTCAGCAGCCCCAAATCCTCTATAGTTCTTGGGGAATGGGATGGGGGGGCAGCATCCAAACTGTGTGCACTGCCTTCCAGGTCCCCATGAGACAGCTGCAAGGAGACCCCATGAAGCTGGGCTCCAAGGCCCAGAGGGCAGGTTCCCCAAACCGTGCAGTACCCCACACACAGTGCTTCTGCAACATCCAGTACCCTCTGCCCCAGAGGAGGAACAGGCCCACTGACAGGGGGTGGAGGGAAGAGGGGAGGGGGAAAAGGGGGCAATTGCCCCGGGGCCCAGAGATTCAAAGGGGTCTGGGGCTCACAGCCAGAGCCTCGGGTCCTTTAAATCACCACCAGAGTGCCACGTTGGGAGCTCCATGCAGCTCTGAGGGCTGGAGGAGGCCCAGTGCCAAACTCCAAGTGGCACTAAGGGATGGCTGCCCTGGTCCCTGCTTTTCTGACCGAAGCCCCACCCCTTCCAGGAGCTCAGAGCCGGCCCCCCACATCTTGCCCAGGGGCCCACAGAAGCCTGAGGGGGATACAATTAGCCCTCAGTACCAGCAAATCACACCTACATTGGAAATGTCTGATGTTTGTGTTGTTGCTAACATGAATGAGCCCCACAGCACCACAACACCTAGGGCTGCCACCCTTCCCGCTTCTGCTCGGGTCTCCTGGAATCACACCCTGCTTCCCGGGGCTACTTCTGCCAAACCAGGAGGTTTTGGGCACTAACAATCTGGCACGGCCATGGAACTGAGGCAGGCTTACCTCCCTTACCTGCCTTTCCACCACGCTGCTCCCAAAAGCAGCCAGCACTGTCCCTTGTGGCCCCAGGAGGTGGGAAAGGAGAGGGTTGGGGGTCTCCATGTGCTGCCCCCACCCCAAGCATTGACTCCACAGCTCCCATTGGCCAGGGACTGCAGACTGGTTGCTTTCAGGAGCCACCTGAGGTAAACAGCCACGCCCTGACCCTCTCCTGCACCCAAACTCCCTCCCAAAACCTTAGGACTGTTGCTACACTTGAAAGGCAGAGGCAGGAGCAGCCCGAGGCCAGCTGCGGCAGCTGGCGCCCTAGGCAGAGGCGCGATTGGCGTCCCCGCCTGCACAGCCGTCAATGGCCGTGACGTCATCATCGGGCGCCCGAGCCAGCGGCGCCCTAGGCAACTGCCTAGTTTGCCTAGGCTCAAGGGCCACCCCTGGGCAGAGGCACCCTATCAACTAATTGAATAGTCAGTGCAAATTGCATCGACTATTCAATTAGCCAATTAATCAAAATTTAACATTCCTAACAGCTACCTCTCTGAGACTTTAATCCAGTCTCAGTGCAGCTGAGAAAAGGCTTTTGTGCTGATGACACAGTGCTGTCAGTCATTAGGTTATTGCTTTTCTGGGCATCCTGGAAAGATGAAGAGAAAAACAAAGCATGGGAGAGGCCTGGAAGAGACCCAGAGAAGAAAGAGAATCCTATTCATTAGTAGCTGAAAAACTCAAGTGTTAGGAGAAAGGTATTATTTTGACATTCTTTTTTAATCTTAGCCTTTCACACTCCACCCCATCCCTTCTGGAAGAGATCCCAGCACCTCAGAAGTTTTATCATTATCTGCATCTGAACTAGAACAGCTGATAAAGGTGCACCTGTCAAACCCTAGCATCCTGTTTTTGCCTTCTCCTAACACATAGTCTAACCCCTGTTAAAATGTGCCTGTTTTCTAAGCAGTAGCTCAGTAAATATGATATCATGGTTCCATGTTTATGGAATTCAATTCCCAATTTGTTTAATTAGAAAAATCATCTTTTCACTTGCAAACTCTACCTAAAATATGAAAGTCAAGCCAGGTCTTCTCTGACTCCTACCGCCTTACCATCAGTAACCTGTTATATCGTGTGGAGTTCCACAGTTTAGGAAGAAATCAGCAGAAACACAGAGAACTTGAGCAGTTGCAAGTGTCCATTTTATTTCATAACACAAAACTAACTAGAACCAGCCCATACTGGCTAGGCTGACCTAACTCAGTTACTATAACAACAAGATCTATATCTACAACCCAATACACAACAGATTCTTCCCTCCTTAATAACAACGTCCCTTTAATAAAACAAACACTAACTATGGAATGAGGATAGACTGTCTCAAATTCCCAGCTAACCCCGGGGATTATTTTGCCCCATTTATGAGTTAACCTCAACGAAAGGTCCAGCTGTTGAGGAGGCTTTCTTTGTCTAGGTGGATTTTGGCAGACGTCTGGTGTTCTTGCACCCGAAGGTGTTATGGGGTCAGGCCTGACAATGGGCTGGGAACTTGAAGTGTGAACAGGTGAGGCTGTCGGATCAGCCTATTCAGGGAGGGGCTTATGTTTGCCGCAGGCGGTGATGGAGAAGGAGAGTCAGGAACAGGTGATTCTTGACATGGTAGCTCAGTGGCAGTGGGGAGGACAGGCAACTCAACTGGAGATGTGTCTTGGGGGCAAGCATAACCTGGCAATAACTGATCTACATGCCACCACCAGATGAGACCCTTTGCAGTCCTGACAGTATAGGAAACAGGTCCTGTCTGAGCAATAATAGTGTCAGGGACCCATTTAGCTCCAGGAGCATAGTTCCGAGCCAAAACCGGCTCTCCAGAACTAAAGGTTCGGTCTTTTGCCCTGTATGTGCCTGATGACTTGATCTTGCTGTTGACGTTGCACAATTTGTCATGGTTCAGAAGGTTTCAGCAAATCAAAGCAAGTATACAGCTGACGTCCCATCATTAGAAAAGCCGGGGACATTTTGGTTGTAGCATGATAGTAAGAAGGTGTACAGATGCTTTTGCCTGAGTGAATGTCCTCTAGCCAATTTCAAAGCTTGTTTCATTGTCTGCAGAAACCTTTCAGCCAATCCATTCGTGGATGGGTGATACAGAGCTGAAGTGATGTGATGGATCCCATTTGCTTTCATAAAATTTTCCAACTCCTGAGAGACTATTGTAAGTCACAAGCTGTTCTGGAAGACCAAAATGACAAAAGATTCCCCGTAGTTTTTGGATAGTACTCTCAGCAGTAGTGGGTGGCATTATAGACACTTCTGGCCATATGAAATGCCCATCCACCACCACCAAGAACATGCTACCTTCAAATGGGCCAGCAAAATCAACGTGAATACATTGCCACGGTTTTTCAGGCCAGTCCCATGGGTGTAGAGGTGCCAACTGAAGTGCATTCCTCACACCCTGGCATGAAATACAAGCTCTTGCCTTCTCTTCTCTGGCACCGTCCAAGCCAGGCCACCAAAAATAGCTTCCTGAAATTTCTTTCATGCGCACCATTCCACAGTGACCTGAATGCAGCTGTTCTAACAGCTGTTGTCTTGGTATCTTTGGAATAATGACACGCATTCCCCACAACAAGCACCCAGAATGGATTGATAACTTTGTCTTCCTGGACATGTAGGGAACAAGGTCGGGTAAGACCTGAGAGTCTCATAGAGATGCTGCATGCATGACTAGGTCCATAACTTAGGACAGTACTGGGTCAACACAAGTAGCTCTCTTAACTTGCGTGGCAGTGATGGGTGTGTTCTCTACCTGTTCAAAGTAGATGATTTCCTTCTGGCCAAATGTTTGATTGGCAAAGGCAGCCTAGAGAGACCATCTTCATTGCCATGCAGAGTGGATTTCCCGATATTTGATATGTGTGTTCCGAAAGTCACAATGCCCATCGTTGCGTACGACTAGCAGCCAATGGTGGAATACCTGTGTGTGAACCAAAAATTGCCATAAGAGGTTGATGGTCAGTGAGAAGTGTAAACGTCTGTCCAAACAGGTACTGGTGAAATTTCTGAAGCCCAAAAACGATTCCCAATGCTTCATGCTCGATTTGCGCATAGTTTCAGCCTTGCTTAAGGTGCATGAAGCAAAAGCAATTTGTTTCTCTTCTCTCGAAGGAATAATCTGTGACAAGACCGCTCCCACTCCATACGGGAAAGCATCACAGGCCAACTGAAAACGTAAGGCTGGATCAAAATCTGTCAGGACCTCCGAGTTTAGCAATGCATATTTAGTCTTGTTAAATGCAACATCACAGGCTTCAGTCCACTTCCAGGCCTTGCTCTGGCCAAAGAGCTCATGAAGAGGTTTTAACAGTGTGGCTAACTATGAAATACACTTTCCATAATAGTTCAATAGTCCTAGAAACGAAAGATGTTGATTAACATTTTGAGGGGGTGGAGCCTCCACAATAGCTTTAACTTTTGAAGGGGACTTATCAATGATGTGTCCCAAATATTCAACAGAGGGCTGAAAGAATGCACACTTGTCTTTGTGGACTCGTAGGCCATACTCTTCCAGTCTTTGTGGGATGAGCTGGGCTTCTGTTAACAGAGCTTCTGTAGCTTCACTGTGTAGGCCACAGACTAACCTGTCACGTATGGTGTCATTTAACATCTCCTTAAATTCACAGTGTTCTGCAAGCTTTTTTCAAATTTGCTACAAATTGTACAATTGTTTCACTTTCTTTTTGGTCTCTGTTGTGGAACCTATATCTTTCTGCAATTACCAGTGGTTTTGGAGCATAATGTGAACCCCAGGATTCTGACAGTGTCACTGTAAGATTTGGTATCTGGCTTAACAGGGAGCAGCAAACTGCACAGCAGAGAGTAGATCTGAGCCCCTACAACACTTAAAAATATTGGCACCTTCTTCTCTTCCTTAATGTTGTCATTTGCAATAACAAAAAGTTCAAAACGCTCAGTATATATGCACCATTGCACTACAGTCTCCTCAAAAGGTCCCAATGGCCCTGTCAGTGTAACCATAGCTGCTGCAACTCCTTCTTTCCTTCCTTCCTCCCTCCCTCCCTTAGCCTCTGGTCTCCACTCATCTTAGTTTCAGTTTGCACTGTCAGTGTAGCAGTCAGTTCTCACCTCCACCTTCCAGAACAGCCAAAAGGTTTGTTTTTTTACATTGACTTCTACTTCTTCTGTTGCTGGTATCCCATCCATGTTGCCACTTTGTTATATCATGTAGAGTTCCATAGTTTAGGAAAAAATCAGTGAAAACAGAGAGAGCTTGAGCAGTTGCAAGTGTCCATTTTATTTCATAACACAGAACTAACTAGAACCAGCCCAAACCAGCTGGGCTGACCCCTAGTGACCTAATTCAGTTACTATAACAACAAGATAGAATCATAGAGCTGGAAGAGACCTCACAAAGTCATCAAGTCCAGCCCCCTGCCCAAGGCAGGACCAATCCCAGCTAAATCAATCCAGCCAGGGCTTTGTCAAGCCAAGACGTAAAAACCTCTAGGAATAGAGATTCCACCACCTCCCTAGGTAACCCATTCCAGTGCTTCACCACCCTCCTACTGAAATAGTTTTTCCTAATATCCAACCTAGACCTCTCCCGCTGCAACTTGAGAGCATTGCTCCTTGTTCTGCCATCCGTCACTACTGTGAACAGCCTTTCTCCATCCTCTTTGGAACCTTCCTTCAGGAAGTTGAAGGTTGCTATCAAATCCCCCCTCACTCTTCTCTTCTGCAGACTAAATAAACCAAATCTCTCAGTGTAGACATTTCTAGTTCGAACTAGGTGGCTAATGAGTCATTTGAACTTGCAATGAAGCCCGGGATTTAAATATCCCGGTTTTATTTGCATGTTCCCGGGCGCCGCCATTTTTAAATGCCCCGTAGTTCGAACTCCTTGCCCGCTGCACACGGCACGGGCTAGGTATTTCAATTAAAGCTCCTAATTCAAGTACCGCTACTGCATTCCTCCTTGCAGGATTATTCCAATTCGAACTACCTAGCCTGGCCGCTGTAGCCGTGGGCAGGAGTTCAACTATGGGGCATTTAAAAATGGCGCGCTGGGAACATGTAAATAAAGCCCGGATATTTAAATCCCGGGCTTCATTTGCAAGTTCAAATGACTACATTAGCCACCCTAGTTCGAACTAGGGTGGCAGTGTAGACATACACTCAGTCTCTACTCATAGGTCATGCGCTCCAGCCCCCTAATCATTTTGGTCGCCCTCCGCTGGACCCTCTCCAATGCGTCCACATACTTTCTATAGTGGTGGGCCCAGAACTGGAGACAATACTCCAGATGTGGCCTCACCAGAGCCAAATAAAGGGGAATAATCCCTTCTCTGGATCTGCTGGCAATGCTCCTCCTAATGCAACCTAATATGCCATTAGCCTTTTTGGCTACAAGGGCACATTGTTGACTCATATCCAGTTTCTCATCCACTGTAATCCCCAGGTCCTTTTCTAGAGAACTGCTACTTAGCCAGTCGGTCCCCAGCCTGTAACAATGCTTGGGATTCTTCCGTCCCAAGTGCAGGACTCTATACTTCTCCTTGTTGAACGTCATCTGATTTCTTTTGGCCCAATACTCTAATCTGTCAAGGTCACTCTGGACCCTATCCCTGCCCTCCAGCGTATCTACCTCTCCCCCTTGCTTAGTGTAATCTGCGAACTTGCTGAGGGTGCAATCCATCCCCTCATCCAGGTCATTCATAAAGATGTTGAACAAATCAGTCCAAGAACAGATCCTTGGGGCACTCCGCTAGAAACCGACCACCAACCTGACATCGAGCCGTTGATCACTACCTGTTGGGCCCGACAGTCTAGCCAGCTTTCTATCCATCTTACAGTCCATTTATCCAATCCATATTCCCTTAACTTGCTGGCAAGAATGTTATGGGAGACGGTATCAAAAGCTTTGCTAAACTCGAGGTATAGTACATCCACTGACTTTCCCATATCCACAGAGCCAGTTACCTCATCATAGAAGCTAATCAGATTGGTTAGGCATGACTTGGTCTTTGTGAATCCATGTTGACTATTCCTGATCACTTTCCCCTCTTCCAAGTGCCTCAGAATGGATTCCTTGAGGATCCCCTCCATGATTTTTCCAGGGACTGAGGTAAGGCTGACTGGTCTGTAGTTCCCTGGATTGTCCTTCTTCCCTTTTTTAAAGATGGACACCACATTTGCCTTTTTCCAGTCATCCAAAATCTCTCCCGATCTCCACGAGTTTTCAAAGATAATGGCCAAAGGCTCTACAATGACATTTGCCAACTCCCTCAGTACCCTCAGATGCATTAAATCCGGGCCCATGGATTTGTGTATGTTTAGCTTTTCTAAATAGTTCCTAACCTGTTCTTTACCCACCAAGGGCTATCCACCTCCTTCCCATACTGTGTTGCCTAGTGCATTTGTCTAGGAGCTGACCTTGTCTGTGAAGACAGAGGCAAAGAAAGCATTGAGTACCTCAGCTTTTCCCACATCATCTGTCACTAGGTTATCTCCCATATCCAGTAAGGGCCCCACATCCTCTCTGATCACTCTCTTATTACTAACTTGCCTGTAGAAACCTTTCTTGTTACCCTTCATATCCCTTGCCAGCTGCAATTCCAATTGCGCTTTCGCCTCCCTGATAACTCCCCTGCATTCTCGAGCAATATATTTTTTCTCCTCCCTAGTCATCTGCCCAAGTTTCCACTTCTTGTAAGCTTCCTTTTTGTGTTTAAGCTCACCAAGGATGTCCCCAGTAAGCCAATCTGGTTGCCTACCATATTTGCTTTTCTTGCTGTGCATCGGGATGGTTTCTTCCTGTGCCTTTAAAATGGCTTCTTTAAAATACTGTCAGCTCTCCTGGACTCCTTTCCCCTTCATGTAAGCATCCCAGGGAATCCTGCCCATGAGTTCCCTGAGGGAGTCAAAGTCTGCTCTTCTGAAGTCCAGGGTGTGTATTTTGCTGTTCTCCTTTTCCTTTGGTCAGGAGCCTGAACTTGACCATCTCATGATCACTGCTGCCAAGGGTTACCCACATTTACTTCCCCTACTAATTCCTCCCTGTTCGTGAGCAGCAGGTCAAGCTGTGCATGGTCCCTGGTTGGCTCCTTCAGCACTTGTACCAGGAAGTTATCCCCAACATTCTCCAAAAACTTCCTGCATTGTCTGTGTACTGCTGTACTGGTCTCCCAACAGATGTCAGGGTGATTAAAGTCCCCCATGAGAACCAGGGCCTGTGATCTGGAAGCTTCTCTCAGTTGTCCAAAGAAAGCCTCATCTACCTCATCCACCTGATCTGGCGGTCTTTTACAGACACCAACCACAACATCACCCCTGTTGCTTTCACCTCTTAACTTAACCCATAGACTCTCAACAGTCTTTTCTCCCCTCTAAATACTGGAGCTCCGAGCAATCATGCTGCTCTCTTACATACAATGCATCTCCTCCTCCTCCTTTTCTCCCCCACCTGGTCTTCCTGAACAGTTTATACCCTTCCATGACAGTGCTCCATCCGGAGTCATCCCACCAAGTCTCCGTTACTCCAATCAAATCATAGTTCTTTGACTGGGCCAGGGCTTCTAATTCTTCCTGTTTGTTTCCCAGGCTTCTTGCATTTGTGTACAAACACCTTAGATAGCCAGTTGATCACCCTACCTGCTCCATTCGAGTCAGGGGTCCTCGTTTGTTGCTCATTCCTCCTTGTGTTTCTTCCCAGTATCCGACTTCCTCACTTACCTCAGGGCTTTGGTCACCGTTCCCCAACGAACCTAGTTTAAAGCCCTCCTCACTAGGTTTGCAAGCCTGCCCGCAAAGAAGCTCTTTCCTCTCCTTGGTTAGGTGGATCCCATCTCTTCCTAACAATCCTTGTTCCCAGAACAGAGTCTCATGGTCGAAGAAACCAAAGCCCTCTCTCTGACACCACCTGCACAACCACGCATTTACTTCCTCAATTCGACGATCGCTACCTGGACCTTTTCCTTCAACCGGAAGGATGGACGAGAACACCACTTGCACTTCAAATTCCTTGATCCTTCTTTCCAGCACTACATAATCTGCTGTGACCCGCTCAAGGTCATTCTGGCCGTATCGTTAGTTCCTACATGGAGAAGAAGGAAGGGGTAGCAATCTGAAGGTTTAATCACTTTTGGAAGACTCTCGGTCATATCCTGAATGCGAGCTCCCGGTAAGCAGCACACTTCTCGAGATTGCAGGTCTGGATGAAGGATGACTCAGTCCCTCTTAGGAAGGAGTCCCCGACCACCACCATCCGTCGTCTTCTTTTGGGGGGGCGGTCGTGGAACCCCCATCCCTAGGACTACGCATCCCATGCCTTCCGGTAGATGGTGTTCCCTTCTGATTTCTTCCCTGAGAAGTCCCTGCCTGTGGAGAGAGCCTGAAAGCGGTTACTTACCTCTACAGGAATGGGGGATACTTCTTCTTCTTCTAGAGCTTACATGCTGCCAGTTCTCTTCCTTGTCCTGTACTGCCCTCACTGGCTCTTCAGCCTGCTGTGCCTGCAGGATCAAATGCTGCCGTCTATCGAGGAAGCCTTCATCTTCTTTGATGGAACATAGGGTCGATACTTGGGCCTCAAGTCCTCTAATGTTTTCTTCCAAAATGGCGACCAGCTTGCACTTAGTGCAGATGAAATCCCTTCTTTCTTCTGGGAGGAAGACAAACATGGCACATGCTGTGCAGGTAACAACAGCAGACCTATCACCATCCATACTTGCCTGCCTTTGGAGAGATTCCTCAGTTGTTATTAAATGCCTCCTTGAAGGGCAGGAGTGTAGTGAAAAGATTTTAAAGAATTGCAAGTGTATCTCACCACCTTCCCATTCCCCAACTCCCTCTCCAAACTCACTGTTAGTAGCCCCTGTTCGCAAGCTCCCTGGTCCCTGACTCACTCCTTTATAAAGCCCTGGACTGCCTGATAGCCCCTCCCCCTGATTAAGGCTCAACCAATGAGCAGAGGTTTCTAGATTTCAAACCCTGATTAGGAGCTCACACCTTCCACCTGCCAGCCACAGCATACACTCCATGGGGGGTGGGAGGAGGAAGGGGAAGGGGAAAAAAGGCAGCAATGCAGAAGCAAGGGTGGTAATACCACACCATGGCATCCTTACTTCTGTGCTGCTGCTGCTGCTGCTGGTGGTAACTCTGCCTTCAGAGTTGGGCTCCTGGCCAGCAGCCACTGCTCTCCGGCTGCCCAGCTCTGAAGACAGCATGTCTGTGAGCAGCAGTGCAGAAGTAATGGCAGCACTACCCCAAACCTCAGGAGACCAAAGCAGGCTGGGGCTAGGTCGCTCCGCTTCCTGCTGCTGCAGTGAAGTAGAGAGACCCAACTGGGAGATGGTGGAGTGGAGCAGGCTGGGGCTGGGTCTCTCCATTTCCTGCAGCTCCCACCACCACTGGTGAGGACAGGGGTAGGCCCGGCCCTTGCTGCTGATGCCAGGCTCCCCGATAATCCTCCCCCGCCTCCCAAGTGCAGGGCACAGGGTAGCTGCCCTATGAATGGGATGGCTCTGTCAGCTTAATAACTTCACCTCCACAAGAGGCAAAGTAGGGGTCAATGTAGTTAGCTGGATGCTGTATCAGCGTAGCCACTGTGCTGAACTGTTGCTGCCTTTCACGTGCTGTCCCATAATGTCCTATGCTGACAGTCAAATTGGTGGAAATTCAACCCTTGTGCCTACCAGGGAGATTTCTTTTTAAGAGACCCATTGAGGGGCATAGGAGTGAGTTGTGTCTGGGCCACTGCTGATAGATGGATTTAGAACTCCACATCCAGAAGCTTCTGGAATTGAGTATAGTAGTTTTGGGTCTGCTTCAATAAGTTCCCTTCCTGTTGTTGGGGTCAGACTCCATGAGGACAAGCAGTCAGGACAGTTGCTTTTCTGTGCCTTGTGTGAACTGAGCCCAGAGCAGAGAGCAGGCTGTTTTCCCTAACTCTGAAGTATTTTACAGCATGGTTTTCTTTAAATCTGTACATTTAACGGAGCGATTAGGTAGCTGACTAGCTAGCAGCTATTTCAGCAGAAGAAGAGTCTGCATGGATTCCAACTGATGATTCTTATAAGCAAGTGAAGGGAAGATGGTGTTTTCAGCAGACTGCAGATGTGGAGATCAAAGACTGAAACTTAAATTCATGCAACCTCAATTTTGGGGAATTCTCAGTTTCTACTCACTGTATTTTTGTGAGGACTGAATTTTAAAGATTTTAATTTGTTTTCTTTATGTTTATGTATAACTGATGATATTATCTGTGGATTATAAAATAGCCGTGTTTTGCTGTAAAAATTAGAGTGCTTGTTTCTTTGGCATACAATTTGATCAAGTTGTTTAATTAAATCCATTGCTTTAATTCCTTTTGAGATTTGAATGTGGGGAGGTTGACCCTGGGAACTCCTTGCTGAAAATCCTGAGAGATTCAACTCTGGACTCCAGCTACTGTTCTATGGGTGCTGGGATTTCTATAGGCACTGGAGAAGGGCATTGAAGTGAACTTAGCCCACCCACACAAGCACTCCTGATGAGAATGTACACCCCTGGCTCAAGGAAAGGTGCATAGTGAAGACATACCTCAATATAACCCAGGGAAACTTAATTTTGTAGTGTAGACTTGCCCTCATTGTCAACCTCTTATCATGTACATTAGAGTCTGAGGGGTCTTGACATACTCCCTCTGCTGGAGTTTATGGATGTGATTCCTTTTACTGACCATGAGTGTGAATCTAGTGTAAATTCAACTTACTGGGGCCTGATCCAAAGCCCACTGAGGTCAATGCAACACCTCCCATTGATTTTAATGGCTTTGGATCAGGTTCTATGTGAGAGCAGCAGCAGGCCCTATGTTTTTTATTAGGGACCTACTTCTCCTCCCCAGTTACTGGTGGCTCAGCACTTTCCTATCTAAGCAAACTTTTGCCAATGTGAACTTCACAAGGTTTCTCAAAGCACCTCACCACAAAAGAATTCCTCTCAGTCCTCTGCATGTCCATTTCAGTTTCCGGAGCACTTTGCTTGCATATTTAACATGCTGGGGCTTTTGTACTCTCTGGAAAAAACTAAATAAGCAAAGCTTATTCAGTATTCCCAATGACAGACAAGAAAGTGAACTGCTGAAATCTAGCTATTGCAACTGGAGCAGCTAGTGATGGCATCATGGTAATAACATGGGATAGCTTTAATGGGGCGAAATGTGCATTAGTTTCAGTCTGAATAAATCACTATGTCCTTAAAACTTCCTTTCTCTAGCTGCAAGATTAGAACCAACTATTCAGAGGTGTTGGTGATATAGTGGTGAACATAGCTGCCTGCTAAGCAATTGCCCTAGGTTTGATTCCTGGCCAATACAGGGGTGTGTTTTTTCAAGTTACAGTGGGGGAGGTCTAGGTTGGAGATTAGGAAAAACTATTTCACTAGGAGGGTGGTGAAGCATTGGAATGGGTTACCTGGGGAGGTGGTGGAATCTCCATCCCTAGAGGTTTTTAAGTCTTGGCTTGACAAAGCCCTGGCTGGGATGATTTAGTTGGGGTTCGTCCTGCTTTGGGCAGGGGGCTGGACTCAATGACCTCTTGAGGTCTCTTCCAGCCCTAGGATTCTATGATTCTATGATATTCTTTCCAGGCTATTGTCTGGTCACAATATGTGCCAAATTCTCCCATCTCACCAGGTTTCCTTGAGAAAAGGGCGTGTTGAAACAGTGCTTACTCTTCTGTTATTTGGGTTAGGGATGTAAAATTTCTATTAATTGGCTAATCAAATAGTCGATGCAATTGCATCAACTATTCGATTAGTCGATAAGGGGCGTCTCTGCCTTTGAAGTGTAGCAACAAGGCCGTTGCTGCACTTCGAAGGCAAAAAGCGCTGCAGGGAGTATGGGGCAAGCAGGGGATTCCCCCACTGGCCCCATGCTCCCTGCACTGTTTCAAAGTGGCAGTGCCCCATGGAGCCTGGGGTCAGTGGGGGAGTCCCCAGCAGACCGCGGGCTCCATGTGGCACTGCTGCTTTGAAATGTTGCATGCAGCCCGGGCTAGCTGGGGACCTCAAGCTGAACGCGGCATTTCAAAGCAGCAGACCCCCAGGCTCCATGTGGAGCTGCCACTTTGAAACGCCATGTGGTCTGGACCCAGGCCCCACGCAGCACTGCCACTTCGAAGCACCCCGTTCTTTTCCTCCCACCTTGCTGCCTCTTTCTGATAGAGTGTTGACTATCCAATAAGCATTTGCTTATCAGGTAGTCAACTAGTCGTTCACATTCCTAGTTTGGGTAAGAAGTTCTTATCTGCCTGTTTCTATTACACTTCTGTTTGTTTTATTAAGCACTTCTTTAATCAAATGATCTGTTATATTCTCAGTCACAAAATTACTTAACTTCTGGTCTTTCTGCAGATCAGTCTCTGTACTACAATTTCTCAAACCCCTTGGAATCTAACTAAAATAATCTGTCCAGATGTGAGTTTTTGGTAGGGTTGTAACTCAAAATAACCAATTACCAATTAAGTCAAATAACACAATTGCAAATGCCAGTCTAGACATTTTACACTGATTTAGTCCAGGAAACAAATGTTTGTTCCTTGTTGTGGGTCATGTTTGTGTCCTAGAATAAAAGGCTTTGGCGCTCAAGATTCACATTAGCAATTGTGTTGATTTCCAATCAATTAAGTTAATGAACATGAATGCCAACACAGCCAAAACCTCTAGCATATAAATTACAAAGCAAAGCATGTAAATTACATAGGCCAGGTCTTCATATAAAAGTTTTACCAGTGTGACTACTTTTATTAGAAGTATGAAAGCCCTACAGCTTTCTAATGTAGGGCCAGATCCTTTCTAATGTAGGGCCTATTCCTTTTGAAAAGGGGACTTAGGCATTTTTGAAAAATTTCTCTCTAGTCCTCAAAATTCCATTTTGACCCTGGCACTTTTCCTTGGAAAGGGGGATGCAGACCAAAGGGTTCCTGCCCTGGAAAAAAGTCTATTTAAGCAATGGGAAGCTGTCAGGCCTTTGTCTTCTGCTCACCTGGAAAGCCCAGAAAGGATACAAAGGGCTGGGGACCCAAGTCAGAGTGAAAAATCAACTATGACTTGAAGACTATGCCTGAAATAAGAACAGTTCTTTAGGGTAAGAATCTGCTTGCCACAAGTATTTTTAGTAAATTCATACTAGCTGTGCATTTTCTTTTCATTTTAATTTAGTTAGTTACTTTGATCTATCTGTTTTCACTTCCAACCACTTAAATCCCACTACTTGTACTGAATAAATACACTTTTGTATACTATCAGGCCGGTGTAAATAATTGTTACCGGGGTTGGGGGAGGAAATGAGCTGTGTGCATCTCTCTCTTTCATTGATAAAGAAAGGGAGTGAACATCCACATGAGCTTTCCCTGTGTAAAATTTTTCAGAGGAAGATTGATTTGGGGTTTTGATCCCTTTTGGGGGTTGGTTTCCTGGGTGCCGTGCACTAGAAATGCATCCTCCCAGAGCTGAAGTGGTTCAGTGTCTGCACTGCTTTTCCAGGGGGTGGTAGACCCAGCTCTGTGCCTTCTCTGAGGATCTGGCCCAGCAGGACAGGGTGGTGGGGAGCCCCAGAGAACAAGGCAGCAGGTGACAGTGGCATGATCAGAACCCCAGGGAACAATTCCAAAAGGGTCTTCTGTGACCGTACCCCATCACATCAGCTTATTCCCTCAACATTAAATGACTCAAGCAGATCATTCATATTCTCCTTCCTACACTGAGCTCTGAATTTGTATTCTCATATGGAGCAGACTAATGCTGATAATAAATAAATCCCTCTTGGGTCTAATCCCCCCTTCCATAATAATATACCAGCATTATTTGAAGACACATTTCACATGGATTTATTGATCTTCAATTTATATGTAGCTTCTTAACATATTTGAGCTCAGCCACTGTTCTCTTGAGGGGGAGAAACAACAGAATCTTTGTTAGATCAGAGCCTTCCCAATACAGAATAATTAAAAAAAAAAATCAGCTTCATAAGCACAAGCCAGCGTGGAGGTGCAGGGCATGTCCAACTTCCAGAGAAGTCAATGGAAAGAGAGGGCACAAAGCACCCTCCTGGATCAAGCCCCTTATATACACTTGCTCATCCAGATGCACTTCTATGTTTCCACATGATCAATACAATGGAAGTAACAAGCCTTTTGCTAGCACCTTGACAAGGAGGTACTCAGCCACTTACCACATACAGATTTTACAGAAAAACTATTAGGCAAAGAGCTGTTGAAAGACACAAGATAGTAACCACTGAGAAGGATGGTCTTGTAGTCACTAGACTGGGCCCTAAATATCAACGTTCAGTTCCTGGCTCTGCTACAAAGTCCCATTTTAATGTTGGACAGATCACTTCATCTTTCCATGCCTTTATTTTACAGATGGAAAATGGGAGCGATACTTCCTTTTCCCCGCCCTTCAGGTTTCCTGTCTATTTACAGGGTTGCCAAACTAAAATCACATTTAGTGACCATTAAGGTGACAGCAGAACTCAACCTGTCCCCCCAAACCTTGAAAACATGCACCTAAGAAGTTTAGAGGAAAGACTTGAACAATACTTGCCACCTTCAAGTTGCCTATAACACCACTTCAATACCACACTCCCATACTCCATAACGCTGTCCACTTCCATCTCCAATAGATATTCCAAAGCAATGCCTACCCCTGCTTCAGTCTGGCACAGGCCTTAGCAGTTTATATCAATTACATTAACAGACCAGCACAGCTGGCCAGCATGCATTCCATGCATTTGGGACGTTATTCTGCTTTAACGCTGTGGAAGATAAGCAAATAAATTAATTTAGTCATCCTGAAAACCATGGGGTAGTGCTAGGGTCGGAAGTGGACCTGGATTCTGTGCGTGCAGTGACTTCTCACATAAATGTTTCTACTAATTTATTTAACACTTGGGGAGAAGGGTGTTCATCAGCTCTTCCCTAAGCATCTTCTAGCTGGGAGTTCATGATTAGTTAATTGTAAGGGTAGAAAACTGCTTGCAGGGCCGGCACACAACATTTTGACACCTGAGGCAGGGAGCTCAAATGACGCCCCATGCCCCCTCTCTTGGGCCAAAACTTTAAAAGATCTCAATTCTGCCTTCTTCCTGTTTTACTCCTCTCATGGTACTGTGCATCTAGAGCAGAGAGAATACATATGCACCAGCAGCAGACACAATTTTCTACATTCTGGGTCCTAGTGGCGCCCTCCCACAGTCTGGCACCTGAGGCAGCCGCCTCAGTTCGCCTCATGGTAAGGCCAGCTCTGACTGCATGGCAATTTATACAACACTGAGAACAGGGAGTTCTGAATTCCTCAGCTCTTGTTCCTAGCTTTCTTTCGCCACCTCCGCCTACGAGAATATTTCCAAACTACCAATGATCATCAATCTGACCAACCAGATCCCCCCATCAACACCAAAAGAAAAATAATTCTATATAGACTCCCCCTGACGGTCATAATTACAATCTGGATTTCTATATACAATGCTTCCGCAACAATGCACAGACTGACATTATGCACAAACAACAACAAGTGACATACAATCTCAGCCGCGCTGAACACTATGCTATCCAGAATCTCAAAAATAACCCGGACATTATAATCAAACCAGCTGACAAAGGGGGTGCTGTGGTCATTATGAATCAGTCAGACTATGACCAGGAGGCAACTAGACAACTCTCCAACACCGCATTTTACAGACCTCTCTCCTCTGATCCCACTTCAGAATACCAAAAGAAACTACACTGTCTCCTTAAAGAACTCCCTGCCTCTACTCGGGACCAAATCCACACAGAAACACCTTCTGAACCCTGACCAGGACTGTTCTATCTGCTTCCCAAAATCCATAAACCTGGACACCCCGGACGTCCCATCATTTCAGGTATCAGCACGCTCACTACTGGATTATTCAGCTATGTAGACTCTCTTCTCAAACCCTACGCAACCAACACTCCCAGCTATCTCCGAGATACTACTGACTTCCTGAGAAAATTACAAAACATCAAAACCTCCCTGATAACACCATCCTTGCTACCATGGATGTAGAAGCTCTCTACACCAACATCCCACATGAAGACGGATTACAAGCGATTAGAAACACTATCCCAGATGATAGATACCACTGCCAATCTGGTAGCAGACCTATGTAACTTTGTTCTCACCCACAATTATTTCCAATCTGGGGACAACTTATACCTCCAGATCAGCGGCACAGCCATGGGTACCCGCATGGCCCCACAGTACGCTAACATCTTTATGGCTGACTTAGAACAACGTTTCCTCAGATCCCGTCCCCTTTTACCTCTCCTCTACTTATGCTACATCGATGACATCTTTATGCTCTGGACCCATGACCAAGAAACACTGGACGTATTCCACAGAGACTTTAACAACCTACACCCCACCATCAATCTCAGCCTGGACCACTCAACACGAGAGATCCATTTCCTGGACACCACAGTACAAATCACCAATGGTAAATTAGATACCACTCTCTACAGAAAATCCACTGACTCCTAAAGTTACCTACATGCCTCCAGCTCCCATCCAGGACACACCATACGATCCATCATCTATAGCCAAGCCCTTAGATACAACCGCATCTGCTCTAATCCCACTGACAGAGACCAGAAACTTCAGGATCTCTACCAAGCCTTTGTAAACCTCAATTACCCATCCAGGGAAATAAAAAAACAAATTGAAAGAGCCAGACGAATACCCAGAAACCATCTACTTCAAGACAGACCCAAGAAAACCAACAATAGAACACCACTTGTCATCACCTATAGCCCCCAACTTAAACCCATCCAACACATTATCAATAACCTACAACCTATACTGGAACAGGATACTACACTCAGAGAGGCTCTGGGAGACAGACCCATAGTCTCCTATAGACAACCACCTAACCTCAGGATGATTCTTACCAACAACCACAGGACATACCACATTAATACCAACCCTGGAACTTTCCCTTGCAACAAACCCTGTTGCCAGCTTTGTCCACATATTTACCCTGCTAACACCATCATTGGCCCTAACCATGTCAGTTACAAGATCAAGAACACATATTCCTGTTCATCCAGAAATATAATTTATGCCATCATGTGCCAACAGTGTCTGTCTGCTATGTATATTGGACAAACTTCTCAGACACTTCGCCAAAGAATTAATGCCCACAAGTCAGACATCAGACAGTTTCACAAAGAAAAAACAGTTTCTTGTCATTTCAACCAGACTGGGCATTGTCTCAAGGACCTAACTACATGTATCTTACTTCAAAGAGACTTTAACACCACACTACAAAGGGAAACCTCAGAACTGTCATTCGTGCTTAAATTTGACACTTTACGAATGGGCCTTAAAAAAGATGCTAACTACCTTACCCATTACAAAGATAGCTTCCCCAATTATCACCCCTAATATCATTCTCATATAGACACTAACCTCACCCCACCCCCGCCCTCCTCTGTTCTAAAGTCTGATTTGTCAATTTTATATGTGTTCACTTGTTTGTTTGTTTGTTTTTATTGTATCCCTTTGGTATATATGGTTGTGCCAATTTTCTTCCACAATGTGATCTGAGGAAGTGGGTCTGGCCCACAAAGCTCATCACCTAATAAACCATCTTGTTAGTCTTTAAAATGCTGCATAGTCTTGTCTTTTGTTTCAGCAAGACCAGACTAACACGGCTACATCTCTATCCTAGCTCTGGGAGCTTTCTCCTACATTCCAGGGGTATCTGGTGAGGGAGTCAGAAAATGTGTCACTTTTTTGTAGCTTTCCTCAGAAGTAAGTGATGGCAGATCTGCTGTGGCATGGATGATACCAAATTCAAATCTGGAGGTTTTGCTTTGTTGCAAAAACTTGTTACTCTTCAAAAGTTATCAGTGTTTTGTGGACAGGCCTTCTCCATGCATTACTGGTATTTTAGGAACCAGCACCTGAGGAACAAGAAGGTGGCCAAAAGAGAGATGGCTCACAGGGCTTTAGGCTTCTTGACAGAAGGGTAGTAAGACAAGAGAGACAAGCCAGGGGACAAACTGACAAAAGACAGGGGACTTTTAGAGATTAACAAATCTGTTATCAGTTCATTTTTTCATTGAGCCTCCATGAAAAAAAAAAATCAGATTGTGCTCAAAGTTTAGATTCTATGGCTTGGTTTTTGCCATTTCCATGAGACTTTCACAAAATAAAGATTTAAAGCTGTTAAAACCCAGCTTTGTAACACAACCTTAACTGTAGTGCCATTGCCTCTGCATCATAAACTCTTCAAGGCAGGGATTAACACTTACTGTATGCCTAAATTATGTGGTTTTGATCTCAGGTGGGGCCTCTAGACATTACTGTACAAAAGGTATCCAAAATAAAATACTGTACTTAATTCATCCTGGCATGAAACTTCCGAACCGAGATCTAGACCAAAACTAAAATTCAGTTATACAATGGAGGGAGAAGGGCACTACCTGATCACAATGTAAAAATGTAGAGAAAATCCCAAAGAAATGCACATAGTTAAAAAGAGCACAGCTAGCAACAGCTAATGAAAGTTGCTCACCTAGCAAGTTTTCCCCAATACTACTTTGTTAATTTCAGGAGCAAAATAAACTTGTGGTTCTCAATGTGTAAATCACAGGAATCAGTATGGAAGGACTGAACAGTAAAGTTTCTGGAAGCATCTCTGAAAATAATCCATCAGTCACGGCAGGCAGAGTTTGCAACAAAATGGAAAACTTCTATTTGACCAATGGCTTATGATTTAAAGGACAAACTTGGGGCCGGACCCTGCAAAGTGCTGGGCAAGAAGTGGTGGGTGTCTTCAGCTGAAGCGAAGCCCCAATTCAGCAAAGTAATTAAGCACAGGCTAAAGAGTCATCAACTGAAACCAGGTGCTGGAAGTCAAACATCTACTCAAGCATTTATTGCATATGAATGGATTCATGTACTCCTTAGAAGGAGGCCTCTGCACCAGGTTTCATGAACAGCTGCACAGGGCAGCTAGACCACACAATGACAATGGATGATTTCTTCTCTCTGCCCCCCTCATCCTCCCAACAATTAAAAAGGAAAAAAATCCAGCTGGCTTTTTACAACCACTATCTAAATAACAGCAGAGCCAAAATGGTTTCCCCAACAGAACCCCCATTTAATCACTGCAATAGCCATGGAAAAACGGGTGTACTTAAATTGACTGTGTACGCCAGTTTACACCACCTGTGGATCTGGCCAATACAGTGCAGTTCATTGAAGTACCTCAAAACAATTTACACTAAGTATTACTCCTGTTTCATAGATGGGGAAAGTGAGGCACAGAGTTGCTGTAGCCGTTTTCCAAAATTGTGTGTCTCCTAAATCCACACAAAAGCACTCAAATATGCAGCCTGAATTTCAGAGCTGCTGGGCACCCCATTAAGTAAAATGTGGGTGCTCAACCAGAGACATCTCATAGGACTGAGCTGCCTGTGAGAAAGCATTCTGTTTTCATGCAACTTGCAAACAGGTTGAATGAAGCTGATCAGTCCTCAGGTGCCTCCAGGCACGAGCAGCTGACTGAGGTCTAGGGTTGCCAGGTGTCCGGTATTTTTGCCTCCTGGCAGGGGAAAAAAATCAGAAAATACTGGACACCTATAATGTCCAGTATTTTCAGATTTTTTTCCCCTGCCAGGAGGCGAAAATACCAGACACCTGGCAACCCTACCACACTCAGCAACCAGGCCCAGCCCCCGGCTCCCGCCTTCTGCTCTCCCCTCCCCACTTAGCCCCCCCGACACCTCCCTCCTCCCCACTTACCTGGTTCCACAGGGGAGTTCTCTTCCCACACAGAGTAAGAAAACAAGATGGCCACCGGCAAAAAAAAACCCCAAAGGCCTTAAATGGGCCATGCTGGTTTTTTTGTTTTGCTTAATAACTGGTGGGGTCCTTTTTTTTTCTCAACAACTCTGGTCCCCCCCCCCTTTTTTTCCTCAACAGTGAGGTTTTTTTTGGGGGGGTGGGGAGTGTTCGGTATTTTTGGTTAAACCATCTGGCAACCCTACTAAGGTCAAACAACTCTAGAATGATTATGGTAGCTAAGGATCTGAATCACTAGCTGCTTCAGTCGTTCAGATAATTGTCTTGCAATTACATAAGAATTACCCTCCCCCCTATAGTAAGTAAGGGTACCCCAAAAGGCCAGAGGATCAAATTGACTTCACAGGCCCTAAAGCACAGCTAACAGCTGATCAGATCTAAGCTACTATTACTGGTGAACCTCAAACAAGCAACTTCTATTCACCTGTCAAAATGGGACCAATATAAGCCAAGTTACAGTGGGCTGAGTTCTCACTTTGCATTACTGATATACATTTGTTTGCAAATCAGATGCAGGCCATTGCTCCCAGCAAGATGACACTAGGGGTGTCACGAAGTGTAGGCACTTCTTTTCTGTCTTCTTCCACACAACACAGCCTTAGTCATAGTCTTTACGCAAAGCCCTTTCAGGAATGGAACAATGAGAAAAACTGAAGCGCTTCCAGCTTTCATAAAATGGGTGAATAAGGAAAATGACTGAATTAGACCCCCTCACTGCCAGGGATTTTCTGGTTCTGGGATGTTCTGGTTCAACAAAGAATGTTCTATGAGATCTTAAATGAAAATCAGGGTCACACTGCTTGTTAATATCATTGGGAAATTAGGGCTGTAAAATCCTGTTTAACCAGTTAACCTGTTAAATAGTATGGCCCGGTTTATGTTTAAATGGTTAACTGCTTAAATGGAGCTAGGTAAGGGGTCCACTCCAGCCCAGCTGGGCCAGGCTGCTCCAGCTCCCATCGGCTAACCATTCACATCCCTAAGGGAAATATATGTATAGCTACTATAAGGAGTTACGTGGGATGTATACAGAAAATACGTTTTTAGATTCAGAATCACAGCCAAGGTGGAGAAACAGATTTCCTGGAAGATGAGGAATGTTTATTCACCTGTGTCTCTGTCAGATGAAAGCTAACACAATAGGCATCCTTTCCATAGGAATGTTTGGAACGAATGTGAAGTCAACAGGGCAGCACTGACACAGGAAAACCAGCCACTGGGGTGGGGGTTATATAGTACTGTCTGAGTTGATAATTTGGGGGCAGAGGTGAGGGAACAGAAGTAGGAAGAAAGGAAGTCTTCCTCTCATAATGACCCAGACTGGAAGCAGTCACAGAGATGAGTACTGGGTCTGTTTGCCTGTAACAGACAAATGGGGGGAAAAGTACAGTCTTTTACAAGCCATATCAAGGCAAGGAAAATGGGGACATTTCAAGCTGTAAAGCCTGATCCCGTTTCATTTTCACCCTCTAGTAGTTCCACTGAAAAAGGTAACAGGACAAGTTTAAAATGTGTGATGAGGTTGAAGGTTGCTTTCGACTGCGTATCCATCCATTGCTCAGCACATGAGTTAACCCAATCAACTCCCACCTGGGCAAAGCAATAAAAAACAAGGGTACAAACAGAAATGGGAAGAGGATTGTACATCTCACTAGAAACAGAAGAAGGGGGAACTGGAAGTTCCCATGAAGGGCACAGAAACATCCATAAAATGAGAGACGGGTCTTTATCTATCTGCCTGAGTAGTTACCTTTTCCTTGCCTAAAATTCCCCCTGTAATCTACATTTGATGCTTTACATTTCATTTCCTGTCCTGTCCTAAACTGCTGTGCAGCGCCGCTGGGCCATGTGGGCCATGTTAAACAGCTGCTGTGGGCATGGTGTAATTCTCATATAAGCCCTGATTCTCCATGGCTTTGTGCCTTGTGTAGATCTTTACACCTGTGCAAAGGGAGCATACTATGCAACCAACCCATTCCCTCCCTTTGCACAAAAGCAGGTTCTGCAGAGCAGTGGCGAATCAGAGCCTGTCATTTCGAAGGCTCTTTGTGATATGTAGGAAGAACTGGGCAGAACACCTCAGCTAATTCTTCCTGCTGCCAGCCCCAATGCCCGGAGAGGGTCCTCTGCCACCACACACAACATGGAGCATTAAGGAATGTTCTGCAAAAGTACATTGGCATTCAAGCCCAAACCCACTAGGTACATACTGAAGTGTGTGCACAGCAACAGTACACCCCTTTTTAATTGCAGAGACAAGAATAAGGGCATATTTCAGCATCTGTCCAGGGCTAGGGGGCATGGTGGAGAAGGACTGAGAATGACAAGAACAATTTGTCCTGTTTACTGCTATTACCCAGGTAAAACACCCTTGAGTAAATCCCTCCTCAAAGGTCACCTCTTCTTTTCCAGCTCTCCCATGAAGCCACCAACAGATTAATAACCTTCCATTCCGGCTCCCGCCCTCAGTAACCAAAGGCAGCCAGCAGCTGTGCAGGCACCATCAGCAAGGCATAAAAAAAGGTCTGTTTTAAACCAACCAAAAGCCAGGCAGTGTGTATTTGCAGCCAGTGAATGAAAATTTCCCTAGCGACGTGAGCATCACTGCACAGCGCCCGGCCTTGGCAGCCAGCACTCTGTGGTGCTGGTGGAGCTATTCTTGCTTTTGCAACCTCCCTAGCCAGGCAGCTGGCATCTTCCTTCCGTATAATGGAACAGAGTGTGGGCACAATCACGTCCTCTCTGCTTAAGGTGACCATATCTCCCTATGCTGAACACAGGTCACCTCAAAGTTACATGCATTCAAGCAAGTTTAATGGCAATCAGCATGAACTATGCAGTGCAAACATTCCATTTAACATTAAGTTGACTTGTCTGACCCCTGTTTAAAAGAAAAACTGTAGCTGGGTTCTTTATTTATCTCATCTGTAAGACTTTAGGGTTCACACAGAGAGGGGGGATGCACACACCCCTACCCTCCCACACATGCACATGGAGAGGGGTACCTGTACCCTGATCTCACACTCCTCTCTCTGTTCCTGGCTGGGCCCCTTAGGATGGGCCCAACTCACTCGGTACCTGGTGCTGCATCTTCCCAAGGCAACATTTGGGGGCCTGGTCACATGCTCCCCCAGATTTCTGCCAGGGCTCACACCAGAATGTGCTCAGTGGCAACCTTTCAGCACTGTGCATGAGGGCAGGGACGGGAGCCGCTTCTAGCCACACAGTGTGGAAAGGCAGCTAGCACCTCTGGGCTGACATTGACCGTAACAGGAGGCTACTGGGTTCACGGGCAGCAAGACCCAGGGAGCCTTACTGCTCGGGCTTCTGTGGGCAGAGAGGTGGCTCAGCCAGGAGAGGGTGGCTAGGGGACAGAGCAGCTCTGTACTCCCTGGGGGGCAAGCCCCAAGGCAACAGGGAAGGGACAGGAGACGAGGGTACCTCAGGAATATTAGCGAACCACACCAATCCACCAATCCACAGGCAGGCAGATACCACTTACCCACTTAGAGGTCTTGTTTTCCTAATTTCAAAGAACTGAGTTCCCGTGTGATTGTATCTGGATTTTGCAATTTAAAGTAAAGTAACTTGAAGAAAGATTCAAGACAAATGAATAAAGCTCACCAGAGTGATGGAAAAACTTTTCAAGTCTTTGAGGGGTTGCTGTGTTAGTCTGTAACTGAAAAATAAATAAAAAACAATGTACGGTCCTGCAGCAACTTAGAGACTAACAAAGCATGTATGGTATCATGAGCTTCCATGGGCACAGCCCACTTCTTCAGATGAATGGAGTAAGGGATCCAGGGGACAAAAACAGCAGAGAAAGAGAGGGGATGGGAAGGGAAAGAGAAGAAAAAATGGTCAATTAGGGTATGTCTACACTGCCACCCTAGTTCGAACTAGGGTGGCTAATGTAGGCATTTGAACTTGCAAATGAAGCCCGGGATTTAAATATCCTGGGCTTCATTTGCATGTTCTCGGACGCTGCCATTTTTAAATGCCCCGTAGTTCGAACTACCTGCCCGCTGCTACACGCGGCACGGAATAGGTAGTTAGAATTAAAGCTCCTAATTCGAACTACCGTTATTCCTCCTGCAAGGAGAACTTTTTTCACTCTCAGTCATAATTTCCACTGGAAGCATAAAGCAGGTACTAAAAAGCCACCAATTCTCTATGTCTGTTTTCTCAACTGAAGAGACGCAAGTGAAAGAGGTAATTAAATCTGATCCAATAACTAAATGCTACAAGAGAAAATTATGTATTTTCTGGCCATCTGGGACTCCTCTCCTGTTAGTTCAGAGACAGGGTGAAGGAAGAATCATAATAGAAAAGAGAAATGCCGTTTACAAATCTGTCTGCAGCAATCTACCTTGTTCATTGGTTCAGAGTGCTCATAACCTCCCTTTCATGCAAAAAAGTACCATACCTGTTTTGCCTACACAAGACAGAAATTCAAAGTGAAACAGTGGCATGACAGCCCTCAGCGAGAAACCAAAATGCTACATTTGAAGCCCACCAGGCTTTGAAGCCTAATTAGGTCTGGCTCCAAACGTAGAGTTCTCTAACACCTATCAAGAGAGTGGGTGTTTAAAATTCCAGTATCCCATGGGTGCAGTTCATAGTGTGACAGAGCTCACTGTGTCTGAGGAGCAATCACGCACCAAGGAGTAAAGAAATTCCATGACTAACCCTAGCCTAGTGGATGTGCCCTCTGAAGAGCAGGTTAGCCTCTCAGGTCCAGATGCTGCCGTAACTTCCGCTGGTGCTTTGATCTTTCTGGCCAACCAGACCTTTTCCAATTGCCTGGTTTCTCTAATGCTCACTCGCCTTGGTTTCTGCCCCCACGGCCTTTCCGCCAAATAAAGAGCCAAAAACACGTTACTGGAGCAGAGAAATAACTGGTAAATGGAGCAAGATGAGAGGCTAAATCAATGTGCTGGCTTGTGACTGCTCATTCCATCAACCTGCCCATGTGCAGTGGAAACAATCAACATTTAGCAGCAGGGAGGAAAGAGGAAAAAGTGCAAATAAAGTTTGGATTAAACCCACAAATGCCAAGAAATTGAGAAGTGCCTCTCCCATAGCATCAAGCTCTATCCCAGGGCATGCTCACAAAGGTGCAGGTCTCACTCCAGGGGCTTCTTTCGAGAGATCGGGAGGGCCAGGTCTCCATCGCCATTCATGGCGCTTTGCTTCCCAGTGGGGAGAGCAGTAGCAAAAGTCCCCAAGAAGAAATGCCTCAGAGAACTCTGGCTATGGGTTTTGCATAGTGGCTTAAGCTGAGAGGAGGAGGAGGCCTCTTGTATATCCCTGATCATGCAGCTGAGCAAGGACAACCCACCTCCTGGCTGTGGGGCAACCAATGCCTCTTAGGGATGTTAAATATCGGTTAATTGAATAGTCTAGTAACCTTATGAAATTTTATCGGTTAGTCAACTATTCTGTAGTCCCTGGGGCCGGGGCCGACAGCCAGTGTATCAGAGGCAGCAGTGCGGGGTACCCGATGAGAGCTGGACTGCGAGGGGAGCCAGTTTAAAAATCAGCTCCTCTCATGGACCGGCTGCCTGTCGCCCCGTGCTGCTGCTTCTGAAAAAGAGAGGCCGCAGCGCGGGGTGGCAGCTGTTCCTGTCTGAGGTGGGTCTGAGCTCCTGGACCTGCACAAGCCGGAACTGAGCCAGGCTGCCTGCCCCACCAGTTCCTAATACACTTTAGATGCAGAACCGCAGCCAGAGTAGGTCCCGAACCCATAGCAAGCCAGGACTAAGCCAGGCTGCCAGCCAGCCTGCTAAAAAATGTACTAGCAGGAAGGGGGGAAGAGAGGTGCTGGCACTGGGAGCCATTTACACAGGCACTTTAAAGCCTGCAACTTGCTGTGCTTGGTGGGGTGTGCATGTGTGTTTTCACAATCCTGAATGAGGTTATAGCACTAAGCCCACCGACAAGGAGAGGTAAAGGGGGCAGTTTTTCCTGGGTCCTGGTGATTCTAAAGGGCCTGGAGCTCCATAGCAGCAGCAGCCAGAGCCCCAGGGCTCTTTAGATGGCCCTGAAGACCATCATGAGGAACTCGGTGCATAGATGGTCTGACAGATCTCCACATGTGCTAGCAGAGTCAAAGTTGTTTCCCTCCTGAATTATCTTCTGCGTTGTGCTTCAGTAAGTTACTCCCGGCAGTTCATTAACTGCTCAGTGCAGTGTAATGACTCTGCCTCCTATCTTAACACCAGATTCAAGAAGGATACTGCAGCATCTTCATGTAATTCTGTATTGCTTGAAGCCATTCTGGGACAGACATGGAGACCTTATAGTTTGGCACTGGTGGCACTGAAGGCTGGAAACAAACAAAACAAAACAACAACAAAAAGGATTAGATAGGTCATTCCTTCCATGACAGCAGGTAGAACAATTCAGCTCTCTAGGCAGGTGCAAAAAGGGATACAGTTCAGAGCCCAAAAGTGCAAACCCCATCTGAAAGCAATCAGCCCCAGGAAAGTCAGAGCAGCTTCTGATCTCAATTACAACGTGAACTATACATTTGCTGCATCTACCCCAACTGACTGACATCAGAGTATGCCCTGGTGGGACCACTGGCATGAAGAACGGGGCAGCCTTTGAACAGACTGAGAGATCCTGGCACAGAAACCAAAAGTTAGTGTTTTAAGACTAGAAAAAACACGTTAGTTTAGATTAATGAAATCCCAGTGCTGGATTGGTTCCAGACTCTTCAGAGTATTAACCTAAATTTTAATCTCTAGTTTTATCGAGAGAGAGAGATGAATGGAGACCAACAGCAACTTTGACAATACAGTACACACTTTCCCCTCTGCGGGGGTGGGGCAGTGATCATTAATGGAGTGCAGTGCTGGACACTGAGACTGTGTCTACTAGGGATGTAAAATCCTATTTTTAATTGGTTAACTGCTTAAGCATAGCGTTTAACCAGTTAATTGATTAAAGGGGAGGACTGGCAGGGGGCCTGCTCTAGCCTGCTGGGCTGATGTGTCCGGACTGGAGTGGTTCCCCCGGGCCTGCCATGGACAGGGGCTGCTCTAGCATAGCCAAAGCAGCCCCTGCTTGCAACCCCCTCCAGCCTGCAGCAGATAGGGGCACTCCATCCAGAGTGCCCCTGTCTGCGGCAGGCCCCGTGGAGCTGGAGCAGCCCCTTGCCTGTGCCAAGTGGGAAGCTGCTCCAGCCCCCACCAGTTAATGGAACTGGTAAGCAGCACCTGCCAGTTAACCTGTCACATCGCTCATGTCTACACTTGCACTTGCTCACCAAAGTATTTCTCATTCAGGGGCATTTAATGCACCGTCTCTCCCACCTCTCCTCCCCGGGAACAACGAAGCTCGGCAGTGGCCAGTGCCCATGTGAATCCTGCCTTGTTGGCAGCAGCGCTCGCTTGCCGGCAAAATAAAACCCGCTCAGGGACGTACTTTGTCAGCAAAAGTGCCACACACAAGTGTTCACACTCACTGATGTCTAGCGACAGGGCTCGTGCTGCTGGAAGCTGCGTAGTGCAGACTCCCCGAGCCCACTGGCAAGGGCACAGTTCAAGGACTCCTTGGGCAGCCGCAGCTCAGCTCTCCTCATACTGTCAAGCCCCACTGGAGCGGTCACAGGGGAGTCCAGCCCCACCACACCTCTGACTAATTAGGAGCCTCCCTGCAGAGGCTGTGGGGAGAGGCATCAGGTGATAGCCTGAAGATCATTTGGGGCCGGATTTTGAAAGTCAGCTGGAGTTAAGAGCTTCTTGTAAATTCCACTAAGCACCTAAATAGATTTTAAAATCTATCCCCCAATTCATGAGAGCCCCCAGGCAGATGTGCAGCACAGGCCTGTAAGCGCTGGGCTGGGCTAAAGGGCATGGCTAATACCCTTGTGGGGACTTGCTTTTATTTTGAAGCAATAGTGCTGAAGCCATGAAGAAAGGAACTGGTACCCGGTGGCTGAAGAGCTTTGGTCCGGTTGGAGAGCTCACCAGCTTACAGTAACCTAATCCTGAGTGGAGCCTTTGAGTGCCAGTTGTTCTCCATGGCTCACAGGGAGCACTCAGCCATGTATTGATTCAAGCCTTTGGACAGGCCCATCTTCAAGGTCAGTTCTAGCTTCATGCCTGCTTAAAACCAACTTCTCTGAATCAAACAACATTGTATTAATGCTCTCAGGAGACACACCTCTGTCTGCCCATCACTGCCAGGCTAGGACTTTCCCAGGATATTTACTTAAACTGTTTCTGTGCCAGCGATAAGGCTCATTATTTTACACATCAGTCTTCATCCTTTTGAGCAGGTGATTCATGAATTAACATGACACAAAAAATGGAAAAAAAAGTCATAACCTGAATAACCACTGCAGAAGGTGGAAGCTAGACACTACTACCACTACACTACTGACACATCAACTTATTAACCACAAAGCACTCACATTACAACACCCACTTCAAGGGGAGAGGTTTATTTAAAAAACTCAGCCAGGTTTTTAAAAGTGCCTAGGGATTCTAAGGAGTCAAAAATGGAGTGCTTGCTTGAGACACCTTGGGGCCTGGTTTTCATGCAGCGGGCAATCAGCACTTCCTAGAAAAAAACAGGTCCCTTTAAGACTAGCAAGCTGGGCACCCAAAATCTCCATACATTTTGAATGTGTAGGTCTTAGGACCCAATTCTGCCATCAGATTCATGATGCAATTCCACGGGAGAAACAAGTGGTGAGTGTACCGTGGACTGGAGTCACTTGGGAACTGCATCCAAGTATCTGAAGGAAGAATTGGCCTTTACCACCTTATACCTTGTGATCTTAGAATAGTTACAGACTGTTTCCTGAAAATCCCTTCAATAAAACCCTATCCTGCAGTTATGCCAATTTCAATCTGAACTCCAGTTTATCATTTTAAACCCGTTTGAAATGCAACACTATACAAGTAACAAGTGCATCTGTTATAAGCCTAGTCTCAGGTAGACAATGTGTATTCTTAACAATTGTATTAATTCAAACTGAGCAATCACACATCCATGGGTTGGGTATCAGCAGAGCAACCTTCAAAGAAAGCGAGCGAAATCCTGACTCTCTGGGTGCCAATAACAAAACTCCGATTAGTTTCAATAGGAGGGCCAAGGTCCTTAGGAGACTCACAAAGGTTAGGCCCAACCTGTAGGTTTTAGACAATTGTTACAGGTTGTGCCTCCCTTAACTGAAACTCTCTGGTCCAGCAACATCTGGGGTCTGGTAGGACCACAGATGTTCCTGGACCACAGAGCTCAGGTATAGGGAGGTCCGTTGGGGAGGGCGGGGACTCAGCCGGGAGCCAGAGGGCAGGACGCGGAGGGGTGGGCAGCGTGGCAGGGAGCTCTAGTCCCTGCTGCCAGGCACTAGCAGGGGCCCACTCATGGCAGCCATGGAACTCTGGCCCTGGAGCTCAGGGACAGCAGTGACAGCCGCGTAGCGCTAGTCCCCTGGCCGCAGAGCTCTAGTCCCCCAGCTGCGGAGCTCCAGTCCTGCGGCCCTGGAGCTCCAGTCCCCCGGCCACGCAGCACCAGTCCCCTGGCCACAGAGCTCCAGCCCCAGCAGCAGCCAGCGTGCTCTATCCCCAGCCATAGAGCTCTGACCTAAGTGGCAGCCATGACCGGGCAGGCAGCAGCAGCGCCATGCTGGAGCCCTAACTGGGGGAAGAGGGACAACACGGGCCATGTTGGGAGGGACCTCCCCTGGTCTGGCAAATCCCCTCATTAGGGACTGGTCAGGTCCCGAGGGTGCTGGACGAGGGAGCCAGATGTGCAATCGGTCCTTTCTCAAATTAAAAACAAAAACAAAACCTCACACACCCACTGTTCTCCAACATTAGTGGCCTGGAAACATAAAGTATGGGAAAATGGTTTTAAAGGAAAATGACAGCTCAAATCAAGAAATGTATTATGTATGAGTACCATTTTTGGAGCTTGAAGAACAAAACACACACACACACACACACACACACACACACGCCCCCCAATAAAAAGTTGACCAAACAAAAATGTGTCTTTCAATGGTAACAAACACAGGCTGTGAATTAGATTTGTTAATAGTTTTATGACTACTTAAAATAGTTAATACTTTTGTTTGTGTATATTAAAGGGTTTTTTTTAAATAGGTTTTAGGGGAGACAAATATTTTTCAAAGTTCTCATATGGCAAATCACAAGATTATGTGTTATGAGTAAAGGGACTCAGTAATATGACAACACTATGTTAAGCAGAGTGATCTGATTATTATATTCCTCTCTATAATGTCTCTCAGTCTAGACACAAGCTGCTGTTGTAATGGTAATTGCTTTGTCTTTGATATTTACATGGCAAGGGTTTGTAAATCAGTTAAAACTTTCCAAGTAGTTAAAAATGTTTTGTGGTCTGCCTGCAAATATTCCTCTTCACTTCTTATAACCCAAAGATTGGAACACGGCTGCTGTGCACAGATCAGAAAGAGCCTGCACCTCAGGAACTGCACAGAAAGTAAAAATGGTGAAAAATAATAGGGATTGTTTCAAGTCATGTCAAGTCGTGCTGCTGTAAATGTAAGATCATCCCTTTATTTTCACATGACACACACACACACACACACACACACACACACACACACACACACTTTGTATGGGCTATTCAAATCACCCAGGGGTAGCCTTCCTCTTTTCCCAATGTTAAAACTCCCATTGGCTTCCAGAGAAGGCAATGCAGTCCAACACGGTTACTCCAACCCTTTGTTTGCACAGCCCCTAAGAGACACCCCAGTCCTAGCACACTATAAATAATCAATAGTCTCACCATGACCTATTGAATGTGTTAGATACTGAAGTTTTGTATGTAAATGAAGTCAGAGAATATAGTTTAAAGCAGGGCTACTCAATACTTGGCCCATGGGCCGCATGTGGCCCGTGGCCCTTTTGTTTGCAGCCTGCAGTGCAGTTTTGGTTTACACAGGGCTCAACACGTGGCCCGTGGGTGGGATCCTTTGAACATGGCCTCCACTGGAAACACGCTCCACAATGGTGAAGCATCTCCCAGGCAGGGTGAGCACTGAAAGATGCAAGTGGACAGGCTGGCTGGAACAGATGGGTACAGGGTGTCGGCGTTTCTAGTAGGGATGTGAAGGACTAGTCAACTATCTGATAAGTCGACAGGATAGTTGACTACTCGCTCCCCCTCCTTGCTGCTTCTATTAGATAGAGGCAGCAAAAGGTGAGGAAGAGGAGGGTACTTCAAAGCAGCAGCACCGCACGGAGCCCAGGGTCCCGGGCTCCATGTGGTGCTGTCACTTTGAGACACTACCGCGGTGTTTCAAAGGGGCAGCGCTACACAGCTGATCCTGGGCTCTGTATGGCACCGCACCTTTAAAATGCTGCCATGGCGTTTCAAAGCAGCAGCGCCGCGTAGAGCCCAGCATTTCAAAGCGGCAGCGCCGGGCTTAGTGCGGACCTTCCGCTTTGAAATGATGGGGGGAGCCCAGGATCAGCTGGAGAGTCCCCGGCTGACCCCGGGCTCCACGTGGCATTTCAAAGTGGCTTGGAACCCAGGATCAGTTGGGGACTCCCCAGCTGACCCCGAGCTCCATGCAGCATGCCAGCTGCGAAATGTACAAGAGTCCTCAGCAGGGACTCTTGTGCATTTCAAAGAGGAAGTGCAGCATAGAGCCTGGGGCCAGCGTGGGACTCTGAGACCCCCACTGACCCCGGGCTCCATGCTGCGCTTCCGCTTTGAAATGCACAAGAGCCCCTGCTGGGGCTCTTGTACATTTTGAGGGAGGAATGCGGAGGTGCCTACTGACTAGTCAAGTAGTCAACAGAAATTCCATCAACTACTCGACTAGTAAATTAATCGCTAGTTAACATCCCTACTTTCTAGCCCCCCGGGAGGAAGTGCTGGGAGCACCAGGGCATTGTGGGAAGTGCTTTGTATTCATGCCCGTCAGTGTCAAAGAAGCTATTTGTATATATTTCCATGTACACGCAACCACACTTAAGTTGCAGCCCTCAGTATGTGCTGTGAGTATCATTGTGGCCCTCGGGGCTTCCATAGTTGAGTAGCCATGCTTTAAAGCATTTGTTTAATCATGTGAGGCACATGCAGGATGTCATAGACAGGCGCTAACTGATTCAGGAAAGATCAGATTTGCAAGACAGTGTAACAGTTTCTCGTATCACAAATCACTCACCTGCACTACAACTGTAAGGCCGGGTCTGCCTGGAGTGCACACAGGCCAGCCAGGGAACCCCAGTGTGCCTCAGAACCACATGCCAGACAATTCTCCCCCCCCCAAGACAGCAGCCAGGCCCAGACTGAGCACCTTTACCTGTCACTGACTCCTGTAGCAGCTGAGGGTGTAGGACTAGACAGCAAAGGGAAAACGGAAGTTTGTTTTCTGTAGCGCTCTCCGTGCTCCAGCCCACCCTGAGTTTCTAAGCACCTACAGCTCAAGCCGTGCAATCCACTTTCAAGCCCAGTTCTCTGCTTGTAGGCTCTATGCCTGCCTGGGCGCACAGTGTGGCAGAGGGAGAGATGGGAGTGCGGCTGCAGAGGTACTATGCCTATGTGCAGTGGGTCCCGGGGTGCTGGGGACCGTGCCGTGCTCTCTGGACATTTCTGCAAGTAGCTCCATAGGCACCATCTAGAGAGACTGTGGCCTCACCACAACATACGTTTGTGCAGCTACTAGTGCTGAGAGCAGCGCTAGCTGGCCTCCCCTTATGCTTTCCAAGCACACGCCACTTCTTACAGCTTCCTGAGCCCTCAATCTCTTCCTCCCAACGCACCCACCCAGGCACATCAAACCCAGATTTAGCCCTTCATGTTGTGACAGAATTCAGTCCCCCTCAGTCGAGGGTCACCTTTCTTGGGTATGATACAGCAAGCAAAGCACCTCAGGCTGAAAGCTTCTTACAATAAAGCCTGAAAGCAAAACACATTAGCAGTCAAATAGCTTACCTCCAGACAAGCCAGCCTTCAACTTTCTTCCCAGTGCTACTAGAGAAAGGCTGTTAAATTGGAGCAAACCAGAGACACGGGCACACCCAGCACAGGTGACCTTCCGTGTAGGTCTGAAAACCAACAGAATGCAAGAGAAATCTACCAGCCAGGCTCTGCAGTACATTAGGGCAAATGCTGGTGAGAATTCACATTTCCACTTGCAGAAGAGTGGCAGAGGCAGCTTTACGAGCCCCTCCTCCCCTCGCCTAAAGAGAAGGGCGGGGCGTGCTGGAGGCTGGGGCAGAGAAGAGCGTGTGTCGCGGAGCAAGACTCCACTACAACAGAACTTCCGTTGGCTGAGTAGCCATGAAAAATATTATGCCAGGGGCACAAGGTGGTGCCCTCTTCACCCCTAACTTGCTCTGCGACAGGCAGCCCTACATCAAGGAATTGCAGCCAGCTCCCTGCCCCCTCCCTTCTTCACTCTGTCCAGCAGAGCTAACAGAGCACGGAGCACCAGGCCCATGTGTCTGCCCAAGCAGAATACTACTGTAGACAACACCCCATTTCTCTGAACTTCCGTGCCAGGGCCCGAGCTAGCACCATGGCTATTTAGCCATGATTTGCAATGGGCACAGGAGGAGGCTCCAGAACCACATTGCCATCCTTAGCCCCAGTCACAGCTGATCATCCAAGTGGTGAGCATGGAAGCAGTGGGGCTCAGCCCCTCCCAGGATTAGGCACTTGCTGCAGCTGATCTAGCTCCATTTAACATAGGCCTGAGTTGGTCCATGCCAGCCACAGCTTACTAGGCACAGGGTTAAGATGCTGAGCAGAAAAAACATTGCTCGGGGACAGCTAGCTGTTGGAAGGACACGTTCTCCATGCTAGCTAGATCTACAGAGGCACCAACTTTGCAATATGCTGGGGGGTGTTCGCCCCCAGCTCTGACCCCAAAGCCTCATCTCCACTCTGCCTATTGCCCCAAGACCCAACCTTTTCCCTCCTCATTCTGCTCCCAAGTGCCCACCCTCATTCCTTTCCCCACACTCCAGCCTCCTGCACAATGGGGCTATGTCTACCCTACAGGGGTTTTCCAAAATACCAGAGGTATCCCAGAGAAACTCCACCACATCCGGGGAACATGTTTGCTCTTCCGACATTTTTGGGGGAAGAGCAGCCGCACTCTTTCAGAAGCCCTGTAAACCTAGTTTCATGAGGAAGAAGGGCTCTTCCAAAAGAGGAGGTTTTTCCAACATTTGGCTCTGTGTAAATGGGCCAAATTTCGGAAAAGCCTCTTCTGAAAAAACAATTAGAAAAAGGTATGCCAACTGCAGAGTGCAATTTGTGTACCTTTTTCCGAAAAAACTGTAGTGTAGACATAGCCTGTGAGACAGTTGGTCACAGCAAGCAAGAGGTGTGGGAAGGGAGAAGGTGGTGTTGGTGAGTGGGCCAGCAGCCAGGGGGGCTACTGGTGGGTGCCCAGCACCAACCTCTTTTCCACTCTGGGTTCTCCTCTCCCAGAGCACCCATTGAGCTGGCATCTCTGGTAAAGGTTATGGTGCTGGAAACCTTGTTAGCCCTAGCTCCAGCAGCCTGGGGAATGAAGGCAGGAAACTGAAGAGGTGACCAGGTTCTGTACTGGATGAAAAAGATGGCTCCAAAAGCTCGCCGGCAGATAACACGTCTATGTCAGTGAAACAGTTAGTATAAGCATCAAACAGGCAAGTGTTTGCTTCGCAAATGTAAAAAAAGACAGAGAGCTCCAAGTTTATCAACACTGTGTGCAGGGGCTATTCTATGTGCAATGTGTGAGCAATTATAAAAGCCATTTTCTTAAATACATAGCAGAGATTTAAACCTAGATCTCCGCAAGAATTGCTCATGACTTCCAGAGAGCGGAATATGGAGGAAGGACGGCCCTGTGCTTGCGGCACGAGTCTAGGCCTTGCCCGGGGTACAAACAAATCACTCGGCCTCTTCCACATGTTTAAAGGGGGACAACAGCACTTCCTTGCCTCACGGGGTGTTGTGAGGAACTGAGGAGAAAGACGCTACAGAGTGTGGAGTGCTCGGTACTGGGGCAGGGAGCATATAAGAACCACAGAAAGTTAGAGCCAGGATGTCACCCCCAGGTAGTACTGTTGCACCACTTATTAACTTATTCTGACAGAGCCCAAAGGGCCTATGTCTCAGCAGGAAACTTCAGTTTCAGAAACGTGTTAGTCTCCTCCCCTTGTGCTGCCTCCACTAAGGAGTCTCTCCTCTCTTTGCCACATGCAAGAAGAGAAGTGCCATGGACCCCACTTCCTGAAGCACCGTTTGCTCCTCTCATTCAAATACCAAGTGGAAGACAGAGTAGGTCTTCCGACATTTTTTGCAGAAGAGCAGGCGCGCTCTTTCAGAAGCCCCTATATTCCTCATTTCAAGAGGAAGAAGGGCTCTTCCGAAAGAGGAGGTTTTTCTGACATTTGGCTCAGCGTAGATGGGCCAAATTTTGGAAAAGCTTCTTCCAAAAAAACAATCGTAAAAGTAGCCTGTGGTAACCTCCCTCCAAATAATAATACAGTACTCTGAAATGTAGCTCGTGTCACTTGTGCATTTACTCAGCGACAGAGACTTTGAGTAAAATACATAGGGCCAAAGTATCTTTTCTCAGCTAAGATCAAGTGTTTGGGGAAGGAACCTGCAGCCTCCCTGATGGACTATACTTTGGAACTGAGCCATCCCTGATGGACGACAAGGGATGATGTAGACGGACCACAAAGACAAATGCAGGACGAGGTCAGGGGAAGCACTGGCTTCTTTTACCTGATGGACTATGCTTACCTGTTTGTTGTTCCAGGAAGACCACCGGACCAAGGAGGACACAGGACGGACCACATTGCAAGGAGTGCTCGACCCATGAACTTGTGAACTTTGTCAGAGACTAAGATTCTGCTTTGCTCTGTGGGTTGTGCCCCTGAGGACATTTATTGACTGAGTTTTAACTGCCCCCCATCTACATTAGAGACAAGCCATCCCTGATGGACAATGAGGGACGACAACGCAGAGGAAACCAACGGGGGACGAGGTCAGAGGAAGCACTGGATTCTTTGACCTGGCAGGCTCAGATCACTTGTTTGTTGTTTCAGGTAGACCACTGCAGAAGAGGACGCAGGATGAACCACATCGCATGACCCACTCCACCCATGAACTTATGAACTGGACTAGAGACAAAGACTCTGTTTTGCTCTATGGGTAGGGTTGCCAGGTGTCTGGTATTGACCTGGACAGTCTGGTATTTTCACCTCCTGTCTAGTAAAAAAATTCAGAAAATACCAGACACCTAAAATGTCCAGTATTTTCTGATTTTTTCCTGGCCAGGAGGCAAAAATACCGAACTGTCTGGGTCAATACCGGACACCTGGCAACCTTATACACACTCATAAACCAGGCCCAGCTCCCTTCTCCCCCCCGCTTACCTGGCTCTTCAGGGGAGCTGTCTGGCCCGGAGCAGGAAGACGAGATGGCCGCCAGCTGCCGGCAGCCTGTTAGGAGAGGCAGAACCCAGCCTGTTCTTAAAGGGGCCATGCTGGGGTTTTTTTAAATGTTTTAGCTTAATAACTCTTGGGGGTCAATAACTTTGGTCTCCCCCCCTTTTTTTTTCCTCAACAGAATTTTTTCCCTAGTGGTTTTTTTTGGAGGGGGGTTGGTATTTTTGGTTAAACCATCTGGCAACCCTATCTATGGGTGATGACCCCAAGCATACATAGGGACTAAGCCTTAAATACCTCCCCGCCTACATCCGGGACATGGCGGGTTACACCTATTGCTTTTAAACTTGTCTGCTTGCTTGTTTTTGCTGTAAGCCACCCTTGACCCCTGGATTCACTGCACTTTATCTAGTTAAATTTGCCTTTGCTTTCAATTTGTTTTAAACATTCACTCAATACAACTTTTTAATCTATTCTTTGGAATAATTACACAAATCACTACAGCTATGCTAGAGATGAACTGGACATATGGAATCAAAGGGTATTTCTGAAATTTATACCCGAGGACTGTCCTATGAAAGAACCCCCGAAGTTAAAATCTCAGTTGTTGTTGGTTTGTTTTTAAATACTGTGTGTAGCACTAGCTAGGTAAGATCACTTTTTAAATGAATTTCTTTTAGCACATTTACAACCAGCGGTAGACTTCCAGGCCTCCAACTTACATTTTTCCATTCAATGAACACCTATAGTTGGCAACCACTCCAGACAAAGGTTCTAAAAATCAGTCCTCCCACAATTCTACCTGCTCACTCCAGACAAACAATGCATGAAGTGCCAATGCAGCAACGTTTTAACCTTCCATTTAAAAGAGAAGTGTGGCTCTCTGTCAATATTATGCCATCAAAAACAAACCTCTCCTGTCATAGCCTCGTGCCCCACCAGACATAAGACATCTGCAAGAATTTGTAATGGGATAGCAGAACAGCTGCTGAAGGAGCACAGAATGGAAGGAAACGTGAACCCAGCCATTCATGACTAATTAAGTGAGTGACTGATTAACAGAGACAAATTCTGCTCTCAAACCAATGTTATTCAAGAATAATTCCACTGACCTCAAATGGACTCCCCCCATGAGCCTTGGGTTTCTGAAACTTACATCTGTCCCACTAACAGCAGCCTCACAAACAAACTCAGAAGCTGCTTATTGCTGTACACTAAGAATTGATGAGTTTAACGCTAAGATGATTAGTTCAGTCAAATACAACTTTCTGGAAATGGATGAAAACTCATCTCCCATCACTGGGAATTAAAATGATCCAGAATCCAGAATGGAACTCATCAAATTCACAAAAGCAGCTATGTAAATAGATACCAGGTTTAGCTTTTAGTTTCTGAAAATATACGAGACTAAGATTCACTTTTTAGTAAGCTAGTTGATTCTCTTACCCCTTGAGAAAGAGCAATACTACACCACGGACTACTTCTGGTTCAGGGCTCTGGGCAAGTTTATTAGTTATAGAATCATAGAATCCTAGAGCTGGAAGAGACCTCAGGAGGTCATGAAGTCCAGCCCCCTGCCCAAAGCAGGACCAATCCCAACTAAATCAACCCAGCCAGGGCTTTGTCAAGCTGGGACTTAAAAACCTCTAGGGATGGAGATTCCACCCCCTCCCTAGGAAACCCATTCCAGTGCTTCACCACCCTTCTAGGGAAATAGTTTTTCCTAATAAACAACCTAGACCTCCCCCACTGTAACTTGAGACCATTGCTCCTTGTTCTGCCATCCGTCACTACTGAGAACAGCCTTTCTCTGTCCTCTTTGGAACCTCCCTTCAGGAAGTTGAAGGCTGCTATCAAATCCCCCCTCACTCTTCTCTTTTGCAGACTAAACACTCAAATCCTTCAGTCTCTCCTCATAGGTCATGTGTTCCAGCCCCCTACTCATTTTGGTTGCCCTCTGCTGGACCCTCTCCAATGCGTCCACATCCTTTTTGTAATGGGGGGCCCAGAACTGGACACAATACTCCAGATGTGGCCTCACCAGAGCCGAATAAAGGGGAATAATCAGTTCTCTGGATCTGCTGGCAATGCTCCTCCTAATGCAACCTAATATGCCACTAGCCTTCTTGGCTACAAGGGCACACTGTTAACTCATATCCAGCGTCTCATCCACTGTAATCCCCAGGGCCTTTTCTGCAGAACTGCTACTTAGCCAGACACTAAATTAACCAGACACTTAGATAAAATATAAAAACAAAAAAGTTCTTCTACCCACACGGGCTACAGACCCCATAGACTTTTCTCCTACCTCACTCAGCCAGTGCCCTGACCCAAGGATTCCTATAGGAGCCTTCCTTTTCCCATCCATTCTCCTTTTGCCCCACCCATTTACCTAGGAGTCATCCAAGAGCTGGGGCTCCAATTTCTATTCTTTGTAGTTCACCAGTCCAACTGAGCATTTGCAAGCCTTTACAAGGGCCAGCTGCTCTTCAGGGAATCATTTGTCCCCCTAGCATCAGCTGGGAGGCAGCTAACTAGTCAGTGGAGAGACTGGGCTCATCTCCCCTTTATCTGTGGAGGTTTCCTGGTGTACCATAGTGGAAGGAGCATAATGCACCAGGAGATAGTAATTCTTCTCCCACTCATCAGAAATTAGTAGCCTGGCTTTTTAGAAAGAGAACATATGAAACTATCCACTTGTCTAGTGTGACACATATCAAATGTTATCTCTACACTGTTACACGTCACCCATATCCATAACATAGAATGGGAATTCAACTCTGAAGCTACTGAGTGGGTCTATCCCGGGAGGCTGCAGTGTGCTGGTATACTTGGAATGTTTCTGCTGCAAGTAGGTCCTTCACCAGTTGCTTCATCAATCAGCACAGACATTCCAAATGTACGTCATATGGGGCAGGTGCAGCAAACCTCTTGGGACTGGAAAGCCAGGGGAGAGAATCAAGTCCATTATATGCTTTGCTCTCTTCTAATACCAACTGGTGATGCTGATTAAGTGATGTCATCACTGGAACCTTTATGTTAGGAAGAGATTGGATTTGGGATCTTGGTCACCAGTTCTGACCTTTCAGGCCTTTCCACCCATGGGGAAATCTGCAAGTACAAGAAGGCCTACACATCTTGTCTAGTCTCTATGCTCTGAACAGAATGAGAGAGAGAGAGTGTTATAGTCTGCACACTGCTATCGCCCTCACAAACCAGATTAATCTTTAAATAAGCTATAGGGTCCACAACAGAGTCAAGCTCTAAAGACAGTCACCAGGAGGAGTATTCCCAGACTGCGAGCAGAACATTCTGGAAAAGACACCAGTTCCTGAGGCAATGTACAAGATCCCAAATCCAATCTCTTCCTAACATAAATTGATTATGGCAGAGCAAGAAGATGCCACAAAGCATGATGTAAAGAAAAACTCCAGTAGCCTGCAAGTAGCACTATATAGTGTCAGCAGGCAAGCAGCTATGCCATTATGATTAGTTTACAATATCGCACTATTAAACAGGAGTAGGTCATATTCCACAACAACACCTAGTCTATGTTATTACATTATAACAGAGAGGAAAATCAGAGAAATAAGAAGCAGGAACTACACTAGGAACCCCACTGTTATATAATTTGTGCTTATCTAAGTATACAGATACAGTTACCTAATATAATACCATACGCACAACCCTTTTCCCAGCCTCCCTCCGCTTGTGGGACTCTGGTGCAAGGTGGAGAGCGGGAAACACAGAGCAAAGATTTAGACAGAATAAGTAAAGTAAAGCAAAGAGTTTATGTGAAAGGAAGAAATACTTGATTGAGGAAGAAGACAGAGCTTGTGCTCGAGTTCCAAGGTTCCTTATCCCATAGTTTTCATCCCTCTTTTTACATCATAATACCCAGCCTCCCAATTACCAAAAACAGCTTTCCGCACCCTGAGATTTTGTGGGTAGGTCTACTCGATTGGATGATGATACTGGGACATCTGTGATTGCCAACATCAAGTTCCCCCACTAACCATCCTCAGTCTGTGTTGGAAACACTTTGGCCTGTAGACACAGCTTGATTGGTTTCCATGCCATTAAGGAAAGTGTGACAAGTCTTCCACTCCACAGGGTGCAAATGGACCCCTCATCCTAGCTATTTCCTGTAGGACCCAGGAACAACTGTAGCATCACAGACCAATGGCCCACATGCGAGAGCACCTGACTCTGTCCAGGATGTGCCTGACCCTTCAGAGGAAACATGACACGCTGAAGTCAAACCTTTCCACTTCATGTAGATCTTAACTGTTATTGGAGAAACACCTACCCAGGGAAGATGTGGCTAAAGGACACTTACCTTTCCAACTTCCAGATTAGCTATTTTGGTAGGCCCAACTCCATATGCCCTTGTAGTAAAGCCCTCCCAGGAGCAGTGAAGAAAATTCAAGAACTCCATCTGATTCCACATGTTCATCTTCTAGGATTTCTTCTCCACACTCCCTATCAGGTGTAGCCTGTTAAGTTATATCTTTTCCTATCCTATCCCTCTCTATATATTTTAATAGTAACGCCAGTAATGCAAGACCTGATCTATCCTGTGTGAGTTGGCTTCAGCAGTCGTGTAGTGTGATAATTAAGGGTTAAAATTACTTTCTGGAAAATTACATGTTCTTAGTATCTTTTTAGAAATTATGAAAGACCCTATGGCGAAATCTTCAGTTGGTTCAGTATACAGATGGGTCTGTCACTCAGTATCTTGTGGTACCTAAATAAGTCCAAATAAGTCAAAATCTGCAAGACCCAGCTAACCAACATCTTGAATTAAGGAAACAGGCCTGTTGCACCTAACCGCAAAGCTCCCGCTTTTCCCATATCTGGGAATGGGTCCAGGGAGGGGAGGAGGGAGGGCATCAGATGATTTAATTCATGCATAATCAAAAGATGTCCCAGTATCATCATCCAATCGAGTAGACCTACCCACAAAATCTCAGAGTGCGGAAACCTATTTTTGGTTAATTGGGAGGCTGGGTATTATGATGTAAAAAGAGGGATAAAAGCTATGGGATAAGGAATCTTGGAGCTCGAGCACAAGCTCTGTCTTCTTCCTCAATCAAGTATTTCTTTCTTTCACATAAACTCTTTGCTTCACTTTACTTATTCTGTCTAAATCTTTGCTTCTAAGTTTCCTGCTCTCCACCTTGCACCAGAGTCCCACAAGCGGAGGGAGGCTGGGAGAAGGGGATGTGAGCATGGTATTATATTAGGTAATTATATCTGTATACTTAGATAAGCACAAATTATATAACCAAATTTTTGTTACTGTTACCTTCAGAGGTGATTCAATCAATTTGTGTAATCGGTGCTGTATGCTTTGTTCTGTTTGCCATCTTAGTACCTGCTGAAATAAAACTTGTTTTAATTCGGTACTATCCTCATTGGGAGTGTGGGTGCTGTAGTGGACCCCCCAGATCCACCTCCAAACACAGAACTCCATAGTTCTCATACATTGTAACCTGGGGTATGGTGCTCACACCTACAACCTTCTAGTCAGATTGGTGAGCCTCACCCACACACATTCCACTATACTTCTCCCCAGGGCTACACCGGGCCTGGGTTTTGCAGCCATAGAGGAAGTAGAATGTGGGCCTCTAGACTCCAGAGAACCTGAGGCTTCATGGGGAAGGGACATTCCAGCCAAATGGATACCTTGGGATGGGCTACTAGTATTCCCCATGCTGCACCTGAGCTCTGTGTCCTCCAAGAAGAGGAGGGAGAGGAGGTGATCAGGACTGCTGGTTTTCAGGAGTGTGTTTAACGTGGGAGACGAATCCTGGGGAGTGACTTAGGAATCACTTGCAATCCACAAAACCCCTACTCAGCTGCTGCCTAAACCTGTAGGTATTTAAACTCACTATGCTCATCTGCCTTGCTCTAGGCATCCTTACCCCTACATCCCAGAGTAATCCACAGACGCAGGAGAGATTGGCACTCCTCCTCCTTCTTTTTTGCCTGTGGGGCCCAATCCAGTAGGCATACGCTGAATACACCTGACTCCACATAAGGTGTCCGGGGACAGGGGCAAGCAGCCTCCCTTAGCCCAGTGGTTAGGTACTCTTCTAGGGCACGGGAGACGGTAGTTCAATTCCCACTTTGTCTGATGAGGCATTTAAATAGCTGCCCCCACCTCTCAGGTGAGTGCTCTGGGTTAAGGAGTGAGGCTCATTCTGTCTCTGGCCTAGTTAATTAAAGCAGAACAACTTCAACAGAAGACACAGAGGGAGTCCCACACCACAGTATTCTGTAATCCAATGGACAAGGCCCTCTCCTGAGGGAAGGGACCCCATTCAGATCCCTTCTCATTGAGCAGAAGGTGGAACTGAAGTGCAGTCTTCCACATACCGGGGAATACCCTAACCAGCAGGCTAAAAGTTGCAGAGGAAGTCATCCTCTTCCTCTTTCTCAGCCCAGTAGTCAGTTGTGTGGTGCTAAGCAAGTGCCTAATGCAGCCTCACTTTCAGGAGAGGGGTTCCAAGCTATGAATCACAAGCACAGATGGGCATTTCCCTGCAGCCCAGATTTAGATGCTGAACTCTGTCAGAAAAGGGGCTTAGCTCCCTCCATTCCTTTTTGGTATCTCCCATTGGCTAGCTCAGGCATCCCGGGAATCAAACCCCTAATCTCTGAGGATAGACAGATCATTAAATACAATATGGTTACTAATGCAAGCAGAGAGACAAGCAGAATGTGACGAAGAGCCAACAAACCTGCTAGTCTCAGCAGGAAATGTTAAATTGAACACCATGGTTTATATGCCTGATGCCTACCTAACTCTCACATGCCAATGCAAAAGCTACATGCAAAAGAATTTGTTCCTCACCAAGGATTTTCAGTGTTTCATTCATAAATCAGTACTGAGATACAATAGGTAGGGGGATGGAGAGGGAGACGGGCTATGAAGTCCCGTCCCAGATCTGAACTTCTCCGAAGTCTCTCATACACATGTTTTAGGAATCTAGGTGAAATCCTGGCTCCACTGAAGTATGTGGGAAAATCTACAATTGAACTCAAAGGATTTATTTAGAGAATATCAAGGTTGTGCAATTAATATTATTTGTGTTTATTACTATATTGCTTAGGCACTATAGTAGGCACTGCATCCAGTATGTAGGCAGGCTTGCCTTGAAGAACTTACACTCTAACCAGAGAAGACAGACAAGAAAAAAAAGACAGGGATCGACCAGAAATAAAGGACTCATTGGCCAGGAAAGCCTTTAGCAAGGTTATGAAGTGATTTAAGATTGCTTTGGATGACGCAGGACTCCTTAAGAGCCCTTCCTCATTCAATCTGCATCTTATAAGATTGACATTAAAAGGGTCGTAGAGCAGTTTTTAAACTAAGGGCTGGGGGAAAGTCGACAGGTGTGGAGGAGCACATGGATCGGACAGAGACATCTCTTGGGGAGGTTCTATTAATAGAGATGCTCTATGTCCTAGTCAGAAGGAGAGGATAGAAGAATGGGTCAGATCAGATGAGACACAATCAAATTAAAGAGAGTCTAACACATCAGGAAATGGCAGACAGATAAATAGTGATAAATTATTAAAGCGCTTATACGCAAATGCTAGAAGTCTAAATAGTAAAATGCGTGAACTGGAGTGCCTAGTTTTAAAGGAGGATATTGATTTAATAGGCATCACAGAAACTTGGTGGAATGAGGACAATCAATGGCACACAGTCATATCAGGGTACAAAATATATCGGAAGGTCAGAACAGGTCGTACTGGTGGGGGAGTGGCACTATACGTGAAAGAAAATGTAAAATCAAATGAAGTAAAAATCTTAAATGAGCCAAAATGTTCCATAGAATATGGATAGTAATTCCATGCTCCAATAATAAGAATATAGCTGTAGGGATATATTATCGACCACCTGCTCAGGGCAGTGATAGTGACTATGAAATGCTAAGGGAGATTAGAGAGGCTATCAAATTTAAAAACTCGATAATAGTGGGGGATTTCAACTATCCCCACATTGACTGGGTACACTTCACCTCAGGACCGAATGCAGAGATAAAATTTCTTAATACGTTAAATGACTGCTTCTTGAAGCTGCTGGTTCTGGAACCCACAATGGGAGAGGCTATTTTTTATGTAGACCTAAGTAAAGTACAGGATCTGGTTCAAGAGGTAAATATAATGGGACCTCTTGGAAATAGTGACCATAATGTAATAACATTTAACATCCCTGTGGTGGGAAAAATACCTCAGCAGCCCAACACTGTGGCATTTAATTTCAGAAAGGGGAATTACACAAAAATGAGGCAGTTAGTTAAACAGAAATTAAAAAGTACAGTGACAAAAGTAAAATCTTTGCAAGACGCATGGAAACTTTTCAAAGACACCATAATAGAGGCCCAACTTAAATGTATACCCCAAATTAAAAAACACAATAAGAGAACCAAAAAAGTGCCACCGTGGCTTAACAACCAGGTAAAAGAAACAGAGACAGATAAAAAGACATCTTTTAAAAAGTGGAAGTCAAATCCTAGTGAGGAAAATAGAAAGGACCATAAACTTTGTCAAATTAAGTGTAAAAATATAATAAGAAAAGCCAAAAAGGCATTTGAAGAACAGCTAGCCAAAAAATCAAAAAGTAATAGTAAAATGTTTTTTAAGTACATCAGAAGCAGGAAGAGGGCTAAACAACCAATGGGGCCCTTGCACGATCGAGATGATAAAGGAGCTCTCAAAGATGATAAAGTCATAGCAGAGATGCTAAATTCATTCTTTGCTTCAGTTTTCACGGCTGAGGATATTGGGGAGATTCCCAAACCTGACAAATCTGAGGAATTGTTCCAGATTAAGGTGTCATTAGAAGAGATTTTGGAACAAATTGATAAACTTACCAGTAACAAGTCACCGGGACCAGATGGCATTCACCCAAGAGTTCTGAAAGAACTCAAATGGGAAATTGCGGAATTATTAACTGTGGTTTGTATCCTATCCTTTACATCAGCTTCTGTACCTAATGAGTGGAAGATAGCTAACATGACACCAATATTTTAAAAGGGCTCTAGAGGTGATCTGGCAATTACAGACCAGTAAGTCTAACATCAGTACCGGGCAAATTAGTTGAAACTATAGTAAAAAATAAAATTGTCAGACACATGGATGTATATACTTTGCTGGGGGAAAGTCAACATGATTTCTGTAATGGAAAATCATGCCTTAATAATCTGCTAGAATACTTTGAGGGGGTCAACAAATATGAGGACAAGGGGGATCCAGTGGATTTAGTGTACTTAGATTTCCAGAAAGCCTTTAACAAGGTCCGTCACCAAAGGCTCTTAAGTAAAGTACGGTAAGTTGTCATTGGATAAGAGGGAAGGTCCTTTCATGGATTGATAACTGGTTAAAAGACAGGAAACAAAGGGGAGGAATAAATGGTAAGTTTTCCGAGTGGAGAGAGGTAACTAGTGGGGTACCCCAAGGGTCTGTCCTGGGACCAATCCTATTCAACTTATTTATAAATGATCTAGAGAAAGGGGTAAACAGTGAGATGACAAATTTGCAGATGATACCAAACTGTTCAAGATAGTTAAGACCAAAGCAGACTGTGAAGAGCTTCAAAAAGATCTCACCAAACTAAGTGATTGGGCAACAAAATGGCAAATGAAATGTAATGCTGATAAATGTAAAATAATGCACATTGAAAAAAAGAAACTCAACTATACATACAATATGATGGGGACTAATTTGGCTACAACTACTCAAGAGAGAGCTCTTGGAGTCATTATGGATAGTTCTCTGAAAACATCCACTCAGTGTGCAGCAGCAGTGAAAAAAACAGAGAGAGAGTTAGGAGTCATTAAAAAGGGATAGAGAATAAGATAGAAAATATCTTATAGCCTCTGTATAAAACCATGGTATGCCCACATCTTGAATACTGTGTACAGATGTGGTCGCCTCATCTCAAAAAAGATATATTGGTATTGGAAAAGGTTCAGAAAAGGGCAACAAAAATTATTAGGGGTTTGGAACAGGTCCCATATGAAGAGAAATTAAAAAGATTTGGACTTTTCAGCTTAGAAAAGAGGAGACTAAGGGGGGATACAATAGAGGTCTATAAAATCATGACTGGTGTGGAAAAAGTGAATAAGGAAAAGTTATTTACTTATTCCCACAATATAAGAACTAGGGGTGACCAAATGAAATTAATAGGCAGCAGGTTTAAAACAAAAGGAAGTTTTTCTTCACTTAGCGCATAATCAACCTGTGGAACTCCTTGCCAGAGAATGCAGTGAAGGCTAGAACTTTAACAGGGTTCAAAAGAGAGCTAGATAGAGTAATGGAGGTTAGGTCCATCAATGGCTATTGGCCAGGGTGGGTAGGAATGGTGTCCTCTGGAAGTGGGAGACAGGGGAAGGATCACGTGAGGATTACCTGTCATGATCCTTCCCTCTGGGGCATCTGGCATTGGCCACTGTTGGCACACAGGACACTGGTCTAGATGGACCTTTGGTCTGACCCAGTATGGCCGTTCTTATGACATGTTCACTATGCAGCTGAGCAAATGGCATATCCGTGCACAGCACAGCTGCTGTATCAGTGGTGCTTGGTGTGTTTTCATGCTCCCCTAAGTGCCAAATCAAAACCAAGGTTCACTGGAACGCTCAAGGGCACTTCTCAGTGAGGGTTGTTAACCTGCTAATTTTCAATGTATATTTTGTCTAGATTACAATGCCATTTGTCATGGATGAACTACAGTGCACTAGCTTTCAAGATCCTTCACAACCTATCCTCACCCCACCTATTCATTCATCATTCAGAATGGTGAGGTCACTGCCCACCTCCACCCAGCCCATGAGGCCAGTCACCATGCCCTCTTGTTAAATTTTCAAGCAAACACCTGTGTGCTTTCTCTCATTCTCCCCCAGGTATATTGTGATGTCCACAGGTTTCAAGAGCTGGTGTTCCTTCTAGGTGAGTTCTCACCACATTAACCCAGAGAGAGTCCCATTTAAACCCCACACTTGTACACATCTGCAAAACCACTTCATTATCTGCCTTCCAATCTTTCCTCAAAACTCTCCTTTGCTGGGATGTCTACAGAAAAAAATTTGACAAGGCTAATGTCAGCTGTTTCTTTGGATACAGCCAAACTGATGTGGGACTACACCTGTTGTCTCTTGTCTTACAATCTAAGTATAAATTCTTTGGGGAAGGCGCCATCATTTTGATCTGTGCATGTGCACCACCTGGCAAAATGGTGTCCAGGCCTGGGGCTCCTAGGTGCTTTGAAGCAATACAAATAATAGAATATGGTGCTTTTTCTCCACTAGGATTTTACACTGAGATAACTATAGCATGTTAAGTTATCTCGGTGTTAAAAAAAAGATCTTTGTGGAAGTGAAGACAAATCCTTATTTGCATTTCCATTGCAGCATTAGAGTCATTAACAAAGAGTTGCAAACATATAGGTGATGTTTTCAAGAAATTATTTGTGATGCAAAACAGTTGCTTAGAATGGAAACACTTAGGCAACCTTAACTCTAGCTATTTGCACTCACGCTATAGCATAGACACACACTTCATGACATAGAGGAAAGCAACCACTGTCATAATTTTCTTCAGGTCTCAGAGTTCTGCCAAAGCCTAGAGTCACTTACTTTAGCCAGGTATGCAGCATTTCTTATTGTCTCCACCATCTCTCTGCCTGCAGGGTGCACCTTTGCCACATGCATCCACATCCTCTCCCAAGTCTGCCCATCAATAGGGAAGCCACTTTTATTGACGAGGAAAAGCACCCCCCCATCTTTGTCTTCTTCTTCCGAGCCCCCGTTGTTGGCTGTGCTGACAGGCCGTGCATGAGTGCTCCTTGATCGGCCCCCTTTGGCTCCCTTGGGATGGGGGCAGTGGTGGGCATTGGAAGTAGAGCCCGTCATGATGCGTTTGAATTGCTAGAGCAGTCCAAGTAGGAAATGTGTATACAGTTCAATGCCACAACAAAGAAGCCTTCATCTCACTTGCTGCCACAGCAATCAGGCAAAGGAGTTGTTATTAGCTAAAATTAGCCAGTGTGAGTGCTGGTTTTGTTCTCTTGTGGGCTGAATCTAAAACCAGAAGAAAGTGACAAAGAGAAAGCATGTTAGCAGCAGAGGAGGAGCAGAGCTTGTGCACAACAGTCAGCTTACTGCATCCCGAAGGGTTGGCAGGCAAGAGGGTAGCAACATGGCTAGATCCCTTCCGTGTCAGAGAGTAGCACTTGACAATGGACCATGGAATAAGGCGAAAGAGGCAGCTAAGACTGACAGACAAAAGGACAACAGCAATCCATACAGACACCCCTCCTGAGGCATCACACATGGAAGACAATAGTTCCCACTCCATATTGCTCCTGGGCTTCCCACAGGGAGATGACAAGTGACCTGAATCCGGCTAGATCCCTCTCCGTATCACACCTAGGGCTGCCAAATGAATAGACGCTAGCACTCTGCTACATTCCTGTCTGCACCACCCGGGGCCATTTGGCACAATGTGAAAATGTGAACGTAATCTACCCCCGGAACCAAAGCCCAGAGACCCTGCTCTCCATACTCATTCCTCTTTCCCCACAGGCTAGGGATCTGTCAGCCAGCAGCAGCAGAGAGCCAGACTGCAGCACCGATAGTGTGATACTCGGCTCAGCTCGAGAAAGGTCGGTTCGCAAGCGATCCCCAGCAGCTGAGGGCTGGGCGCCTGCCTGCTTCCCCAGCTGCAGCCGCCCATTCCACACCCCCGACCTGCCCCTTACCTGGTCGCAGCGGGATTCATTGCACCGTGGGCCCTCCGGGAGGCTGGGGCTGCTGTTGCCTCTTGCGCCTCGGTCCACGTTCCATTACCAAGTGTTACTCTCTGACACGTAACCATGTTACTTGGCAGCCGCCGACATTCTGAACGCCACTATTGGCTGCCGCAACAAAGAAGGGCTGGAAGGCCGTGCCCAGAAGCTTTGCAGAATTCTGGTTGGCTATGATCTTGCCAGGGGGAAGGGCCACCAGGGGAAATCTTATCGCTTGGAGCTGGAGCTGAGATACTATCAGTGCGTTTGATTCATAAATCGGAGTGTACACTAGACATTTGCAAGTATATGAAGATTAAATCTCTAGCACCCGCAGTATTCTGTGGCGGAACATTTATTTAACATTCTGTACTAATTATTCTAAGCGAGGGTAGATGATTTATTTCTCTGTCAACCACAGGCTTCAAGACACCACACAGCTACTCTCCCTGTCCCAAAGAGCTGAGAGTCCAAAACCTCTGTCCTGTAACCAGATCCGTATTAGGTGACGTTTGCATCTATACAGATCCAGTTACAAACCGTGGTCTAAAGCAATGATTATTATTGAACTTCATTGCACTCCAACCGACTTCTGACAACAAAAATTACTACAGCTGGGTGCTGCTGGCCTGGAGCTAGCATATCACCACCGCCTCCGTAATGCCTTGTGGTTTGTTTTTAAATAAGGGGCAGCGATTGTGATTCTCCCATCAGTGTTCGCAGGACACTTCTCCACCTTGACATACAACTCCCAAAGCAAACTACACCCATTTACTTTCCTGCCCAGATTCCTTGCTCTATACACAGCTGTTAATTTCACTGTGCAACACTTTCATCATTCAGATGATCCATGCTTCTAAAGCCAGCTGCTCCCCTTTTCCTTCCTTAATGTGCTTTGTAAATTCCAGTAAGGGGCTCTGCAGCAATGTAAGTTGCAAGCATTTAGGGAGGGCACCCAGATGACAGTGGTCACCCCAGTAACCACAGCAGAAGTCCCTGACACTTTTAAAAGTGCCATATTTTCACCAATGTATGTGCCACTAAGGAATGATCACAATCCACTGGGAGCAAGCACAGAGTGAAAGGGTAGTCTTGTGGGCAAGGCATTAGAACAAGAGGAGAGCAGAGGTCAGTTCCTGCTTCTATTGTGTGTGACCCAAGGCAAAACATTTAACTCTTATGTGCTTTAGTTCCCCATCCATAAAATGGCCCTGCCTGTTGTGAGGATACTTACATTAACATCTATGAGATACTTGGATACAGTGAATTCTTGTGTGTGTGTTGGTAGAACAGTGATAGAAATTTTTAAAATTGCAGTAAGACCAGGTCCAAGAACAAATGAGTTCTTCAGTTGCACTGAGCAGAAAATGAAGATGAGTCAGAAAAATCAACTGGACATGCCTAAGTGGTTACACATATGCTGCTGACTAACGGGAGATAGGTCTGATTTCCAGAAGCTCAAGCGTTCACTGAACATACACGTTTGCATGGCATTTCCTATGTGTGTGCATACAATTCACATTTCTGAATGTGCAACTGGCCGGCTATATGTAGAGACACCCACTGTGCATGTACAGTCACAGCAACTGCTCACTTATATAAACACACCCTACCCTTAAGAGCTGCAGCTTTTCTGTAATAATTTTTAAACTGCCTTTTGTTTCTGCATTAAACCCTTTCTAAAGTATTTCATTATTCTTCCCTAAAGTATTTCTGTACATTGTCTCTTGCTGTTATCTGTGACCCAAACAATTGTATAAGGATTTTTTACTCCAACAAAGCATGGAGGACATGGTATTTCATGTCAGGGCTCCCCATGTGCTATTGATTTCCAAGTTTGATTTTCAACAGAAACAAATGTGTTAGGAGTACTTGTTAGCTGTTTTGACCTCACTGTTTGGTTAGACTTTTGTCTGGCCTTTGGCAAAATTAGGGAATCATAGAGTGGCTGATTGTTAGTCTGAAGAGTTTTCATTATAATTTTGATTTTGTAGTTATAGAACAGAATCATAGAACACTAGAACAGGAAGGGACCTCAAGACATCATCGAGTCTAGTCCCTTGCCCTCACAGCAGGGCCAAAAACTGTCTAGATCAGAGCTACTCAAATTTGGAAGCCCCGGGGACCACAATGATACTCATGGCACATGCCGAGGGCTGCAACATAAGTGTGGTTGCATATATATGCAAATATATATGCTAATATATGCAAATATCTTTTTTCACATTGACGGGCATGAATACAAAGATTAAGGCAAGACTACACAACACGCAGGCCCCATTTAAGTCAGTTCTGCTGATATTAATAAAAGGCAATATTTACGCAATTTCCACCCATATGACAGCACTTTTAACGAACAATGACAGTCCAGGAATTTAACTACTAAAATGTATATCAACAGAAGACCATTATACTGACTCCTTTTTTGTTTTGGCTCCCGCCCGTGATCAGCCCCACATAAACCCAAACTGTGCCGCGGGCTGCAAACGGGCTGTGGGCCGCATGTGGCCCACGGGCCACCGCGTTTTAGGTAGCCCTGGTCTAGACCATCCCTGATAGATGTCTATCCAACCTGCTCTTAAATATCTCCAGAGATGGAGATTCCACAACCTCCCTAGGCAACTTATTCCAGTGCTTAACCACCCCAACAGGAAGTTTTTCCTAATGTCCAACCTAAACCTCCCTTGCTGCAGTTTAAGCCATTGCTTCTTGTCCTATCCTTAGACACCAAGGAGAACAATTTTTCTCCCTCCTCCTTGTAACACCCTTTTAGATACTTGAAAACCGCTATCATGTCCCCTCTCAGTCTTCTCTTGTCTAAACTAAACAAGCCCAATTATTTCAGTCTTCACTCACAGCTCATGTTCTCTAGACCTTTAATCATTCTTGTTGCTCTTCTCTGAACCTTCTCCAATTTCTCCACATCTTTCTTGAAATATGGTGCCCAGAACTGGACACAATACTCCAATTGAGGCTTACCGGTAATCAGCGCAGAGTAGAGCAGAAGAATGACTTCTCATGTCTTGCTCACAACACTCCTGTTAATGCATCCCAGAATCATGTTTGGTTTTTTTGCAACAGTGTCACTCTGTTGACTCATATTTAGCTTGTGGTCCACCATGACCCCTAGATCCCTTTCTGCAATACTTCTTCCTAGATAGTCGCTTCCCATTCTGTATGTGTGAAACTGATTGTTCCTTCCAACTGGAGTACTTTGCATTTCTCCTTATTAAACTTCATCCTGTTTACCTCACACCGTTTCTCTAGTTTATCCAGATCATTTTGAATTAGACCCTATCCTCCAAAGCACTTGCAATCCCTCCCAGTTTGGTATCATCTGCAAACTTAATAAGCGTACTCTCTATGCCAATATCTAAATCGCTAATGAAGATATTGAACAGAACTGGTCCGAAAACAGACCCCTGCAGAATCTCAATTGTTATGCCCGTCCAGCATGATTGTGAACCATTAATAACTACTCTCTGAGAACAGTTATCCATCCAGTTATGCACCCACCTTATAGTAGCCCCATCTAAGTTGTATTTGCCTAATTTATTGATAAGATCATGTGAGACTGTATCAAATGCCTTACTAAAGTCTAGGTATACCATGTCCACCGCTTCTCCCTTATCTAGAAGACTTGTTGTCCTATCAAAGAAAGCTATCAGATTGGTTTGACATGATTTGTTCTGTACAAATCCATGCTGGCTGTTACCTATCACCTTATTTTCTTCCAGATATTTGCAGATGAATTCCTTAATTACTTGCTCCATTATCTTCCCTGGCACAGAAGTTAAACTGACTGGTCTGTAGTTTCCTGGGTTGTTCTTATTTCTCTTTTTTAAAATGGGCACTAGATTTGCCCTTCTCCAGTCTTCTGGAATCTCTCCTGTCTTCCATGATTTTTCAAAGATGATAGCTAAAGGCTCAGATGCCTCTTCTCTCATCTCCTTGAGTATTCTAGGATGCATTTCATCAGGCTCTGGTGACTTGCGGAGATCTAATTTTTCTAAGTGATTTTTAACTTGTTCTTTTTTTATTTTATCTTCTAAACTTACCCTCTTTCCATTGGCATTCACTATGTTAGGCATCCCTTCATCATCAGACTTCTTGGTAGAGACTTAAACAAAGAAGTCATTAAGCACCTCTGTAAGAGTAAGAGTAAGAGTAATTAATTAACTCTTTTATGAATGCAAGCCATCCTTACTACTCTACGTTTCCTTAGCTGTCGCCCCCTAACACACCGACTTTACTTATGCTACATCAATGACATCTTCATCATATGGACCCACAGAAAAGAGACTCTTGAAGAATTTCACAAAGATTTCAACAACTTCCATCCCATCATCAAACTCAGCCTGGACCAGTCCACATGAGAAATCCACTTTCTGGACTCTACAGTACAATTAAATAATGGACAAATTTCCACCAACCTATACCAGAAACTCACCGACCACTACACTTACCTTGCCTCTAGCTTCCATCCCAGACACATTTCTCAGTCTATTGTATACAGCCAAGCCCTAAGATACAACTGGATTTGCTCCAATCCCACAGACAGAGACAAACACCTACAGGATCTTTATAGAGCATTACTAAAACTGAAATACCCACCTGGAGAAGTGAAAAAACAGATCAACAGAACCAAAAAAGTACCCAGACATGAACTACTTCAAGACAGACCCAAAAAGGAGAATAACAGAATTCTACTTGTTATCAGCTAGGCTACATCTAGACTGCAAGCCTCTTTCAAAAGAGGCTTTTTCGAGAGTCTGGATGCTCTCTTTCGAAAAAGCACAGTTTGCATTACATAGCGCCTTTTTCAAAAGAGCACTTTCAAAAAAAGGTGTTCTTCCTCGTAAAATGAGGTTTTTCCATGGTCGAAAAAACTGCCACGTTCTTTCGATTTACTGTCAACAGAACGCAGCAGCAGTCTAGATGCAGGTAAAGATTTTTGGAAAAAAGTCCCCTTTTTTTGAAAAATCCCTGTAGTCTAAACACACTCCTACAGTCCACAACTCAAACCCCTCCAACGCATTATACACAATCTACAACCCATCTTGGAAAATGATCCCTCACTCTCAGAGGCCTTTGGGGAAAAGCTTACAGACAACCCCCAACCTGAAATGAATTCTTTCCGATAACCATGCTACATAACCACACCATAAACATCCAGGAACCCAGCCCTGCAATCAGCCGCAGAGCCAGCTCTGCCCACATATCTATACAAGCGAATTCATTACTGAAGCCAACAACATAAGCTACCAAATCAGAGGATCATTCAATTGCACATCCAGCAATTTGATCTATGCCATCAAATGCCAGCAATGCCCCACTGCTATATATATTGGACAAATTGGACAGTCTCTGCCGGAAAGAATCAATGGACACAAATCAGATATATGTAAAGGAAACATACAGAAACCTGTTGGCGAGCACTTCAATCTACCTAATCACTCTTTAAAAGATTTCCAGGTGGCTGTCTTACCACAAACCAATTCTACAAGTCAAATACACAGAGAGGTGTTGGAATTACAAATCATCCACAAGTTCAATTCTTATGCTAATGGCCCCAATCTAGATGAGGGATGGCTGGGACATTATCAACCTAACATCCAATGAAGGTGCAAACAGCTCTTTGTCTGTGTAGATTCTTGCTATTGCTATCCTTTGATCCTTATCTGCTTCTTTTTAACTATCCAATCTTCAGGTGTCTATAGATTGCAAGTTCTGTCTATTTATTTTTCCCTTTGATATTTTCATACCCTGTGCTCCTTGTTTCCCTCCCCCCTCCTTTTTTTCTCCTCCTTCCTCCATCTCCCTTCTCCTCTATTTATTTTGGGTCTGCACATCCTAAACTCAAAACTCTGGCCATCTGAAGAAGTGGGCTGTGCCCACGAAAGCTCATGATACCATCTATATGTTTTGTTAGTCTATTAAGTGCTGCCAGACCATTTGTTGTTTTTTTAATTTATCCTGTACAGATTAACTTGGCTCCCCCCTGAAGCTTATGGTAATATTGTTACCCTGCAATCTAAATCCAAATGCAGAGAGATTGTTGCTACCAGAGATGATTTCTTGGTCAAAACAACTAATTTGATAATAAAAATCATAGAAGTGATTTTTACCTTCATTATTTTAGTTCCCAACTAATTTAAGTATGATACACAAGAGTCTCATCAGAATTATTAAGCCCACCTGAGGGATTAGATTTGAAAGGTAGATTTGACATCCTACATGTAGTACCACAGTAGCAGCATGATATTAACATTTGTTGCTTGTCCAAGAAGGATCATATTCTAAGGACATCCCCAGGGAATGTTCTAAGGATAAACCCAAAGGAATGTTATGGATTGTCTGTGTATCGTAATACTGTTTTCAGCGTTGTAACCAAGCTGAGAGATGTATATTATACTTTCCAATTATAATCTGAACATTTATACTAAAATTCAGTTCTATCACATTTCAAAATCATTGTGCCTTCCCCCAGTTTGCATGTATGAAGGCCACAGCAGCTGTGGGAACACTTACTGACATTACACCTGTTATCAATGGCTTGCAAACAGTCCTTTGGACTGCTAGGCGCAAGTGCATGAAATGAACAGTGGAGGGCTCCCTCTGTCTAGGTTTTGCATGAACATGCTCATCTGCTGAATGACTCACATGAACTGTGGGTGTCTCTTGCTCCACTCATCTGAAGAAGTGGGTTGTGCCCACGAAAGCTCATTATATACATTTTTTGTTAGTTTCTAAGGTGATATAGGACCACTTGTTTTGTGAACTATGGTTGTATGATTAAGGAACATTCCACTTTCTCCATGATCCTAATATTCCTAAGGAAACCCCATTAATATTTGTAAAGAAGGTGGCTTTCTGAGAGTCTGTATGGCTCTCACACACTGAATTCCTTTCTCTAGTAATTGGACATTTGCAATTAAGAAAAAACAGAAACACCAACATCTTTCCACAAATCCTCTTTCATCCTCCTGCTGGCTTGGACACTGCATATACTAAAGCAGTGGTCTCCAACATTTTTAAGCATGAGATCACTTTTTGAATTTAAGTGCAATCCAAAGTCTACCTCAAATCCAAATACCCTTGCCCCGCCTCCTTTGTGTCTCTTCTCTGAGGTCTGGCCCCTGCTCACTTCATCCTCCCTCCATTTCCCATCCTGCCTCATTTTCACCAGGCAGGAGAAGCAGGTTATGGTGAAGGCTCTGGTCTTGGATTAAGGGATTTGGAGTGCAAGAGGGGCTCTGAGCTGAGCTTGGGGCAGGTATTTGGGGTACTGGAGGGGGTTCTAGGTGCAGGCTCTGGGAGGGTGTTTGGATACAGGGGTGCTCAGGGCTAGGGCAGGGGCCTGGGGTGCAGGAGGGGGTTCATGACTGGGGTAGGGTTTCAGGAGGTGGGCTCCAGCTGGGCACTGCTTAGCTCAGGTGGCTCCTGGTTGGTGGTACAGTGGGGCTAAGCAGAGCCGGTCCAAGGTACGGGCTGACCGGGCCCTAGCCCGGGGCGCCTGATTGTAAGGGGCGCCAAAATGTTTATTCTTTTTCAAATAAATGTTTTTGTAATTTAAATTTTGCATCCAGTTACGTTCCACCACAGACCACGGTTACTTACATGGTTATTTAGCGCATTCTAGTGGAGTCTGGCATCCGGTCCGGCAGGCGGCAGCCGGACCGGCTGCTCTGTCGCATGCGGACTCTCTTACACTTAACGTCGCTGGAACCGCCATTGCTGTTAATTTGTGTCATAAGTTAGTGAGTGGTGATATCCTGGCTTGAATGAAAAACGAAAAATACTCATTTACGTATACATTCCGTCCATTTACTTTTTATTATAAATTCTAGTCCTTCTACAATATGACTTCAAAAAAACTATCTGGTGCCGCAAACCAGAAGAGAAAATTGCAGTGATAACACGACAACCAAAAGTTGGCAAAGGTATTTGGCAGTTATTTTCAACCTCAAACTGATACATCAGCCACAACTTCCCAATGTACAGAGTTGCAGAACACTGCTGCTGCTGCTAGCTCATCATGCGCCATAACTGACATGGATATCATTGCTACTGATTCTGCTAGACTTGAAGAGAATTTTAAAGTAGAAGATAATGATATAGAACAAAAACAAGGTACATCACATAGTCTAAATATTACCGCCAGTACTATTAATAACATGGACCACAACGATCCATTTCCTCTTACCTCAGCTATCCGTGATCATATAATTGTTACAGGCATAAATGCGCAAACCCAAATTAATTCTTTCTTTGATTTTCCACATGATTCTAATAATCGTGGTTTCTCAAATTCATTATTCTACAGAAGAACAAGCAATGGTGAATCTTATTTGCGAACCTGGCTTTTATGTTCAACGAGTTCCGACAAAGTCTTTTGCATTTGTTGTAAACTATTTTATTCAGTTAAAACCAAATCATCTCTGGCAACAGTCGGCAATAATAACTGGAAACATATTAGTGAATATTTAAAATCACACCAAAATTCACCAGAACATGTACAGTGTTTTACTAATTGGTTTGATGCTGGTTGTAGGCTTGAAACAAATAAAACTATAGATCAAAATATGCAATCACTTGTCATTAAAGAAAGGGATCTTTGGCGACTTGTTCTAGATCGCATGTGTAACATAATTTTATATCTTACAAAAAATAATTTAGTGCTGCGTGGTTATTCCGATCGATTATTTACTCCGAACAATGGAAATTTCTTGGGCCTTGTAGAGTTGTTGAGCAAATGTGATCTACTTTGCGTGAGCATACACAACTTATTATTTCAAGTGAATCTCATATTACTTATTGTGGCAAAACAGTACAAAATGAAATAATTGCTTTATTAGCATCTGGTGTGAAAAATAACATATTACAATGTGCTAAACAAGCCAAATATTTCAGTATAATTCTCGACTGCACTCCTGACGTGAGTCATATAGAGCAACTTTCCTTTACATTGAGATGTGTTGATATTTCAAATGATGACATAAATATCAATTACTTATCAAGCAGTCGAGAAATCAACTGGTCAATCTTTATTTGAAATAACACAAACATTGTTAAAAGGTTTAAATTTAAATTTAAGTGATTGTAGAGGTCAAAGCTATGACAATGGGTCTAACATGAAGGAAAAAAGTAAAGGAGTTCAAGCACGTATTCGTGATATTAACCCAAAAGCCTTTTTCATGCCTTGTGGATGCCATTCTTTGAATTTAGTCATAAATGACTGTGCGTCATCTTGTACTGAGTCTGTATCATTTTTCAGAGTTGTCCACCATATATATACATTATTTTCAGCTTCAGTAGGAAGATGGAAAATACTGAAAGACCATGTACCCAATTTTACAGTTAAACCTCTTTGTGATACCAGCTGGGAGAGTCGTATTGAATGTTTAAAACCATTATGATATCAAATAATAGAAATTCATGATGCTTTAATAACATTGAGTGAAACGGGTTCATCAGATCTCGTTATGAAACATGAAGCTCAAACATTGGCTACACAACTTTGTGATTTCTCTTTTCTGGTGATGCTTGTTACTTGGTTTGATATTTTACATTGTGTCAATATTGTTAGCAAATCTATGCGATCTTCTACAATGGATATGGCTTCAGTAGTGTCACTTTTGAAATCATGCTCAGAATACGTGACTGAATATCGATCGGTAGGTTTCAAAAAATCTTTAGTGGAAGCAAAACAACTTGCCTAAGCTCTAGATGTACAACCAATTTTTGTAGAAAAAAGAGTGCGTCGCAAGAAGCGAATGTTCGATCATGAGAGTCGAGACAAGGCAATAGAAGATCCTCAGGTTTATTTCAAAAGGAATGTTTTCAATGTTATTTTAGATAACGCTGCATCTTCTCTTCAAGAGTGTTTTGAACAACTTGATGAATTTCAGCAATCTTGGGGATTTTTATATAATATTAAAAAATTACCACTTTTGACGGAATTGGCAAAGTTTTGTAACGACTTACATATCAAATTAAAGCATGGATGTAACTGCAACATTAATGGTACTGAATTATTTTAGGAGTTACAATCCGCTGCCACCCTCCTTCCAGACTATGTTTATACACCTTTAAATGTGTTGAGATTTATAAAATTGAACAATTTACAAAATACGCTACCAAATCTTTGGATATCACGGCGAATATTATTCACAATTCCTGTGACTCTTGCTAGTGGTGAGCGGAGTTTTAGCAAATTAAAACTTATAAAAACTTACTTGCGCTCATCCATGAGTAATGAAAGGCTCAATTCTTTGGCTTTATTCATAGAAAATGACATTGCTCGAGAATTAGATATGGCGGAAATAAAAAAAAACTTTGCTGATTTAAAAGCCAGAAAAAAGACATTTTAAAATGATGTAATGGTAATGTAATATAATAAATATATTCAAAAATAGTAGCTAATTTTAATGTAACATTTATTTGACTAGTGAATAAATATTTTGTTTTCTACCTATCCTGTTTTTCTTGAACTATCCTGGCCCTACTATAAAAAATATATTTTACGGCATTCTAGCTCAGGCTCAGGGCTCCCAGCTCAGGGCGGCGTCCGGAGGGCTCCCCGCCTGCTCCTCCTCGGGCTGGGCTTTATGAAGTCTGCAGCCTATAGCTAATGAACTGCTAAGGTGATATTTCATCTTTGTCTTTTTTATTTTTCCACTGTCAGAGATGCAGCTGAAGTCTAGAAAGCACCGTGTGCAGACTGAGAGCATCAACCCTTCCACCTCCCATGTCTTTGCCCTTTTGAAGGGCCCGCTTTCTCCTTGCCCTGCCCCTTGCGGCGTCGTCTGGGCGTTGCGTCACACCCTGGCTCGCCCCTTAACGTGGCGTCCGGACGTTTCCCCACATCCAGCCCACCCCCTGTGGCAGTGTTCAGGTGTTCTGGCACACCCGCCCCACCCCCTTTACTCCCGGCCGCGATGGACGCTGCTCCCGGCTTCATGTCTGCGTCGGACCGGTCCGGCTGTGTGTGCGGGGCCATATCGCCCCATCACACGGCCCTTCATAACCCGCTGGGCTAGTCCGCCCCTGTTCTAGTTAAGATAATGAAGAATAAGGTAAGGGGCGCCTGATTCTAAGGGTGGGACTGCGTGTCGGGTGGGGGCAGGGCCACGCATGCACCCTCCCCCACGAGCTGGGTGGGGCGCAGGGGCGGGGGCAGGGCCACGTATGCGCCTTCCCCCAACCTGGGGCACAATTATATTGTCTACCCGGGGCGCCGGAATGGCTCGGGCTGGCCCTGGGGCTAAGGCAGGCTCCCCCTTCCCCTGGTCCTGCACTACTTCCAAAAGCAGCCAGCAAACTCCATCCCTAGTCCTGTTGTACCCCCTCTCTGCTCTGTGGAGATAGGATACAGGGTGGGAGGGGGCACCTTGACATCAGCACCCTCCTTCTCCCTCCCCTGCCCTACACAGCAAGCAGGAGGCTCCCTGGGGTTGAGGGGAGGCAGCTTCTAGGCAAAGGGCAGGAGCTGCGCAGCAGTAAGGGGAGGCGCAGCTGAAGTCCCGGCACTTGATAGTCTCTTGGTCAAACCTGTCAGGATCACGTGTCAGAGGTTCCAAGATCTACCAGTAGATCCCGATCTCCTAGTTGGTGACGACTGTACTAAAGGGTCACACACTTTGCAGCTTGTGTAGTTCATTGTGCACAGCAGGGGCTCCTTATCTTCTTCCCTTCCATACAACAAGTTCCTGGTAGGCCACCCTCCAATCCCCCTTTAATCAGACTCCTTACAAGTCTCCCCAACCTCCTCAATTATTGCTATGATTATTTGTATTACCACAGTACCTAGGAGCCCCAGTCCTGGCAAACACAAACTTACAAGAGGGTGTCTCTGCCCCAAGGAGCTTGCAGTCCAAGTATAAAGAGACAATGGAGAGATTCCAGTTGGCAGATGGGGGAGTAGATGAAAAACACTGAAATGACATTTTCTACAAGACAAGACAGGAGCAGGCTGGGGAAGCTGAACAATGGAAAGGGCATGTGAGTTCCACAATTTTTTGGTAGAAGGGGTGGAAGGATTAAATTTTCCTCCATGGGGATCAGCCGCCTACATCCTAAATAGAAAGTAAAGGGATCAGAGGGGCAGGAGACAGTGCTGGGACTGCCAAGAATGTGCAGGGAAGCTGAGGTGAAGAGACTGTAAGAGAAGAGAGTGGGAAGGTTGGAGTAAGCAGTCAGCACAGGGAAGAGAAAGTCAGAATGGTCTACGGTTCTGAATGTCCTGGTAAATGAGGGGCTTTCTGTGTCTTCTCTCCCCCATAACAGCACTCCCCCATCTTTGTGTCCCTGTTCCCCCATACTCACACCCTGCGACCTCTGTGCCTTCCTTCCCCCATGCCAGCACCGAGGAGTGCTGGAACAGTTTGTACAGTGTGGGTGCTGAGAGCCATTGAACCAAACAGTAAAACCACTTCAAGCCAGAGGTGTGATAGTGCCCTTAGTTCCAGCACCTCAGCCAGTGTGCTCCAACCTTCTCCCCCGCCCCAGACAGAGGCTCTCTGTGTCCCTGTTCCCCATACTAGTACCCCAGCTCCAGCTGAGGGAGGGAGTGTCTCCAGGCGGTGGGTGAGGACAGACTTGTGGCTACGACTCTGAGGGAAAACGGGGGGCCTAGGGGCTCTGGCTGTGGGGGGACACAGGGAAGAGGTGGAGCTGGAGGCTAGCCTGCCCAAAGAGGGACTCCACCTGTACCCATGCCTAGTACATTGCTCTGCTTGTTCCCCCCTGCACCAACTCCAGAGGGGAATAAAAAACAGATGACAACCCTACCTTGGCTGTCTGACTACCTCTTCTAGCATGAGGACAGGAATGAAAAGGCACAAGAAGTGTCCTGCTACATTGGGGTGCCATCCCTGTATTGACATTTATCTACCCACTTGCCTGAGGCTCCTTCTCCTGCATTGGGCTTAACTGGTATGACTGACTGGATTGCAGCAGAGTCAAAAACAGGCTCTGACTCACTGCATAGCGGGATTCTCTGGCTCCCATATGCCTCCTCCACCTCCTCACTGTTCATGGTAGGAGCCAGTCATTTAGAATCCTCAAAAATACCCATTGCGTTGCCGGCGGGGGGGGGGTCTCAGCCGAGGCTGGCATGCAGCTCTCCGTCTGTGGCCCGGCAACAGATCAAGTTTTGGCTTCCCTGGCCTTCTGATATGCCTGACACAGCTTCTTGGCGTTATCCAACTCCCAGCCTGCCTCTGCACCCTACCTCCCTCACAGACCTTGCAACCTCTCCCCCTTCTGCACACTACCTCCCTCCCAGATCCTGCACCCCAGCCCTATCCTACTTGCTGGCAGCTCTGTCCCGCACACTCAACCCCTCTCTTGTCCCTATCCCAGAGCCTACGGGGGGTCCATAAAATCCACTAACTCCGGAACCACAGAAAAGTAAATCTGGTCTATTTACTGAACCTAAGTCCCCCCTCCTTCCCTTCCCCTCACCCCATGGGAGCTGGAGCACCAGAGGAGTGAGGTGTCTTAGTTGGGGTCCACATCAGTGATGGTTGGGGGTTTTGGGAGGAGATTTTATGCTTCTCACTTATGTGGTCCCCGACTAATTTTTCTGTGGGTCAGTGGCCCCTGACCCAAGAAAGGTTCCCACCCCTGCCATAAATAAAGAAAACATGGAAACCTTTTGTATTGGACATAAACTAATATTTTACTTTATTTAAAATGAAGTTTGATAAACTAACATGAGAAAGTTAAAATGCTTAATCTGTTTAATAAATGAAATTAAACTGTTCTCCCTAGCTGCTGCTGGTTCAGAAAATATGGTCGTCATTCCCAGCCTGCCCTTGCTTCCCCTCCCCTATCCTCTCCCCGGCACACTGATCCGTGAATAAGTTAAATCTTGGTACGCTGCTTCTGAAAGGTTGCCGACCCCTGAACTAAAAGGTAAGATCTTCATCTTTCTTTATTAATGAAGCTGCAGTAAGTAGGACTCCCATTGACTTTGAAAAGTATCACCAGCACTCAGACCCATACATAGAGGTGAATAAGTCAAATCTCGGCACTCCACCTCTGAAAGGTTGCTGACCCCTAGGCTAGACATCCCCTAAGACAGAATAGTGACTGGATAGCTATACACTGCAGAAGTAGCCTTTAGCTGTGAATAAAACTCAATTGTTAGTTTCCTTGAACACGAGTAATTTTGTCCCTTAAAAATCCACTGCCTTTAGCTCAAGTATCATCATTTGGATCATAGTAAAGGATGTTAAGAGGTGGATCATTTGTCAATACAATTTGTACTGAGTACACAATTAGTCAATAAAGGAAGGCACTCAGTCCTGGCTTGCGCCAGGTCCACAAGCTACCCCCACTGTGGCTCTGCAGTTTAAATATAATAGAAGCTGGGTGCACGGGCAGCCTGGCTTCTACTACATTTAAGCTGCAGAGCCACAGCGGGGGGTAGGTCCTGGACCCAGCGTGAGCCAGGACTGAGCCTTTAAAATGCAGAGTGCCACAGCGCGGGTAGGTTCTGGACCTGGTGCAAGCCAGGACTGAGCCGGGTTTGCTCAGTCCTGGCTTGCGCCGGGTCCAGCAGCCCCTGTCTGAAGGGGTTCTCCAGTGGGGAGCTAGGACCCCCTGCCGACAGGAGCTGCTGCTGTCCCGAGCTGGCCGCAAACAGAGGCTGCTCCAGTTTGGGACCCTCCATGGAATGCGGAGCAGCCACTGCTCATGGCGAGCCTGAGCACACCATGGGCACAGGCTGCTTCACAGCAGCCTCCTCTGGCCCACCCCCCCATCCTACCTTGCTGCCTCTGGCTACATCTAGACTGCAGGCTTCTTTCAGAAGAAGCTTTTCTGGAAGAGATCTTCTGGAAAAACTTCTTCCAAAATAGAGCGTCCACACTGCCAAAGCGCATCGAAAAAGCAATCTGCTTTTTCAAAAGATAGCATCCATTCAGTGTGGACTCTATCTCACATTTCAGCTGTGATTACTATGGACGGAGCGGCCACCAGGGCACCTGTGCTTTCTCCTCTTTCCTCTTTTTCTGAAAGAACTCCCTCTTTCCCGTCCACACACACGGTTTTCTGAAAGAGCACTTACGCAAAAAGGCTTCTTCCTCGTAGAAAGAGGATTACCAATGCTGGAAAAACCCCTTGTTCTTTCAATTTTCTTTCGAAAGAACGTGATTGCGGTGTGGATGTAAGTGAAGTTTTTTTTGGAAAAACAGCCGTTTTCCCAACAAAACTCTGTAGTATAGACATAGACTTTGGTAGAGGCAGCAGCGTGGGGGGGAAGGGAAAGGCAGTACCACGAAGATGGTGATGGGAGGAACCAGCTTTTAAGCCGGTTCCCCTCAGCACCGGCTCCTGCTCCCCCTGCCTTGCTGCCTCTGATACAGAGGCTACTCGCTTACATCTGTAACCATATTAGTGCTTTTTTCTTTCCATCAGTTTCACTCTGTCTGCGATGATGTATGTTATATCTATGTATAAAAGCACCTACATTTTCAGAAATGACGAGTGATTTTCCGAGTCTCTCTGTTCTTGGGTACTCAACTTGAGACTTGACAAAAAGAGGCCTGGATTTCAGAAAATGCCGAGCACTCTCCCTCTGAAAATGAGACCTCTTTAAGGTGTCCCAATGTGGGCACCCAAAATCATTACCCACTTTTGAAAATTTAGATCTTGAGTTCAACAGCAGCATTTGCCCGAAGAATCTTAGCTGTTTGACTGTGAAGAGAGGCTGTTTCCCTTATGTGAAGTTGACCAGATTCCTGGAACAATAAGTTATTCCACTATGAATACACACAGGTGGCTAAATAAGATTGCCTTTTTATTTAAATAACCATCTCATGAGCATGATCTTACTAAGTTCAGCAAGGTTGAGTGTGCTCTGCATCTTGCAGCATCAGCCCTGTTTGCTCCCTGCATCGTCTTAATATCCCACTAGGACTAGAAGGCATTTCAAACACAGCTCATCAGTGAAGGATGAACTATGTCAGACAAGAATCGGGTCCTTACCTCACAATGAAATACTTTGGAGGTCTGAATAATTTCTTCTTTCTCCATCATCATTCATTTCCATGGGCTTCTATGCTTGGCCGTGAAGAAAAGAAGAATTGCCAACCTGACAGGAAATACCAAGTCCTGCTGTATTGCCTATCAAAAAGCACATAGTTTTCAAAAAATCTCATCTGAAGACAGCTCAGTGTGGATGGTTCTGCTAAGGTTTGGACATTTCTCTGCCCTTTCGATGCTTTCATGCATCAGTAGGACATGAAGCCAAAGAACTTTTAGACTTTGGTGTTATGTTGATACATAATCTTTTGGAAAGAGTCCTCTTGCACTAATCAACTAAATCAATGCAGGAAAGCCTTAATCATTCATAATTACATTTGAGTGCCTGCAGCACTTCTGGAGATTATGTAGTGTAAGGGTTTACTATAACTAAGAGCTTAGCTACTATGACATCCTACTAAATGAATTTCAGTCTGTGGGAGCAAAGGATGTACTAAATCAAAAAATAAATTGGCTCTTCAGAGCCAATTCATTAGACCATAAGTGAGATGGGTCTATGCATTTCTTCAGATGGTTAATATTTCCCTTCATTTAGCTCAGGAGTCAGGTTTCTACTAGTGTCTTTCAGTCTGTTTCAGATTTACCCTCCAAATCACTGATTAAATCAGGTAATTACATCCAGCATAATTAATGTAAATGTTTATTCTCCCATGTGCCCTATCATAAGCTGGACTCGAATGTCAGGATCACTATTAGTAAAAGTTTTTCCTTAGAAAATGAGACATGTTTAATTAGGGGAACAGTGTGCTATTAAATTTCAGACTTCTCTTACCACAAGGGCTCAGCCTGGCAACTACCTGAAACAGGATAAGTGACTTTGCAACAAATACAAATCACCTGAAAGAAGAATGTTTTAATGAAAGCATTTATAAAAAAAAGAACAGCACAATACTTACAACAGTGCTAAAACAGCACTTAACAAACATTAAGCAAATTCCTTTTCCTAGAACACTGGCATTACACCCATGTTACAGATGAGAAAGTGAAAGGCTATCTGAGCACTAAGTGACAGTATGGCCAGAAAGGAACACTGCTGCCTAAACCAGGATTAGAACTCAGCCACACCTACTGCTTAAATCTGTGCTTAGAACAGGGGTGGGCAAAAATCAGGCCCAGGGGCTGGATCCGGCCCACCCAGCATTCCTCTCCAGCCCCAGCCAGTGCCCCTCCCCACACCTTGCTCCATCCTGCAGCCAAGCTGCTTCCAGGGTTCTCCGGATAGCTGTGCAGAGCAGGGAGGGGGGAGTCAGGAGAGGGGAGTGCTGAAGTCAGGGTGTTCCCCTGCTCCTGTACCCCATCTCCTCAGAGCAGGGTCAGGGAGAGGGAGAGACAGGGCACAGCTGCTCCAGTCTGTACTCTGGTAAATGACTCAGAGGAGTGCAGAGCCGGACAGATTTCCCTTAAAGAGACAGTGCACAGCTTCTCTCAGAAACTTACCCACCAGCAGCCAGTACACGCAGTGTGTCTGTCACACAACCAGAGTCTGTGCCACGCTGACTCTGTGTACAGTCTCTGTCACATACACACTGCCACACAGTCTGTCACAAAGTCTGTCTCACACACTGTCTCTTCTCTGTAGAGAACAACCCCCCCCTACCCTCAAAAAAAACCCTCACTGATGTGGCCACCGACTGAGAAGGGGGAAGACACTGCCCCCATTCCCCTCCCACACCAGAGCTTAGGGGGGCCCAGGCTAGTAGACTGTGTGCTCCAGCCCTGTGGAGGAGGGAGGACAGTGGGGGTTAGCTCCAAAGCAGGCTCCCCAATGCTGAGGTGGGGGAGCCCTGAGCCCCAGGGGCTGGATTCAGGCAAGCCAGGGGCCACATCCAACTCCCAGGCCTTAAGTTCTCCACCCCACATGTAGGAGAAACACAACAGGTCATCTCCAGCCCTCTCAATTACAACAGGCTTATCCAAGGGTCACATTTCAGTCTCAGCTCTCACAAGTCAGTGGCAGTCTCAAGAATGGCTCAGAGGCCAGAATTTGGTTCCACATGGATGTATGATCAAGCAGTTAAACCAGAAACTTCCTGTCAGCCTTCCCTTTAAAATGAATGAGCATCCAACAGTGTCAGTATTCTTAGCAATTATTTTTAGGGAGGAGCCTCCCAAAGCAGGTTCCTTTACCACAAAGCTCAGGATGTTATTGTTTTGTCTTCCGAGGATGTTTCTTTGACATGTTAAACAATTGATTTTGATAATGGTGGTCTCATTGTGATCAAACACAGCAGGCAGGAAATCCAGCAAGCTTCTGAGAAACCTTTTGTGCCTAGGAAAGAGGCGTTCTCATAAAGCACCTTTACAGTTAATCCCTTTGTAAAATCCCTCTCTTTAGGAAAGCTATAGAATTGATTGATTCTGAATACACAGAGTCAATCTTCCTTGTGGGGGGAAACATAAAAGGCTTTTTTTTCCCACAAGAAATATTTCAATTTACCGGTCAGGATGAACCCATGACCTCACTCATCCAGTGGGGTTTCTGGGGCTTAGCCTTGGGAAAAGCAGATGAGCTGGCAAAGAATATGCATTCAGAGAGTAATGACTTACCCTACTCATTATCTGTCCCACTGGAAATGGGCCAGGGAGGAGCAGGCTCATGGGGAAGGGGGCGGGCGGCTCGGGGCTGGGGGAGTGGGGCACACAGGTTTCCGAATGGCACTTCCCAGGCCTGAGCTGGGGCCCATGCAGGCCAGCCCAGGAAGGGGGGAGGCACGCAGGCCTGCCAGCATAGCCACACTGGGTTCTCAGACCTGTTTGGTGGGGGCTGCCTGTGGTCCTGGGAGGCAGGGCAGGGCTGTGCTGCCCAGCTGTGGTGGTGCTGGAGGGAAAAGCAGAGGGGTGTCCCCCTTCCATGGTCTGGCACTGAGGCTGAGGGCCAGGAGCTAGGGGTTTGGGGCAGAGGGCCACTTGGGGCAGAGGGGTCACTTACCTGACTGGTGACTGGCAAGATGGCAAGCCCTGACCCCAGCTGGCCACTCCCTTCCTAGTGCAGCTGCCCCCGGAGGTCACTCTGCACTACAGCTGTCCCCCATGTTCTCTGCCTCCAGTGGTGGCTGTGCAGTATCACATACCTCAGATCAGTCCCTTGCCTTTCCGCTAGGGCAGGGGTCTCCAACTTTTTTACCCACAAGGTCACTTTTTCAATTTAAGTGCAATGTGAGATTTACCTCAGACCCAAATACCCTTGTCCCACTTCCTTCCCGTCCCTTCTTTGAGGCCCTACCCCTACTCCATCCCTTCTCCGAGGCCTCACCCAGCTCACTCCATTCCCTTTCCTCCCCCATTCTCTCTCACTCGCACCAGGCTGGGGTAGGAGTTTGGGGTGCAGGCTCTGGTCTAGGGCCAAGGGTTTGGAGTGTGGGAGGGACTCAGGGCTTAGCCCAGGGTGGGGAATTGGGGTCCAGGAGGGGTTTCAGGGTGCAAGCTCTAGGAAAGAGTTTGGGTGCAAGGGGTCTCACATCTGGGGCAGGAGCTTGGGTGCAGGAGGGGATTCAGGACTGGGACAGGGGTTCAGGAAGCAGGTTCTGGCTGGGCATTGTTTAACAGAGACAGCTTCCGGTTGGTGGAGCAGTGGGGTTAAGGCAGATTTACTCCTGCCCTGGCCCTGCACCACTCCTCAAAGCAGCTGGCATGTACAGCAGTGGCTCCATGGTGCCATGTGCTGCCTCTCATCCACAGGCACTAAGCCCACAGCTTCTACTGGGCACAGTTCCCCAATACTGATCAATGGGAGCTGCAGGAGTGGTGTCTTCAGGCATGGACAGCATGTGGAGACCCCCTGTTCTGCCTTTCTCAGGGGCTGCAGGGACATGCCAGCCACTTCCAGGGGCAGACATTACCACAGGGATAATGACTCCAGCCATGACAGGTTTGGCATTTGAGAACTCACTGCTCAAAGAATTAAATTTAAGCGTAAGAGAGAAGTGAAAATTATGAAATGCACAGATCAGTCAAAAGCCAAAACTAACATACTTGGCAAACAGTAAAAGGAGTAACAACAACAATCCATGTATGTGTTGGGTCAGGAGATGAGAGGGAAGGACAGTGTATATTTGTGAGAATGACAGACACACACACCGTGCATGAGAGTGACAGAGATTTGCATTGCCAAGCTCCCTCCAGCCCCTTCTCTTTGTGTGGAGATCCAGAACAGAAGTGGGGGGAAGAGGGATACCCTGACATCAGCACCTTCCCTCTTCTCCCTCCCACACCCTGCACAACAAGCAGGAGGCTCCTGGGGAGGTAGCTCCAAGGCAGAGGGCAGAAGCAGCATGACATGGGGATAGAGAGGCAACTGAAATGCCAGCGCTTGATAGCTTCCTGGCCAAACCAGTCAGGATCACCTGTCAGAGGCACCAAGATCTACCAGTAGATCCCGATCTACTGGTTGGTGACCACTGCTCTATGGAAAACAATCAAATTCCAGGCACATCCCATTTTCCTACCACAACCAAACCCCGACTTTGCTTTAATTAGAATAAGAGGAAGCTGCCTGCCAAATTTGGTGGTCCTAGCTGGACAGAGGAGCTCTTAAATACAAGTGGAGTTCTTGAATAAACAGATTTGCAGACACAGGGACTCACTCTTCTAAAATCTGTATCTATATGTAGATTGTTTTTACTGTGATTTTTGTCAAGCTCTGATTCTATTTTTATTAGTTAAATAAAACTATATTAAATGTGCTGACTACATAAGAAACAAAGTTTATGAAAACATGCTTTGCATTTATAACTTACTGATTATTAAAAAGACGAAGTACTATTATCTCAGTCATGGCCAGGAAGGACTCATCAGTGTTCCTAATACATTGTCTCTAGGTAGTGAATTGAACTGATTGTTTCTGGTTACAACTGTCCTTCAAGATCTTAGGAGGAGTAAATTTCATCCTCAGACACCTCATTTTCACTCAGCACTGAAAGAAGAAAACAAGATTTCCTGCTTTTTCCAACTCCAAATCAGTGTTGGATAATTTTGATAATTTGGATAATCAGTTATTTTGAATAAAATAGTTATTAAACTGAACTAGTCAAATAAACCGAAATGAAGAAAATTGCCTCTGCACCTGTAAAATAGGCTAGTATGGTCAAGAAATGGTTTAGCATTTCAACAAACTTTGGTTCCTGATACTTAACCAGTGACTTCAGTCAAATGAGTGGTTTGACGGTCTTTAAAAATTCAGAAACAAACACAAACTGCGTTATTTTTAAAATGTCATTTGATTTTAATAGATTATGTACATAATATAAGTTGCCATCATTTTAAATTTTATTTTATATAGGTTTATTTTTTTTAAATTATGTAAGTATGTGATTTTTTAAAATAGATTATCTACAATGAACAGACTGCATCTTAAACACCTCTCTTGTACAATGGCTGATGGGTTTCATTATAATAGCAAATCCTAAGCTAAAAATGATTATTTAGAAGGAATAGTTTAGGGAAAGCCTGTGTTATGGTTCAAATAATTTTAGATTATTCTTACACCACTCCACCTCCCCCACCACTTTCTCCCATTCGTTCCTTACCTTTATCAACATTAATATTTTAAGTAGTGACAGCATGAGGTTCAGAAAAAAAATTGACAGAGTAACACCACTCTCCCTCTTCCACCCTCCCCCCCACCTTATCTCCCGCAGCTGCCTCTGTGGGAGGGAGTGGTGTGGGATGGAAAAAGGGCAGTGTGCACAGGCTAAAAAGCCGGCTCCCCACACACGCTGGTTCTGATAGAGTTGGCGGGGAGCATGTAACCGTGCAGGTTAACCGATGACCGCAGGCTTATCCGTTATCTGTGTACACGAGTACATGTTAACATCCCTACTCCTGGAGTTGGCAATGCACATCCTCACCAGGAGCGCTTGCACTGATTACTGTAGGGCATTATGAAATTGTTCCCGGGGGCAGTAGCAGTCAACAAGGTAAGCTACACAGTATCTATGCTGACGTGTTATCCCAATTACACAGAGTGACTCAACACCATTTGGGAGGTGGTATTACTAAAGAGGCACTTATGTCAGCAGAGACTTCCACAGCTGGTAAACACAAGGCAGCAGGTGTCAACCTTACTGTGTAGTGTAGACCTGGCCTAAGTTGACAGAATTCTGTAGTGCTGCTTACAGTGGGGGGTCAGGTGGCATAGCCATGTCTCAGGGGTGTGGCATTTTCACACCCGAGATGCACAGCTATACCAACATAAGTTCCTAATGTAGATTAGCCCAAACTACTACTAAGAAGCTAGAGGACTAACACAGTGGTTTCCAACCTTTTCAGTCTGTTAACATTTTACAAATGCCCAAACAAAATAGCTGTTCTCAAACATTCCATAACTTGATAATCATTTGAAATGTAGAATATTTCATGTTATCTAAACAAATATAGTAGTACTGAGAGATAATACAACGTGTCCACATTGAAATGTAACAACTTTGAGATGCCATATATTTTTATTGAACAAAATTGTATTGGATCCACCAATCCATTTTTGCTAGCAGCCCAACTAAACCCTTCCCACCACTCTAATAGCTTTTGAATGGGTAGAGCGAGGTGAGTATTCAAAAAAGAGGAAAAAATGGTAAAAAGCCGTTTATAAGCAGACTCCAGAGGACAGTAGCAGCTTGGCAGCTTCAGTGTGGACTCAGGGATGTGCAGACTTCTCAGGTCCCATTGGCTGTTGTTTCCCCACACTGCTTTCCTCAGCTCCTGGCCCCTGCCCATCCTCAAAGTGAGGGGGGTTTCAAGGCCAAAGGGAGTTCTGGAGCTGTCAGCTCCTCAAGGGCGAAACTTTGGGATGGTACGGGGTAAGGGTGGAACTTCAGGAGCATGGAGGGGCAGCACCAAATTGCAGTTTGCTTTTGATCCCATTCCCCAGATGCTGAGGGTGAGGGGAAAGAGCTTGCATCCTGAGCATGCCTCTCACGCACCAGCCAGGCATGAGAGGCATGCATGGGATGCAAGCACTTTCCCCATGCTTCCTTAGCTTCTGGAGAACAGGATCAAAAGCAGGCGTGTCCTGGTGTGCACAGCTACTGCTCCCCACTGTCGCATGCCGGGTTGGGGGAAGAAAAGGAAAAGAAAAGTAAGCCAATCCTTACTTTTACAAGCTTTCCATGACCCCTTGCAGTGGATCACAAATTGGGAACCACTAGACAAAAGTACTCAAACTGAGAGCTGAAAATTGTGAGCTCATATCTATATTGGGGATCTGAAATAAAAATAGGCTGCTTTCGACATTGCCAGCCTCTTACCCCACTTACTGAGGTCCCTGAAAGCTTTAAGTGCTCACCACCATAGTGTGGAGAGGGGGAATCAGACCAGATTTATTTAAAAGGCTAACCTTAGTTACCCAGATTTGAACACTTAGCCAAAGTCAGCAACTAAAAACTCTGCTAGAGAGCTGGCTATAAAGGATGGTTTGAAGGCCCATTTGACTAACCTGACCATGAGAAGAAATCTCTTCAGAGCTGTCCCTCAAGGGCTCTAGACCAAAAAAAACCACAACAACAAAAAACCAGACATACATAGATTGAATAGAATTGGCTAATTATAAAGCAAATGCTATTCCAGCAACCCGCTTGAGTCTCCATTTCATCTCCCCTTTCACCAAACAACTTTTTAGACAGAGGTCAGACAGCAAGTGGATATTTTATAGAAGATCTCTTTTTGCTTTGTTACTGAGGCCTTACATATAATACGCTTTATCTTTGAAGGAAAATATTTGGCAGATAAAACATATGCTCAAACGGTTGTGAACTTTCATGCTCCTTTTTGGAGGGTCGTTTAGTTCCGGCTGTAAATAATCCTTCATTACAGTGAAAATGTTTTTTTCAGAAGCCCAGCAAGCTCTCTGGCAAGCTGAAAACTGTCAGCTTTTCAGAGGTTTGCCAAGCAATTTGGCTGAAGATAAAACAGAGGGAAAAAGCAGGGCTAGAACATTTTATGGTAATGAACTGAATGCTGGAAGGAATGAGTCTAACCTCTTATAAACACTGGAGGACATGCTAGCACTTGTAAGAGCAGGTGGGTGGGTGGAGGGTGGGGAGAGAATCAATTCATTTAAACTTTCTTGCTAGGTATTAGTATTGGTCATGTACTGACAAAGGTCTCTCCTGGCAGAGGTTACACATAGCAGCACAGCCTAGACCAGTGTTTCCCAATTGGTGCTCCACGGAACCCTGGGGTTCCGCGAAGCAAAACTAGGGGTTCCGCGAGGAGCCGGCACTCCCCCCCTCCCTCTGAAAAAGAGAGAGCGAGCCGGCTAGCCCCAGCCTCCCCGCGTGTCCTCCCACGCAGAGGCGTACCGAAGGGGAGGGGGCAGTTGCCCCCAGGCGCCACGCTAGGGGGGCGCCGGGCCGGCGTGGGAGCGATCGCACGCTGCGCAGGCTCACCTGACACTTAGATCAGTGAGCCGGCAGCTGGGCCACGTGCTGCCCTCCGGGAATGCAGGGAGCAGAGGCAGCCGGCAGGAGCAGCCTCTTTGAAAAGTGAGATTAACTTGTCTGACCGGTTCTTCTGCCTCTGTGGGAGGGGAGGGGGGAGGCGCTGGGTTGCTTAGCACTGAAGGAGGAAGATTTAGTGGAGGGCTCTGGGGTTGCCTGTCTCTGAAGGAGGGGATTTAGTTGGGGGTCTGGGTTTGCTGGTCTCTGAAGGAGGGGGATTTGGTTGTGGGAGGTGCTGGGGGTGCCTGGCTCTGGCATCAGCTGGTAGAAAATCTGCCAGTCTCTAGTGGCAGCCCCTGGTCGGGCAGGCCAGGGCCAAGGGACATGGAGCAGGGGTTGGGGGGCCAGAGGCGTGTAAGGGCAGGCAATGGCAGGGGGAGAGTACAAGTGGGGGGTGGATCTTGGGAGGAAGAGGTAGGTCAGGAGCATTTTCGGGGGGTGGGACAGTGTGGGGGGGAGCCTTGGGGCAAGAACAGCAGGGTGGGGATCACGAGTCTGGGTGCTTGTGCCCCCCAATCGCACGTTTTGGGCACTTCTGTGATTCTGGGCTATCAAAGTTGGGTCTGCCCTGGAGCAGTGCCCAGCCAAGGCAAGGGACAGCACGTGTTAAAGACCCGGAGTAAAGTGATGGCTTGGCTGGTGGGGAAGCGAGAAGAGCTTTGTCATTTGTGAACTCCGCCCGCAAGTGCTGGGAGCGGAGGTGTGGGGAGCCCCCTTCCTCGTATGCTGAATTTGCCAGTGACCTGCCGCCTGGCACCCAGTTCCCTACCCACTGACTTTCAGCCACTCACCCATCTGTCACTGGACTGCCTCATTTGATTTCATCTGGACACAAAGCACTGTCAAGCAATGGATGGCACCATCCGCCCACTGGAATGGTACCAAGCCCGCGTGACCAAGGCAAGACTTGTCCTTGGTCTGCCCATTGGTAACACTCAAAGGGCTTTCCCGAGGAGGCCAACATTATTCCCATTTTACAGCTAGCGAAACTAAGGCACATTGGGGGCTGTGACATGCCTGAGATCACACACCGGGCTGGACTAGAAGCTCAGTTTCCAGTGTTTCACGGGCTGTCTACACAGGTAACGAAGATGTGAGTGCAGCACAGACCAGCATAACCCCGCTCACTGCAATCTGATTAATGTGGGGAACAACCACAGAGTGGGGGGGGGGCTTCAGCAATCATGCCCTATCTAGCTTGTGCTGCGATCAAGCCACCCCTGCTCAAAGGAGAGAATCCTGGGAGCTGCCCGCTGGCCCACGGTGCACCCCAGCTAACGGCAGCAAAGGGCAGAGATGGATACCCGGCAGCCACTCCCTGCCCCCGTTTATCCCATCCGCTCAGCCTCGCCCCCAGGCTTGCTGAGGCCTGTGGGGGAAATGCTTCAGACCTAGCCAATTCACTCCCCTCACGCTGCAACACCGGCCTAGAGCTGCACTAGATTCGGGGCATGCCGCGTGGCGCGGGGAGGGGAGGTGCAAATTTTTCCTTTGCCCCCGGGCACATATCACCCTCGCTACGCCTCTGCTCCCACCCTGGCCCCAGAGCGTCTCTCCCCCGGCCCCAGCCCGGCCCTGCTGTGCGCAACCTTCACTAAGCTCCCCCTTGCCAGCTGCTGCCGCCCTGTGCAGCATGTTCAAACTGGTGAGTGGGGAGATGCCCGGACGTGACGTGACGTCATGGCCCAGGATTATAAACCTTCTGGGCACTGTGTTGCGCCGCGCGGCTGAGTTGCGGGTTCGGAGTCGGGGGATGGAGCGCAGACTCCGGCCTGGCAAAGTGGAAGGCAGAAGGTGGGGAGGAGGGGAGGGGGAGCGGGAGGGGAAAGGCTGGGAGAAGAAGGGGCTTCTGCGGAGACGGAGGGGGAGGGCAAGGCACCAAAGGGTCAGGGGTAGAGGAGAGACAAATGCCAGGGGGCCAAGTGCAGGCAATGAGGAAAAGGGCAGGAGGGGCAGTGTCAGTGGGAGGGGGGACAGGGTGATGCTGGGAGGAGAGGGTAAGAGCATTGAGGGCTAGAGGGGTGAGGGGAGGTGCTGGGAGAAGGCTTGAAAGAAGGGATGGGCATGAGGAAGGCCAGGATGGAGCAAGTCATGTGTGAGGGCACAGGGCATGAGGGAATGGGGGCAGAGGGTGGTGAGTGGGTGGGAATCAGGGAAAAGGGGACAGGGGCAGTGAGGGAAGGGGAGGCACCAGGAGGGTGCAGGGCTAAGGAAGGTGCAGGTGCCAGAGGATTCTGAGGGTGAAACAGAAGGGCAGACACCTGCAGGGGAGGGACCAGAACCAGAGGAGAGAGGCAGGGCAGGTGTGTAGAGGAGGTGTTAGAAGAGGGGATGAGGAGGGTAGCCCATATGATCAGAGTGGGGCTACTGGAGGAGTGGGCACAGGAGGAGGAGAAGGGCTGGTGGAGGGGGTCAGGTTGCAGGATGGCTGAGGGCAATGAGAAGGGCAGAGTCAGGACAGCAGAGGAGGGTGAGGAGTTGGGGGCAGCAGGCACCAGGGAGCTGATGGAACAAGGGGAGGAGATGTGGCAGCAGAGAGAAAAGGTAAAGGTTTAAAAATATTTATTAATAACTTGGGTGCCACAGTGGCACATCCAAACAAGCCACATGAACTCAGTACTGGTACACAACACAAAACTCTTATGCTATGTCTACACTGGTGGTATCTTCTGCAAGAACACGTCCACACTGCCATGTGCGAGCTGTGCTTTTGCACAAGAGCATCTATGGCAGTGTGGACGTTCTCTTGCCCAAGAAAGTGCCGATGGCCATTTTAACCATAGGGCTTTCTTGCGCAAAGAAATTCATGTTGCCTGTCTACACTGGCCTCTTGCGCAAGAACAGTTGCACAAAAGGGCTTATTCCTGAGCGGGGACCATCGTAGTTCTTGCGCAAGAAGCCCTGATTTTATACATGAGAACGTCTGTGTACTTGTGCAAGAACACACGGCCAGTGTAGACAGGCAGCAAGTTTTTGTGCAAGAGCGGCCGCTTTGGCGCAAGATCGTGCCAGTGTAGACACAGCCAAGGGGAGGAGGGAGGCAGGGACAGGAAATCAGCGCTGGCTCAGCATGTCTGCATGGGGAAGGTGCAGGAAATTGAGCTCAGCTGGGTTGCAGAGTGGGGAGGTCCGGGGAGCTGGGCTGGGCTGGGCTGCGGGGTGGGGGTGTGTGTGGAGCTCAGAGCTCAGTTTGGCTGCAGGAGGAGGGAGGTGCGGGAACCGGGCTAGACTCAAGGGGAGGGAGGGGCAGAGGATTGGCACTTGGCTCAGCAGTTTTGCGGGGGAGGTGCAGGGAAACAGGGATCAGCTGTGCTGTGGGGGAGGCATGCAGGGAACCAGTGCAGGGCTCAGCTGGGCTGAGATGGATGGGAGAAGGCATATGGAACAGACGGGCAGCTCAGCTGGGCTGTGAGGGGCTGCAGGGAACTGGTACTGTGCTCCCTTGGATTGTGGGGGATGGTTTTGGGGGAGGTGCAGGCAACCAGCAGGAGTGGGCAGCTCAGCTGGGTTGCAGGGATAGAGGTGCAAAGAAGCCTAGTGGGGAGGGAGAAACCAGGAGCCCTGAAATGACCTCCCCTGGTCCAAAAATCCCTGATCTGGGACCAGTTAGGTCCAGAGGGTGCCAGATCAGGGAGGTACAACTCCTACCCAAGTCCCCTCCTTGCACCCTCCCTCGTAGCCAGACACCCTACCCCCAATCTGCTCCTGCTCCCTCCCCCTGGGCCAGACACCCTACATCCAGCCTGCTTCTGCACCCTACCTACCACTCAGACCTTGCTCCCTTCCACCTCCCAGATCCTGCACCCCATCCCTATCCGCTTCTTGTCAGCCCTGCCATCCACCCTAGCACCTAGCACCACCTGGCCTGGCCCCAGCACCGTGCCATCACGCTAGCACCCAGCAGCACCCTGTTCCTTGTCCCAGCACCCTGCCAGTCATCCTAGTGCCCAGCAGGACCATGTACCTGACCCCAGCACCCTGCCACCTGCCTGCCCCAGCACCCCGCCACCTGAGCCAGCATCCTTCCACCCAGCAGCAGCCACTTTCACTCTGTCCTCTGCCCCCAGCAGCACATTTGGGACCACATTAGTGAGGCTTGGGGGTTTTTGGAGGGTTTTTTTTGTTTGTTTGTTTTTTGCATCTCGCTTGTGTGGCCCCGACCTTTTGTGGGTCAGTGACCCTTGACTAAAACAGGTTCCTCACCCCTCTCATAAATAAAGACAATGCTAAAACCTTTTGAATTTGACATAATATTTTATTTAAAAATGAAGCCTGGCCAACAAGCCCCTGATTGGGACCAAACCCCCATCTCACTGCAGCATCATAACACTCCTGCACCACCAGACCCCAAATCTGAGCCTATCATACACTGGAACCCCCTGTCCTGAGCCTCTTACATCCCCAAACTCCTACATCCCCACATCCTCAGTCTTCTGCCACAACATTCCTCCACCATCCACACATCATAAATCTGTGTCCTGAGCCCATCATACTCACAACCTTCTTGCCCTGAGTCCCTCACCTATCCAGCCCAAATTCCTGCACCCTCACATCCACAAGCCCATGGCTTGCTCAGCACCCCGACCTTCCATCTGAGCCCAACACTCCCCAGCCTGGAGCCCCCTCCCCGAGCCAACATCCCCTTCTCCTGCATCCAAATTCCTTCCCAGAGCTTGTACTTCTCACCTTCCCACACCCAAATCCCTCATTCCCACCCCACACCTCCTGTCTCAACTTAGTGAGAGTGTATAAGGTCTGGGGATAGCAAGTGATGGAGAGGAGAGGAACAGAGCGGATGAGGCCTCAAGGAAGGGAGGTGGGGGGGGTGGTCTTGGGGAAGGAATGTGATTTTCATGCATTGGTGGGTCCCTCTCCTCCTCCCCCTTTTTTTTTTTTTTTTGCTTGACAAACCTAGGGGTTCTTTGAAATTCTGAAAAGGGTTCCTCGGCCAAATAAAATTGGGAAACACTGGCCTAGAAATAAGACCATCACTGGGAGATAGGGATTGCATTACTGAAACTTTTTAATGGCACAAGTACATGGCAGTTGCATGACCAAGATACCTGCATTTTACAAGAACTAGATCACTGTTTCCCAATTTTATTTGGCCACAGAACCTTTTAAACTCAAAAGAATTTTGTGGAACCCCTAATTACAGTCTAATATATGGGGCTGAAAAAGTAGACCACAAATAAGTAAGGAAAATAATAAACAAAGGCTAAACAAGGTCATGAGATCAACATTTAGTTTAATTGAACATATTTAAAAACAAAAATCACATAATATTCATAATTACTATTTTTTAATCATAAAATGTGATTGTAATGGAATTTCCTTGCGGAACCCTTATTTTCACTTCGCGGAACCCTAGGGTTCCACAGAACACCATTTGGGAAACACTGATCTAGATGAAGGGGAGGAAATGAATAGGTGAAACTGCACCATTTCTGGAATGGTGGAAGCCAATCAGAATTGTTCAAGAGCAGCTTTCACAAGTACATTTCTGGAACTTTTCACCTGGCTTGTGCAGGTTGGAAGTTGTGGTATCAGATTGTATTTCAATCAAAACCCATGGAAGCAACCATGATCCCATTGGACCAAATAATTAAATCACTGAGGGCGGCATAATGGAAGCCTGCTGTTCCGATTCTCCCCCATACATCTGTATGCCAACTGATTACAGATTGCTTTCCCCCACCTTCCTTAGATGCTTTCCCCCCACCTTCCTTAGATGCTTCCTTAGGTGCTTTCCCCCACCTCTCCAAAAGAAGGAGGGTTTGCCTGTTTCTATCTAGCACTGTACCTGGCAAAAAGAGCATGGGACTGTTGTGGCATATGCACACCCCATCCCTGGAAGTACGGGTACCTGGGCTGTGGACGCCGCCTAGACAGCTGCCAGGTCATCAGCAATCTCTTTCAGTCCGTAAAAACAACCCTCAGTAGAGTAGTACAGCCTCATGGCTAGAGTCAATGGCAATAAGACTTAATGGTACCAGCCCTTCATTCAGGGCAGCACAGTCTAGTGGCTAGAATCAAAAGACATAGCCCTCAATTCAGGGCAGGGCAGCCCAATGGCCAGAGTCAATAGTTTGGGGCAACAGCCCCGGCAGGGGGACCCAGGCCCATCCTACTCCTCTGGGCCCTGACTCAGGGCTCTGCAAATGGTAGAGTACTCCACCGCTCGCTCAGCAGGAAATCTGACTGCAACACATCGAGTTCATGCGGGTGGGTGTCCCTAGCCTCTGTTTGTCGGGAAATGGGTGACAGGAGAGGGATCACGTGAGGATTACCTGTTGTGATCCCTCCCTCTGGGAGATCTGGTATTGGTCACTATCAGCAGACAGGAATACTGGGCTGTCGGACCATTTGTCTGACCCAGTGTGGCCGTTCTTATGCTCCAGCAGCCTCCTACTCAAGAGTAGCCATTTCCTACCCAAGTTTGTGCGGGGACGTTCCATGTGACAGGCATCACAGAAACTTGGTGGAATGAGGACAATCAATGGGACACAGTCATATCAGGGTACAAAATATATCGGAAGGACAGAACAGGTCCTGCTGGTGAGGGAGTGGCACTATATGTGAAAGAAAACGTAGAATCAAATCAAGTAAAAATCTTAAATGAACCCAAATGTTCCACAGAATTTCTATGGCTATGTCTACACTGAAAAACTTCTTCTTTGCATAAAAGTGTGTGTTCACACCTCAAAGCATGGATGCTCTTGCGCAAGAAAGCTCTGATGACCATTCACAGAATGGCCATCAGAGCACCTGTGCTTTTCCAGATAGGTTCTATTTGAGCAAGAAACCTCGGCGGAGCGTCCACACATGCCTTTTTGGGCAACAGCTGTAGTGCAAAAAGGAGTTATGCCTCGTAAAAGGAAGCTTACCTACACCGCAAAAAGCCCTCTGTTCTGCCAATTTACTTGCGCAAAAGCGCATTTGAAGTGTGGACACTCTGCGGGTTATTGTGCAAAAACGGCTGGTTTTGTGCAAAAACCTTGTAGTGTAGACGTAGCCTCCGAGTAATTCCATGCTCTAATAAAAAGAATATAGAAGTAGGGATACATTATTGACCACCTGACCAGAACAGTGATAGTGACTATGAAATACTAAGGGAGATTAGAGAAGTTATCAAAATAAAAAACTCAATAATAGTGTGGGATTTCAACTATCCCCTTATTGACTGTGTACACCTCACCGCAGGAGGGGATACAGATATAACATTTCTTGATATCTTAAATGACTACTTCTTGGAGCAGCTGGTTCTGGAACCCACAAGCAGGGAGAGGCAATTCTTGATTTAGTCCTAAGTGGAGCAAAGGATCTGGTCCAAGAGGTAAATGTAACTGGACCGCTTGTAAATAGTGACCATAATGTAATAATTTTTAACATCCGTGTGGTGGGGAAAACACCTCAGCAGCCCAACACTGTGACATTTAATTCCAGAAAGAGGAACCACACAAATATGAAGAGGTTAGTTAAACAGAAAATAAAAGGTACAGTGCCAAACAAAAAATCCCTGAAAGCTGCATGGAAACTTTTCAAAGGCACCATAATAGAGGCCCAACTTAAATGTGTACCCAAATTAAAAAACACAGTAAGAGAACCAAAAAAGTGCCACAGTGGCATAACAACCAAGTACAAGAAGCAGTGAGAGAGAGAAAGGTATAATTTAAAAAGTGGAAATTAAATCCTAGTGAAGATAATAGAAAGGAAAAAACTCTGTCAAATTAAGTGTAAAAATATAAAAGATAAATAATATAAGATATGGAGCTATACCTCTCTAATAGAGCTGGAAAAGACCTTGAGAGGTCATCGAGTCCAGTCCCCTGCCCTCATGGCAGGACCAAGTACCATCCCTGACAGATTCACCCCAGATCCCTAAACAGCCCCCTCAAGGATTGAACTTCACAACCTCGGCTTTAGCAGGCCAATGCTCAAACCACTGAGCTATCCCTCCCTCCTAAACCAAAAAGGAGTTTGAAGAACAGTTAACCAAAAAGTAATAGCAAAATGTTTTTCAGTACATCAGAAGCAGGTATCTGCTAAACAACCAGTGGGGCCCCAGGACAATCAAGACGCCAAAGGAGCATTCAAAGACAATAAGGTCATTGCAGAGAAACTAAATGAATTCTTTGCTTTGGCCTTTATGGCTGAGGATGTTAGGGAGATTCCCAAACCTGAGCCACTCTTTTAGGTGACAAATCTGAGGAGCGCTCTCAGATTGATGTGTCATTTAGAGGTGGTTTTGAAACAAATTGATAAAATTAACAGTAACAATCCCAGGGACCAAATGGCATTCACCCAAGAGTTTTAAAAGAACTTAAAGATGAAATTGGGGTTTGGAACCTATCCTTTAAATCAGCTTCTGTACCTAATGACTGGAAGATAGCGAATGTGACACCAATATTTAAAAAGGGCCCTAGAGGTGATACTGGTAATTACAAACCAGTAAGACTAACGTCAATACCAGGCAAATTAGTTGAAACTCTAGTAAAGAATAAAATTGTCAGACACATAGATGAACATAATTTGTTGGGGAAAAGTCATCATGGTTTCTGTAAAGGGAAATCATGTCTTACTAATCTGCTAGAGTTCTTTGAGGTGGGTCAACAAACACGTGGATAAGGGGGGATCCAATAGATATAGCGTACTTAGATTTCCAGAAAGCCTTTGACAAAATCCCTCAACAAAGTCTCTTAAGTAAAGTAAGTTGTCATGGGATAAGAGGGAAGGTCCTTTCGTGGATTGATAACTGGTTAAAAGACAGGAAACAAAGGGTAGGAATAAATGGTCAGCTTTCCAAGTGAAGAGAGGTAGCTTGTGGGGTCCCCCAACAGTACGTACTGGGACCCATCCTATTTAATTTATTTATAAATGATCTGGAGAAAGGGGTAAACAGAGAGGTGGCAAAATTTGCAGATGATACCAAACTGCTCAAGACAGTTAAGACCAAAGCAGCCTGTGAAGAGCTTCAAAAAGATCTCACCAAACTAAGTGATTGGGCAACAAAATGGCAAATGAAATGTAATGTTGATATATGTAAAGTAATGCACACTGAAAAAAAACCCAACTATACATACAATATGATGGGGACTAACTTGGCTACAACTACTCAAGAGAGAGATCTTGGAGTCATTCTGGCTAGTTCTCTGAAAACACCTACTCACTGTGCAGCAGCAGTCAAAAAAGCAAACACAATGTTAGGAATCATTAAAAAAGGGATAGAGAATAAGACAGAGAACATCTTATTGCCTCTGTAAAAAACCATGGTACGCCCACATCTTGACTACTATGTATAGATGTGGTCACGATCTCAAAAAAGATATGTTGGCACTGGAAAAGGTTCAGAAAAGGGCAACAAAAATGATTAGACGTTTGGAACGGGTCCCATATGATGAGAGAGATTAAAGAGACTTGGACTTTTCAGCTTAGAAAAGAGGAGACTAAGGAAGGATATGGTAGAGGTCTACAAAATCATGATTGGTATGGAAAAAACTAGAGTGGAGAACAAAAGGGAGGACCCTCACAATTTAAAAGAGAGAAAAAAATGTACCTCTTGTCAATTGTAATACCAGTGTTAATGAAGTTGAGTGGGCTGAAAGCATCCCATACTTAGCTTTTGACATCAATTGGGCATTGAATATAAGGAAAGCAGCCATCCAGTTCAAGTTTTTGTTCAAGCTACAGGAAAGTGTCAAATGTGCATATTAAGGTCAATTCCACACTCTCTCTGTTGTTGGCTTGTGAAATTCATTTGTAGAAGAATGGCTACTTTTAAACCCATTATGACTGCCCACGCAGGTTACAATGTTCCACTACAGGTTTCTGTGTGTTACTTCTAATATCTGATTTGTGTTCATTTTGACCAACGTACATGGCAGAGGGGCATTGCTAGCAATTGATGGCATTATCTCATATTAGAGGATGTGCAGTTGTATGAGCCTCTGATGTTGTGGTTTATGTGATTAGGTCCTACGATGGTGTCGCTTGTATATAGATGTGTAGATAGAGTTGGCAATGGGGTTTATTGCAGGGGTATGTTCCTGGTGAGAAAGAACACTTCTTCCCAAGTATAGGGGCATGAATGGGGCAGGCTCTCTTGCCTACTCCCAGCTAGGGATGTTAAATATCTGTTAATTGAACAGTCGATTAATTTCATGAATTCTCATCTCTACTCAGTTACTGCCCAGGAAGCCCCTATCTCAGGGGGAGCGGGAGGGTCTGAGCTCCCAGATCCGGCACAAGCCAGAACTGAGCCAGGCTGCCTGCCTACTTGACTCCTAATACACTTTAAATGCAGAGTCACAGAGGTGGTAGATCTAGGATCCAGTGCAAGCTGGGACGGAGCTGGGCGGGCTGCCTGCCTGCTAAAAAATGTACTGGCAAGGGGTCATGGGGAAAATACATATAGTCTATAGCATTAATCTATAAGCTTTTGCTTATCAGTTAATTGACTACACTATCACATCCCTACTCCCAGCATCCCACCTCCATATGGCGTCTCCTATAGAAATGACATATCATAGAATCATAGAACCATAGAGCTGGAAGAGACCTCAGAAGGTCATCAAGTCCAGCCCCCTGCCCAAGGCAGGACCAATCCCAATTAAATCAACCCAGCCAGGGCTTTGTAAAGCCAAGACTTAAACACTTATAGGGATGGAGACTCCACTACTTCCCTAGGTAACCCATTCCAGTGCTTCACCACCCTCCTACTGAAATAGTTTTTCCTAATATCTGACCTGGACCTCTCCCACTGCAACTTGAGACCATTGTTTCTTGTTCTGCCATCCATCACTACTGTGAACAGTATCAAGTAATCCCTTTCCCAGCTTCTGACAGACGCTAGGGACACCATTCCTAGCCATTCTGGCTAATAGCCACTGATGGACCTAACCTTCATTAATTTATCTAGTTCTTTCTTGAACCCTGTTAAAGTGTGCCAGCGTCCGGCAGAGCCTCTACCCACTCACCCTCTCTCTTGGAATATTTCATTATTAAAACCAAGTGGAATAGCTCTAACAAGTGATTGAAAGAGACCCACCTAACAATAGCCTAGTGGCAAGGGCAGCCAGCTGGACAGCAGGGGGGTTTGCCCCGATCCAAATCGGGTAGAACAGAGATTTGAAAACTACTCTCCCAGGTGGATGCCATAACCACTGAGATGGAGGCAATCATGGGGTGGCATCTCTTGCTCTCTGATTTTTCTTGAGAAAGGGCAAATATGGCCTAACTCAAGGAGAGGATGCACATCTACGAATCTCAAGCTGAGATAAGTGCCTCCCACCCAGGAAAGTTAGATGCATAAATACTGAGACAGATCTGGGCACTACCCCCTTCCTCTGCACTTGAGTCCTGGCTACCTTACAAGGGTTCCCATTCAGAAAATCACCTTGCTAGTAGGCATCTAAGTCTCCCAATGCAACACATAGGGAGCCTAGGCAACTAACTCAGGGGCTGTTAATTCCACTGTGCAGCAGGTCACCTAGGAGTTAGGTGCCCTTTGATATTTATGATTAATATTATGTCTTCAACATGAAAGTATTCAATACATTTCACAGAAAAGGTGCGGGCAAAAGTGGCAAGTCACAGAAAGTTAAACAATGTAGCTTTTGTTACATCAACATGTACAAGAGCACAATGAGGGGTACTGAAAAGTGAGGTCCAAGGGAGTTGTAGTGTGAGTTCCCCTTCCAGCTGTTGTGAATTCGTGTACACAGCTCACAGCAACATCTGCCCCTCTGTAAATGGAGACAGATGGGCCAAACCAGAGTAGTGCTATGAGCCCGTGCACCACGTTACAGGGCCACTCTGTTTGGGGGCACAATCAAATATCTTTTTACAACCATTTCCAAGATTTCACAGACTTTATTCAAATTCAGGATTCCCAGGATCGCCATGACAAAAATCACATTATTTATGATGCAGTATACAAATAGCAGATGTTCCAACAGAAGCAGCGGAACACTCCCCTTTCACAATTTGTTTAAAGCCACACAGACTGAAGGACAAACATGTTTTACTTCTCATCGAGTTGTCTGCCAAATGCATGATAAATTCAAACACTTAGCTAGAGACTATGATGACAGTTTATGATGCAGAGACATATGGAAAGGGTGAAAGACATTTTCTGTTAAGTCAGCAAATACATAGAGGAGGTGTTTACACATGTGCAATGGAACTTCCCCAACAATGTAAGACAAAACAGATATAACTTAGGCTCTTTTTTACAATGTTCAGCGGTCAAGGCACAATGTTTTTGTAAACATGTATTCATCTCACATCAGCCATCTAAAGTAGCATTCAGAGCATTTTATGGAGCTACACCATGTCAAAATACTCTATTGCCTATGAACGCTTTACCTTTAACAGAGTTTCAAATATTCAGTAGATCAATATTAAGTATCCCCTGTAAGTATTATGATGAATTTATGCAGAAAGCGTTTCCTCTTGCCTGTGTGGTGGGACCAAAATGTTTCATATACTATGGTTTTCCCTAGCAATAAAAGCTTCAGATTTCATTCTGACACATTTATACCTGGAATTGTATTTTGTTCTTTGTATTGTGCTAAAGACAGAATCCCTCAGACAGAAGGATTAGTTTAAAATGTTCAACATATTTATATTAAAAATACTGTTAAAATATCAATCCCTTTCAGCTGTGTGTCTGCCCAGTCCATCTCTTCCTTGTGTTGAATTGTGCATTAGGAAAGTGTGACTTTGGGCAAATGAATTAACCAAATAAATGTACTGAATTCATTTAAACCTGACTGGCCATTTGTTACAATATTTACATTTTGAAATGAGTATTTCTTTACCATAAGATTCTGAGCATGCACTGCTTCCAAGAGAGTGAACAGCATTCAAAAAAACCTTTACTAATAAGAATAAAAAATTTGAAAACTGCCAAGATAAATATTCAATAAAGTTAAAACTGTTTATGCCTCAGGCAAAATGAATTGTGCAATACTGTATGACTTTCATGCCAATACTGTGACAGAATTCTAACTACTCATACATACAATTCCAGTGATTATACTAATCAGTGCAATCAGTGGTACACGGAACGTGTGCATTTCTAGGGTATTGTCCTTCTGCCTCATATGGCTGATTCTGATTGTTTTTTTAACACAGTATTATTCTTTTCTTGTTCTGTAGGACTGTCAACTGGTACCTGCAGAAAGAATTAGGGGATTAAGTACTTATACACATGAAGTTGTCCTTGATTTCAGTTTGTTTGGCTACAATGAGACTAAATCACTAAGTTCTACAATTCATATAGTCAGATGACATTACTGTTTAAAGAAACTAGATTTGGTGAATAATTAATATGAGTTAGAGGTTAATAGAAAGGAATATGAAACAGATTCCCTTCCTCCTCCAATTTACAATTCGAAATTATATGGAATCAAGATTTCCTATAAATTATGTAACTTTCCATCTACATTACAGAGGGAGTACAGACATGGATCTTACTGAGATTAAGATTCAGTTCATCCCCACTGTATTTGAATACAATAGAGGAAATAAGGAAATCCTGCTGAAAATAAGGAAATCCTGCTGAAACTTGTAGGTACATGTGCATTACCTAACGTAGGCAGAAAACTGTGTGATAGATGCAGTTACAGTAAAAACTCCACAAAGGCATCTTCGTTTCCTTGAAGGTCAAGAAAACTACAGGATGGAAAGATTTCAGTTGTTTACCCTCATTTAAACAACCAGTGATTATGTAATATATTGCAAAGCTAACAGCTATGGATACATATCTTGTGATCTAAAGCAACGCTCATTGCTCAACTTCCCCCTCACTTCAAAAAGAACCAAAGGATACACAAAAACAGGACTGAACAAATTCAACATGGTGTGAAACTCTACCATGCCTTTCTTTCATACACACATGGACCGCATTTAAAGGGAAGACCACTTTTTCACTGAAATGCCAAATGTACTGCATGTACTTCTAAGTGTATACTTTAAAAATTTACTTGCAGTAAACAATGTATGTTTTGATACAGCTAAAGAGTTAAACTGCAGCAAGAAACAGAGGCCAATTCCTGCTATTAAGAACAAAGGAAAATCTGAAGGTATAGACACTGTCCAATGTTCTAACAGATATACACTTAGGGTACGTTTAGACTACAAGCTTTTGTCGACAGAAGCTTTGTCGACAGATACTGTCAACAAAGCTTCTGTCGACAAAGAGCATCTATACTACATCCAGTTCTGTCGACAAAGCAAGCCGCTTTGTCGACATGAGAGTGTAGACGCAAAGGACAGTGTAGATGCAGAACTCGGTCGACAAAAGGCATTATTCCTCGTAGAATGAGGTTTACCGCCGTCGACAAAACTGCTGAGTTCTGTCGACGTTATGTTGACAGAACTCGGCGGTAGCATAGATGCAGGTATACTTTTGTCGACAGAACCCTGTAGTCTAGACACACCCATAGTGGTTACAGGGAGAAATAATCAGATAACTGAGGGCTGGCCCTACAATTTATCAGTTGCTCTAGTTGAATTAGGAAGCCAGCACATATTGTCTTTTGATGTTAAATACTCATGCAATTACAAGTCAAATATTTAAGGGCAATAAAACAACCAAAACAGAAAAGATTAATTACTTACAGCTTTAATGTCTGTGTTCAGAATCCCTGAATTTATATTTTGTCTCCGCAAATCTGATTTGATTAAGGCTGAAACAAAGAAAGCATAAACTCATAACTTTCCCATAATGCGGCCATTCTACGAGACAGACTGTACACCTATGGCACAGATGTGGCAGCTACTTACAACTTGTTCAAAAGACATTTCTTTATTTGTACTCTGACTTATTCACCTACCCATATCTTCACAAATTTTAAACATGTGAGAAGTCACTTAACAGTTTTTACATATGCAATTTTCTTAGCAGCATTAAGGTATGAGGAGGAATGTTGACATTTTTGGTACACATGTACAACTGTTTACATGTGTTCCAGAAAGTAAGTCTCAGGTGTAAATTTGTGAAACAAACAGTAATTTCTTTAGTCTGAGAATATTAGAGCTGCCTGAGATTAAATCTTTTCAGGCTATTTGCAGGTCTCTAAAAATCCCCTCAGAAGGCCCTCAGAATAGACTTATGCACAGAACCTCTTATATAAAAGAGCATAACAAATGGTTACTTACCTTGTAACTGTTGTTCTTCGAGATGTGTTGCATATGTCCATTCCATGTAGGTATGCATGAGTTCTGGAAGCTTTTTACCCTTAGCAGTTCCTGTTGGGCCAGCTGGGGGGCCCTCTGGAATTGCGCATATATCAGCACATATATACCCCTGCTGGCCCTCCACCCCCTCGGTTCCTTCTTGCCGGAGAAGTTCCAATGACGGGGCGGTGGGTGGGATTTGGAATGGACATGAGCAACACATCTCAAAGAACAATAGTATGAGGCAAGTAACCATTTTTTCTTCAAGTGCTTGCTTATGTCCATTCCATGTAAGTGACTCCCAAGCTGTACCTACGGGGCCGGGGGGCGGATGGAACCTATGAGGATATGGACTAGGGATGTGAAGGACTTATCAGATAGTCAACTAGTCACTCCCCTCCCCCCCGCTGTCTCTATCAAATAGAGGCAGCAAGGGGGATGGAATAGAAGGGCGTACTTCAAAGCAGCAGCACCGGATGGAGCCTGGGGTCAGCTGCTCTGTGCGGCGCTGCTGCTTTGAAATGCCTCAGGAAGCCTGGTGTTGGGCTCCTCGCGGCATTTCAAAGTGGCAGCGCTACATGGAGCCCAGGGTCAGTGGGGGAGTCCCCAGCTGACCCCGGGTTTTGGCGCCTTCGCCTTTGAAGACTTCAAAGCGAAGGCACCCTATCAACTAATCAAATAGTCACTGCAAAAATGCATTGACTATTCAATTAGTCAATTACCAGATACTTAACATCCTTAATATGGACTGCAACATGGCCCTGCCAAGGGCTGTCTTTTCCCTGGCCTGATGCGCTTTCGCAGAGTGACTGGTAAAGGTATGAATGGACAACCAGGGAGCCACCCTGCAAATATCCAGGATGGATACCTGCGCCAAGAAAGCTGTGGACGAGGCTTGGGGCCCTGGTAGAATGGGGGGTGATGGGAAGGACAGGCTTTCCCCCCAGGTCATAACATGCTCTAATACATGCGGTGATAAAGAGAAGCACTGTGCCAAAACTGGAAGGCCCTTCATCCTGTCTGACCTAAACAGATCCAAGTGGGGAGTTTCCCAGTTGCAGAAGAGCTCTTGGTCCACATCCTCTCTGAGGAACCATTCATGAGCTCTGAATGACCTGATGAGTCGATCTGCTAGAGCACTGTGGGTTCCTGGAAGGTAAGTGGCCTCCAAACGGATCCCCTGCAGAGATCCCATAGGGTTCACGCCTCCCGACACAGGGGAGAGGAACAAGCTCCACCCTGTCAGTTGATATAAAACATTGATGACATATTGTTCGTCAGGACTGAGACACCCTTGCCTCTCAAGTGAGGCAGGAACACCTGGCAAGCCAGTTCCTTGCCATCATCAATGGCAACACTCAAAGGCCGAGGGTAACGTCCGCACGGCTGCGAACCTGAAGCTCGGGAGGGATGTTATTCCTGTCGTGGCATTGAGCCTCGCCCCCACAATCTCTACAGTCTATGTCTGAACGAGAGTGGACTTTTCCTCATTCAACATGAGGCCCAGAATAGCGAACATGTACCATACCAGCTCTATGTGCTGCAGTACCTGTTGCTGTGAGCAGACCCTGATAAGCCAGTCATTGAGGTAGGGGAACACCTGTGCACCCTCCTCCTCAGAAAGGCAGCCACCACCGCCATGCATTTCGTGAATACACCTGGAGCAGCGGAGAGGCCAAAGGGGAGGACTGTGAATTGATAGCGGTCCCCTCCAATGGTGAAGTGATGGAACCGCTTGTGATGAGGAATGACGGAAATAGGCATCCTTTAAATCAAGGGCAGCATACCAGTCCCCTAGATTGAGGGAGCGGATAATAGAAGCCAATGTAACCATCCTGAACCTCGTCTTTTGATAAAGGTGTTGAGCCCTCTGAGATCCAGAATGGGGCAAAGACCCGCTTTGGACTTTGGGATGAAAAAATGTCGGGAGAAAACCCCTTCCCTTGAAACTCAGATGGAACCTGCTCCACCAATCCTAACTGCAGGAGCGAAGCTACCTCCTCTCGAAGAAGGTGTTTAAGAGAGGGTTCCCTGAAGAGGGACCAGGAGGGTGGGGAGTTAAGGAACGGGATAGAATATCTTACTTCCACCATGACAAGGACCCACCGGTCTGATGTGATACTGCTCCATGCATAGTGGAAGTAGGATAGGTGATCTAGATTTGGGGCGGTCACTCCTTCCTCAGGTGCAGCTTCAAAACCCTGACCTAGGCCCTAGGTTTCATTTGAGGGGCCTGCTCCCTGGTCTGAGGCCAAATGGGACTTCTTTCTGTTGGACATGCCATTATTGTCCCGGTTCCTCCTCCTATTATTGTCCAATCTAGGACCCTGCTGACAGGCGCATTGCAGAGGCCTAGGGTTTGGTGGGCCTCTTTGAGGGGCCGGAATGTGTGTGCCCCAGGACTTCAGGGTTGCCCTGGAGACTATGGAGTTTGCTACCGGTCTGTTCTGAGAACAGACCAGAGCCCTCAAATGATAGGACCTGTTTGGTGATCTGGACCTCTAGCATGATGCCCGACACCTGGAGCCATGAGCTCTGCTCCATCACAATGCCCATGGCCATAGATCTAGCAGCCAAATCAGCAGCATCCAATGCAGCAGAGAGGGCAGTGTGGAGACAATCATAGTTCCCGCTAAGCTGCATGCCTGCGAGGACACGCACAAAATTTTTTCCCCCCATCCAGCTCCTCTGGAGATCTGTGCAGCAGGCAGCTGCTCCAGTGGGTGGGGCTGGCTGAGATAGCATGGTGAGGGGAGCTGCTGGGGTGGGGGGGCAGGGACCTGCCATGGTTACATGGCAGTGGGTGGGAAGGGAAGGCCTGCTCTGGTGGCCGGGGCCTGTTCAGACCGCTGGGGCCGGGAAAGAGACCTGCTGCCTGGCAGGGGAGAAGAGGGGAGAGTGGGGGTGTCTGCTCCGGCGGCTGGGAACAGGACATGCTACATGGCGGGGCAGGTTGGGGGGGCGGAGGGGGAGAGCAGGGGAGGCTGCTCCAGCAGCCAGGAACATGTGCGTGTTAATAACTTGTGTGCCATGGTGGCATACATCCAAACCAGCGCACATGACCAATTTTGGTGCACAAGCCAAAATTCACTCTCCTCGTGGTTGGAAGACACTGGAGACAATCCTCCCCTCCTCCACCTGAGCCTCAAACTCCATGGGAGCTGCTCCTTAAATTTGTCTATTGCCACCCAGGAGTTGTGAGTAACTGCTGAGCATGGCCTGTTGATTAGCAATCCTCAGATAAAGTCCTGCAGTAGCATAGGCCTTATGGCCCAACAAGTTGAGCTTTTTAGGCTCCTTACACTTCTGAGTGGGCCCTGGCTGGTCTTGCCTCTGCCTGCCGTCAACAGCCTGACCACTAAGGACCGGGGAGGCGGGTGCACAAAGAGGTGCTTATGCCCAGACTGTGGCACATAGTATCTCCTCTCGACCCCTTTATATGTTGGTGGAATGGAGGCAGGGATCTGCCAGAGGGCTTTGGGTATTTTAGCCAGTCTTGTTCCAAGGCAGGGCAACCCTTGCAGGAGCATCTGCTGTTAAAATGTCCACCATAGGATCAGAGTCCTCTACTACCTCCTCTGCCTGAACCCGAGGGTTTTGAGCCAGTCTTTTCAGTAGCTCCTGGGGGGTTCTTATGTCCACGATGGGCATTGCTGGCAATGGATCAGCAAGAGCCTCATCAGGAGAGGAAGATGAACAGACTCTAGGTGGCAACTGCTCCTTGCTCTGAGATCTCCTAGACCAGGGGAGCCACTACTGCAGTGGAGGAAGCCTCCCTTGCTCCTTATTGGGGCTACCCAACTCTCCAAGGCAGGAGCCCTGGACAGTGGAGTGGCTAACAGAGTGCCCCTAGAGTATGAGTAGACTGACCCTGTCCTGGACGTAACCTGGGCCTGGGCTTGATGGTAGGCTCACGGAGTCCAAAATGTGCCATGGCCATCGGTTTACCCCAGTGCTGGACCAGTGCTGCTGGTGGCCGCATATGCTGGTGAGAGGGACCTGGTACCGGTGACCAACATGGTGCCAGAGGGCCCTGATCCACGCAGGTTGACACCGAGCAGGACAGTGCCGAAACCAAACCAACGACCAGTTGAGACAGTGATGGTGCCGGAGTCAGTGCCAGAGGCAATAGTGTCGATCGCTGCAGGGAAGGTAGTGGGCCCCTAGCGGACGAACGCTTCAGTGCCAGCTGCCTCTTCTTGTGAACCCACACACAGTAGTTCTCCCTGCGCAGTGCCGGACCCAGCAATGACGTGAGCTCAGTTAGGTCTCAAGTCATGTCAAAAATGTCCAGCATCAATGGTTCATGGACATCCTCCACAGACAGGTCCTGGACCTCTGGATTACTAGCTCGCATAGAGCTCGACTACTGCCTAGATCAGTGTTTCCCAAATGGTGTTCCGTGGAACCCTGGGGTTTTGCCAAGTGAAAATAAGGGTTCCTCAAGAAAATTCCATTACAATAACATTTTATGTTTAAAAAAAATTAATATTTAAGCATTTATGAATTTTATTGAAAACAATTTATTTGTGTTTGCCATGGTAAGTGTCCCTGAGTAATGCCAGCTTAGCCAGAGAGTGGGGATGATGATGTTACTACTCAGCACTGTGTGCGCAGTGAATCAGTGATGCGATGACCTGTTATATACCATATTATGCATATTAGTTTTTGAGCTTTATTTTTTGTACACATTGTGATTTTTGTTTTTAAATATGTGCAATTAAACTAAATGTTGATCTCATGACCTTGTTTAGCATTTGTTTATTACTATCCTGACTTATTTGTGGTCTACTTTTTCAGCTCCATATAAGAGACTCATTAGGGGTTCTGCAAAATTCTTTCACAAGTTTAAAAGGGTTCCGTGGCCAAATAAAATTGGGAAACACTGGCCAAGATAGTGTGGGAGCAACCTCATGCCTTGGCGAGGACAAAGCCGTAGGGTGTCCCCCCGCGGATGCACCCAGTGCTCCCATCAGGATGGATATCTACCTCTCCATGGCTTCTTTGAAGACTTCAGTACCAGGAACTGGACCAGTGCCGCATTGCTGAAGAGCAGCTAGATGCTGCTGAACACCTTGGGGTCACCTCAGATTCGCGCACTAACGCTGGTGTGCTGCGAACAGCTGGTGTTGAGCTGGTGCCAGGGGCTGCAGCACCAACTCCATCAGCAGGAGTTTAAGCCTAGAGTTCCTCTCTCAATTTGTTCTAGGCTTGAACACTGCAGATCTTACAGACGTCTGTTAGGTGTCCTTCCCCCAGACACTTCAGGCCACCAGGAGTATATGCGTGTTGATATAGCAGTGCCACTCCAGGGGGCTCCCCGGCTGGCCCAATGGGCCCTGTTAAGGGTAAAAAGCTTCCGGAACTCGTGCACACGCCTACATGGAATGGACATAAGCAAGCATTCGAAGAAGAACAATTTGATTTCTAGAGGAAAGCATCTACTACCATGCCCCAGGCACTTCTCCCATGTTCCTTCTGTGTGCACTATGAACAGGGATTTCTTACTAAACATCAAGCCACCCAATGGCAAATAAAAGCACATGGGTGAGACAGTACTCCAGGGATCACTCTCAGGTAAGATTCCTGCAGATCAGTTACTCTCGTCAAAGCAACATTCTTTGACATTCAAATGCATTAAATTACTAGTGTGCTCTAGTGAACCAAGCATGGGCCCAAGATCAAAAACTTCCACACATTAACCATGAATTTGACTTCTTGTGGTACACTGTGCAAGTCACTTTATCTGAGGCACAGGAAACCTCCTGTCTATATGACAAGAGTAATTCATTTCAGTTTGTGTGCACCACATTATAGAAGTACTAGGGTTATTACAGTATCAAAAAAAGTTCTGGATTACTACAAAAGTGAGGCCGTGCGATTACTTTTATGAGCAAATAGATCTATAAAGACTTAATCAAATTTCTAGTTCTTCACTGGATAATTCATCTTTAAAAAAGGTTCATAAGCCAAGAAATCAGACTCAAGTTAGTGAGGTAAAACTTTCACACACCCATAAAATCCCCATTGTTTCCTCGCTAGCCAAATGGCAGCCAGCCATAATCAAAAGGTTCTTATCTTAGGCACATTCTCAGTGGTGGGTAGGGATTTAAAATTACAGTAGAGTCCCGATTATCCAACCTAAACGGGACCAATAGGTGGTCGGATTAATGAAAATGTCGGATAATACGGAAACGGGTATGAAATTGGGTTTATTAATAATTATTCTACAGTACAACTAACAACAGAGTACAGAACATTTAGTATGCAGTATGGCAAAATGCAAAAGTTATTGTTTAAAAACATTGTGATTGAAGTTTGTTTCCCAGCTTTGTTTCTCTTCCTTGCGGCGAGGTCGCGCCAGCATCTCAATAACACAACATCACTAGCAGTGCCGCGTCGAGAACCTTGACCCCTTCGCTATGACTCATTCTCTCCGTTTTGTCTGTCATTATCTTCATTGTCATCCCGATTCACCAGAGCTATTATGTCGTGGTCAGTCAGTTCTTGCTCGTCTTTCTCCATCCATTCCTGTATATCATCATCATTCACTCTCTCACAGCCTGGAATTTGTTGTAACAAAGGTAGCAGGTTATCACAATTTTCTTGCTCCATTTCTTGTATATTTTTGTCTTCCGAAAGTAACTTTCTCCATGATCTTGCCAGAGTTTGTGGTTCAATCTCTTCCCAGGATTGTACGATCCAATAAATAACATCTTTTAGGTTCACTGTCCTTAGCTTATCTAGCATACCATTTCTATCATCCATGGCCTCAATGAGCGTAGTTAAAAGCTTACGATGATATTTTTTCTTTAACGCTTCAAGCACACCCTGGTCCATAGGCTGACACAATGAGGTGATATTAGGAGGAAGAAAAATTACTCTAATGTCCCCACTGCTCAGTTCATCCTCATGAGGATGAGATGGTGCATTATCAATGACAAGGATTGCTTTCCTCGGCAGGTTTAGTGATTTCAAAAATTGTTCTACTGAAGGAACAAATTCATTGAAAAACCAGCCTCGGAAAATTTCTGAATCCATCCATGCATTCCTGTGATTCTTATATGAAACTGGTAGAGCAGTAGGTGCTAGGTTTTTGAAAGCTCGTGGTTTTTTTGCCTTTCCAATAAATGTGAGTCTTAGTTTGTGGTTACCAGTAGTGTTACTACAGCCTAGAATCGTCACTCTTTCTTTACTTCGTTTATAGCCAGGAGTTGAAGTTTCAGCCCGGGAAGCTAGAGTTTTTGAAGGCAGTATTTTATAGTTTAAGCCTGTCTCATCGCAGTTATATATCTGCTCACCTGATAATCCTTCATTGTTGATGAGACAATGAAATTTTGCTTTAAATTTCAGAAATCCTTCCGGATTTGCCGATAATTTTTCGCCACATATACTGAGCTGCCTTAACCCGTATCGTTTTTTCCAGCGATCAAGCCAGCCTACACTAGCCGTGAAATCAAGTTCCCCTTCATTAAATTCCTTTTGGAAAATCAGAGCTTTCTCTTGCAGGATTGGGCCTGTGATAGGCATGCCCTTATCCCTTTGCTGTGTGAACCATAAGAACAAAGCTTCACTCACTTTTTCATATTCACATTTCTTCATCGTTTTTCTGTCCTTCAGTCCTTCACTTGAGGCTCGATCAGAGCACCACTTTTCTAACTCACTTCTTTTCCTCTTCCAGTCACCAATTGTAACTCGCCCCACATTGAGTTCGGAAGCAATTTTTTGCATGGACTCGCCTTTTTCTATTCTCTTTAAGGCTTCAAGTTTTTGTTCAATGGAAAGAACCACTTTTTTTCTTTTTTCACTTGCCATGTTCCTCAAACAATAAAATTATATTACAGGAAGGGGAAAATGCAATTGGAAAAATAAAACAGGATCACAGCACAAACACAAATCACTAGCACAGAGGAACAAATGAAGCTACGCCCATGGCGGTATGTGACACATGGGCACGTAAATAGCACGTCGAATGGCTATGTCGGATAAAGCGGAATGTCGGCTAAGCGAAGGTCAGATAATCAGGACTCTACTGTAGGTTATTTTAGTAAACGAGTAGTCGATAAAAATTCTATTGACTACTCGATTACTCGATAGAGGGAGGCAGCCAGCTCAGTCCCGGCTCATGCTGGGACCAGACCCCACTGCGGCTCTGCAATTTAAAAGGCAGTAGGAGTAGGGTAGCCTGCCTCCTGGCTCCTACTGCATTTTAAATTGCAGTAAATTTGTAAATTGCAGTGGGGTTTGATCCCCGACTCAGCACAACCAGGGACTGAGCTGGGCTGCCTGCCCGCCCAGCTGGCAGCAGCCCCTGTCCACAGCTGGCTGCCATGAAGCAGCCCATCTGCAGGGGATCCCAACAGAGCGGTCTCTGCTGCCCCCACTTGCTGCCTCTGATAAAGGCAGCAGCATAGTGGGGCGGAGACAGCTTTTAACCTGGCTCCCCTCAGCACTGGCTCCTGTTCCATCCTTCCCTTCCCCTCCCCCCCAATATAGAGGTAGCAAGGGGGAGAGAAAGTGTGATAAGCCTAGGCTTATCGGGTAGTTGACTAATCAACTACTCTCTTACATCCCTAGTGGTGGGCATTTCTAACTAGCTAACCAGATTAGTTTTTTCCTTATTAGTCAATAATGGACAGTTTTGCTTTTAACAAAGAAGTTACAGACAACAAAAAATAAATGCGAAGAATGCCAATGCTATCAAAAAAGTAAACAGGTAATTAAAAATGAATGCTCTCAAAACCCAGCTACAAGCCAACATGAATGTTTAGTACATATATAGCATACTGTTTATGTATAACTAGTATTACTCTACAGACTATAGACTTATCACGTTCAAATTTTACTATGTGCATGAAAGTCCTCTTTTGTTAAGAGTGGCTGCCCTATTGCAGGGTTACTCCTCCAGTTTCCATCTTTTTGCTTAAAGTTAGCTAAATCAGTCCTGTTTGACTGTGTGCACCCCCCCACCCACGTAAGGGCTAATACCCGACCCTCTCTTCCTTGTCCAGGAAGTGACCAAAGATCCTAGCACCACCTGTAGCCTCCTCCCTAAGTAAATACTGTGGAGAGCCCCCTCTCTCCAACCCCCTTCTAATAGATTAACCAGTTAAACACCACATTTAACTGGTTAACCAATTGAACAGAATTTTACATCCCTATCTCACACTGTTCAGAGCCAAATGTAAAATCCATGCTTATTTAATTTTCCCCTCAAAAGCTCCTTGACACTACATCTATAATTCAATTCATCCATGTAAATAGAATGTTAATTAATCTATCTACTCAAGTTTACTCCTACCAACAAAGGAGAAAGTGTATTTATTTTTGTACTTGTTGATAGCTTTATAATTAATTGGGTAGCACTCAAACACTCTAATGATAAGGCACATACAAAACTTTGAGCTCAGATTTAGGCAAAACTCAACAATACATCAATCCTCTAGAAATCTGCCACTAGCAACTAGCTGTACCTAAGGTGAGGTCTGTATGAATTTGCACGGATACTTTAGCCAACTCCTTTTTCACATATTTTCCAAGTGAATAACACCCCTCTAGCAGTCAAATCTCCAGAGAATCATAGTTGCTACTGCTGATGACTAATACCATAACTAAGGCAATTCCATCCTTTTTCTTATGTTTTACCTCCAAACTGGTAGGGCAAGTTCTTACAAAGAAATGTATTTTTCACAAAATAAGGCTTTGTTCTCTCCTGTTTATACAACTATTGGGTCATTCTATTCTAGAATAATGATTGCCCCAGGCACCTACTAGAGATGGTTATTCACTCTAAAAACATTAACATCAATTATTGAAAAATCTCCAGTTTTTCATAGACCAGAAGGCACCATCATGATCATTAGACTGACCTTCTATATAACACTGGCCACACCCAAAAGGTCAAAATAATTCCTCAAGTAGATCTTGTAGAAGAAATATCCAATCTTGATTTAAAATTATTGGTGACTGAAATTACCATGACACTTGGTAAAATGTTCAAATGGTTTATCACACTCACTGTTTCCAGCCTAATTTGCAATTATTTGCTGAGCAATGTATTTGACTGGATCTAAAAAAAAACACCCACATATATAAATAATCACTGTGGCTTGTAAACAGAGAGACATCACAAGTGAAACTAACTTCACATTGTAAATCCATTTAATCAAATCTATCTAAAAATCTCTATATTTTAAGTGTGCTTTTTCAGATTTTGAATTTAAAAATAAATCCAATTTAAAATGAGGTATGTTTCCTTCATTAATGTTTAAGATGTTTTGTAACACTTTGAGGATAGGCAAATGTTTTAAAATTTATGATAAAACAGCAGCCAGGAACATGACTGTATATGCTTTTGCTGTGTGTCCTTAGAAAGAGGTATGGCAAGCAGTAAATATTAAGAATGATTCTTTAAATCAAGGAGTAATTCTCCATCCTTTGATGCAGATAAGAAAAATGTGTGTTTAAAGTGTACTGCTTTGTTGGAGACCCTAATTCATCCACAAAGGACAAAAATATCTACATAAATAAAGAAAATAGCAAATATAATTGGTTACCTGTTAAAATAATGCCTACAAACAGCCACGCACAGAGGAAAAGGTTTCCTGTTCGAGGACTATAATCCGTTGTGAGCTTTCCTTGAACCAGTGTAAAGAGAATCCCAAATATCTGTAATCAAACATCATAAAACTTTTCAGATTTCATTCGATTCACTTAGTACATCTCTTCTAATTTAACTTATAAAAATTAGGATCAATGTATTATCTACCAGTCTGAAGACTGCAGGTTGGACCTCTTTGGTCCAGCACCCTCGGGACTTGGCCAGTCCCGAACGAGGGAATTTGTCAGACCAGGGGAGGTCTCCTGCTACTGGCTCCCCAGGCCACCTACTGTCCTCGCTGCTGGCCCCAGCAGCACCCCTTTTCCAGGCTGTTGTGCTGCTGCAGCCCTGGCAGCCTGGACTGCCCCAGTCCCAACCCCGCTATCAGGGCTGCCACATCTCTGGCCCTGGCCCCACTATTGGGTCTGCTAAGGCTGCCGCATCTCTGGCCCCAGCCCTGCTACTGTGGCTGCTGCGGCCACTGCTGTACTACCGGGGCTCCGAGCTACCAGCCCTCTTACCACTGGGGCTCCCAACCAGGACTCCCTGGTGTAGGAAGACCTGTGGTGGTGCCAGACCATGGATGTTGCTGGATGAGGGAGTTCCGGTTTTGGGAGGTCCAACCTGTAGTATACAAACACTACAGGAGCACAATAAAATGCCAGCAGTCAATTCTAGGGCTGTTTCCACAAAAAAATCAGAGGCTTTATTAAATGTTACCCTCATATACAAGAATAAGCTGCAATAACCTGTGCTGAAGCATTAAGGAGTCCTGATGAAGTACCTTCAGACTCTGGGTATGTAATTTCCACAGCAAACTCAAAGCCAAGTGGGAGATAACCTGTCATGAAGAAGCTGCCATAATAATAATAATAATAATAAAAGACAAGATGTGAACAAGAATACCGTAAGTGCGGCTCTAATCCATTGCTATGGATATGGAAAATAAACCTGAAAAATAGTCATTCTAAAGGATAAGGTTACAGCCGCATATGCTTGATTTCAAGAATTGTTATAGTTTAGGGCTTGCCTGTGTCTTACAATTTCATTCTCTTATTCTTCCACCATCAGTTCTAGTCTTGACACATTTGTCCTTTTCCCCATAAGCTTCTGAGTGTTTTCTTCCAGCCCACCCTTTATGCATAGAGCAGCCTTCTAGAGTTAGTCCACAAAACTACTACGTTTCTTCACTAACACTCCTCTTCTAAAAGGCCTATACCTTGCAAGTGCAGGACTGAGACAATTCAGTCACCTATGTAATTTATTTTATGAATTAGCTGTTTATTAATGTGGAAGAATGGGATCAACCACCAGTAGGGATGTGCACCCGGAGATTGCTGTGGAACTGAGAGAACTGAATGATGGAGGGAGGATGAGAACGTGATGTATTTACTTTTTACAAATAAATATTTGAGTTAGATTTATACCAGTCATCACCCCAATCACTTTGCTTGTCTAGCCCTTTCCGCCCACCACTCTGTTTTTTTAGACTATATGCTCTTGGGGGTAAGGACTGACTCTTCTTTTGCATTTGGGATGTGCCTCCCATGTTTTGGGCACTAGCAAAATATAAACTATACATATTAGCGATTATTACGAGTGAACTCAAATGTCCGACCCCACTACTTGTATTTATTTGGGTCCTAATCCAATGCCTATTGAAGTCCATGAGAAGACTCGTTTGTTTCAATGGGCTTTGAACTAAGCCAGTACAAGAAAGCTAAATTCTGGTTTCCATGACACTAGTCAAAATTGAGAGTAAATCTATGTACTTCAGCAGAGACCAGAATTTGGTCCATTCACCAACTGTATCTGTAGTATACTATAAATTGTATGTATGAAAAGGGAGTTTTACAGGTATAGTCTTTTAGCTTAACAAAAAGCCATTCAACAGTTTCAAATACAGTTTAAATAGAATTATATCTTCCTTTCCCTTTTGGCTCCTTACCCAAGTACTCCTCCAGTTACAAACACTATTACAAGGTATCCCAGGTCCAGAGTGAATGTAAATATGATCATTCCAACAAATGACAGAATGTAAACGATTACAGTAGTCTGTCTGAAATAAAAACCAAGAGAAAAATCCCCACTGTTATCCTGAGAAGACAATATGTACTGTCCAACAGCAAACAGTCATGTAAATATTATATATTTTCTTTGCTACAACTGAAACGTTTTAAAAATCCACTGAAATAATTTCAACTCACATATATACATATATATATCATGCATTTCAACAAAACTGCCCATCCTTGTGCTTTTCATTCCCTTAGTTAGATCGCTGCTTTATTCAAGTCACAATGGAGGTAATGACTTCCTCAGATTCTCAGAGGACAAGCAGTTACCCAGAAGATGAAGTCAAGCCTGCTGTAGTGCCCTGCTCTACATATGGACAATATGCTATACTACACCAAAATTACTTCTTAACTCTTATAGAAAATAGTATTCAGATAAAAAAAAATGGCCAAACAAATCTGACTGTAAACTGAAAACTTCATTCTAAAGTATATTAAAGCGATGAAATCTGAGCAAGTGAGGCACACACCATGCTCGTTTTGTAAGCCAATCATATGCAGCAGAGCAACTGTGCTACTGCACTATCGACCCCTAGGGCAGTGGTCACCGACTGGTCAATCATGGAGGCACTGACAGTCGATCTTGATGCAGTCAGTGTTCCCAGTCCCCTCCTCCTGCAATGAGGAACCCACACTGGCGCTACAGCCTCTTGCCCCTCACAAAATTGGAGCCAGCACCTGCCCCCTGTGTTGGGGGGAGGGTGGGGGGGAGATCCGGACTTTGAGCAGCTGGATTTCTTAAAGGAGCGGCATGTGCGCTTCTTCCAGCACTGCTTGCAGATCCTGCCCCAGAGATACTCATTCCTGGAGACCCCCCAGGCATCAACTGGGCTGCTCCTGCCTCCTCTCCCTTGGCTAGATACCAAACAGCATTTTGCTCCTAACCCCTACCCAGACACCCACCAGCACCCTGCTCCTGCCTCCTCCCTCCAGGCCAGACACCTACCTCCTAGTACGTTCCTGCACTCTACCTCTCAGCCAGTTTCTGCACCCCCATCCCTGTCCCACTCACTGGCAACCCTGTCCCGCATGCCAGATCCTTCATTTTAGGTCCCACCTTGGAGCCTAGGAGGGGCCACAAAATCCACTAACTCTGAAACCCCAGAAGAGTTAATTTGGCCTGAAGCCTTGAACCTCAGTCCTACCTTTCCCCCGCCATCAGGTCTGGAGTGCGAGAGGAGTGGGCCACATCAGTGAGGCTTCAGAGGGGGAAGCCTGAGGGGTTGTTTTTTGCATCCCACTCGTGTGGTCCCTGACTGATTTTTCTGTGGGTAAGGGGCCCCAACCCAAAAAAAGTTCCCCATTGCTCCCATAAATAAAGACAATGTTGAAACCTTTTGTGTTGGACATAGTATTTTATTTAAAAATGAAGCCTGGCCAGCAAGTCCTCACTTGGGGCCAAGCCCTCATCTGGCCACAGGATCATAACACTCCTGCCCATCATACACCTGAACCTCCTGCCCTGAGCCCCCCACAACTCAAAACTCCTGCACCACCCACATCCCTAGTCTTGCACCACAACACTCCTGCACCACCCCCAAACCACAAACCTGTGCCCTGAGCCCATCATACACCCAACCCAAACTCCTGCACCCCCACACTCACAAGTCTGCAGCTTGGTCAGCACCCCACCCTCCACCTGACACCCAACACTTTCCAGCCTGGAGCTCCCTCCTCGAACCAGCATCCCCTTCTCTACCTTCTCCTGCCTCAATTCCCTCCTAGAGCTTGCACCTCTCCCCCCTTCCCACACCCAAATCCCTCATTCCTACCCCAGAGCCCGCACCCCATCTCAACCCAGTGAGAGTGAGTAAGGGCTGGGGACAGCAAGTGATGGAGAGGAGGAGACTGGAGAGGGCGTGGCCTAAGGAAAGGGGTGGGGTCTTGGGGAAGGGAGAGGGTAGATCTTGGCTTGCCCTGACATTTAAAAAGTGTAAATGTAAAAAGGGTGTAAAGGTTGGAGACCACTACCCTAGGGTTACTGAAGCTGCCATACATCATTTATGATTAAAAAAAAAAAAAAACAATTACTGAAAAAATAATGTTTAAGACATGGAATTCTTTTTTGAAAAGCAATATCCACTATTTGCCATGTGTATTTTGCTAAATGCCAAAGCATGTGCATACCACACAGCCTATACCGGTGTTCTGTTCCACAGCCTGGGCTCATCAGTTAATCCTAATGGTTACACACAGCCTCCCCGCGCCCTGCCTCTATCAGAGATGGGGGGCAGGGTGGGAGCCGGTGCATGTGGGAAGCCAGCTTTTAAGCCAGTTCCCTGCATGTGCCAGCTCCTGCAGAGCTGCTTTCCACTCTCCCATGCTGTGCTGCCTTCCACAGAGGTGCTCGCTGGTGCTCGCGGGGAGGTGGGAGCTGGTGCTCACAGGGAGCTGGCTTTTAGGATTAACCAATGACCCCATGCATACCACCTTCTGTGGAGCCACCTGTCTCGCCCCCCTCCCCTCCTCTCCCCCCCACCTCAGATACAGAGGAGAGGCAGGAGCCCCCCCTGCTCCCCACAGAAAGCTGGCTCTTGCCTGGCCCCCCACGTGTAAGCATATGACTGCTCTAAATTTCAGTGGTTACATGTTTACAAAAAGAAACACATGTAAACATTCCTAATTAAAAGTAGTGTTATGCTTGTGACGGCGCGTTGGGGTTTTCCCGTCTCCTGCACCCCCGTAATGGCACGGACAGACTCCACCAGCCAGTAGAATAGAGAGAGTTTATTGCTTCTCCAGGATACAGCACAGCACAGATGTCATCTGGTTACAGGAACCGGGCCTAGGATGCCTCAGCCCCCCTTTAGATGAGGGAGACTGGGCCCCTAAATTCCAGCCCCTTTCCCTAGGCTGTCACCTCCATGATCCCAGACAGAAACTAACTCCCTCACTTCCAGCCCTGCCCCCCAGCCAGGGCTCCACTCCCCTTCTTCCCATTGTTCCGCTCCATGGGAGAGACCTGTCTGACGAGTTTCGAAGCCCCCTTGCATAATGACTCATCCCCTGCCCTGCTGGGCCGTGCTGCAGACAGCAGCCAGTGGAGGTCACTCACAACCCAAGCCTAGCAACCAGCAAGGTACCCACACTACGTCACAATGCTTATTAACAGATCCCATAAAAGTTCAAAAATTGAAATCCAGCAATTAAACTCTTAAATTACAATACGGCAATATGGCGAAGCCAGTACTCTCCCCCAGAGAAGGAAGTGATATGATGGAGAGAACTGGGACTGCTAGAACCCAAAATGCTTTTCCTATTTTGCTAATATCAGGCATGAATTCTCTAGCCACAGGGATGGACAGAAACCCCCACAAATTCACATCATACCACACTGGACTCAGCCCAACCCAACCCCAAACTCATCCTGGCCAGAAACCAACGAGATAGATAGAGTCTGACTCTCAGTCATGGCGTTCTCTAAGGACAAAAAAAAATCACGGACATACTGATTTTTTTAATCATTTCCCTTCTCCCGTCCACAAAGGTACACTTGAATCTTTGCATTTTGATAAAAGACATTTTTTTCCTAACACAGTAGCACATGTGCTCTACTTCTACCCATCCCAACTCCATTCACTTACTTGTATGTTTTGGTGTAATCCAGCCACAAACCACATATAATGGAACCCACCATTCCTGCTATCACCAGTGTCAAGCCAATCCTCCCAGCATTCACTTCTTCTCCCTTTCAACAAACATTTATATGGTGCTTTTAATAATTCACTTCCATTCAAGGTGTAGGATCTCAGACCTCTTGACTGTTGTAAGTGCAAACACTAGTACTTACCATTTCCATAATGGTATGGAACATGCAATTCTAAGGGACTATACAGGAGACTCTGAATCCCTGATCATACAAAAATGTCTACAAAACATCAGGGACTCTACATATACACAAATAAAAAAAGCAAAGAATTCAAGAGAAACTTACCTCATAATGTGTTGTTATCATTTGGTTCAATAATGTGGAAACAGAATAAAATGCCCCAGTCATAATACCTGCAATAGTGAAACAACAGGATGTACTCTCCATATCATTAACCATGCATACATGTCAATAATAATCAACTGTTTACATTAAAAAGCATCATTCCACACCAGGAAACTCAGTAAGTCACCAGCTCAATGCCTGCTTACTGCACAATGTTTAAGGCTTCCTACAGTAAACTTCCGATAATCCGGCACCTTTAGGACCCAGGGGGTGCCGGATTATAAAATATGCCGGACTATCGGAAGGGGGCTATGAGGGGTCTAGGGTGGTGTGGGGGGGGATGCCACCCCAGACCCCTCATAGCCCCCCCTTCTGATTGTCCGGCTCTGCCCCAGGTGTCCCCGATTCAGCCACTGCTGGTCAGTTTCAGCAGCAGCTGAATCGGGATGCCTGCGGCAGAGCAGCTGGGGTGCTGCCAGGTTGGTCTGGTAGTGCCGCCCCTTGGCGCTGCGAGACCAACCCGGCAGCACCCCAGTTGCTCTTGGGGACGCCTGGGGCAGAGCAGCTGGGGTGCTGCCGGGTTGGTCCCGCAGCGCCAAGGGGCGGCACTACCGGACCAACCCGGCAGCACCCCAGCTGCTCTGCTCCAGGCGTCCTCAAGTCAGCCGCCTGCTGAAACTGACCAGGGGCTGACTCCGGGAAGCCCGGGGCAGATCAGCTCTGCCTCAGGCTTCCCAGAGTCAGCCCCTGGTCAGTTTCAGCTGCGGCTGACTTGGGGACAGCTGGGGTGCTGCCGGGTTGGTCCCACAGCGCCGAGGGGCAGCGCTATGGGACCTACCAGCAGCACTCCAGCTGCTCTGCCCCCAGCTTCCCCGATTCAGCCGCTGGTCAGTTTCAGCAGCGGCTGAATTGGGGAAGCCGGAGGCAGAGCAGCTCCAATGGTCCGGCTGCCTGGAGCACTTCCGGGTTCCTGATGGTGCCGGACCATCAGGAGTGCCGGACCATCAGATGCCGGACGAATAGAGTTTTACTGTATATCCTAAGACACTCCTGTCACCCTTATAATTTGTGCCCATTTTCTCAAACGCTAGCAATGAAGTCACCATTAGTCTGAGTAAGGAGAATCAGAATGACAACTTTAGGTCTCTATTAGCTACTCTTTAAAAGGAGGCACTCAAAAAAAAAAAAATCACGTCTGAATGTATTTTACCTATTGTTAAAAATGATAATTAAGATACTAATAACAAAGAGATTAGAGAAGCTGTATTTATGTTTTCCTCAGTGGGTTTGCTTTGTGTATTTTAAAAGCATTTTGTATACAGTCAGCTTCATTGTTCCCACAGTTTGTTTCCCTAGGTCTTCCACACATCAGAGAAAAGCAAAGCAATAAAGTTACTTTCCTCAGTCAGTAATGCTCTCACAGGCTGTATCCACACTAGAGAAATTTACCAGGTGTGACAGGGCAGGTTAGAGGGCTGGATCAGAAGGGGGAGAAAAGCAGCTCTGAAATAGCAACTGCCCTGGTTAATTAGGGGCAGCTGAGACAGGGCGGCTCTAAAGCAAATAAGGGCTGAGCTGACTTCAGCCAGCCAGGGGACCGCTTTAAAAGCTTTCCCTGTGGGGGAGGGTGGGGAGGAGAGTGGAAGAGGAGTTTGGAGGGAGGTGGAGAGGAGTTAGAACTGATAAGATCAGTCAGAGAGGCTGACAAAGAGAACTGCAGCATTGCCAAGGGAGGGGGAAGTTGAGGAGCTCCAACAGGGAGTGTTTGGGCTCCCTTCCCCAAGCAATCAGAGCGTCCAGCTGGTAACTGGGAAGGACTGGTAACCCAGCCCAAGCTGACCAGAAGCATCTGTCCTGACAGCCATTTTGCCAAGGGACAGCCCTTCACAAAACACTGAAAGGGGTAAGCAAAACCTGTGCTGCAGTACCTAGACTGCAGATTGTGGACTGAACATGGGACTGACCCTGTCACACAGGTTAAGTGACATTTAGCCCCACAGATCTACTCTCTTAATCATATAAAATCTATGATTTGTAAGGACTTCACATCAATTAAGCTTCAGTCATTCCAGGCCCAATTCGAATGCCAGAGGTGCAAATGATGTAAGTAGTCCTTCTACTATAGAAGGTGAAGAATGTCAGGAGTAGAGCTAATGACAACCTTTCCACTACCTGCTTCTCCAAAAGTACAAAGATGCACTGAATGCTACGCATCGTTTTTAAGACCACAAGCCTCCCGGTTTTCGATTTCAAGCTGTTAAGTTAGTGGTTTGCATGGGATCAGATGAACTCTAAGAATGTATCTGGCCTTTATTACCAGCCTAAAGACAGACGGTAACACTCACCATAACTGATCAGCAAAAGCACAAAAGGAATATTTCTGAACAGGTTAATTATGGATTGTTTATAAGAATAATCTTCAGGAGGAATGTCCTGGAGAACTGCTTGGGCCTGGCTTGGAGGAAATTTAGGCTTTTCATCAAACACTAGAACAAACACAAAAGAACAACATTAACAAAGCTTTCCACCCTACTTATCTTTACCAGCTTGCCTAAAGTAATAGCTTGAAATTTTATGTGAATACAAAATGTTCTGGTTTAACAAACATTACATTTTTTATGAAAGCATAATCAACAACAAACTTATTCCATTTTGACTTCACCTTCTGATGAGAAGTAACCAGTCTGAACATGTCACCTCCACTCACTGACAAATATACTCTAGAAACATTTTCATCTGTCGAGCGTTTGGGCCCTTACATCTTAGAATACAAGTACTCCAAGCAAATGACAAACTCATGCTGTGGCATGAATTAATTGGCACATTATTCAGAGATAACTGAACACTTTACCCATGCCATGATCAACATATTTCACTCTATTTGGATCTAGTTCAGTTTTTAGTTGGAGTCCCAGAAGTAAACAAGCCAGTACATCAGCACTTCCCTAAATACACCTTGAGCTAACTTCATTTCAGATAGAAGATGCAACAGATCAAGTCCTGAAACTGAAGCATTAGATTTGAACCAAGATCAAGGGCTTGTCTAAACAAATTAGTTTGCAATAACTGGGGTATGAATCTACCCTACATTAACCGCTGAGGACTAAATTGCCCATGTGGACCCAGCTCCGCACAAAGAATTCATTAGAGCTCTTTGATCTAATCCTCTTCAAGATTGGACTAGATTAAAGCACATTAATGAACTGTTATGGTGTGCCAGCATGGGCAGTTAATCCACAGCAGGCTAGGGTGGGCTATTCATGCCCCAGCCTGCTGCAAATTAAATGTTCATGTAAATAAGCCCTAAAAGACCTTTACTTTGGATATCCTTCAAGGGAGACTACTTCGTTTCACTGGAAGCGTGTCAAATTACAGTAACTCAGTTGTTTTCTTTCTGATTGGCCCTAACTTGAGAACAAAACATGAGCAAATCTGATCTGTGTTGTTGCCCTTAGGTTGAAGTCCACAGTTTAATCTCTTCTCATTTGTGGACCCCTGACAAATTTTACATGGAAGTGTGGACCTCTTTAGAAATCTTAGACACAGTCTGTGTACCCCCAATGGTCCACGGATCACAGGCTGAAAACCACTATTCTATGCTAATGACTACCTTTTGTGAACTGCCTTAGACATAGTCTGCGGATCTCCAGGGGGCCACAGACAATTTGAAAACCGCTGTGTTAGAGGACTCGCAAAAAAGGAAGAGTGTTTAAACTGTTGATTGCTTCTTTCCATGCTCTCTCGTCAGCTGACCTTCCTTGAAAGCTTCTTTGAAACCTTAATTACAGATGGGAGATATTCTTTTTGGTTAACACTGCTAACACAAGCTTATGACAAGCTATATTAAGGCCTAAATGTATCAAAATCTATTAAAACCATTTAAAAATAACATTTCAGCAATACATTTGCTGCCTAAGTTTTAGAGTCAAACCACTCAACAGATGGAAGTCACTGGCTAAGTACCTGGAACCAGTTTGCTGAAGTGCTAAACCAGATTTTGATAGCAGTAGCTTCTTCTGCAGATGCAGAGAGAATATTTTCTTCACTTCAGTTTATTCCACTAGTTCAGTTCAATGACCAGTCAATTCAAAGGTAAGGAACTGACTGGGAGTTGAAAAAGCAGGAAAGCTTGTTTTCCTCTTCCAATGACTGAATAAAAACAAGATATCAGAATTCAACTAGCCCTAAAATCTTGAAGAACATGCAGACAAGAAACAATAACTTCAACTTGCTAACTATAGATAGTACTTTCCTTGATTAATTAAAAACATATTTTGATTAACTTACTTGTTTTTATATGTATCTAGCATATTTAAAGTCATTTTATTTAATAGAAGCAATTTTAAAATGCTGATTTTGTGCATTTAACTTAATTTCTATTTCCATTCAAATAGTTTGTCACAAATCACAAATTTTAAAAAACCCAACAAAGCCATGTAATGAATACAGAATGTGTCATTCTTCGTTTTTCTTAATTTTTATTATGTTGGAAATCTGAATGTATGTTAAAGTATATAATTGATAAAATACACGTGTATAGATATAGTTTAGCAAAAAACTTAGTTTAAAGCTGCAAATCATCATATTTCAATTTTTATGAAATACCAACTAATGAGAATCAGCTATTCATTAGGAAAACAACAACAATAACAACAACAAAAAAGTACAAAAGCAAAACAAGATTCAAAATAATTACTTAAATCAGAGTTTTTTGCTTGCTGATTTATATCATGATTAAAACCAAACCACTCTGAAATGAAGCAGCATCACATTAATAATCAATCCTTGTCTTAAATATTTAGATGTTTTGGCAAAATGAAAGTCAACCTAGCTCCCTTATTTAGTTATAAAACTGAAACTGCATTGCTATGCTAACTCCTTTATACCTCAATATTACAATATTTGTGACAGAAGGTGAAAAAAAAAAATCACATTCTTGTGCAGATGACCTGTCAAAGATCTGTATATCGTGTATGCACCATTTTAAAGGGCTTAATTGGTACACAGAGTCTTTATGCAGACCCACTATGGTGGAAGCCACTTACATTGACAAAACAAACAGGAGTGTGTATAGTGACATTGTTGCTTTAACTTTGCAGCAAAAAACTTTATGCCTCTCATTGAGGTGGATTTATTTTGTTGGCAAAACAGCAGAATCCTGCAGCCAAAAGTAGCTTACACCTCCCCTGTTTTGCCTTTAGACAACAAAACTTTGTAATGTACACAAAGCAAAAAAGGTGCTTTTGTGGATATAGTTCACATTGTTCAGGGAACTGGTATTTGTTCTGACAAAAGCACTTTTTGGTATAAACAGCATCTATACTAGGAGAATATGCTGATATAGCTATTCCTGCGCACCTCTTTTTAGTGCATAAGAAGCCTAAGTCTATTCAGGTCATTTTCTACAGCTCTGGGCCAACACGCTGTAGCAAAAATGTATATTTTAGTATTGGTTATAAGCAGGGCTCGACAAACAATGTAATCTACTCGCCTGTGGCGAGTAGATTACACCCCGGAAGAGCCAGCGCAGAGCGATCTGCGCATGCACAGAACCGCACAGCTGGTGATCGGGGTTCACCGCCGCTCGGCAAGCCCTGGTTATAAGAATATAAATATGATGCATAATGGCTTGATGTACAACGACTTGCTTATAAGTTCTGTGCGCTTCTATTTCACTGTCTCTCATGATTAGACAATGTGTACTGTAAGGCCTTGCTTCCTGTTAGCATTCTAAATTAAGCTGTATCCCTTGTCTGCATCAAACTAAGTTGTTCAAGATTCCCTTCTTTTTGTTATTCCTTTAGTAACTTCAGGATGAACTTCCCAAATCTGGGACTCTCTGGTCCGGCAGCATCCGTTGGATGTTACTGGACCAAAGAGCCCCAGGAGTGGCAGCCAAGCAGAGAAAACGCAGGGTTTGCAAAGTCCCAGCTGGGCCAGCAGAGGCTAGGCAGGGGAACCCCAGCATCAGCGGGGCCACGCAGCATCAGGGAGCCTCCCTACACCGGGGAACCCCTGTGTCAGTGGGGCCAGTTGGCTGAAGAGCCCCTGGCAACAGGGCCAGTGACAGCCAGGGAACCCAGCAGCAGCAGCAGGGCTGGGATGACCAGGCAGCACTGACTGGGAAGCCCCTGGCAGTAGCAGGGCCAGGCAGCAGCTCAGGAGCTCTGGCTGGGGAACCCTTGCAGCAGGGCAAGGCAGCAGCTGGGGAACCCCAACAGGGGAACCCCAGTATCAGTGGGACCAGTCAGCATCAGGAAGGCTTCGCTCTGACCCAGGAGAGTCCCTGGCAGCAGGGCCGGTAGTGGCTGGGGGAACCCTGGTAAACCCTTGGCGGCAGTGGGGCCGGAGGCAGTGGGGCCAGCAGCAGCGGGGAGCCTTTGCCCTGACCCAGAAACCCCTGGTGTCAGTGGGGTCAGGCAGCCAGAGAGCCCCTGGCAGCAGGGCCAGTGGTAGCCGGGGAACCCTGGGAAACCCTTGGCAGCAATGGGGCTGGCGTCAGCCAGGTGTCCCAGAACTGGGAAACCCCGAGGAGCTGCCTGAGGTAGTGGGGCTGGAGGCTGCCCTGGCTGGGGAACCCCAGCACAGCCAGCTTTAACAGAGCAGCAGCAGGGCAGGGCGTATCAGCCTTGTTAGCCTCAGGGAGAGGAGCCTTCAGCGGGGCAGCCAGCAGGGGAGCCTTGACCATCCCTGGTCCGGGATAGCTCAGGTCCCAAGGGTGCCGGAGCAGGGAGCTCCAACCTGTATTAATCTCGTCTGAAACTCTGGAAAATTGTTTGGTGTAAGTGTGAAAGCTATCACAAATGCCCAGCTGGTCAAGAGATGGGAACCATGAAAATAACCAGGAAACATCCATTGTGTCTGAGGCTGAATTAAATTAGCAGAATTGATGAACCCTGGAGACAGGCAGATACCGCCAAGAGGGAGACACAACGGAAAGCATGACAATGACCATCAAAGAATGACTGTGGAAAACCCAAAGATTAAGACCATTTAAGGATGAATGATTGCAGCACGATACTGCATTATCCATAGACTCAAACGGGCACTTACATATAGAAGAAGGGGTGTTCTTGCCACTAGACTCTGGGTTCAGTCCTGCAAGCCAAGAATCAGAGGAGCCTTGAATTGCGATTGAAAGACCCCGACTCCTCACTCAGTCTTACTTAGCCAGTAAAACTGACTGGTGTGTGGGTGTGTACGCAGTGTATTGCCTTTTTTTCCCTGAAAAAGAGCCCACGTGCTTCTTATAAGCATAACATTTTTGGTGGAGAAATATGGGCACACCACAACAAGGCACAGCATAGTTAAATGAAGACGAACACAATTTTAGCCAAACAAAACTTTCACATGAATTCTACCTACCTAGATAACTCCCAAGCGCACACACACAAAATAAAGCAAATCTCAAAAGGAAGCATTGAGTGTGTGATTGAGAAAAGTTTATTCCAAGAAAAACTAGGTCAAAGAGGTAGGGTTTGTAATTTGTTCTAAAAAATGCAGTTCATGGAACCTAAGAGTCACTATTAGATTGCTCTGCTCATGCCATCACTATATGAAATGTTTCACTTACCAACTCCAGTTAATAAGAATAAAAGTGTGGATACTGCTGCTGTTCCATAAAACATGATGCTGATATTATGCCCCATTAGTTCAGTATCATCAACTGTGTTTGGAACCAAAACTGGTGGTAACAAGAAGCCAATTGCCGTGCCAAGCTGTAAAAAAACCAAAAAAACAAGTATGCATTCCTGTGAGCATGAGAAATCAAAAGAACAAAGAAAAAAAATCCTACAATCTAGAATACAGGGCTTATGGCACAGAAAATGATAAATGAGAATTACAAAGAAAAGTGTTCCTGGAATTTATTGGAGGGTAATAGTAACTGATCTATCAATTTTACTGACAACCCACAGCCAATATATTAGGGGGCTGGAGCACATGACTTATGAGGAGAGTGTGAGGGATTTGGGTTTATTTAGTCTGCAGAGGAGAAGAGTGAGGGGGGGGATTTGATAGCAGCCTTCAACTTCCTGAACGGAGATTCCAAAGAGGATGGAGAGAGGCTGTTCTCAGTAGTGAGGGATGGCAGAACATGGAGCAATGGTCTCAAGTTACAGTGGGGGAGGTCTAGGTTGGATATTAGGAAAAACTATTTCCCTAGGAGGGTGGTGAAGCACTGGAATGGGTTACCTAGGGAGATGGCAGAATCTCCATCCCTAGAGGTTTTTAAGTCTCGGCTTGACAAAGCCCTGACTGGGATGATTTAATTGGGATTGGTTCTGCTTTGGGCAGAGGGCTGGCCTTGATGACCCCCTAATCATTTGCTACTTCTTCCACAAGACCAGCACTCAATAGGGAATTATTCATTTTTTCATAGACTTTTTTTTAAAATGTTGCTCTTACTTTAGTATCTTAGGCCCAAGTCTACACTTCAAACTTTGATCCCCACAGTTTGTACCTGTGTACAGCTGCCAGAATTAGTATATCACTCGTGCACATGCATACTTGACTACATGTCAGCAGAGCACATACTCTGAAGGAACGCTTTTGTTGATACAGAATTGATGTACCAATTCTGTACTGCCATGCACTGCCATCTAGTGCTATGTCTTTGGGGATTTTTTTTGCAATGTGTTATGGGATAGAAATGACTTAACCAGAGAAGTCTGGGAACTAGAGATCAAGTTCCCAGCTTGCAACATTTTCCATCCCATAGTACTATCTATATCCCACAATTTTTGCCTCTTATATTAAAATCCCACAAACTTGCACGGCACTTATTGTGGTCCACCATCTCTGACAGAAGCATGGAGCCCGCAGATCTCTATGCTATTCTCATAAACGCTGCCAACACAGGACACTTGAACCTCTTGTACAAGGAGATCCAGAGGAAGTACCATGACATGATCATTTATCCAAGGACAGTCTGCTAAGGGACACAGCACAAAACACTTAAAGGTTACTGGTGCCATTCACAGAGCACCTGCAGATGGTGAAGTGCTGCTTCTGGGCTTGAGCAATGAGCACTAGCTGGTGGGATCACAAAATACAGATTTGGGAAGCGATGGCTCCAATGCTTTCAGACAGGGTTGCCAGATGGTTGAAACAAAACTACCAAACACTTCCCCCCCCCAAAAAAATTCTGTTGAAGGAAAAAAAGGGGGGGGGGGGGGGGAGAGAGACCAAAAAAAAATTAAAATAAAACAACATTAAAACAGCATGTCCCCTTTAAGAGTAAGTGCAGGGATAGGAACAGGGGAGCAGTTGAGCAGTAAGACTCAGGGGAAGCAATGGTTGGCAGCCATTTTGTGCCGGCAGCCTTGCTGAACCAGGTAAGCATGGGGGCTGGGGTCAGGGGAATGAGGGTGTTGGGAGCCGGGGGCGGGGGAGGAGGAGATGGCCAGGCACTGAGTGTTTGTAGGGTTGCCAGGTGCCCAGCATTTTCGCCTCCCGGCCGGGAAAAAAAAAAATCAGAAAATACCGGACATTTTAGGCGTCTGGTATTCTCTGAATTTTTTTACTGGACAGGAGGTGAAAATACCAGACTGTCCGGGTGAATACCGGACACCTGGCAACCCTACTTTCAGATGCAGTCACATTTCTGGATCTATGTAGTAAGCTTGCCTCAGCTTCCAGCACAGGGAGAGCTGAACTGGCAGAGAAGTAGGAGAGCTGCCAGTAGGAGAGCTGAACTGGCAGAGAAGAGAATGGCAGTCACACTCAGGAAGTTTTCCATTGAAATAATTTTGGAAAATCCACAGTGGGGGGCCATCATCTTGCAAGTGTGTAGGACATTAACCATCTCCTGCTATGCAGGACTGTGACTCTAGGAAACATGAGAACACAGTGGATGGATTAGCAGCAATGGAGCTCCCAAACTACAGTGGGTGATAAAAATAACACACACGTTACTACTGTGGCACCAGTCCTCCTTGTTGCAGAAAAGGCTATTTTTCCTAAGGGAATGGCAAGTGTTCCCGGATTATCAGGAACACCTCACTAATATCAGTAGTGGCTGGTCATGGAAGGTGTAGGAGGCTCGCCTTTTTAAGAACACAGGATAGTTCAGAAAGCTACGAGCAGGGACATTCTTCCCAATCAACAGATTACCATTGGATGATACGGAGATGCCACTACTGATTCTGGGGTCCCTTTCCCTTGCTCATGAAGCGACACACAAGCCCCCCTGACATCACCAAGAAAAATAATTTGCTATTGGTTCAACAGGTGCAGAATGGCAGGCTGATGTGCATTTGATGGGAATCCGGGGAGAAAAATATCCCAATAGTTATAGCTGCCTATTGGGCACTGCATATCTGAGACACAGAGAAGGAAAATGTGGCACCTGAGTGGAGTTGGAATGGCTGTTTGCTGAGTTTGAAAAGCCAGACAAAGACTTCTACTCGAGCTCAACTTACTCCTAAGGGAATTCTGCACCCAAAAATTATAAACACAATAAAATCATGCCAATTTCAATTATGTTGATAACTTATTTCAAAATATCTGTTAACAAGTATGTCTGTAACAATCCAGACAATAAAAAAGATCCAGAAAATGTTTTTGACCAATAGTTTCCTTACTAGGCATATTAATACAGAATTCTGAATAATAATTCATTTAAACTACAACACAAATGTATTCCTCACATCCTACAGAAGCAGTGCAAGACTTGGGGGAATCAGAAGTAAAAGGGCACCTGAGAAACATGGAAATAATTGCTGGGAAAGCACCTGGGGGGTGAACCTAGAGGGTATTGAGTGCAGGTAGGAAGTATGGAGCGCGGACTTGGAGGGGGTTGGGGGGGGGGGCAGGGTTGTAAGGGAGTTGCGCAACCTGCCCTATGAGACCTTGGCTGGTCCCTAGCCCCTCATTCAGTTAGGTTCACCTGCCCCTGTCTCTCCGTATCACACTCCCCATTCAGCCAGGAAGATCTTCACATATTCTCATGTATCCCTGCACCTCCATTCCCTTGTCTCCCTGCACCTTCACTGAGCAGGCACAGCTTCTCTTGTCTCCCTGTATCCCTCTTCCCATTCAGCTCCTGCCTCAAAGTTGTCACCCCAGTACCTCCTGAGCCTCCACCCACTCTCCCACCAAGCCTACCGAATTCATCTGTGTGATCCCACCAGCAGCCTTTGTGTGTTCTCCTCTGTCTGTCCCCCCTCCTTCCCCACCCATTATCCTGAGCCTCCTCACCTGACCCTGGGGGCAGAGCACTGCAAGGAAGGTAGCCACTGCTCTTCCTCTCCCCCCCCGCCCCCTCCCCCATTCTTGAGCCAGCTGTCCTCGCTTCTGCTGCCATATCAAGTAGGTGGGTGAAAGATGTAATTGCAGCATGACCCCTCTCACAGCTTCCCATCACTTCCCCTCAGAATCAATTCTTTTCCATGGGAGGAAGGGAGGGGAATCGGTGGGGGATTGTGTGTTTGCGCAGAACTCCCCCCAACAGTAAGCTTTGGGTGCTGCTAGGAAACGTGTGGTGCTTGCTGCACGTTTATAAGTATCATTTGCTTTGAGTACCAATACGCATTCTTCAATGTGAGTTGTGAACCAATACAGATAATTTTACTCTCCAAAAACAGAAACGTATAAATAGCAAAAAAAAGTGCAGAAAAAAGGTGTGAAAAAAACAAGCAGTCAATACACTCTTTAAACATAAATCAAACAAGGGTGAGGAACCTTTTTTGGGTCAGTGGCCGCTGATGAAGGATGTTAAGTATCAGATAATTGACTAATCGAATAGTCAATGCATTTTGCATTGACTATTCGATTAATCGGTAGGGCGTCTTTGAAGTGTAGCAACAGACCTAGGGAGTCCCCAGCTGATCCTGGGCTCCACATAGAGCTGCCGCCTTGAAATGCTATCTGCAACCTGGGGACACCGCAGCTGGCCCCGGACTGCACGCAGCTTTTCAAAGAGGCAGCGCCACATGGAGCCCGGGATCTGGACCCAGGCTTCAAGCAGCACTGCCGCTTTGAAGTACCCCCTCTTCTCCCCCCGCTTGCTGCCTCTGATAGAGGTAGCAAGGGGACAAGTAATTAGTTGACAATCCTGTCAAACAGTGCTTTTTGTGTGACGGTATGCACTGGTACAGCATACCGTCACCTTTTTTTGGGAGCCCTCGCTGCTTTTCTCCGGTACAGCCCCCAGCCAACCCTGAAAAAAAAGCACTGCTGTCAACTACCTGATAAGCATTTGCTTATTGGATAGTCAACCAGTTCTTCACATCCCTACTGCTGACCCACAGAAAATCAATCGGGAGCTGCACACAAATGAGAAAGACACTGCCCACATTCCCCTTGCACACCAGAGCCTAGGCAGGCCCACGCTAGTAGATTGTGTGCTCTAACCCCATGGAAGAACAGTGGGGGAAGCTGGAGTGCCAGCATGGGCTCCCCAGTGCTGAGGGGGAGCCCAGAGCCTGGGGGCCAGATCCAGGCAAGCCGAGGGCTGCATCCAGACCCTGGACCTTAGATTCCCCACTCCAGGGTTAGAACATGGAGTTCTCTAAAGACTGCAAATGGTGGGAATCTGAGATCCGTGACCTACAGGTTAACCAGGATCTGCAGCATTTGTGTTTCCTGTTGAGGAGACCCATTACGTTCCTGTGCATCACCCTCTTGTTTTCCTGTTGGGATTTTCTCCTGTCCAGTCTCCTTCTCTGTGTCATCTGCCACACTGGCCCTCCAGACCCTTTCTTTGAAGTCTGATGCAGCACTGACTTACAAGAGCTCGCTGATTCCCCATAGGGATGTGTTAGATAGTACGTAAATTGAGTAGTCGTATAACCACATCAAACTTTAGCAGTTACACGACTATTCAATAGTTCCTGGGGGAGGTGCCAGCAGCCAGTGCACTCCAGCCCACTCCCCATTTAACAAAAATGATTAGGGGTTTGAAATGGGTCCCATATGCCGAGAGAGATTAAAGAGACTTGGACTTTTCAGCTTAGAAAAGAGGAGACTAAGGGGGGACATGGTAGAGGTCTACAAAATCATGATTGGTATGGAAAAAAATGAATAAGGAAAAGTTATTTACTTGTTCCCATAACATAAGAACTAGGGGTCACCAAATGAAATTAATAGGCAGCAGGTTTAAAACAAAAGGAAGTTTTTCTTCACTTAGCGCACAGTCAATCTGTGGAACTCCTTGCCAGAGGAGGTTGTGAAGGCTAGAACTTTAACAGGGTTCAAAAAAGAGCTAGATAGATTCATGGAGGTTAGGTCCATCAATGGCTATTAGCCAGGATGGGTAGGAATGGTTTCCCTAGTCTCTGTTTGTCTGGAGGTGGGTGACAGGGGAGGGATCACGTGAGGATTACCTGTTGTGATCCCTCCCTCTGGGGAATCTGGTATTGGCCACTGTCAGCAGACAGCATACTGAGCTGGATGGACCTTTAGTCTGACCCAGTATGGCCGTTCTTATGTTATGTTCTTTTGATCTCCTGGCAAGACTTGTGAGGCTCACCAAAAGGCAATGCCAGTCTCTTCATCCTGAGCAGTCTCAGGGGGGATAGCCATGTTAGTCTGTAACTTTAAAAATGAGTAGTCCTGTGGCATCTTAGAGACCAACTCTATATATAGAGAGAGAGAGAGAGAGAGGAGCTTTTGTGAGCAAAACCCACTTCCTCAAACAAATTAGAGTGGAGAACAAAAGGGAGGACCCTCACGATTTAAAAAGGGAGGGAAAAAAAAAAATGTACCTCCTGTCAATTGTAATACCAGTGTTAATGAAGCTGAGTGGGCTGAAAGTACCCCATACTTAGCTTTTGACATCAATTGGGCATTGAATGTAAGGAAAGCAGCCATCCAGTTCAAGTTTTTGTTCAAGCTACAGAAAAGTGTCAAATGTGCGTATTAAGGTCAATTCTGCACTCTCTCTCTGTTGTTGGCTTGTGAAATTCATTTGTAGAAGAATGGCTATTTTTAAACCAATTAATGAGTGCCCACGCAGGTTACAATATTCCACTACAGGTTTCTGTGTGTTACCACTTCTAATATCTGATGTGTGTCCATTTTGACCAACGTACACGGCAGAGGGGCATTGCTAGCACTTGATGGCATTATATCACATTAGAGCATGGGTTCCCAAACTGGGGGGGGCGTGCCCCACTGGGGGGGGCATGAAGAAATTCCGGGGGGGGGGGAGGGGGAAGACAAGGTCACCCAGCCACACACACCCCCGTCAATCCCACCCCAAGTTTTGCTGCTATTTTTTTGGAAGGGGGAGCATGAGGGTTTCTCAAAAATCAAAAAAGGGGGCATGAAGCTGAAAAGTTTGGGAACCACTGCATTAGAGGATGTGCAGTTGTATGAGCCTCTGATGTTGTGGCTTATGTGATTAGGTCCTAGGCTGGTGTCGCTTGTATATAGATGTGTAGATAGAGTTGGCAATGGGGTTTATTGCAGGGGTATGTTCCTGGTGAGAAAGAACACTTCTTCCCAAGTATAGGGGCATGAATGGGGCAGGCTCTCTTGCCTACTCCCAGCTAGGGATGTTAAATATCTGTTAATTGAATAGTCGATTAACCTCATGAATTCTTATCGGTTACTCGACTATTCTATATTGCCCGGGAAGCCCCTGTCGGCAGGGTGGTGGTGGGGGGGGTGTCTGAGTTCCCAGACCCGGCACAAGCAAGAACTGAGCCAGGCTGCCTGCCTACTTGACTCCTAATACACTTTAAATGCAGAGTCACAGCGGGGGTAGGTCCAGGATCCAGTGCAAGCTGGGACGGAGCTGGGTGGGCTGCCTGCCTGCTAAAAAATTTACTGGCAAGGTGTGGTGGGGAAAATACGTGTAGACTATAGCATTAACCTATAAGCTTTTGCTTATCGGTTAATTGACTACACTATCACATCCCTAATCCCAGCATCCCACCTCCATATGGCCTCTGTCATAGAAACGACATATGAGGGTCTGAGAGACAGATTTGCACAGCAGATGGGGGTAATCAGTTCTTAAAGGAACTTCACAGAGCCAACACTCAAGTAGCCTGGCTTACCAAGGCATCATCATCATGAAGAGTCCTTGGTGCAAGGATAGCTCAACTCAGAGGGACTGGATGAGTTTGCACTAGGCTCATCCTCATACCACAAATCCTGGTTCATCTTCACATGACTCTTGTGCTGAATCATTAATCCCGCCCACTCCCAGATGCCGGAGTATTATGGTAGCATTTGTTAAGAGTATTTTCTCTGCTTTTTGTTGGGGAAAATGATAATCACAGTTCTCAAACATAAAGCTAAACGCCCCTTTCACCTTATTACAAGTCTCAACTTAAGCTTGTTTCTCCATTTGTTTTTCATTACTTTTTTATGAAAAATACTCTTTAAAAAACGGAACCACACCATACACATTTGAAACAAGCCTTTAGTCATCCCACTTTTGTTCTCTGATGTGATTTGTTAAAGTACTTGGCATATTGGAGTATAACTCATGGATAATTTCATTTCTGTAACATTTAAAAATACCTCACCTGAAGCCTCCATTAAATTACAGTGAGCCTTTAACACCCATATGCCCTTTAAAACCTCAGAAAAGATGCTGGGTCAGAGCAATCAGGTTTCTGATGCAATGCCAGCCTTTCAATGACCAATATGTTTAGATGTTCCCCTCTGTAGCCCTGCCATACTCATTTGCAAGGGAAAAACTCAGTCTGTGGGGAGAATGCACAAAAAGATCCTGGATTTTAAATCTCGCCTTCTTATGATAAAGGATTTTACTGTATGCACATGAATGGAAAAAATCTCTCTTGGGATCTGAATATTCCTCATTCAAACAATAAGAGGAGCTCTGTATATGACAAAATAAGCATACAAAATATATCATTACCAAAGCATGTTCCCCCATCAGCACCTTCTAAGTTCAGCTGTGATTTCCATCATTTCATTCCGGTTCTTCTCTCTGGATTTCCTTTCCCTTTTCCTTAACCTTGATTTCTCCTTTCTAGATCATGGATTTCTAGCTGCTGCATTGATGAATGCTGACCTCCCCCCTCTCCATTAGCATATTCCTTTCCCCCCTCCCCACCCCCACAATTCAACCTGGCTACGTGTAGACTGGCATGATTTTCCGCAAATGCTTTTAACGGAAAAGTTTTCCATTAAAAGCATTTGCGGAAAGAGCGTCTAGATTAGCGCGGGCGCTTTCCGCAAAAGCACTTTTTGCGGAAAAGCGTCGTGCCAATCTAGACGCTTTCGCAAAAAGCCCCGATCGCCATTTTCGTGATCGGGCTTTATGAAAACAAATCTTAGCTGTCTACACTGGCCCTTTTGCGCAAAAGTTTTTGCGCCAAAGGACTTTTGCCTGAACGGAGCAGCATAGTATTTCCGCAAAAGCACTGATTTCTTACAGTAGGAAGTCAGTGCTTTTGCGGAAATTCAAGCTGCCAGTGTAGACAGCTGGCAAGTTTTTCCGCAAAAGCAGCTGATTTTGCAGAAAAACTTGCCAGTCTAGACACAGCCCCTGGCATTTCTTCTTTTCAAAAAGGGTACAAACCTGACCCTCACCTTCACGCACAGCCCATTTCTCCCCGGATTTCCTGCTGCCCTTTCCCCAGGTTACCTCTCTCCCCTCCCCTGCTCACCTGGTTGCCCAGCACGGCCACCGCGCAGGCGGTGGACACCTCCTTGGGCCCAAACCAGACGGCGGCGATGCGGGAGGGCAGTCCCAGGATGAAGACCTGGGCCACGGCGCACACGGTCTGGGCCAGCAGGGTGAGTGGGTAGAGGCTCTGCCTGACGCTGAAACACTTCAGCCAGGCGCCCAGGCAGTTGAGGCCGGAGCCCAGCAGGGCGGTGAGGCGCAGGCCGCGGGTGTCCAGCAGCCAGGTGGCCGGCAGGATGAGCGGCACGTAGGCCACCATGTAGACCATGGAGAGCCAGTCCACGTGGGTGTAGGCGGCGCGGTAGAAGCGCACGAAGACGCTGCTCAGGATGCTGTACTGGATCCACTGGAAGGCGTTCGCCAGCGAGTAGAGGCTGAACACGGCCAGCACGGCTAGCCTGCGCCGGGAGAGCCGGGAGGCCGCCCGCGCCGCGCCCGAGCCCGTGCCCGGGGAAAGCAGCATGGCCTCCGCCTCCGGCAGCACCTCAGCATCCGCCCCGGCCGCGAGGCTGCCGCGCTCGGCCTCTTTGCCCGGCAGGAAGCCATTGAGCTGCGGGGAGCGCCCCGCCAGCCTTTCCCCTTCCTCCTCTTCCTCCTCCGCCCCGTCCCCAGCCATGGCGGCCCGGCACCGCTCCCCACGCCGGCTGCAGCGAAGGCGAGTCCCGCTCCTCATGCGGCCCGCCCCGCCGCCAATCAGGAGAGCGGTCCTCCCCCACCTGTCCAGCCGCAGCGCCCGCCCCCAGCCCGCTCCAGGGCCACACAGCAGCCCCTTCTCCTGCCTACCCGCGCGCTCCTCCCTGTACCGCCCCTCCCCACAGCCACCAGTGGCCCCTGCCTTTGGCCTGCGCCATGAGCTGGGGAGCGCGTCCCTCCACCCGAGTCGAGAGCCCGGGTCCAGCACCTTGTGCTGTCAGAGGCCCTGCCCCCACAGGATGAGGGGAGGATTTAGCCGCCCCACCCTTGCAGCAAGAGTCCCCAAAACAAGGAACCTCTACCCCTGTGCCCCCATACCTAGGGACCCTGCCCCACAGGCTGGACAGACCGGGAGAGGATCCAGCCCATCTCACCCCCAACGGTCGCTTCTCTAGTCTGGAGGGAGCCAGAGCCCATCAAACGTGGAGAGAGGAGCCAGGGTCCTTTCTCTGTGGGACACGGTCTGAACCAGGGGAACGAGTGCCCATGCAGGAATGAGCCAACCCCTCTTGCCTGCCAGTAGAGCTACTGCCAGGACAGCCTATGCTCAGCAGGTGAGAGGTGCTTCAGAAGAGGCAGCCCCTTAGGCTAACTGTAGCATACCCTGCCTGACTAAAGAGACTGGCTAGCCCTGCCGCATCTAGGAAGAGCCCAAGAGTAATGAAGCAACTGCAGCCCTTCAATCTAGCCCCGGGTCCTCCCCCTATTTTGCCCAGAGACCCAGCAAATCTGTCCGCAGCTCCACATCCCAGTCCATAGCCTCGCTTCAGTCTCTTCCCCCTTTCTTGAGGGCAACCTGATTTCAGTGCTACTGAAAACTATGGGAGGTGGTGGCCATTTTATAGGAAGCCTCAATCCCACATCCAAAGACAAATGGTGGCCATTTTGACCAAGGGCCTCTTGGTTTCAGCCCCAGTGGAAGAAATGGCATATAGGAGCCATTTTTAATATAGAAAAGTTCACGAGTTTAATGAGAGTAAATGAGAAATAAAAAAAAAATACCCCAAACCACTCATCATCAGGTGGCAATTCCAAAGAGATACAGCTTCCTTGCAGAATGAGTGTCACCCATATTGATTTCCATCGCACTCCACACCATATGGTAAATAGGCTGGATAAGCTGTTTATGTCCATCATTGACAATGCTTCAGGAACCTTGTCACAGGGCTCCCAGCCTACAGCTGGAGCTAGAGGGCACAGGAGGAAATGGAAAGAAGTCAACTGACCAACCTTCCAAAGAACTCTCTTGAACAGGGAGAACCATCTGCCCTGCTAGTGACACAGAACTAGGGTTGCCAGATGGTTTCAACAAAAATACCGGACACACTTGCCATTACATCACAATCTACATTACATCTTATTTAGAAAATACTGGACATTTATATTTTCTCATTTATATTTTCTTAATTTGTTTCCCGAACAGAAAGCTCAAATACTAGACTGTCCGGTTCAAAACCGGACACCGGGCAACCCTACACACAAGTGACAATTTAGCCAGAGAATGACCAGGCCACACTACTGGAACTGTGATGAAATGTTTTAGAGACACCTTTTGCTCCAGTACCTGCTGCTGGATCTTCAGAGAATCCTGCACAAGTATGTCTAGACTAGGAATGGGAATTTCTGGGGAGAATACTCAGGTTAAACACATGGGCTACGTCTACACTGGTGTGATCTTGCACAAAAATTCTTTAGCGCAAGAGTTCTTGCATTAAAGTAGTTGCGCAAGAGAGCGTCTACACTGGCATGTGCTTTTGCTCAAGAGATGTGCTTTTGCGCAAGAGCATCCTTGCCAGTGTAGACGCTTTCTTGCGCAAGAAAGCTCTGATGGCCATTTTAACCATAGGGCTTTCTTGAGCAAGATATTCATGTTGCCTGTCTACACTGGCCTCTTGCGCAAGAACAGTTGCACAAAAGGGCTTATTCCTGAGCGGGAACGTCAGAGTTCTGGTGCAAGAAGCCCTGATTTCATACATTAGAACGTCAGTTTACTTTCGCAAGAACACGCGGCCAGTGTAGACAGGCAGCAAGTTTTTGCGCAAGAGCGGCCGCTTTTGCGCAAGATCGCGCTAGTGTAGACACAGCCCCAGTGTTTAAATGTTTGTAAATGAGGGGATACTAGATGCTATATGCTGCATACTACATGCTATATGCTGTTTTTAAAAAATGTTAATTAAAACATGTTAGCTAATGTTTTAAAAACAACCTCCTTTTTCTTGTCTAAACAGGCCTATATGGGCCTGTATGGCGATAATTGACAAAAGTTTCGAGAATGTGCCTTACAACCCCACATAACCTCAGCAGAAGCAGCATTGCAATCTCAGTGCTATACTAGTGCTCTTGGCAGCAGTTACCCATATTGGCAGGGCTTGATTCTTGGATCTGTATTCACTGTCTGACCCTATCACCCTCACCCCCATTGTTGTGCATTCCCCCCACAGAGCACAACACAGGATTACGCAAGGTGCTGGACTGTAATGCTGCCTACTGTATCCTAGCTCCAGCTCAGCGCAGTGAAATTCACTAGCCTTTATTGAAGTTACAGGATCTGATTCATGGTAGCTGCCATGCAGCAGTGAAAAAAGCTTGTCCAACCTCGTAATTTAAGGCATAGAAGGGGACATCAGTTGTGATGGAACCATAACCAATTGAATTGTCAGTTGCTAGGCAATATGGATCTTCACCAACTGCCCTTTGTTCTAAAGTCCTTGGGCAAACATTCCTTTGTTTTTTTCTCTCCACCACTGAAATTTGGCTTAGGCATCATACACATAGATACCTCCTCCCAGAAAATACAACCCCGCTGAGGCTAAGGTGTGTAGTGTTTTTATATTGTTAAGATACTATTCTTGTAAGAGACTCACTTCCAGCCCTAATATTATTTGTTTGCATTGTGTTAGTACCTAAGAGCCCATCAAGGATCAGGATCCCATTGGAGTAGACACTACAGACAGAAAAAAAGACGACCTCAGGGAATGTAGGAGAATATAGATATTTTTTAAACCAGGCTATTAGTAATGATAGAAATTTTAGATCAGCTTTTCAAGAGTTCACAGGTGGGATCTTGATCAAATAACATTTTGTAAGTTAACTATGAGCTTTTTAGATGGATCTAACAGTAAAATTATGTTTTAAATCAGACAAATTATGTTCTTTACGAGTATCTTTTAAGTTTTCACATTTGATACGCTCGCCCGCTTTGTCAAGATCAATAATTTGAGCCTTGGTTTTTTTGACACTATTTTAATTTAGGTAATTATTACAGCTAAAATAATTCTATGAATACATATTGTATTTAAAAAGTTAACTTTCTGGCAACATTTGCTTTTCCAAAATACTCTAGCAAACAAGTTCTGGCATGGATGTTTGCTGACTCGATGAATTTTTAGTGAATATTGGAGAATACCCAGAGGAAAGGAATTATGAATTCATAGAACACAGGTATGCATCAGGAACTTTTCAAGATTATGTTCACTGAATCATGGAGCAGAAAAAATACCATGTGACCTACATATCCAAACAATCTTGAAATATTTTTAATCTAGAATAAAAATTGCTTGTAAATAAGCTACAAGCCAATAATTTAATATTAATCATTGACTACATCTGAGCAAATCTTATACTGCTCACCAACAATTCAGAAGAGGCAAAAGTAACTAAATAAATAATTTAACATTAATAATTTGTCCCACTTTTAAGAACTATATTCTGTTCTCTGAAGTTTTCTCTGAAGTTTCTCTCTGAAGTTTTCTCTGAAGTTTCAGTTGGCTTTTTTGTATATGAGACATCATCTAAAGATTTCAAACTATTGCTAATATATTATTAGACTTCTAATGCATGATTCTATATTTGCACTGGTTGTTCACCACTCTAACTCCACTGATTTCAGTAAAGATCTTGAATTACTTCTGTATTAGATTAGAATCGGGCAGACACCTTGAATATTTTTTGTTTGATCCTAGAATAAGAAAATCTGTAGTTAAATGTTTATTTCTATTTTTATTTGTAAAACAGATACAGGGTAAATGTTTCAAGTGTGCCTAAGTGACTTAGGAGCATAAGCCCCATTTTCAAATTAAAGCACACTTTTGCCAATATAAACAGCGTCCACATTGTGAGTGCTTTGCTGATGTACCATATTAGTATACCTTCATCAGTAAAGCGCTCATAGGATATATCTAGATTCTACACTACAGAGCAGGGGTGGGCAATAATTTTTGACTGGGGTCCACTTCAGAAATTTTTGAAGTGGCCCTGGGCCACCCCACAAGGTGTGTGGCCTCAGGCAGAAGGGGCGGGGCCAGGACACTTCTTTGCTTCCTGTCAGCCGACGGTCAGGGCAGTGTGTGCGTGTGTGTTACACCCAAGTCTTCAACTGCTGAGACGCAAGGTCTCATCGCAGTGGGCAGCCTAGGAGGCTGGAGGGTGCCCGGAAAAGAGTTTAACGTCTGTGACTTTACTGCTAGGACCGGGGTCCCATCGCAGAGGGCAGCCAACAGGCTGACAGACGCCCCGAGTTTATAGGAAGAGCTTATTACATCTCAGATTTCAGCTGCTAGGATACAGGATCCCTTCGCAGCGGGCAGTCTAGGGAAGACTGAGAGATGCCCCAACGGATCTGTCACCTGGGAGTGACACGATCCAAACGCCCAAGCTCTTCCTATACCTGTCCCTTATGACCGGCTGAAGTTCTTTTAAAATTGTGCTTGGTTCTGTTACAGCAACTGAAGGAGTCAGGTCACAGCTTAAACAGTTACTATTTTATTGTTACAGGGTAAACTTAGCTGTTAAATGCTACTACTGTGTTACAGATAACACAGCCACTACAAAAGACAGGACAGAAATTACACTAAGAAGTCACTTACAGGTACCATGCACTTACAGGTACCATGAAACCCTTTTGGTTCTCTGAGCTCTTATTAAATGCATGCAAAATAGACACCTAGCAGGTATATATTCTCACCCCTGCGTTCCAGACTTGGCGTGGCCAGTGTCTTTCTCTCAATCCCTCGGGAAGAAGTTGGGCGTCCCACAGACCTCGGGAGTCAATCAATACCTGCCAGCAGGTGTAGATGATTGGAGCTCAAATGGGGTGGGCTACTAAACTCCTCTTTATACCCCTTGGTCATGTAGGCTTCTTCCTGGTCTCAAGTGGCCAATTAGGAAAAATGGCTTTGAATGCCAAGTTTCCCATGAAGGGTGCAAAGCATAATTCACACCTGGGAAAATGCAGACAATGGGCACCTCTGGTATGTGATGGGCGAAGATTCCTCTCCTGGGACAGTGCAGGCGTGTCAATTACTGGTACTAGCCATCAGGGCGGCGGGAGGCCCCGGGTCGTCAGCTAGCCCATTTACTGTCTAGTTTCTGTTTATGGTAGAGTCAGGGACAGGCAGCACACCTGCGTTCCCAGGGCATCAAAGGTTGACTGCCTTTCTCTTGCTCTCTGGGGGGAGGGGGAAGCAAGATGGGGTTCATGTCCGGCTACACTTCCCCACCCACGGATCCTGATTGGCCTGGGGTTGGGGGAGCATGCAAAGTCTTTGTCCTCCCCTTCCCCTCCAGAGAACCGCCAGTTGTTCTGAACAGCTGGCGGTTCCCTCTAGCTACCTGTGCCCCAGAAGTGGGAGGAGACTTCACGTGCTTCCCTCTGCTGCCCCAGGTCAATCAGGGCCTGGGGAGGGAGAGCATGTGAAGTCTCTCACTCCCTGCCCCCGCCCTGCAAAGGAGTGCCGCACTTAGAGTCAACCACCAGCCGAGCAGCAGCTAGTGGTTGACTTTAAGTGCTGAGCCCCTTGCAGGGCAGGAGGAGACTTCATGTGCTCCCACCGCCCCAAAACCCTGATTGGCATGGAGGTGGAGAGAGCACACGGAGACTCCTCCCACCCTGCCCCCGCCCTGCAAGGAGTGGGTGGTGCTTCAAAATGCTGCACACTTCTGGCAGGGTGGGAGGAGACTTCGCATGCTCTCCTCCCCACCCCCAGGCCAATCAGGGCTTGGGAGCAGGGGAAGCACGCAAAGTCTCCTCCTGTCCTGCTAGGAGTGTGCAGCACTTATAAACATTATGCTCTCCTTGCAGGGCGGGAGGAGATTTTGCATGCTTTTCCCCACCCCCAGGCCCTAATTGCAGCAGGGCCTCTGTGGCCAGATCAACTTGTTTGGCAGGCCAGATCTGGCCCGCGGAGGCCCTTTTGCCCACCCCTGCTACAGAGCCTAGTCAACATACTTATGCCAACATAGCTCCCTAGAGTAGAGACAGCATATAATGACAGAAGGCCTTCAGTCTTGTCTTTCCTTACAGCAGTGGTGGGGAACCTTTTTTGGGTCAGGGGCTGCTGACACACAGAAAAAAGTCAGTCGGGTGTTGCACAAAAGTGACAAGCAAACCTCCTCCCCCACAAAAAAACCTCACTGACATGGCCCGCAACTGAGAAGCAGAAAGACGCTCCCCCTATTCCCCTCACAAATCAAAGCCTAGGGGGACCAGGCTAGAAGATTTTGTGGGCTTCCCTAGGCTCTGGGATGGGGCAAAACATGAGGGATTCAGTGTGTGGGAGGGATTGCTGGGAAGCGGGGTTGGGGTCTGGGGTCTGGGCAGGAGTGAGGGTGCAGGAGTTTGTTGGGGGTTGGTAGGTCTGGGAGGGCAGGAGGATGGAGGAGAGGACGCAGGACCTGAGCGCCAGCTCCCTGATACTGAGAGCGAGGGTGAGTCTCGGAGGCCGGATCCAGGAAAGCTGGGAACCAGATCTGGCCCCTGGGCCATACGTTCCCAACCCCTGGTGGGCTTCACTTCAACGGCAAATGGTGGAAGCATAGCTTATATAGTCAAAAGTGTGCTTTTGCCAATACAGCTTATAGCAGGTCACTAAATAATACAAACATTCCTGGCTAATCGACATTTTTAATGGTACAGCTGTATCTGCACTGTAGCTTTTGGTAGCATAGCAATGTCTATCAGGGCAAGGTATGCATTTTTACCACACTGGTAGTAGACACAGCAATGCCAGCAAAGCCTTTAAGCATAGACCAGGCCATAGGCTCCTAAATCACTTAAACTCTAGAAAATTGTACGCACAGATTTAAACTGATCTAGCCAAATTCTGCCTGTTAATTTATTTGTGTAGTTCTCATTGAAGTTTTGGGGAGTCCGCTATCTTTATCCGAGGGTACTTAACCCTTAAACCTGAAGGAATAAGAGCCCTGATTCTGCTCTGACTGGCTTTATACCATTGTTACTCCACTGACTTCAGAGTTACTTCTAATTTACACCAGCAAAGCAAAATCAGAATCAGGCTCACTGTTTGCCTGTGGACACCTCTTAAGTTTCATTTCCATGGCAAGCAAAAATACTCCATTTACATGAGGATATGTTTGCTTTTTTATTAGAAACTCTGCTTATAAGAAAAACACAAGTCTAGATGCAATGGGTGAGGCAGAGAAAAAGCGCCTGATTGAACTGAACATGACGAGGGACTCCTTGTGTATGGTGGAAGGAAAAGGTGACTCAACCTGGCTCAGACCTCAGAGGAGACACTTCCCTCAAAGTAATAGAAGTTCACTAGAGAACTATAGAGAAAAAGAGCCTGAGCCAGACACTGGCAGGAGCTCCTGGACAGCACTCACTCCTCCTCATCACAAGGAGAGGAGGCACTTTCCAGAAAGAAGTAAGTCATATGCATTAGAGAAACAGCTGGGGCCAAATTCATCCCGGCTACGTCTAGACTGGCGCGCTTTTGCGTCAGAGCTATGCAAATGAGGCTCAGCGTTGGAATATCGCCGAGCCTCATTTGCATAGCTAATGAACCGCCATTTTTCGCGGAAGAGGCTCTTGCGCAAGATGGGGCTGTCTACACTGCCCCTTCTTGCGCAGAAAAACCCTTTGCGCAGCCGTTATGCCTGAAAATAATCAGCATAACGGCTTTGCGCAAAGGTTTTCTTTCAAGAAGGGCAGTGTAGACAGCCCGCCTTGCGCAAGAGCCTCTTCCGAAAATGGCGTTCATTATGCAAATGAGGCTCGGCGATATTCCAACGCTGAGCCTCATTTGCATAGCTCTGGCGCAAAAGCGCGCCAGTCTAGACGTAGCATTCAGTGAAGTTAGACTAGGCATTAATTTGGCCCACTATGACCAGTGGAATATGAGTTTACAGAGTCTTCAACTGCCACTTTCTTAAACAATGAGAGGGGAAAGCGGGAGTGTTTATCTAATTATGCCAAAGCAAGACAAGAGAAGGGTCTTGATTCTGACCTCGCATCAGTTTTACACTGGTATAATTCTACTGACTGAAATGGATTTATTTCTTCTTTACATTAGCATGATATGAGAATCAGACCCAAGAAGTACATTTCAGAGCAGAAGGCAATTATCCAACAAGGAACTTTATTACATAGTTTTAGCTATAGGGTATCATAAGCCCCTGGATTTCCACAGCACTTCATTGGCTTTTTTTTAAGGCTACAGTAGGGTGACCAGATGTGCTGTTTTTATAGGGACAGTCCAACATTTGGGGCTTTGTCTTATATAGACACATATTTTCTCTGCCCATATTCTGAGTTTTCACGCTTGCTATCTGGTCACTCTAGGCCATAAGTAGAGTATTTGTGCACCAAGTTTAAATTCAAGCTGTGTTTTTGCAAAAGCAAACCTGCTTACCATCTTTGGGCTAAATTCTCTCTCTGCTTGTAAGGGTGACCAGACAGACCAGAATCTGGCCCAGTGTGTGTAAACAGCATAATACTTTGCTCTTCTATAGAACGTTCTACCAAGAACTCAAAGCATTTTACAAACATGAGTAAGCTAAGCTTCATAACATCCCAGCATGCAATAGTGATATTGTGAGTGTTCTTGCCTCACACCACCCTCAAAGTGGAAGTATTTGAGTGTTTGATAAACTGATTTTACTTCATTGCTACAATACAGACAGTAACTTTATGAAGTGTTTTGAGATTCTTTGGGATGAAATGGGTGTTATTCCATAAATGATTACACCACTCAAGTAATATTTTCTTTTTCTGGTATGAATTTAAAAAAAGCTATCGGTAAAAAGTCTCAGAGGGGTAGCCATGTTAGTCTGTAACTTTAAAAGCAATGAGCAGTCACTGCCCCTACATTTCATTAACATAGAGTAATGGCCCGGCACACCAGTAACACACACACTAGCACTCGACCCTTACAGGTGCTCAATGATCTGGGAACAACACTATACAATAGAGTTTAACACTTTTTATTAAGGCAAAACTCAAATTAGGTCTGATTTAGCAAACAGAAGTTCTCTGCACTTGTTCTACACCCAAATATTAAGTCTACTCCACACAGATGACCCCAGACTTGCAAAATGTTACCATCCATTTGTCCTTGCCTAAGGATTCCTTCTGAGACGTTGCCTTCACTCACCCTTCACTAAGCCCCAGAGACTGCTGTCATGCATGCCACCAGACTGCTGACAATCTCCATGGCAGGTAAACATTTTGTGCACTTCTACTAATACATCCTACACAGCTCAGCACTGAAATGTTGCATTCTTGATCCTTCAAGGAACATGTACAGGATACAAGGTACTCCTCATATTACAGTAACAGTTCTGCTCCAATTAATCTTTTTGCCATTCAGTACAGCTACACCTAACAGTGAATGGCAGTTGGAGTGCATGCAGATAAATGATACAGTGAAAATCTCTGGAACACAAGACAACATCACATTCTTTTGGCCACTCCTCACATCTACTCTTCTGGTACCACTCTTCACTGAATCATTCCCAGCAGATATTGCTATATCAGGAGCAACATGTGCAATTATAACTACACTTATATTAAAGTTATCTAATGCTACACAGTCTGCTTTCATTTGCTCCTTAGTCAGAGAGTTCTCTTATGAGCACTAATCATCAACAAGGTGACTAGAACTCATGGTCTCCTAGTTCTTAGTTTAGGATGCTTTCTCCAAGGACAAAGTGATTTTGATGGGGGAAGGGGGAAAATGTGGATCCTTTTGCTCCTTTTATCTGTGTTCCATCTGGAGGTTCAGGTGTGTGTGAAGTTCTGTTTCAGAACAAGAAAGGAGGGGCTTAGTTGGAGTTAGGCGCATGTGGAGTGTTCAGGGTTTGAAGGGACAAGAGCTGAACAAGTCCCTCCATATGTATGCAAGTAGCATTTTCTCTCACAATGCTTATAAATTGGCTGCATTCCAATGGATTTTTATTGGGTCAGAAAAAGGCACTCTAACCTCAGAATTATATTTCTGCTAAATGGCAGGTTCCTGTTCCATACTACAGAAGTGCTAGAGGTATTTTAACAATTTAAAAAAATTAAAATGTTAACACTTTGAAACAATCTGCTTTTGCTGAACTGTTTTTGCTCAAGCTTAAAACAAATCCCAAACATCTGAATCTCAATCAAAGATCAAACACTGACATTTTAACTCTAAACAGTTCTAGTTTGCCAGAGTTATAAAGCAACTGAAAAGGGGCAACCTTAAACATTCTTCTATGACTCCTCCTCCTGTGATTTAAATGTAGATTACTAGAAGAAGAATTTATTCTCATAAGTATTTTCAAACTTTAATTTTATCTTGCAGATAATGCCATTTTTGGCTGAAGCACCACTTAAAAGCTGCCTGTTTGAGCTTGGGGACATTTCACAAAACAAGGAGAAATCAGAAGTTACAAGGCTGCTTTTAAAATGAGTTTGGATATTCAACACAGCTAGCTAAGATGTTTCAACAATAGCTCAGTTCCCAATTAAACTCATTTTTAACATTCAAATGTACATTTTAAAAACAACATACTTTTCTTTCTCTTCATGAAAATTCAGCCTAAGGATAAGACAAGACTCAGAAAAAAATAGAATGTGATTCCCTGGAACGGTGTCTAACATTATAAAAATCTTGACCACGAAACCTACTTATCACTAAATTGAATTAAAATTAGAACCTTTATGTATGTTGTGCAGATAGGATTTCCAATTTATTTTATATGCATTTCAAGAAAAACAGTTGTTAGAGGTTAACATTTCACATTTATTTTCAAAGCATGTTAGTCCAAATTTAACTTTCTGTTACAGTTTTCAATGCACCAGATGCTCTCACAGAGCACAGAAAATATTGAAGCAGCCAAAATGCATTGGACAGCTAGACCCCTCTAAGTGATTTTTTAAATAGCTTTACAACAAACCTCTTGACATTTCACGTTAGCTAAAATCAGTTTTCTTCAATGCTTATTTTTTTAAAGAGACAAAAATATAGTGAAGGACCACAGTATTTGTACAATCTGGGACTAAAGAAGAATGAGGCTGATGTAACACTCCCCCTCTTCCTCACAATCCCTCCCTATGCCCTTCCCTGATCAGGACACTGATTGATTGCCCAGCCCCCACACCATTCACCTGTGGGTGGGGTGGTGTTTGGCGCACAAGTCATTCAATGGGTGGAGTGTTAGGGGTTCCAGGCAATGGTCTGATCCATGAGGTGTAGAGTAAGGTAATCACTTAAGGAGGGAGAGACAAGTTGTCAACCAGTTAGCCTCCCAATCTCTAAAACTACTTAGTTCATTTTAGGGATGTAAGTAACTAGTACTGGCCTGGGCAAAATATGGCCTGCCTGCCAAGCCACCGGATCCGGCCCATGGACACTGGCAGGCAGGCTCCCCACTTGCCTCGCCCCAGACGCACACTTTAAAAACTGAGCCCAGAGGGGAGGGGAGGGGAGAAGTTTAGGAGCTGTTCCTGACCCCAGGCACAATCCCATTGGCCAGCTTTTTGCCAGAAACTGGCCAATGGGAGCTGCTTGTTTCAATAACAGGCAGCCACAAAGCACAAGGGCTCTAGTTATTCACAGAGCACATGGCTACAGCCTGTGTGGGGGCGGGGCAGGCAAGGAAGCTGTTTCAGGAAGGGGCTACTGGCTGGTAAGTCTCCTGGCCAGACCCTACCTCTGGTACCCCAGACCCTCCCTTCGCCAACCCTCTGCCCCCCATTTCCCTACTCCACATACTCAAAGCCTCTGCCCCCCTCCTGCACCCATATCCCCTCCCAGATCTGACACCCCAATCTCCTGCCCCAGATTACAGTCCCCTCCTGACCTAGCTCACAACCCAAACCCCTGCATTCTCTCTTGTATCCCAATTCCCTGCCCTAGGTCACAATCCAACCCCCCTGCACCTCAGTCCAGTGCCCCAGGTCACAACTGCCTCCTTCACCCAAACTTCCTTCCTTACCCTAAGCTCCTTTCTGCACCCAACTTCCATCCCAGACCCCACACCTCCTCCATCAATATCATGGAAGAGTGTGGCCCTCAACCACTTTCCAAATTCTTGGAGTGGTTCCCTGTCAAAAATTATTGCCCTCCCCTGCTCTAATCTATTAAAGAAACATGTTTGTGTTGATTTTGAAAAAAATTAAAATTCAAACTAAAATGGGGGATTTGTTTGAATGTAAGCATTCCTGTGCAGTTTAGTAGCCAGAACACTGGCTCTGATGCATTAACACAAGATGGCAAAATGAGAAAATGACGTGTCTATTTTTCCAAGCTAAATAAGAACATAAGAACATAAGAATGGCTGTACTGGGTCAGACCAAAGGTCCATCTAGCCCAGTATCCTGTCTGTCGACAGTGGCCAGCACCAGGTGCCCCAGAGAGGGTGGACTGAAGACAATGATCAAGCGATTTGTCTCCTGCCATCCCTCTCCAGCCTCTGACAAACAGAGGCCAAGGACACCATTTTATCCCTGGCTAATAGCCTTTTATGGACCTAACCTCCATGAAATTATCTAGCTTCTCTTTAAACTCTATTATAGTCCTAGCCTTCACAGCCTCCTCTGGCAAGGAGTTCCACAGGCTGACTACACTCTGTGTGAAGAAGAACTTTCTTTTATTAGTTTTAAACCTGCTACCCATTAATTTCATTTGGTGTCCTCTAGTTCTTCTATTTAGGAACTAATAAATAACTTTTCTTTATCAGCCCTCTCCACACCACTCATGATTTTATATACCTCTATCATATCCCCCTCAGTCTCCTCTTTTCTAAACTGAAAAGTCCCAGTCGCTTTAACCTCTCCTCATATGGGACCCGTTCCAAACCCCTAATCATTTTAGTTGCCCTTTTCTGAACCCTTTCCAAGGCCAAAATATCTTTTTGAGGTGAGAGAGACCACATCTGTACACAGTATTCAAGATGTGGGTATACCATAGTTTTATACAGGGGCAGTAAGATATTCTGGGTCTTATTTTCTATCCCTTTCTTAATAATTCCTAGCATCCTATTTGCCTTTTTGACCGCGCTGCACTGTGTGGAAGTTTTCAGAGAACTGTCACGATAACTCCAAGATCTCTTTCCTGATTTGTCATAGCCAAATTAGCCCCATCATACTGTACGTATAGTTGGGGTTATTTTTCCCGATGTGCATTACTTTACACTTATCCACATTACATTTCATTTGCCATTTTGTTGCCCAATCACTCAGTTTGGTGAGATCTTCTTGGAGTCCCTCACAGTCTGCTTCTGTCTTGACTATCCTAAACAGTTTGGTATCATCTGCAAATTTTACCACCTCACTGCTTACCCCTTTCTCCAGATCATTTATGAATAAGTTGAAAAGTTGGTCCCAGGACTGACCCTTGGGGACACCACTAGTTACCCCTCTCCATTCTGAAAATTTACCATTTATTCCTACCCTTTGTTTCCTGTCTTTTAACCAGTTCTCAATCCAAGAAAGGACCTTCCCTCTTATCCCATAGCCATGTAATTTACACAAGAGCCTTTGGTGAGGGACCTTGTCAAAGGCTTTCTGAAAATCTAAGTATACTATATCTACTGGATCCCCCTTGTCCGCATGTTTGTTAACCCCTTCAAAGAACTCTAATAGATTAGTAAGACAGGATTTCCCTTTACAGAAACCATGTTGACTTTTGTCCAACAAATTATGTTCTTCTACATGCTTCACAATTTTATTCTTTACTATTGTTTCGACTAATTTGCCCGGTACTGAAGTTAAACTTACCGGTCTATAATTGCCCGGATCGCCTCTAGAGCCCTTTTTAAATATTGGTGTCATGTTGGCTACCTTCCAGTCATTAGGTACGGAAGCCGATTTAAGGGATAGGTTACAAACCACAGATAATAGTTCAGCAATTTCCCATTTGAGTTCTTTTAGAACCCTTGGATGAATGCCATCCGGTCCCGGAGATTTGTTAACATTAAGTTTTTCTATTTGTTCCAAAACCTCCTCTAATGACACTTCAATCCGGGACAGTTCCTCAGATTCATCACCCACAAAGGATGGTGCAGATTTGGGAATCTCCCCAACGTCCTCAGCCGTGAAGACTGAAGCAAAGAAATCATTTAGTTTCTCCGCAATGGCTTTATCGTCCTTGATTGCGCCTTTTATAGTTCGATCGTCTAGGGGACCCACAGGTTTTTTAGCAGGCTTCCTGCTTCTAATGTACTTAAAAAACATTTTGTTATTTCTTTTTGAGTTTTTGGCTAGCTGTTCCTCAAAATCTTTTTTTGCTTTTCTTATTACATTTTTACACTTGATTTGACAGTGTTTATGTTCCTTTCTATTTATCTCACTAGGATTGACTTCCACTTCTTAAAAGATGCCTTTTGTCCTCACTGCTTCTTTTACATGGTGGTTAAGCCACGGTGACTCTTTTTAGGTCTCTGCTATGTTTTTTAATTTGGGGTATACATTTAAGTTTTATGGTGTCTTTAAAAGTTTCCATGCAGCTTGCAGGATTTGGCTCTAGTCACTGTGCCTTTAATTTCTGTTTAACTAACCTCCTCATTTTTGTGTAATTCCTTTTGAAATTAAATGCCAGGGTGCTGGACTGCTGAGGTGTTCTTCCCACCACAGGAATGTTGAATGTTATTATATTATGGTCACTATTCCCAAGCGGTCCTGTAACGGTTATCTCCTGACCTGATCCTGCGCCACTCAGGACTAAATCGAGAATTGCCTCTCCCTTGTGGGTTCCTGCACCAGCTGCTCCAAGAAGCAGTCATTTAAGCCATTGAGAAATTTTATCTCCGCTTCTTCCTGAGGTGACATGTATCCAGTCAATATGGGGTAATTAAAATCCCCATTATTATAGAGTTCTTTATTTTGGTAGCCTCTCTAATCCCCTCAGCATTTCAATGTCAGTATCGCTGTCCTGGTCAGGTGGTCGGTAATATATCCCTACTGCTAATTTCTTATTATTGGAGCATGGAATTACTATCCATAGCGATTCTATTGAACATGTTGATTCACTTAATATTTTTATTTCATTTGATTCTACATTATCTTTCACATACAGTGCCACTCCGCCACCCACCCGGCCTGCTCTATCCTTTCGATATATTTTATATCCCGGTATGATTGTGTCCTACAGATTTTCCTCATTCCACCAGGTTTCAGTGATGCCTATTATGTCAATCTCCTCATTTAATACTAGGTACTCTAGTTCACCCATCTTATTAGTCAGACTCTAGCATTTGTGTAGAAGCACTTTAAAAATTTGCCACTGCTTATTTGTCTGCCCTTCCCTGATGCATTGGATTCCTTTGTATGTTGTTTGTCTGCTCTGGCCCATGGTTTGCCCTCTCTCCTCCTCTCTTTCTGACTACAGCTTAGAGAATCTCTATCAATGGATTCTCCTCTAAGAGAAGTCTCCTCCAATTTACGTGCATCTCCGCACCAATCGGCTTTCCCCATCTCTTAGTTTAAAAACTGCTCTACGGCCTTTTTAATGTTTAGTGCCAGCAGTCTGGTTCCACTGGTTTAGGTGGAGCCCATCCTTCCTGTATAGGCTCTCTCCCAAAAGTGTCCCCAGTTCCTAATAAATCCAAACCCTCTTCCCTACACCATTGTCTCATCCACGCATTGAGACTCTGAAGCTCTGCCTGCCTACCTGGCCCTGGGCGCGCGTGGAACTGGAAGCATTTCCGAGAATGCCACCATAGAGGTCCTGGATTTCAGTCTCTTTCCTAGCAGCCTAAATTTGGCCTCCAGGACATCTCTCCTACCCTTCCCTACGTCATTGGTACCTACATGTACCACGACCACCGGCTGCTCCCCAGCACTACACATAAGTCTATCTAGATGCCTCGAGAGATCCGCAACCTTCGCACCAGGCAGGCAAGTGACCATACGGTTCTCCCGGTCATCACAAACCCAACTATCTATGTTTCTAAGGATCGAATCACCCACTACTAACACCTGCCTCTTCCTAACTGGCATTCCTCCCCTCAGAGGTATCCTCAGTGCGAGAGGATACCGCAACATCATCTGGGAGGAGGGTCCCAACTACGGGATGGTTTCCTCTGCTCCCATTGAATGCTCTGTTCCCTTGAGACTTTCATCCTCCTTAAGAGCACTGGGGCTCTCAGACTGGAGGTGGACAGTACTACAGTGTCCCGGAAAGTCTCATCAACATATCTCTCTACCTCCCTTAGCTCCTCCAGTTCAGCCACCCTGGCCTCCAAAGCCCGAACTCGGTCTCTGAGGGTCAGGAGCTCCTTGCAACGGGTGCACACATATGCCACCCACCCACAGGGCAGGTAATCATACATGTTACACTCGACACAATAAACAGGATAGCCCCCACTCTGCTGCTGGGCTTCTGTCTCCATTTTTCTACTGAATAAGTTTAAGTCTAAACTGGGATTCTTTTTAAACCTCTGGAATATAGATTATTGTAAGAGTTATGTTTTAAAGAAGGTCAGAAGTCACTAGTGCCCTCTAACTTCCCCCTCTAAACTCCCTCTCCAAACTCCCTGTTAGCTGTTCCTGTTCGCAAGCTCCCTGGTCGCTCAAATGTAGTGCCAAATGCACAAAGACAATAATAATGATGACAAATTATATTTCTAATATTTATAGTGTTAATTATTTGTGGTGGTGGTAACAATACAAAGAAGGAAACATTTATTTAATTATCTGTTTTCACATGGTGTTTGAGCTGTAGGTTAAACTGTGTATTTTAACCTGATAGTAGATGCACCAAGATTTATTTTTCTCTCTTGACAACTTTTTTTGGCTTTTCTTTTTTAAAGAAGAGAAGATGGGACCTCTTTTTACATATTGCATATGGCTTGCACTCAGGCATTAGAGAGCATGAACCCCTAATGCATTACAGTGCTTAAACCCCCTAAGAGTTAGTCACTTCATTTCTGAAGTTCAGGTTAGAAGAATTAACTTTATACACTGTATATGTTTCTTTGGGTCAAGAGAGAGTGAGTCCGTCTCCAAGGAAATGTTCTCCAGTGGAATCTGTCTTACTAACTTTGCTTGCTTGTACAGACAGGAAAACAAAAACACAAAATAGCACAGGTAAGCATCCATTCTTATCACACTAATCAGTATAGAATGAGAACACTACAAATTTGCACACACAGTTAATGGATAACACAAGTCTGCCTTACTGGTATTCAATAGGCTGTTTGAGCCACTGGAGATAATCCTATGCCACCAGTGAACTGCAGACACAACGATTAAGAAAAGTGTCCTCGGCCTTTACCACATTACAAGGGTTGTAAATATTCACCCTCCTCAACTATCTATTGATCTTTTCTACATGCAAGCTGTCCCTGGGCTTTGCGTGGATTGAGGCAGGCACCTAGCTCATTCTCACAAGAATGACACAGGTGCTATAGTCACCAGCTGGTACCCTGATGCAGGACATGGTGAGCAGGCTTGCATGCTTCAAGCGCACTGGATGACACCCAGTCAGGTTCTGCAGTGGTCTGCTTCTTGCAACTCAACCCTCCTGCTGATTCACCTAGACTCCCACCCCTTCTGGAATAAACCAACCGTTCCTCAAAACAGGAAAACGCAAAGTCTCACAACCCTCATACTCCCCCAATCTGGGACTCATAATTCCTGCCTCTTTCAATCTTGAAGCTTGTACTTTCCCTCGTGGTCTGGGGGAAGGGTAGTGGAACCCAGGCCCAGCCTCTCCACTGGTGGTTAAGGGCTCATTCTTCAATCCCTCACCACTACCCTGGGTTGCTCCTGCCTCTCCCTGCTTCTCTGCACCTCCAATTGATTTGGGAACACAGCACCAGGAACGTGTGGATCTCCACCACTACTCCCCAGCTAGCTACTGGGGAGCTTCCTCACAGTTGCTCTCAGCCTCTCTAAAGTGAAGCTTCTCTAAAATACAGCTCAGCTGCCATTAAATAGTCTCTCCCATTTGCCTCCTTACGACAGGAGTCCCCCTCAGCTCTCCTTGGAGCTGGATCTACAGCTTAAGCCCACTGCAGGGCCTTAGCCACCTTCTCCTTCAGCTAGCCGCTTTTCCCCAAGTCTCAGGTTCAGAGGCTCCAGCAGGCCACCCTTCTCCTGCTGAACTGCTCTCCTTCCTAGTCAGCCCCCCACTGAGCCATGTTCAGGCCTTGTAATTCCTCTCTCCAGGCTTGACACTTATTGCATGTGTACTGCAGTGAGGCTGACTGCACCCATCAGTTCTCATTAACCTCATCAGCTCCAGAATGAGGCTGTTATACCCTCTCACAGGCCCTATGCTGCCAGACTCCAGGAGAGCAGTTCCCAAATGTGAATGGCTAGCAGAGACAGGGGCCTTCCAGCAGGCTGCACTTAGGTGCCTATCCCAGTGAGAGAGGCATGCCAGTCTCATCAGCATCTCCCTTTGGCTAGCTTAGGCAGCACCCCACCTTGTGGGCCAGCTTTTGTGGATCCCATCCTAAGGGCACCTGTCTCTCCCCATTCCATGTGCAAGGAGCCTAGGCGCTTAGAGCAACATTGTAAATTGCAGTGTTGTTCCTATGATTTCCTGGACACCTAAAAGTGAGGCATTGTAATACTCAGCATCATGATGGCTAAGTCCCTTTGGATAGAGCCTTGAGCGGATACGAATTCATATCCACAGATCTCTGCAGACGCTGGTATCTGAAGAACCGTGGGGCTTTCCCAGGAACGACAGCGGCAAAAGGGCTGCTGCTCCCAGGAACGAGTGCCCCACATCAGCAGCCCACCCCCCCAGCCATTTCAAGCAGTCGTCTGTGTTTCCTGTCTGGGGGTATGCCTGCCACTCGACCAGGGATAGCTGCCAGTGAGCCTGGTGCCTGTCCAGTGGGCAGGGTTGGGTGCAGTACAGTTACACATGGGACAATGGCTACTGGCAGCGGCCTTTCACCCCTGCGGTTCCCAGGAGACCCCTGCAGATACCAGTTCATAGCTACAGATATCCTCATCCATGAACATAAATTTGCAGCTGTGCAGGGGTTCTGCCTTTGTGGTTCCAAGCATTAGGCCCTTTATACGCCACAAAAATTCTCTGAAAATCTCCCACTGATGCTAACACCAGTTCATTTCCACTGGTGTTAGCAACACTGAGTGTCCTAGTGTAGATGGGCCACACCAGCAACTGAGCAGGATCATCTGACCACGTTTAAAACAGCACTGCTGGGTAGGGATGCAATAGTGTAGTCGATTAACCAGTGAGCAAAAGCTTATAGGTTAATGCTATAGACTACACACATTTCCCTGCCCTCCCCAACCCCTCCAGTAAATTTTTTTAGCAGGCTGGCCAGCAGCCCGGCTCAGTCCTGCCTTGCGATAGGTCCAGGACCTACTCCTGCGGTGGCACTGCATTAAAAGTGTATTAGGAGCTGGGCGGGCAGGCAGCCCAGCTCAGTCCTGGCTCGTGCTGGGTCCGGAGCTCAGACCACCCCCAGATAGGGGCTGCTGCCACCCCACGCTTCTGCCTTTTTATCAGAGGCAGCAGCACAGGGCGACAGGCAGCCAGTCCGTGAGGGGAGCTGGTTTTAAACTGGCTCCCCTTGTGGACCAGCTCCTGCCTGGTACCCCGCACTGCTGCCTCTGATACACTGTCTGCAGGCCCCGCCTCCGGGGACTACAGAATAGTTGAGTAACCGATAAGAATTCATGAGATTATTCGACGATTCAATTAACCGATATTTAACATCCCTGCTGCTGGGACTGGTAACATAGGCAGAGCTCAATTGATCTTAGCAATGAGCGCTACAAACACAGACTTTGATTGTAAAACTGGCAGCAGGGACAGTGTTTCTCTGTGTGTTTGTACAGTGTCTAGCACAGTAGGGCCTCTGACTGGTACTTAGGAGCATTACGGCAACACAAGCAACCCCATCCTCAAGTCAGCTCACTTTCATGCTGCCTTTGGGCCAGCTTTTGCTCCCTTACGTGGGCTGCACACTAGGCACCTTCACTGGCTTCAGTGGACTCACTCCCGATTGACATCTGTGTAAGCAAGTGGGGAATTGTCTTTGCCTCCATGCTGAAGCAGCAGCTTTGCATATTTTCTCTTGCCACCCTCCATCCTGATTCTGTGCACCACACCACATCACTCTCCTCCTTATTCTAGCCCTTCTTCCAAACTCGCAGCCAGCCAAACCCAAAGGTCAGGCATAAGGATGTGAAATCTAACCACTTAACCAATAAGCTGATGCGTATCAATTTCTGTTACTGGTTAAACGCTGCATGCTCCCTGGGCCCTGGCTACCCCATGCTGGCTCCTGGCATGCACCAGCTCCTGGCTGGCAGCCACGCTCCCGCTGCACCAACTGCACTGTGCTGCCGGCTGCAGAGCTTTCAGGGCCCCAGGAGTGGGGCCAGCAGTCAAAGCCAGTGCACGTCAGGACTGAGAGCCCACCAGCTGCAGAGCCTGCAGCACAGGGCAGCTGGCAAACCATGAGTATAGCTGGTGCCCCAGGAATGGGGCTGGCAAAGTCTGAAGCATAGGGCGGCAACCAGCTTCCAGGAGTGGGGCTGGCAAGGGACATCCTGGGAGTGGCCACAGGGGTACCCCTCCACCATCTTTGATTCCCTAGTCCCTACCCATACATCCCCAGGTAAAATGGTTAACCATGTAACTGACAGGATTTTTAATTGTTACATGGTTACTCTTTTTATAGATTTTTTTACATCCCTAGTCAAGGTTTTAAAACATCAATATATTAAAGCCATTAACCCCAAAAGTTAGTGTTCCAAGACCATCATCCCCCTGCTAAGTGTTCTACTATAGCCATTGCCCCATCATTGCTCCACATTTCAATATATTAAGAGAATTAATAGGGTATGTCTACACGACAGCGTTATTTGGAAATATCTTATTTCAAAATAGTTATTCCAAAATATCATATTTTGAAATAACGCATCTAGACACAAAATGCTATTCGAAATAGCGTGTCCACACTGATTGGATGCTGAATTGCATTTAAGGCCAGCTGGAACTGGTTCTGGTAGGGCATCAGGTCAGGAGTTACCTTGTGTGGCTGCTGCCTGAGACTATTTGAGGCCTGTGTTTAAAGGGACACCCCGGACAGCCAGTTCTCAGGTTTCCCTGCTTGCTTGCCTACCTCGCTGAGTGACAGCAAAGCATTTTTTTCTCTGCGTGCTCTGGTTGCCCTTACTCAGGACACCACAGCACTCTGCAGCATGGAGCCGGAGCCGCCCCGGGCACTCTGGTTCTTCTCCTGGACGTGTTGCCGTGAGCCTGGCAGCACGTTCTGCAGGCAGTAACAGTCTCCCTTGTGTGCCCCACTGGGGGCTTGTGCCTCATTCCTCCCTCACATCCTTCCACTTACCCCTCCCTAACCCCCCTTCCTGCTGTACAATAAAAGACACGTGTTCATTACAACAAAGCCTCTTTATTGAACAATACTTGGGGGAAGGGAATGAATCTGAGGTGAGACTGGGGAAAGAAGGTGTGAGAAGGGAGGAGGGAGGGTGGGAGGGGGAGGGGGAAACCTGGGAGGAGGGAGCTGGCAGGGGAGGCAAGGAGGAAGGGGGAGGAGAAGCTCAGGGCTCAGGGTTGGGGGTCTTGCCGGCCCAACTGTCTCCCAGCACTGCAGGTGCGGGGGCCTCGGCGTCCCCGGGGAGCTGGGGAGGGTGTGGAGGAAGAAGTGGGAGGGGGAGAAGGAGTGGTAGGAGGAGCGGTAGCTGGGGAGGCAGCAAGGGCTGTATCAGGGTCTGCAGGTGCTCGCAGATGGCACGGCCCTGGGCAAGCTGCTCCCGCCGGAACTGCAGGTCTTCCTGCACCCAGTGGTTGAGGGTGTGTTGCAGGGCTCACAGTGCCCCCAGGTGCTCCTGCAGGTACCCCTCCACTGCACGGGTGGCCTGCGGAGTCCTCAGGTGCGGGAGGATGTCCCGGGCAGGGTGGTGCGCCCTGCACTCGCAGCTGATGTGGCTGTGGAGAAACAAGAGAGGTGGTCAGTTATCCCTGGGGACACAGTGGGTGAAGCCCAGCCTCCCTCTGCAAGGCTAGGACGACAGTTCTCCGCACCATCAGAGCCAATGTGCTTGCACAGAGGCCATGTTCAGGATGTCCTGCTATCCCCGGAAGTGGGAGCTGCCCCAGGACTGCACCCATGCCCCTCTGCTGTATATAGTGTGTGTGGGGAGGAGATGTCCCCTGCCTCTGTGTAGAGGGGGCTTGTGAAGGAGGGCTCCTGCTGTGTCCCACCCCGGGGTCAGGAGCATGTCATGTCTCTTCACACACATGTGTGGCTAACAAGCCAAGGCCCCTGTTTGGCATCCAGTTGGGGCAACGTGCCCAGGGGTGGCACGGCACATGCTCACACGTGCACAGGTTGCTGCGTGATCCGTGGTCAGCAAGGCCCATGCGCGCGGTCCCTGGTCTCCTTCCCCCCCCCCCATAAGGGGCCAGTGGTGGCACTCACATGTTGTTGCCTCCCCGGATGACATCGGTGACAGGTCCACTGGGATGGCTCAGGGGTCCTGGCTGCACAGCACGCTCCCTCTGGGCTCCTGTGGCTCCTAGCCCTCCTCCTCCTCCGTGCCCTGGTCAGAGCCCTCTGCCCCAGGGTCGATGATCACCTGGGGGGCACAGACCATCCTGCCCCCCAGGATGCGGTCCAGGGCATCAAAATAGGGGCAGCTCTCAGGGTCTGCCCCTGTTTGGGAGCTGCCTCCTGTGGCCCTGGCATAAGCCTGCTGTAGCTCCTTAATTTTCATCTGAACCTGCTCCTGGGTTCGCATGTGGCCTTTGGTGGCCAGGCTGGCAGCCATCCTGCCATAGATAGCCGCATTCCTTCCTGGTCCAGTGCGGAGATCATGGACGTTGGAGGAATCCCCTCCAAACCTCAATCAGGTTAATGATCTCCGCACTGGACGCCCGCCTTCTCCGGCCCCTGGCAGGCTCCTGGGAGCTGGGGGACTGGGCCCGGGGGAGCAGTGAACGGCTGGCTGGCACTGGCTGCCTGGCTCATGCTGGGGCCACTGGGTCAGGAGCAGCGAATACTGGCTCTGGGCTGGCAGGGCTGGAGCTGGCACAGACACTGTGGCCAGACTCTACCCCTTTAAGGGCTCCAGGGAAGCGGGGAGGAGAGGAGTTTTCCTGGTTGGGGCCAGAGTAGCCAGCAGGGCACCCTAGGAAGGGCTGGAGGACCCCTATTTTGAAATAGCCTCTATTCCGTGTCTACACAGCGCTTATTTCGAAATAGCTATTTCAAAATAGGTGCTATTCCTCGTGGAATGAGGTTGACCAAGTTTGAAATAAGGCCTCTGCTATTTCGAATTAATTTCAAAATAGTGGTTGGCTTTTGTAGACGCTAGTACAGTTATTTCAAAATAACGGCTGTTATTTCGAAATGGGTAGACATACCCATACTCATTTAAAAAACCCAACCAGAACTAAAAAGGCAGTTATGTTCCTCTCCACATCCCCTGCTGAACTAGATCTGATTTAGCTTTCTGGGGCAGAGACCTGCCATTCTTCCATTCTGCTGTGATATATATAGTAGAGAAAGTGTCTCTTCGGAAGTATGGATATCAATGTGTGCTTATTATACACACTGTGTCTGATTCTCTTTTACAGTAAGTCCCGTTTACATTGCTCTGGAAAAGTAAAGGTACCCTACAGTGCATATAAATGTTGTTTACAGATATTATGTACAAATGCAATTTACTGTCAGAGGGGCATAAAGAGACCTTGGTGTGCATGAGAATTCAGGTCACTGTATGCACATCCCCTACGGTCACTCTTGCCCTTTGCCTCACCCTACTCTCTCAAATATCATCCCCCAATAGCTTAGCTAATGCATAATGGCAGTTCTCATGTAGCCCAATTAAAACCATGCTGAGACAGATGACAGGAACGCGCCAGGGACTTACCTGATCATTCCTTGTGACAGCTGGAGGAAAAGAAAAACAAAAGCCAGCTTGTACTCCTTCCAGGGCAACGGAGGACCTGCCAGCAAAGTTATGAAGCAGCACATTCCGAATACCTGAAGCACACAAAAGGAATTCAAAAAGCCTAATGGCACTACAGCCAGGCCTTACTGTCCCTCAACAGCTTATTTCTGTTCTGCTGTCACTCAAACTGTCACTCAAGCTACACTACAGAGTTTTTCGGAAAAAACTTCACTTACATCCACACTGCAATTGCATTCTTTCAAAAAAAAAATTGAAAGAACAGAGGGGTTTTTCTGACACTGGTAAACCTCTTTCTACGAGGAAGAAGACTTTTTCCGAAATAACTCTTTCAGAAAAAGGCATGTGTGGACGGGGAAGAGAGAGTTCTTTTGAAAGAAGAAGAAAGAGGAAAAAACAGAGGTGTCCTGGTGGCCACTCTGTCCATAGTAATCACAGCTTAAATGCGAGATAGCATCCATTCAGTGTGGACGCTATCTTTCAAAAAAGCAGATTGCTTTTTCGATGAGCTTTGGCTATGTGGACACACTCTTTCGGAAGAAGTTTTTTCAGAAGATCTCTTCTGGAAAAGCTTCTTCCAAAAGAATCCTGCAGTCTAGATGTAGCATCACTGTGTTTGTAACAAGCAAAGAGATGTATATAAGTAAAAACTTCAAACATATTTTAATTGTATATTTCTTCACAAAATGGGCCAAATTTGCAAGCTACAGGTCTGTTGGAAACAAATTATAACAAGAAACAAAACTATCTGGAAACCATTCTCTTCTTGCTTCAGTTCAAAAGAGTACGTGGTGGACATGGAAGCTGAGACAGAGATTACTGTACTCCACTCACTCACTTCTCACCCTACTTCCTTCCCTCCCTGCAAAAAATTTTCAAGTTTAATTGAGGATTTCTGTAATTGGATGCCCTGACGTCAGACTGTTTGGCTAAGGGTATAAAGATACTAGGATTGATTGTATTAGCCAGCCTTACTGGGCCCAGCTTTGCTGGGACCACGTTTGGCTCACTTGGATTTACTGATCAATAAAGCTGTCTGTTTGTTAGCTGCCTAAACAGAGAGGAGCGTTTTTGCTTCGACAGTGACAATAAAAAAGAAGAAACAATTCCATGTTTGATCAGAGGATTTCAACTCTTCAGGAACTATCACTTCTTGAGCATAATACGTAAAGTTGGCAGCTCCATAGCATCTTCCACTCACTCAGAGGGTATGTCTACACTACAGAGTTTTGAGGGGGTTTTTCTGGCATTAGTAACCCTCTTTCTACGAGGAAGAAGCCTTTTCCCGAAAGAACTCTTTTGGAAAAAGGTGTGTGTGGATGGGGAGGAGGGGATTTTTTCAAAATAAGAGGCCTCCAGGAAATAAACCAGGTGCTCTGGTGGCCACTCCGTCCAAAGTAATGAGGACTCTATAGTTCTTGTCTCCTGCCCCCTCTTAAAGTTTCAGGCACCCCTGAACAAGCCTTGTGGCAGGAAGCTGGCCTTCCTGACCAGCACCTCACCAGCACCTCACCGGGCGGCTCTCCCTGCCACAGGCTTTGCCACCCATGGCAGAGCCTCAAGCCCCCCTCAACCCCTCTGGCCCTCGCAGGGAGCAGCCCCAGGGGTCCCAGGACCTACCCAGGGGGACCAAGAGGCATGCACCCTCCTGGTCCGGAGTAGAGATCCTGTCCCTCCTGGAGCTGTGGAGCGAGGAGGAGACATTGCAAGATCTCCGCTCTAAGCACCAAAACGCTGACATATTCAAGTGCATGGCCGAGTCCCTGGACACCCACCCCAGACCTTGGAACAGGTTTGGAATAAGGTAAAAGAGCTCTGCCAGGGATATGTCTGGGCCAGAGAACATAGCTCGTGATTAGGGGCAGGACTCCACACCTGCCTCTATTACCAGGAGCTGCACCAAATCCTGGGCGGGGGGGGGAACATCTCAAGACCCACGTCGTCACCCGGCCAGAGGTCACGGTGGAGGGGGTGCAGGAGGACCAGGGCCAGCTGGAGGAGAAGGAGATGGAGACCATCACCCTGTCCCTGGAGCTGGTGCCAGTCAGCTAGGATGTCTCTCAGGCATTGTCGGACACCGGGAAGGGATCTTCAGGTGAGTGGTCTCAGTTTGTCACACACACAGGGCGGGGGAAGTGGGCAGACAGGAGGCAGGGGGTGAGTGTCGCTTGGGCTGCTCAGGCTGGACATCATGCTGCGGTCCGCGCACATGCAACCATGTGCAGCATTACTGTGTGGCACACAGATGCAGCAGGCAGCTCCTGAGCACGGGTGGGATCCTGCTGCCAGGCTCAGGGGAGGCCACACACATCCTGCCATGGGGAGTGGCGGGGGAGGGCCTTCCCAGCACCTGCCATGGCTGGAATCAGGCTAGCCACAAGGGCGCAGGCACGACCCCAGACACCCCAAGGAGTGTCACACACAGCACATGCGCATGCGCACAGCACGTGCGAGGCAACATCCGCTCCTGCGGGCAGCACTGTGAGCCTCAGGTGTGTGTGCAGGCACCAGGGACGGCCAGGCAGCTCACGGCTCCTCTGCTGCCCATGCAAGGATCCCACTGTGGCCCACTTCCCTTGCCTGCTTGTCCATGGGCCGGGGAGGAGGGAGTTGGGAAGCGGGCAGCATGGTCTCCTGGGCACCCCGGGGCCCCAGTGAGGCATGGCCCACTGTGCAGGCCCCACGTGGCCTTGCTCTCAGGACATCCCCCTCCTCCAGCCCAAGGACTGTTGGTCGCTGCTCACAGAGGAGGGCACGGCCTCAGGGACAGTGTCTGCATGGATGACTGACTGCCTCTCCCTCTTTGTGTTCTCCACAGCCGGGAGTGGGGGGCGAGCCATGCCACTGCAGCCAGCCGCCAGAGCCCGGGGGACTGCAGCCATGAGGAGGGCCCTGACGGTGGACTTCCCTGTGCCAAACTGGTTGCCCATCGACCGGTAGCTATTGGGGGTGGCGAGCTTCCAGAGGGCGATTGCGATCCACTTCTCCAGGGGGATGACGGGCCACCGGTGGGTGTTGCGTCTCCAGAGGGCAGGGGAGAGCCAGGCACACAGCTCCAAAAAGGAGGCCTTCCACATGCAGAAGTTTTGGAGCCACTGCTGGTCGTCCGACCACTCAATGACCAGCCGGTCCCACCAGTCCAAACTGCTGTTGAGCCTCCAAAAACACCTCTCCACAGTGGGTTGCAGTTGCCAGAGTGTAGCTCCTGCACTGAGGGAGAGGGTCCCTAGAATGAGCTTGGGGTCGAGCTCATGCAGGACCAGGAAGGTAGCTGGCAGTAAGTGCTGCAAGAACTGCAGTGTGGCTGCATCACATGCCCAGGGACAGCTCTGGCTCCATGGCACCAAGGAAAAAGCTGTGGTGTCCACAAAAGCAGGGCAACCACAGCAGGCACTGTGAGAGCTTTGCTGTCCCTCGAGGAGGTAGGCAAGCAGGCAGCAGCCGCAGAGAAACATCTGTCCAGGGGGGTCCCATTAAGTGCATGTCTCTGCAAGGCTCCAGCACCAGCACTCGGAAGCAATTGGTGACCTAAAGCCCTGGCTGAAGTGGTTCCGGATGGCCTTTTATACGAGAGAGCATCTAATCAATGTGGACGCTCTCTTTCAAAAAACCAGATTGCTTTTTCTATGCACTTTTGTGTGTGGACGCTCTCTTTCGGAAGAAGTTTTTTCAGAAGATCTCTACCGAAAAAAGCTTCTTCCGAAAGAAGCCTGCAGTCTAGACTTTCCAGAGTTTCCAGACTTTAATGAATGGAGTTCTATGACACACACGTGAGGCAGGAAAGTATTATTAACCCCATTTTACAAACAGATAAATGGAGTCAATCTTTCTTCCAGTTGCAGAGGTAAATCAATTGAATAATACCAATGTATAACTTGTGTAAGTGCTGAATTGGGCCTAGAGGGCATTTAAGGATTTCTTCTTGCAATACCAATCAGTGCTGGTTCTAAAAGTTTGATCAGAAATGGATAGTGAGACTTATCTTGCTCCTTAAGGGTTTGTCTACACTGCAAAGTTAATTCAGAATAACAGCCGTTATTCTGAATTAACTTCCATAGCGTCTACACAAGCAAACCGCTATTTCAAATTTAATTCGAAATAGCGGAGCGCTTAATTCAAGTTTGGTAAATCTCATTCTACGAGGAGTAATGCCAAACTCGAATTAGCTAATTCGGAAAAAGCGCTGTGTAGACACTTAGTCTGAATTAGCTGGCCTCCAGCCTTTCCCAGTTGCCCTTGGTGGCCACTCGCCAAACCAGGAAAACTCTTCTGCTCCCCTCCAGCCCTGGAGCCCTTAAAGGGGTAGACTCTGGCCACACTGCTGCTGTCAGAGCCAGGCCTGCAAGCAGTCCCAGACCCTCACCAGTGGCCACAGCATGAGCCACGCAGCCAGTGGCAGTGAGCTGTCCCCCGCCCAGTCCCTCAGCACCCAGGAGCCAACCAGGGGCCGCAGATGCCAAGCACCCTCCTGGACTAGTGCAGAGATCATGGACCTCATTGAGGTTTGGGGGCAGGCCCCCAATGTCCATGATCTCTGCACTAGATGGAGGAACGCGGCCGTCTACAGCGGCATAGCTGCCACCATGGCCCAGAAAGGCCACAGGCGCACCCAAGAGCAGGTGCGCCTGAAGATAAAGGTGCTGCGGCAGGCGTACTCTAAGGCCACTCGGGGCAGCTCCTCAGCAGGGGCAGACACCTGCCCCTACTTTGAGGCGGGACCAGAGGGCCCTCACCAGGGCACGGAGCAGGAGCTGCCACGCCACCAGGACCCCCAAGCAGTCCCACCTGCAGAGTCAGCAGGGTCGTCCAGGGAGGCCACACCATGTAAGTGCCGTCACTGTCCCCTTCCCGGGGGGGTGGGGAGGGAGACCAGGGACCGCGCGTGTGGGCCTTGCTTACCATGGATCACGCAGTAACCTGTGCATGTGCAAGCACGTGCCATACCACCCTTGGGCAGGTGGCTCCAGCTGCCTGTCAAACAGGTTAATTCGAACTGCATTTTGTGTGTAGATGCGTTAATTAGAATTAGCTTAATTCTAATTAACTATTTCGAATTAAGATAACTCGAATTAATGCTGTAGTGTAGACATACCCAAAGAAAAGCAATAGTTTGTCTCCCAGCTGAATGAGAATGCATGTTTCTGTTCATTACAAAACAAATACTTTAGAGAAACAGAGAAACTCTGGTGATTTTTTAAATATTAAGATTTTTTTTTTAGACAGTAAGATATCTCTACTAAGAAGAAAATGTTACTGTTCAGGAAAACAAGGCTTACTTTGAAAAAAATTGGCACTGCTGGCAGAGTGAAGAATTTTGGTTCTATTCTGAGAAAGCAACTGTATTAAAATGACATCTTATTCCTCACCAGGTTTGCTCCTTGTGTGTATTCAGAGTCAGCTCCGCTGAATTTAGTGATAAAAATAAGGTGCTATTTCTTGCCTGCCATGCACAGGCAACACAACTAAGGGAGAGTGAGCTGGATTCCTTTCCTCTTCCTGCATCATTATCAGAACTGTTTACCTAGTACCTGTTTCACCTATACAAACTGAATGAAAACAATGACACTGCATAAGTCTTGGAGGACATTATGTGACCTGCAGAATTTACAATTGGTGATGATGTAGAGAAGAAAAGACACAGCTTGGTTTTTAAGTCAGGGGTTGACTCCGAGTGCTGGCAGTTAGAAAATGAAAAAAGCCATCTTGTCCCTTATAAATGGAATACATTTGATCTGGAAATTACTGACACACACACCATGCCCTGCCAGGCCAAACGTTCTTTGTTTCAATGAAAGTAAGGATTACAGACTAAGACATTTATTATTCTCCATCCCCACTTTCATAAGTGCTGGAACTGGGAGTGCATCACCCCTCCCGTGAAATGGTTTCTATTATATACAGAGTTTCCAGTCTGGTACAACAGCCATCAGCACCCCCACTACAAAAACTGTTCCAGCAACCATGCCCACTTTTAAAAGTTCCTAACATTATGAGGCAAAAAGGTGAGAGGGGTACCGGGTCCTTTGCAGTGTCCCAATTCTGGTGCTGCTCTATCCAGGTCATTATCCCAGCACTGAAAAGCTATAGGGGGCCAAAAACAGTAGCCCAGGACAAGCATGCCACAGACAGTCTAGCCCCATTCCTTTCTCCGGCCATGCCCCCGACAGTCTAGCCCCATTCCTTTCTCCGGCCATGCCCCCTTTGATCTGTGAAGTCAACTGCAAGGGATCAAGTGTTGCATTACACCAGCCAAGAACTTCCAGGCACTTGAAGATCCTCCCTGGGCCATTTAAAGTGGCTTTATGACCAAATTATGCTGGCAGTGCAGTGTAAAGTGGCCATGTGGAACTAAAGGATTTGATCTTTTCCTTTTCACAATATTGTTTTAAGCGATCATTGTGATCACTGCTGACCATGTGTCTTTCCATCCCCTTCTCCTTGTTCTCATTTCCCTTCCTTCCTCTGAATTTTTACAACCTCTAATTTTTTTATTGGATTTGTTTGTATTCTTCTATACAATGCCCCAAGCACCTTGGAAGGGGTCTTGATTCATACAATTATGATCATTCTCCTCCTTGGATGCGGGGTTCGCATGCTGAAGACGTTGATAGGAGAGTTACACAGTATAGAGACGTATTAGTCTTCGTCTTCCTGTTTCCTGATGTTAAACTGTACAACAAATTAAATATCAAATATCAGTTTATTTTTACAATATTCTTATTTTCCCCCTGAATGTTCACCTATCAAGTATAGTGGCAAACCATCTGTCTGTTGGAAGAGATACCAATTTCATTTATGCCAGTGAAATTCCTCTGACATCACCAGAGTTACAACCGCATCATAACAGAGATCAGAATCTGTGCCACAGAAATTATTCCAATAAGTGCTCTGGGAAAGAGGACAAGTTTTCTAATGTAAATGACATACATAGAGGGATGAAACTTGGATTTGGACAAGAAGGGAGGTTAGCTAAGAGGTTCTCCCGGATGTGGTGCATATGCCTGATCCTACTTCCATCAAAGTCTGTGGCAAAACTCTCTGTGGTTGAAATCCTAATGAATTGTGGGAGAGTTTTGCTACTCATTTCAAGGGGCCAGAATGTCATCCTCTGACTTCAGTTGTGCAGAAGTGGGACACAAAATGATGGCTTGAAATAATATAAGTCTAACCCCACCGGGTTTCATTGGCGAGTATAGCTCAGTTCTTATCTAAAAAGGGAAACAAGTACAGATGGAAAACATACTCTCTTTCTACAACTATTCTTTCAGAAGAAGTTCCAACAAGTCTCCCACGTACGCTGGAGAGGATCATTTATCAATCTAGTCTCTTGACACAAGCTCTGGTTTCCCAGATGTAAGCCTCCTGCTATTATTTTTTTTTAAATTTTAAACCACTGAATATTTGGATTATTTTTAAACGTAAATCACAACTAATCATCATCACTCCTTTCCCCTTCCAGCACCCCAGGAGCTGTCCTTTAGGAAACAGGTGCTGAATTTAGTTAAGATCAATTTACAGGGAAGATTTTGCTTGGAAGACTTCTCACTCACACTGGCAGGTGTAGTTGTTTAGCTATATCAAGACATTTTGCTGCTCCCCACATTGCTGAGAGGTGGACACCAACCATGGTATAAAGTCGAGACCGATCTGCAATGAGAATCAATTAGGGATGATACAGGTTGTGAAATCTTAAGTACATTTCAAAATGAATAGAGGATTAATGCTTTCACTACACTAATCTTCAAATGCAAAGGGCTACTATGAGAAGCCATTATAACAGAGGCAAGATTAGAAGGCACAGCAATCTCTATATAAGGTATTGTACCTGGGGCTACAGTAGTACATAGATTCAGAATAAACTATACTATATATAAGATCATATTAATTATGAAAATGCTTCATTGGTAAAAATGGATAGCAGCTCATCTAGTCTCCCTACTACTGTCCTGGCTGCAGGATTCTAGCATAGTTATGCCATTTCCAGTAGTTATTCATGGAGTGATCATCTGAGGAAATGACATCATTCTAGTCTCACACGAAGAGAGGAGTTTGGGTTTTTTTAAAATCTCAACAACTATTATTTCTGTCTATAAAAAGAAATGTCACCATAAACCACAGATTACAATGTACTGCACAGGCCTACCAGAGCAATAGCTGAGTCAAGAAAACCCCAGTACTGTACCAATGAAATCAAATAGAGCGCTCTACCTCTCCAATAGCCCCCAGCTTGGCTTTGTGCTTCTCAAAGACTAGACGGACAGGTTCCAGCATCTTTGCCTCCCCCTCCCCCCCCAGCGTCCCAGGCACAAGACCCAGAGCAACTCCCCTGCCTCAGGCCCGGCCTCCCACCCGCTCTACCTTGCTCATCCCAAGCCCGGCCCTGCTCTGCCCACATTTGCCCTTCCCCCCGCCCCTTTGCTCCCTGCCCCGAGCAATCCAAGCTGGGGCATTATTGGGGCCTGGGCAGAAGCAGGGGTCATCCCACCACCACACTCACTGTGGCAGCCAGAGTGGCACGGCAGCCTGCTCCATCCTCCCCCACCACCCTCCCAGCCTGTTGCCCCTTGCTTTTCCACAGCAGCAGGAAGCAGAACACTGTAGGGCTGAGGCACTCTGCTTCCTGCTGGCATGGAGAAATCGAGTGCAGTGGGCTGGGAGAGGACAGTGCAGCAGAGTGTGCCACCCTGTGCCAGGCCCCCATAATCCCTCCAAGTCCCTACTAATTATAGGACAGTTGAGGTGACCACTGCAGGGCTCCTAAAAATGTGGAGTCCGGGAGGCCACCCCGAACCATCCTAGAATAGTTTGGCTCTGTCTTGGGTAGCCAAGACACCAATGCATAGCACGGAGGGCAGAAATTCAAACTGAGGTACCGGAGCTGAGTTCAGCCCAGTTTCAGCTACACAGAGCTTCTACTATTATGGGAGGTGGCTGTGACACTGTACATCCTCATATTTACCATGGCGATATAATTAGGTTATGATTTCATAAATCATAGCATACTAGAACCAGAAAGGACCTCGAGAGGTCATCAAGTCCAGTCCCCTGCCCTCACAGCAGGGCCAAGCACTATCTAGATCAGTGGTCCCCAACCTTTCGTGGTTGCCGGGCACCTGGGGGCAGGGCCGCCTACGTATCGCGCTTCTGGGGGTGGGGCCACGCATGCGCTGCACACCCGGGGGTGGGGCCGCCCATGCGCCACGTGCCCGGGGCCAGCACCACGCATGCGCTGCACACCCGGGGGTGGGGCCGCCCATGTGCCACGTGCCCGGGGCCAGCACCACGCATGTGCTGCATGCCCGGGGCAGGGGCTGCCCATGCGCCCTGCGCCAGGGGCTGGCACCGCGCATGTGCTGCGTGCCCGGGGCAGGGGCCGCCCATGCGCCACGCACCTGGGGCCAGCACCAAGCATGTGCCACGTGCCGGGGGTGGGGCCAGCCCAGATGTTTCAGCGGGTGTACATAAATGCCCCGGCAGGTGCCATGGCGCCCGCGGGCACCGCGTTGGGGACTACTGATCTATATTATCCCTGACAGATGTTTGTACAAAGTATGCTTTGTGAGGTATCATTTTAAAAGTCTTGGTCTGTTAAACATTTGTATCTTGTTGTAGCGTATGCGCTATCATTGTACATAAAGTTATGAAGTTTGCTGTATGTGTTACTGAAAATGTTTTAAGGTTGGGAACACCCACAACCAGCATTTCAGCTACAATAGTGAATACCGATAGAATACCAAGGGTGGCCCATTAAGGGGACTACACACTCTCAAGCACTACTCTAGGAACTCTCAGAGGGACCACATAAACAATAGACACTACTTGATTTGGCAAAAGATCTTTCCAGAAAGCTGGAAGAAACCTATGAAGGAAAGGAAGTGACATCATCATTTGTTCTCACTCCCCCCAAGTCAATACCTGGAAATACATCTGGAGAACAAAGATTGAACTTGGGAAGTGGGCCCAGACTGATGAAGATTTCCAACCTCTGTGTGGGAAATCTGTGACCTACTTGTATTGTCTATCAGGGAGAAACACCGCTTGATTTAAATCCCATCTAATTTACAAAACTCAGATTGCAATTTTATTTTTTATTTCTTAGGTAATCAACTTTGATCCGTGTGCTCACTATTTATAATCACTGAAAAATCTATCTTTCTGTAGTTACTAAATCTGATTTATATTTTACACAAACCATGTGTTTTGCTTAAAGTGCTTGGGAAACTGCTCAAGGTATATCTACTCTACAGAGGGCTTTTTTCAGAAAAATGGCTGTTTTTTCAACAAAATTCACTTACGTCCACACTGCAATCACGTTCTTTCAAAAGAAAACTGAAAGAACTGAGGGGTTTTTCCAGCATTGTTTTTTCCAGCATTCTTTCTACAAGGAAGAAGCCTTTTTCCAAAAGAGCTCTTTCGGAAAAAGGCGTGTGTGGATGGGGAAGAGGGAGTTCTTTCGCAAGAAGAGGAAAGAGAAAAAAGCACAGGCGTCCTGGTGGCCATTCCGCCCGTAGTAATCACAGCTTACATGCGAGATAGCGTCCATTCAGTCTGGATGCTATCTTTTGAAAAAGCAGATTTCTTTTTCGATGTGCTTTGTCAGTGTGGATGCGCTCTTTCGGAAAAAGTTTTTTCAGAAGATCTCTTCTGGAAAAGCTTCTTCTGAAAGAAGCCTGCAGTTTAGACATAGCCTCAGTAACCAAAATTGGTGAACACCCTTTCCACGCTAAAGGAGGGACAGACTGGGTAATAAACTTATACTGGTCAGGCTTCGGATCAGGGCATGATAGTATAGCTCTGGGGTGCTAGGCTGAGAAGCTGTGAAGAATTACTGTCACGAATCATGGGTAGTGTGAATGGTTAGCATGAGTACATGAGTGAATCAACAGTAAGTGAGCTGAAGAGAGGCTAAACTGAAGTCCAGGCAAGAGCCGTGGAGGATTATGGACTTGTTTGGTCTAAGCAAGAACCCCAGAGGATTATGGACTTGTTTACAACTTTAAGAAGAAGGACTGTGTGACATAAAAGAACTGTGTATGTGTGCCTAGGTAGCATTTCCAGCATTTGCAGATAAGGAAAAAGTAACAAGGGAAGAATCTAACCAAGGACAGACTATTGTTTCTCACTCGTGGTGAGGCAAGCAAAATTGGGTGGTGCAAAAACCAGGTGTTTCTGGATTGGTCGTGGACACACCAATAAGAAGGGAGTGTCACTAATGGACATCACCCTACCTGGACTGTGTGCAACTAGTGGATGGCATCCCACCGGACTGGCCCCTGCCAAGGAGATATATACCACACCATTTTGCCCCATGAGTTGGAGTCCATTGATTCGGCATATTGGGGTGACGTGCACGTTGGACTTCCGCCTCAACCAAATTAACCAACATTACCTGGAGTCTGGCCAGCCACAGAGGGTGTGTGTGTGTGTGTGTTAAATTGGATTAAGAATTAGGCTGCTAAATTGGGTTAAGAATTAGATTTTAGATTGTTACGTATTCCATTTAATTATTGCTTTTAATGCCTTTTAATGCTTGTGATGCCTTTTAATGTCATTTTAATTGCTTAGTACTAAAAATATATATATATATATATATATATATGTATATATATATATATATATATGTATATATATATATATATATATATGTAGTGCTTTAAAACTGCTCCTGAATTGAGTTCAATAAAACTTGTTAAAGGTATGTTTAAGATACTGTGAAAAACTCTTTTGTTCTGTGAATGCTGAACCAAATGCATAGTGTGATACGGCTTGATCAACCAGCTCACAGCGCCCCCTTGTGACATTACCTGGAGCCTCTTTATAGTTGAGTGGCTAGCAAAAGCATTTATGTAACCCAGCTGGGTATGTCCCTGCCTGTGGATGTCTCTTAAGTGCAGTAGTTGGAGAGGTTTGCAACTTCCCACTGCATCACGGTGTGAGAAGGAGCCCAGGTTGGGAATAGGGATGTGAACAGGTAACTGGTTAGCCCATACCTGACAAGCAGGCCCTCTTAGAGAATGACAGAGGCCCAGGCCACTTTGAGTTTAGAGGCACCAGCCCAGGCTATGTCTACACTACGGGGGGGGTTTTCTGGGATACCTCTCTGCCATGTCCAAGGAATACGTCTGCTCTTCCGCTTTTTTTTTGCGGAAGAGCAGATGCGCTCTTTCAGAAGCCCCGTCTTCCTCCTCCCACGAGGAAGAAGGGTTCTTCTGAAAGAGGAAGCATTTCTGAAATTTGGCCCAGTGTAGACAGGCCAAATTTTGGAAAAGCCTCGTCCAAAAAAACTATCGGAAAAATAGATCCAATAGAGCCCTATAGTGTAGAGTCCCAGCCCCAGCCCCCCAACATATCTAACTTCTAATCCACAGAGTTATATTAAAACCAAAAGAATATATGGAAATGAACACTTGAGACATTTATTTATGAACAATTAAGTCATTATACCAATATCATGTATATTAAAAAATGTAACTTTGTGAGTTTCCACTGCAAGCAAAACTCTTCATTTTAGGAATGCTTTTCTGGCTTTGTTGTGTGCAAGCTCGTTTATAATTGAAGAAAAATCTAATTATGTGCTGTTAATGTTAAGCATTGTGAGCCCATTCAAACGCTCTTTACTTGTTTTAACACATTGAATGTGCATTCACCTGAAGCCACTGATGCAGGAAGACTGACAAAAATATGTAACACAATTGTGTATTAGGAAATACAGTTGACAAGCCAAGATCGAATATTTCTTGAAGCAGGTCCAATGTAAAGTTGGTGGAATGTAGGTCTCAGGAAGACAATCTTGTCACAGAAATCTCTTGAAATTTCATTGTTGTACCTTTGTTGAAACTGTTCTGCTGCTGACTATAGATCTTTATCACTTAGGGTATGTCTACACTACAAAGTTAATTCGAAATAACAGCCGTTATTTCGAATTAACTTTAATAGCATCTACACATACAAACCACTATTTTGAAATAAATTCGAATAAATTCGAAATAAATTCGAAATAGTGGAGCCCTTATTTCAAATTTGGTAAACCTCATTCTACAAGGAATAACACCAAATTCGAAATAGCTAATTCGAAATAAGTGCTGTGTAGACACTTATTTTGAATTAGGGGGCCTCCAGCCCTTCCCAGTTTCCCCTGGTGGCCACTCTGGACCAAACCAGGAAAACTCCTTTCCTCTCCCCCAGCCCCAGGGCCCTTAAAGGGGCAGACTCTGGCCACTGGGCACGTGCAAGAGCCAGGCCTGCCAGCAGCCACAGACCCTCAGCCAGTGGCCACACAATGGCAGCCAGCCGTCCCCCGCCCAGTCCCCCAGCACCCAGGGGCCAGCCACGGGCCGTAGATGGCGCGCGCCCTCATGGACTAGTGCGGAGATCATGGACCTCATTGAGGTTTGGGGGGAGGCCCCCAACGTCCATGATCTCTGCACTAGGCAGAGGAACGTGGCCGTCTACGGCCGCATAGCAGTCACCATGGCCAGGAAAGGCCACAGGCGCACCCAGGAGCAGGTGCGCCTGAAGGTGAAGGAGCTGCGGCAGGCATACGCCAGGGCCACCAGGGGCGGCGCTGCAGCAGGGGCTGACACCTGCCCCTACTTCCCCACCCTCGACCGAATCCTGGGGGGCAGGGCAGTCCGCACCAGCCTGGGGGGCCGCGAGCTGGGAGCTGAGGGCCCTGACCTGGGCGCAGCAGAGGGGCCCTCAGCAGCTGTCCCGGCACCAGGGTCGGCAGGGTCGTCCGGGGAGGCTATACCCGGTAAGTGCCAGCACTGTCCTGTGCCCGGGGGGGAGGCAGGGAGAGAGACCAGGGACCGTGTGCGTGGGCCATGCCTCCCACGGATCATGCAGCCACCTGTGCATGTGCGAGCACATGCCATGCCACCCTTGGGCAGGTGGCTCCAGCTGCATGACACCCAGGGGCCGTGGCCCAATAGGCAGACGCGTGTGTGCAGAGACCTGACACACTCCCAACCCCGGGGCGGGACCCAGCAGGATGCTCTCCCTTCACACGCCCCCTCTACACAGAGGCAGGGGACATCTGTCCCCCGGCCGCACTATACATGGCACAGGGGCATGGGTGCGGTCTTGGGGCAGCTCCCAGTCCCAGGGAGAGCCAGACATCCTGACCACGGCTTCTGTGCAAGCACATCGGCTCTGACAGTGCAGGGCATGGTCGCCCTCATGTCGCAGGGGGGGCTGGGCATCATCCACTGTGTCCCCAGGGAGAACTGACCACTTCTCTGCTTTCTCTACAGCTGCACCAGCTGCTCGTGCAGGGCGCACCACCCCGCCCGGGACAAGCTTCCGCACCCGTGGCCTCAGCAGGACCACCACCACGCAGCAGGGGTACCTGCGAGCCCTGCACTGCACCATCCAGGCCTGGATGCAGGAGGACCTGCAGCTCCGCCGGGAGCAGCTTGCTCAGGACCATGCCATGTGCTCAAACCTGCAGGCCCTGCTGCAGAGCATGCTGCCCCGTGCCGGTCCTGCGCCTGCTGCCCCCCCAGCTACTGTTCCCCCTCCCACTCCTGCCCCCCCACCTCTTCCTCCTCAACCTCCACACCTCCTCCTCAATCTCCACACCCCCACCTCAACCTCCACACGCTCCTCCCCATCCCCCCGGGGACGCCGAGGCCACCTGCCGTGCTGGGAGGCGGTTGGCCCGACGAGACCCTGAGCCCTGAGCTTCCTCCCCTTCTTCCCCTTGCTTCCCCCTTCCAGCTCCATCCCCCAGGTTTCCCCCTCCCCTCTCCCACCCTCTCTTCTCCCCTCTCCCACCTCCTTTCCCCAGTCTCCTCAGAGTTTCATCCCCCCTCCCCAGTTGTGTTAAATAAAGACAGTTTTTATTTTTGAAAATACGTGTATTTTATTTGACATCAGGAAGGGGGGGCTAGGGAAGGGTAAGTGGAGGATGAGAGGGAGGAATGGGGCACAAGCCCCGAGTGGGGCAGACTGGGGAGACTGGTAGCGCTCCTCAGGGTGGAAGCTCTCTCGCAGGGCCCCCTGGATCCTGACAGCCCCTCGATGGTCTTCCCAGATGGCAGCCTGCAGACAGTGCAGCCAGGCTGCTGGCAACGTGTCCACGAGATGCAGCAGAGTCCCCAGGGGCAGGTCTGGTTCCATGTTGCAGAGTGCCGTGGTGTCCCGAGTGAGGGCAAGCAGAGCACTCCGAGACACAAATGCTTTGCTGTCCCTCAGCAAGATAGACCAGCAAGCAGAGAAATCAGAGAACTGTCTGTCTGGGATGGGGGGGTTGGGTCCCTTTAAGCACAGACCTCGGATAGCCTGAGGCAGCAGACCCACACCCTAAGTCCGACCCTGATGCCCTGCTGGCACTGGTTCCGGCCAGCCTTACCTTTGATTCAGGGTCCACTCAATGTGGACGTGCTATTTCAAATTAGAAAAACGCTATTTTGAATTAGTTTTTGTGTCTAGATGCGTTATTTTGAATTAGCTTATTTTGAATTAACTAATTCGAAATAAGTTAATTCGAAATAGCGCTGTAGTGTAGACATATCCTTAGCTCTCTGAACTCCCAAAGGAATCCAAAAAGGTTACAAATTTGTTGCAGTGTCTCAAATTGACATTTGATGGAGTCAAAAATAACAAAAAAACCCACTGACTGGATAGTGTCTTTCTGCATGAGATTTAGATGTTAGGCTGCAATTGGTGGAAAACTCAGATGAACTGTCAATACCCTGTGCTACTGATTTGGGCTCAGAAAGGATTGCATCCCATTGATCACAAATCTTTTGAGTATCTTTAAGAAGTCATTCAATGTTATCCCTCTCAACATCTAATGTAGCATTGCAGGCTCCAATTGCAAGATTAGTTTTGTGAATCATTTTTAGCAGCTTCATCCACATGGACAATATTAAAATGCATTCGTGTTTGGATGTATAACTCTAAATTGACTTAAGCTCAGTGCGAGCCTTTGCTGTGAGAATAAGAGATTCAAACTCACTTAAAGCCTCTCTCAGAGCCCAAATGCTGTGCAACAACTGGTTTAACACAATCAATTAGTGCTGACCATCTCACTGTCAACATGCTGTGAAGGGAAACAGGCAGGTGCTGCTCCAGAATTTCCCTCTTTTGAGGACTGCTACTGAAGAGGCTGTACAATTGCTGGATTGTTCCAAAGTATGTGATTGCTTCCTTGCATGATTCAGCACAATCAATGCTGACAAGATTTACTGGTTGCCACAACTGGAGAAAATATAATTTGGATTTTGCTCAAGGACTGCTTGTACTCCGTTGTACTTCCCAGCCATAAGGGATACATTGTCATAGGCTTGGCTAATGCATACTTAAAAATTTAATTTGAAGCCTTCCAGAATTTCTAATAGATGAAAGGCAATTTCTTTTCAGTTTTTTTGTGTGTGAAATTATCAAACAAAATGAATCATTCTTCAACTGAAACCTTTGAACTTCCTGCAATTTTAACATATCAAACAACCTAGATTGTCTGTTCTTTATGAGAACAGTCTGAAGTTGCATGTCATCTCTCTTCAAGAATTGTTTGCACAAATGTCCCACACAGCTCAATAAACTCGTTTTGTATTCTGGTAGATAGATAATGGACTTGCATGCGTTTTTCACTCTTTTGTGATTCATGAATATGCTTAACATGCCCTGATAAAGGTGGGTCATACTTGCCAAGAAGCTCTAATATATCAAGAAAGTTTCTGTTTGTAAGGTCACCAATATGTTGACTAGAAACAAAGCCAATCTCCATTCAGAAAGAAAAAGAATGACATTCGATATGCGCTCAAGGAGTTTTTTCCAGTTGTCAGTTTCTGTGTTTATTTCACTCAGGAGTAAGTTTTCAATTGAATTGTCAGCTAGTGCTACTCTATTGGCTGATTTCCATGTAACATAGTTATCTTTGTGATACTGAAGTTTTATGTGCTGGTATTCGGTTTTTCAACTTCCTCCAACCGGATGGATCAGACAGTGCTGATGCATTTGAGGTATTACTGCTAAAAATGAAACAGGGTACACAGTATAGAGCCCGGTTTTCCTTGCTCCAGTAGAGCCAGTCTCTTGTGTAGATCTCTCCATTTGGAAGAGTTTTTGTCAGCAGACAAGTGGGAAAAGCATGATTGTCAGCATCTTCCAGTATACTACTTGGAATCTGAAAACAACTAACTTTGAGAAACGACTGCATTTGAGCGACATTGTTCTTATCAAGAAGTCCAATATCAGGTTTTCATGCCACTGTTGTTACACTATGTCCTGTGCTAGTCGGAAGTTCTTGGTCTTTGGCCAGCCTAGGGGGCGATAGTGATTGAGCTGTGTCCATTGTCCCGGGTATGAATACATAGGGGCTCAGAAGCCATCTGGCTACCAACAACTATTAATGTACTTCATTCAACTGTCAATCTGACTTGGGTGCCTTTCTAGCTTATCTGAGTCTGTGGTCTTTGGGGGCTCTCATGAAGTCTATTATGCTAGCTATCTGCACAGAGCTGGCATGATATATTGAGGGAGCATATGAAAACGCACACAGCTGAATGTTTATCATCACTGATGGAGCAGGAAACCTGTCAGGACACCACACCAGTGAATCCTGAATTTAGTGTATCACTGTCCTGAACTACTACAGCTACTACTACTCAAGAGCAGCCCCCCGCTAACGGCCCCTGGTGTGGGGGGTCCAGAAGCAGGAGCTCCCTCCTCCACACACTAGGCTGTCAAACAGGAGTTCAGAACAGTGTTTTGCAAGAGGCCTTTCAGAATTAAAAAGAAGTGTTAAAAATCTGTATCCATTAAAGAAGACAAGATGTGACTTGTCTACAGGGTGCGTTGTGTTAGTCTAGACTAGAAGGATGGAAATTCTAATGCACACAGGAGCATGACATGCACTAACTGCCCCAAGTGGACTCTGCTGGAATACATTAAAAAAAGCCTACTGCATGTTAATGTAGTCCCATTTCAAACAGACGCACCCTGAAGACAAGCCCTAGGTTTTAAAACACACATAAACATTTGATATGTGAGACACAGAATCAGATCACAAGACTGAGATGCATATTTGAACTTGCCAGAGTTTGGGGCTTTTGATTCAAGCTCAGCCCAGCTCTGTTGTAGAAGTTTATAGGGGCTATAGACTGGGAGTGGGATAGGAGAACAGATGCTCCCTGAGGGCACATCTACACTTCAGGGCAAAAGTAGAATTAAGATATGCGTCAATTGTGTAGCTGAAGTCAAAATAGCTTAATTCGGCTTTTGGCGCTGTCTACACGTCAGGAAGTCAAAGGAAAAACACTCTTCTTTCGACTTCCCTTACTCCTCATGAAATAAGGGTTACAGAATGTGGAGTAAGAAGTCCGCCATCTTGAAATTATTTTGAAATAACAGCTTGCTGTGTAGACCTGCACTTTGTTATTTTAAAATATCAGTTATTCCAAAATAACACTGCTGTATAGACGTACCCTCATCGTCCTATTTTAACACAGTAATGCCACAGACACCATGTTCTGCCCCCTTGCTCAGTTGGACCCAGCAACAATTGGGGCACTGTGAAGATAATTTCTTTAACTATTTGGATGACATCTCGGGGCTTGCTGAAGTTGATGGGAGTTTGGCCATTGACTTCAGTAGGGCCAGGATTTCACTTAGGCTACATCTACACTGCCCAGTCTTGTGCAAGAACATATGCAAATGAGGGGTGGCGATATTCATCACCACCCCTCATTTGGATATGTTCTTGCTCAAGTTTAGTTAAGTCAGGCAGCCATAATGTTATTTCACCGATATGAGAGTCTCTTGTTCCCTATTTGGGCGACTAATATAAATCTAAATATGGACTGGATACCAGAAGGGTGAGTGTGTAACAAGATATAACATAGCTCTGTCATATTCATAACTTGTATGTATATTTGCTGAGTTATTCGACAGTAAACTCTGCTGTTAGGACAAGACAGATGTGCACACGTTAGTTGTTAGGACATAATGTAACTGCAAATTTTAAACATTTTTGGGTTTATTTCAAGAGAAATTTCTGAAGTCTGGGAAACAGTTTCAGTGCATTCTGCGTTGTCACTTCTATAACTTCCTCCACTTGGATTCCTTTCATTTTGGCAATATATTCTGCAGCAATGAAAATATTCTTTGGTTCATTTCTCACCTGTAAAGTACAAAAAGAGAGAATAAATTAAAGAATCAGAAACTGATATCAGTGTCAGATTCAAATTCTCTTCAGAATCAGTTGTTGCAAACAGTTTCAAATATACCAACAGTAGGGCCTTAAATGTTATTCCTCTGTTTGTTCATCCACGTCTACTCTCAGTCTATTCCTGCAAAATGGCAAGAGTCTTCCCCTGTGTAGTCCCTGTCTTCAGAGCTAACTTCTTGTATCACTCTGCCTTATTAACCTGCCATCTCTTTTCCAATTTAATTTGATGATGTCTTTCCTCCCACACCTCTGCCTATTCAATTTTTACCCTTTGTTATTATTCTCAATAAACTACATTTTTGGAAATGCAGAAATGGAGAAACCAACAATTTACCTGTTTTTCAGGACCTAGTGCTGGAGAGTCAGTTTCTAAGCACATACAATCTAAGGGCAACTGTTTCACAAGCTTCTGCTTCTAAAAGGAAACAAGAAAGCTATTAAATGGCTCATTCACTCAAACTAGGAAAAAAGCAGAGAGGGGGAGAGATGTGTTTCATGTTAAAAGCATGGCAGTAATACATAAAGGGATCTTGTAAATGTATTTTTGATAACTGCGCAATTAGAATATAGTAAAAATGGTCAAGAATACATGAAATACTTTTTAATAAAGTCTCCATAAAATGCATGCTGCCACCCCTAGTGAAGCATTGGACCCATTATAATTTATTAAATCAGGGCTACTCAACACGTGGCCCGTGGCAGCCCGTGGACTGTTTGTTTGCAGCCCACGGTGCGGTTTGGGTTTACATGGGGCTCAACACGCAGCCTGGGGGTAGGATCCTTTGAACATGGCCTCCACTGGGAACATGCTCCACAACGGCAAGGCGTCTCCCAGGCAGGGTGAGCACTGAAAGACGCAAGCAGACGGGGCGGCTGGAACAGACGGGTACAGGGTGTTGGCGTTTCTAACCCTCAGGGAGGAGGTGCCAGGAGCGCCTGGGCATTGTGGGAAGTGCTTTGTATTCATGCCCGTCAGTGTGAAAGAAGCTATTTGTATGTATATGCAACCACACTTAAGTTGTGGCCCTCAGCATGTGCTGTGAGTATCATTGTGATTCCTGGGGCTTCCACAGTTGAGTAGCCCTGTATTAAATCAAGTAATATTATTGCAGATTTTTAAAAACCTACATTAGGGTTGCAGAGTAAAGCACTCAAAAGCTCAGATATACCAGAATCAAAGTTGCCTGTGCAACCCTAAATCAACCTCTTTGTGCATGTGTCTTATGATACAATGTTTAATTATATTGTACTTACATTCTACTTTTTCTCCCCCAGTCTTGTCCTACCTCTCATCCCCCAGGTTCTCGTCCCAATCTATCCCCCCACTGCAGCCTGGCTCTTGTCCCTTCTGCACTGAAATCAGGCAGCTGCTTCCTGTTCCAGCAAGCTGAGTCCAGCAGGGAGTTACTAGAACACAGAAGAGACAGGCTTCCCTGCTCTCATCAGGTGCTCAAATCCAGCACAGTCTGCAGCAATGCAGGGAAAGCCCTGCTCAGTCTGGGGCTAGCGTGTGCCCAGTGTGGATGGGATCTCTGAGAAATACAGCTGTTAAATCTAAAGTCTCTGCTGAGCATGTGCAAACTGCAGGTTTTCATGGGCACATAATTTGGCCAAATTAGGGTGGATTTTTACAGGAACAGCATAGGGCTCGTTCTTGACACACAAGTTACCCCCTGCCAAATTTTGAGTCCCTACTTCAAAGCATGGGAGTGCTTAAGCTTTCCAAAGAAAAGGCCACCCGAAGTTTTTAACATGGGTGAAACAACATATTATAGGTTTAAAGAAATACCTCAGTATAACAGAAAGTAATACCTTCTTTGTGATAAACTGGGTTACAGGATGAAATATTCAAATACTGATATAGAACTATCCCCTTTGAACTTTACCTGTTCACTTCTTACAATGGAAGGAGGAATGGAAAAGAAATAGCCAGCCTTCACTCCTTCCATCGCCACAGATGGCCTCCCATCAAATGCATGGAGCAACACCCTTTCAGCACCTACAGAGAGCCAAACCAAATAAGGAATAGTTATGTTCACGGAAAAACTTCCTAACTGTCAGGGTGGTTAAGCACTGGAATAAATGGCCTAGGGAGGTTGTAGAATCTCCATCATTGGAGGTTTTTAAGAGCAGGTTAGACAGACACCTGTATGGTTTAGGTAACACTTAGTCCTGCCATGAGTGAAGGGAACTGAACTAGATAGATGATTTCTTGAGGCCCCTTGCAGTTCAGTGATTCAATGGTTGGACTATGATGTCACCTCCTAGTACTAGAACCCATGATCTCACTGTATTCTCGGATTACAGTAAGAACAGCTCCTGTGAAGCTGCTAATTAGTGATTCCAGTTGGTGCTTATGACAGACAGTTTACACAATAGGTTGGGGAGGGGGTGGAGATGAAGAGCCAACTATAAGAGGAACCATGTTGGGGGACATAACTGGGACTGCAAGCAGAGACAGCCTGGGGAGTGAGGGAGATAGATAGTAAAACTGTTCCCATGGTAATCTGCTCTTCAATGCACTGGAGTCTGAGGAAAGCACAGTCAGACCAAGGATTTTTTGTCAGGAGTTGACATCACAATTCTAACTTAATAGAGATAGACAGAAATTACATTCACTTTCCTTCCTTTCTTATTTTTACAGGTTTCCCCCTCTTAAGTAAGGCAAACAGTGCAATAATGAAGCAATCAAAAAGAAGAAATTGCTGAGTTCATTCCCCGACCAGAGCAGGATACCATCCCCCAAGAGTGCATGTTTGATACTGAACTGATACAACACTTGATCCTAGTTCAAAACATAAGAGATATCACAGCCTTAATTTTATCAATGTTTTAACAACACAAGGATTCCACTTCAGGAACTTCATGCTATAGAAGTATCATATCAGTTAACTGCCTGTAACTCTATCTGAAATGTATTTAAAATGTCCACCTTTTAAAAATAAAAAAGAACACTTTGATGTTCTGAGCAGACACTGAGCATGGATATGGATCTGTCAGAAGGCCCTGAAGGTTTGAACTGACAAACTGCTAGGCTAAGGCAATCTGCAATTCTTCAAACAAACAGGTAAACCCCCTAAATCAAAATGACAGTACTTCGAGAAGGACCTCCATAACTGTGCCCGTCAAGCTTTATGTATGCAAACTGACATGCATGACCATAAGAGGATATGGTAAAACCAAAGAAAGGATGCTGAAAAAGACCTGAATTTTAATAATAGGAAGTGAGCCAAAAAAAGTACCTTGTTCCTTTAGGAGATTAATGGTTGGTCTTCCAGCTGAACGAGAATGGACATTCCTAGTGAAGAAGGAAAAAAAAAGCTAGTACTAGGAAATTTTTACATGATTAACTGTTTTAACAGCACTTTTATAGCACCATTCACCAAAAAAGAGTCCCAAAGAATTTTATAAACTATATAAAGAAATCACGTCAGACTGTTGCTACTGTATTTTCAAGATGGCTAAGACAAGAATTGAAGAAGACTACTGTATGCAATTGAAGCTACAGGAGGTATTCCAAGTAGGCAGACTATAACTACTATGTTGTTATGTAGCCAAGACAATGAAACCAATATCCTTACTCTTCTACGTGCTATGGGCTAACTATAGCTATGGAGGTATTTGATTGTAGGTCTCTTCTAAACACAATAACCTATTATTATAAACCAGACCTACAAAGGCAAATCCAGTCTTTTTGCTAATTGAATCTGTTTGGTCAAGACTTGTCTTTGTTCTTCCTTCTGTTCATCAGTGCTGGCAAATCTGGGAGTGAAATCTAGTCCAACCTACAGCACAAGAGGAGAAATAAGAAAGTTTCACCAACCTTTTTTCCTGAACGGCAGGAAAGGAAAACTGTATGTAAAGGAAACTGTTTGTTTTTCAATCCTGCCAGTCATTTAAAAAAGTATACTTTTAGGAAGGCTTGCCATTAAAATTAGCTCTATGGCAAAAGGTTTATTACCATCTTATATTCAACACTCAATTTATTTTCAACTCTGAAAGTAAATGCAAGACCCAAGAACTTAATACGATATTTTAATCTCCATATGATTTTTGTGTCACTATGGCCATTCTTAACAATAAATTCCAAACTCAGGAGCGGCCTGAGGCGGGCTGCGGCAGCTGGCGCCCCAGGTGGAACGCACGATTGGTGCCCCCGCCTGCACGGCCGTCAATGGAGTGACGTCATCATCAGGTGCCCTGGTTGAAGGCAGCGCACTAGGCGACAGCCAAGTCGGCCTATAGTCACGGGCCAACCCTGTCCAAACTAGAGTCCCATATTCAGAGTCCTCTGAACTACAAGAGAAGTTTGGATTCAGATTAAGGATGTTAAGAGGAGGGTAAAAGGCTAATCGTGTAGTCGATACAATTTTTATCGACTACACGATTAGTCAATAAGGGGAAGGTGCTAGGTCCGGGAAATACCCACGCTGCACCTCTGCAGTTTAAATGTAATAGGAGCTGGGCTGCCTGCGTGCTCGGCTCTTAGTACATTGAAACTGCACAGCCGCAGCAGAAGTAGGTCCCGGCTGCCTGCCCAACCGGAGCAGCCTCTGCCCGCAACCAGCCTGGGCCACCGCAGACAAGGGCTGCTTCGCAGCAGCAGCCCCTGTCCACTGGGGGTCCCAG